>CM061140.1:96746354-97346354 GCA_030789695.1 Scilla litardierei | reverse complement strand
ATGCTTTATTTAGCTTATACACATATTCCATTTTCTTATCATGTTCAAATCCGGAAGGTTGTTCAACGTAGACTTCCTCCTTTATATAACCATTCAGGAATGCACTTTTCACATCCATTTGGTATAATTTAAAGTTTTTTATGATGCAAATGCAAGTAGCATCCTAATAGATTCTAGTCTAGCAACAGGAGCGAAAGTTTCATCGAAATCTATACCTTCTTCTTGTGAATATCCCTGTGCTACTAACCTTGCTTTATTTCTTACCACATTTCCGTCTTTGTCTAGTTTGTTTCGGTACATCCATTTAGTGCCGATGACTGGACGATCTTCCGGTCTGGGTACTAACTCCCATACCTGATTTCTCTCAAATTGTAGAAGTTCTTCTTGCATGGCTTCAATCCAGGATTCATCTGCAAAAGCCTCATCTACCTTTTTTGGCTCAATGTTAGAAACAAATGCAACATGTGACATGTGTTCTATTTGAGATCTAGTTCTAACACCTGCATCAATATTACCAACGACTTGTGCGTGTGGGTGATGTGTACTTCGGGAAAGGATCTTGGTAATGAATTTGAAGTGTTGTCAGCAGAGATAAGTGTATTATCAAAGATAGGTGCAGTGAGTATATTATCATCATCAATATGATTGTTATAAGAAAGAGATTCATCAAATGTAATATGTAAGGTTTCAACAATGGTTTCTGAACTTTTGTTGTAGATTCTATATGCTTTACTACGCAAAGAATAACCGATAAATATGCCTTCATCCGCTTTGGAGTCAATTTTATCTAAGTTATCTTTAGTGTTCAGAATATAGCATTTACAACCAAAAACTCTGAAATAAGATACTTTCGGAATTCGTTGGAGTAATAATTCATAAGGAGTCTTTTCAAAGGGCTTTCTTATTTAAACCTTGTTTTGAATATATCACGCGGTTGCTACAGCTTCCGTCCAAAAGATTTTTGGAAGGTTGCTTTCACACAACATTGTTCGTGCACACTCTTGGAGTGTTCTATATTTCCTTTCAACTACCCCATTTTGAGGAGCAGCTCTAGTAAAAGCAAAAGTATGAGAAATGCCTCGTTCTTCACAAAATCTTTTAAAATGTTCATTTTCAAATTGACCGCCGTGATCACTTCTTAAAGAAATAACTTTCAAAGAGTATAGTCGTTCAATTCTTTTGAAAAATATTTCGAACTCACGGAAGGCATCATTCTTATGGATTAAGAATAATACCCACGTATATCGAGTAAAATCATCAACTATGACAAATACGTATTTAAAGTCATAAAGAGATGGAGTTCTAGTCGGGCCAAACAAATCCATATGGAGTAGTTCAAGTGGCCTATTCGAGGTAAGAGCTCCAATACTCTTAAATGTACTTTTATGCATTTTGCCAAGTTGACATGAATCACATATTTTATCCAATTTAAAATTTAATTTAGGAAGTCCTTGCACCAACTCTTTCCTAGATATCTTATCCATGTTTTTGATGTTTACATGACCAAAACGTCTGTGCCATAGCAACAGATCATTTGTTGAATCAATTAAGCATACATTTGAATCATACTCATTTAATCTAAGCACATAAATATTTTCTACTCACTTACCTTTAACAAGAAGGTTTTCATATCCTTGTCATAGACTAAGCAAGAGTCAAGTGCAAAGATGACTTCATACCTTTATCGCATAATTGGCTTATACTTAATAAGTTGTGCTTTAGCCCACTTACCAAACTTACGTCTTTGATGAGTATCTTCGAGGGATTGCCGATGTTACCAATGCCAATAATTTTACCTTTCTTGTTGTCGCCAAATGTTACGGTTCCGCCATCATACATTTCTAGAGCAATAAACAATTTTGCGTTCCATGTCATGTGTGCGGAGCATCCGCTATCCATTATCCACATGTCCTGAAAGAAGGTAATCTGACACATTTGGTACCCACTTATGATTGGGTCCGATTTGTTAGAAAAATTTCTATCATAATGTACAATCCTAAGTGTTGGGTATCAAAGAGATATCCATGAAGCATGCGAATACCCTAATAGAGGCACATATGGGAGGATCATTCATTAGGAACCCAACTTCGATTTGAATTTGATTTCCTATGCATATTTTTTAACATGGTAGAAACATAAATATTCTATTCATGATTGCTTAAATATTTTGGTACCCAAATTGTATTATTTGCAAAACTATTTGAACCATGTAAATAATGTGCATTGTGTGTAACATAATTGTGGCAAGAAACATTGTGATAGGAGTTATCATCGTGAAAATTATGCTTTGTATTCCTACCAGTAACAGGAGCATAATTTTTTCGCGCAATATTTTGAACGGATTTATTATATGAAGTAGATGCACGCATATAAGATAATGTAGCTGTTACATTTGGTTTGTTCTTAATCTTTTCAAGTCGTAGAACAAGTTCCTCATGTTTGAGCTTACTTGAAACTATATCACTTGCAAGGATATTGAACTTATCATTCAAGGTGGAAACATATGAAGCATGTTCAACTTTCAAATCATCATGGTTATGAACTGCTTTATTTTACTTGATTTTCAATTCTTTATAATCATCACATTAATGCTTTATAGACTCATATTCATTAGCAAGAGAGTCAAATTTATTCTTTAGATTATAATATTCCTCATGCAAAGCCTTATGCTTTTTGTCCAAGGTTTTATGTTTCTTAGTCAATCATTCATACTCTCTGTAGAGATATTCATATGCACTAGCAATATCAAAATCATCTTCCTCATTGGAACTAGAATCACTGAATTCATTTTTGTCGTCTTGACGAGCCATAATGCACATTTCTTCTCCAAGCCTTTCATCGTTGGATTTGGTTGTCTCCATGGGTGTTTGAATCTCATTTGACTTTGATCCGAATCTTTCGTCCAATAAGTTGAGGATTTGGTGTGTGGTTTCAGCCCCTTATATAAGAGCTAACATTTTATTAGTTAAACCAGTGTAAAGTAAATGCATTACCTTTATGTTGTTGAAGTAGGCTTCCTCTTGATCAGGATTCCATTGAGTTTGAGGAATGGTTGGAATTTCATATGGTTCTTTGAGGGACCTTGCGTACTTTAGATCTTGTGCCTCCAAGAAGATCTACATTCTCCTTCTCCATTGGGAATAGAAGTTACCGTCAAAGGTTGGAGGAGTATGAATGCTATAGAATGTTGTTGACGCCATCACCTTTGACCTCGCTCTGATACCAAGTGTTGGATCCTGTGGATGGCAAACACCACTAGAAGGGGGGTTGAATAGTATTGTTCAAATATAAAATTTTTTCGTTCGTTGATTAGCACAATTAAAAACCTCCTAATGTTTCCTACGAAACCAAGTAGAGTGATCTACGCTTGGATCTTAATCAACAAAGTAATCTTATAAAGAATGTTAACAGAGTGATCTTACAGCAGGTAGTCGAATCCCTCAAGTGGTAGTCGACTCCCAGAGAGTTTGAGTGCAAAGCCCTGCTGAACGATGTGATAATATGTCACGCCCCGCTTCCCATTATACTTGGGAGCGAGGACGCGAACGGGCCCGCTTGGGCTGGAGCGGTGAAACTCCAACCCAATAAGCGTCTGTGGGTAAACCGTAAACAGGTTCTTGCATTTCAAACTCAGAACAAAAGGAAATTTCATTATTATTTCATTGATGTCCAGATTTACAAGTACACAATTAAGGCCAACTTGGCCATTAGATACAGAAACGCAAACAGAATTACACTTGAATATGAATACAACAAATATTATTCTTAAGCAGCGTTGCGAAGGCACATTGTTCTCTAGCGGCAGATCTCAGCGTCTAGGCACCCTGGTCAAGCTGCTCAGTCCCAGGACTTGCTCCTCTTCAAATCTGTCTAATACCTGACGTATATTTCATTAGACAAGAAATATACGTCAGCGAGGGTCGCTCGGCAAGCTTTTAAAAACGTTAGTAGTAAAATGACCCTCGGCAAGATTTAATATAATTTACAAAACTTTAGAAATGAAAGACACAATATGTTTCCAAAAAGATGAAACATGGCAGCATGAAGCAACATGGGAACATAACATCGTGTAGTGAGTAAAGTAGTGAGCAAGCGGAGTGTGGTGCGTAAAGTAGCGGGCACAACAAGGTGTAGTGTGCAAGGTAACCAGCATGGCAAGTGTAGTGTATACAGCAATAGTCGTGACGGTGTAGTGTGTACAGCAATATGTATAGCAAGTGTGGTGTGCACAGCAATATGTATAGCGAGTGTGGTGTGCACAGCAATAGTCGTGACGGTGTAGTGTGTACAGCGGTATGCATAGCAAGTGTGGTGTGTACAACAATAGTCGATCGTGACAACAATTTTAGCAGTTTACGCTGTAGCTTCAACAGAGGTAAAGAGAAGGGTGCATCAATCATTCAATCAATCTCCTATCTAGTGACAAGCCCAGTGTCTGAGGGGGAGGTGACCAGCATCACACCCAAGTCAACGGGAGCTACCCGTGACTCTGTACTCACCGACCCGGCCAGGTGTCGGTCAAGTTCACCAATAGAGTGTAATCCAGCTTTCCAGCCTCTACTACACTAGACTACCCCACCCAAAGTGTCCATAGGTCAATCCGTAGTTTAATGTTTGCCGAGTGGCAAACATTCCGTAAATGCCCCGCGGGCCCAATATCCATATTTGCCCGAAGGCCTAATAATCCGTAATTGCCCAAAGGTACGGTAGTCCATAAATGCCCGAAGGCCCAATAATCCGTAATTGCCCAAAGGGCCCAACATCACATTCTGGTGTACATTTAGCAGTTAAAAAGGTATACAAATAATGCATGAGTTTCAAATACTCTATTTCAAAAGTGATGAAAGTAAAACCATGTCCCTAGATTCCTTAAACCTGAGCAATGCACTTAAAAGCTTGTTATATGAAATTGTTTGGTAATTTCGGTCACGAGACCGGAGCAATGTGGTTAAAAGCGGTAAGTGATAAATACTTGGGCTTTTGGACTTGTAGAAAATCAGCATACTCGAAGAGGGTAAATACTTGCAGTTTTAAGATCTGCAGAATAATATACTTGCATCTTTGAAAACAGTTATAGAAAACAATATACTTACTGGTGGTAAAAACTTGTACCATTGAAAATCTGTAGAAAGTATTATACTTTCCTGAAGTGATGCGAGTTTTGGGTGCTCAGTGATCACAAGATTAGGCACGGATTAATCTGCGAAATCGGGTTTGTGATATCAGTCTCATAGCTATTTACCAGTTATAAGACCTAAAACTAACCAATTATAATATTTTATAAAGTAATCTTACTAAACTTGTAACACAAAAATCTTAGCTTAATAATCTTAACAACTTATCATAACTTATTAGTTACTAACTTTTTATAATCATCTTATTAAAACTTATAAACTTATAAACTTATTATAATAACTTAATAACAGATCATAATAGTGTAACTTATACCATAAAACTTAATAACAATAATATTAACATTAAGTATTATTATAAATATTAACTTACTCCCCCCCAGCTCTTCGTTCTCTCTCTCTCTGTCTTCGTTTCTTTCTTTTTTTTGGTCGCTTGCAGGCTGATGCCAAGGGGGTGACGGCGAGAGCTCCGGGGCTACGGCGGCGTTGATCGGAGCTCGGGGCGGCGATCTCGAGCGACGGGCGGCGCGAGGCGCATGGCGAGGCTTTGAGTCGGTGGCGGCGAGATCGGGGTGGATCGGGGCGGTGGCTGTGCGAGATCGGAGCGACGATCCAAGGTCGGGGCGCTTCCAGGGCGGTGGCGGCGCAGATCCGAGCTCGGGGCTTCCAAGGCGGCACGGATCGGCGGCGGCGGCTAAATCAGACGGAGATTCGAAGGCGATCTGGAGCGCGGCGGGCTTGAGGATGGCACTGGAGCAGATCTGGGCGGCGGCGAATGGATCTGGCGGTGGTGAGGGCGTAGGCCGGAGGAGAGGTCGGCGGCGAATTGCTGCAGGCGGGGGAGGCCATGCAACGAAGGAGGAGGAGGCACAGGCGTGGGTTTGTGTTGATGCCGTGGAGATGGGAAGGAGGACCTGGGCGGCGGGCCGTGAGATGAGTCTGCGGCTGTGAAGGCGTGGGCGTGGGCGGCTTCTGGTCGAGAGGAGAGAGAGAGAGGAGGAGGCCGCGACGAGCTCGTGTGGGAAAATTGGCAGGCGGTGGCTAGACACTCTGTTCCAAACAGAGGAGGTGAGAGGAGATAGGGGAGGTGGCGAATTGGCGAAGATGGTCGGTGATGGGGCTTGTTCGATGGGAAGGGCGAGGTGGAGCGATGGGTGAGGGTGAGGGCTTCGGCCTTTCGGCTCTCGGAGGAAGAGGCGGTGGCTTCAAATTAAGTTGCTGGAGTCATTTTGAAAGACTGGCTTGGGTGGTGGTTCGGCGTGGCGGAGGTGGGCTCGGAGTTGAGAGACGAGCGGCTAACGGCGGGCGGTGCCGTGGGTGACAGCGATGCGAGAAGGCGGGGTGACTGGGGTTGGTTCGTGCGGCTTGAACGGGGAGAGATGCGGAGGTTGAGAAGTTCTCTGGGTTTAAAAAAAGAGAAGAATAAGAAGGGGAGAAGAAACAGAGGGGGGTGCGTGAGTTGTGTTCGGCCTAGGGTCAAAAGTGGGCTAGCGTTATATTAGAAATGATTTGAATTGGAAAGTTTGAAATAGGATTAATAATAAATGAGTTTATTAGAGGAAATAAGTGCTAATCAAGTAGGTTTAAACAGGGAATAAAAACTATTCAATTAGGCTTAAATGAGTTTATAAATGGAAAGATTTTTTTTAAACATTCAAAAAGGTTTTAAATTCGAATTTTGAATACAAGAAAAATTGAATAATTAATTAGAAGGGATTTGGAGCCATTTAATTAGGTTTAAATGGGCCTAAAATGGAAAGGTTTTGTTTTAAATAAAAGCTTTAAAACTCAAGAGAACAAGGAAAGAAACAAGCATTAATTGTTATGAAGAGGGGATTTAATTGCAGGTAAGAAAAGGAAAGGACAAGAAATATTATAATTAAGAATATGATTTAATTGTTATTCAAAATGTCGTATACGTCTCTTAGAACTTATATGGTAACTAATTCAAAGTTTGAATTTAAAAGCTCTTATAATTAATAGGTTTTAAAGATAATATGAGTTATATAAATAATCATAAAAAATCATACAAATAAATTAGATAATAGAAAAGATACGTACAAAATACTTATGAAATACGGATACGTGTATGAACATAGCACAAGTTATGGAAGATCATAACGGAAATACGTACGGAATACGTACATATAGAAACAGGTCGTTACATCCCACCCACCTTAAATAAAATTCCGTCCTCGGAATTTCTTAAGTTAGTTATGATCGAGGAAAGGCACGATAGATGAAGGGTCAGGGTAACAAAGAAGTGAGAGACATATAGAGGAAAGGTAATCTTCTGAATAGAAAAGTGGTCTAGGATCGAAACAATCAAAACAACACTTAGAATGTAACAGTGCAAGTTAGATGAAATGGTAATAGTAGAAGCGAAAGACTTATCTGAGAAGCGACAAGCAGGGTAAGCACATGATATGAATCATTAAGTGCGATGATGGGTCATGGTTCAATCATCATCGTTCATCACTGGCTCGTCGTCCTCCCCGCTTCCTGCAGATCCAGATCCTTGTCGAGTGTTACGTCTTCTTGCCATGCTGCTACAAATAAGGTAAACAATTGTGTACAAGGTTTATCTAGACAGTCTAGTTAATAATGACATATATATTGTTCCGAATATTTCGCAGAAGCATGACCTGCATGGGCCACCACTAAAACCTGTCACGCCCCGCTTCCCATTATACTTGGGAGCGAGGACGCGAGCGGGCCCGCTTGGGCTGGAGCGGTGAAGCCCCAACCCAATAAGCGTCTGTGTATGACTACTTGTCAGGTTCTTGCTTGCGAACAATCGGAACAACACAAATATGGTGTCATCATTAAAACTTTGACTTCCAGATTACATGTACACAAAAGAATTAAAGGCCTAGCATGGCCATTACAAACAGTTACAAGAATTTAAAGTACACCTGAAAGAAATACACCAACAAATAATAAACTTCTAGCAAGCTGCGATGTGTCTGTCGTCTTCAGCGGTGGATCTCGTGCTCCTGATAATCCTTGGTCACCTTCTTCAATCTCCAAGTGAACTTCACTGTGAACTCTGCTCAAAACCTAACGTATATTTCACAGACAAGAAATATACGTCAGCGAGGGTCGCTCGGCAAGATTTAAAAACATTAGTAGGAAAAGACCCTCGGTAAGGTTATAATATGGTTTACAACTATGATGCCAATAAGATAGTACATAGCAGCATATGGAAACATGGGAACATAACATCGTGTAGTGAGTAAAGTAGTGAGCAAGCGGAGTGTGGTGCGTAAAGTAGCGGGCACAACAAGGTGTAGTGTGTAAGGTAACCAGCATGGCAAGTGTAGTGTATACAGCAATAGTCATGACGGTGTAGTGTGTACAGCAATATGTATAGCAAGTGTGGTGTGCACATCAATATGTATAGCGAGTGTGGTGTGCACAACAATAGTCGTGACGGTGTAGTGTGTACAGCGGTATGCATAGCAAGTGTGGTGTGTACAACAATAGTCGATCGTGACAACAATTTTAGCAGTTTACGTTGTAGCTTCAACAGAGGTAAAGAGAAGGGTGCATCAATCATTCAATCAATCTCCTATCTAGTGACAAGCCCAGTGTCTGAGGGGGAGGTGACCAGCATCACACCCAAGTCAACGGGAGCTACCCGTGACTCTATACTCACCGACCCGGCCAGGTGTCGGTCAAGTTCACCAATAGAGTGTAATCCAGCTTTCCAGCCTCTACTACACTAGACTACCCCACCCAAAGTGTCCATAGGTCAATCCGTAGTTTAATGTTTGCCGAGTGGCAAACATTCCGTAAATGCCCCGCGGGCCCAATATCCATATTTGCCCGAAGGCCTAATAATCCGTAATTGCCCAAAGGTACGGTAGTCCATAAATGCCCAAAGGCCCAATAATCCGTAATTGCCCAAAGGGCCCAACATCACATTCTGGTATACATTTAGCAGTTAAAAAGGTATACAAATAATGCATGAGTTTCAAATACTCTATTTCAAAAGTGATGAAAGTAAAACCATGTCCCTAGATTCATTAAACCTGAGCAATGCACTTAAAAGCTTGTTATATGAAATTGTTTGGTAATTTCGGTCACGAGACCGGAGCAATGTGGTTAAAAGCGGTAAGTGATAAATACTTGGGCTTTTGGACCTGTAGAAAATCAGCATACTCGAAGAGGGTAAATACTTGCAGTTTTAAGACCTGCAGAATAATATACTTGCATCTTTGAAAACTTTTATAGAAAACAATATACTTACTGGTGGTAAAAACTTGTACCATTGAAAATCTGTAGAAAGTATTATACTTGCCTGAAGTGATGCGAGTTTTGGGTGCTCAGTGATCACAAGATTAGGCACGGATTAATCTGCGAAATCGGGTTTGTGATATCAGTCTCATAGCTATTTACCAGTTATAAGACCTAAAACTAACCAATTATAATATTTTATGAAGTAATTTTACTAAACTTGTAACACAAAAATCTTAGCTTAATAATCTTAACAACTTATCATAACTTATTAGTGACTAACTTTTTATAATCATCTTATTAAAACTTATAAACTTATAATCTTATTATAATAACTTAATAAAAGATCATAATAGTGTAACTTATACTATAAAACTTAATAACAATAATATTAACATTAAGTATTATTATAAATATTACCTTACTTCCCCCCAGCTCTTCGTTCTCTCTCTCTCTGTCTTCGTTTCTTTCTTTTTTTTGGTCGCTTGCAGGCGGATGCCAAGGGGGCGACGGTGAGAACTCCGGGGCTACGGCGGCGTTGATCGGAGCTTGGGGCGGCGATCTCGAGCGACGGGCGGCGCGAGGCACAGGGCGAGGGTTTGAGGCGGTGGCGGCGAGATCGGGGTGGATCGGGGCGGTGGCTGTGCGAGATCGGAGCGGCAATCCAAGGTCGGGGCGCTTCCAGGGCTGTGGCGACGCAGATCCGAGCTCGGGGCTTGTAAGGCAGCACGGATCGGCGGCGGCGGCTAAATCAGACGGAGATTCGAAGGCGATCTAGAGCGCGGCGGGCTTGAGGATGGCGCTGGAGCAGATCTGGGCGGCGGCGAATGGATCTGGCGGTGGTGAGGGCGTAGGCCGGAGGAGAGGTCGGCGGCGAATTGCTGCAGGCGGGGGAGGCCGTGCAACGAAGGAGGAGGAGGCACATGCGTGGGTTTGTGTTGATGCCGTGGAGATGGGAAGGAGGACCTGGGCGGCGGGCCGTGAGATGAGGCTGCGGCTGTGAAGGCGTGGGCGTGGGCGGCTTCTGGTCGAGAGGAGAGAGAGAGAGAGGAGGAGGCCGCGACGAGCTCGTGTGGGAAAATTGGCAGGCGGTGGCTAGACACTCTGTTCCGAACAAAGGAGGTGAGAGGAGACAGGGGAGGTGGCGAATTGGCGAAGATGGTCGGTTATGGGGCTTGTTCGATGGGAAGGGCGAGGTGGAGCGATGGGTGAGGGTGAGGGCTTCGGCCTTTCAGCTCTCGGAGGAAGAGGCGGTGGCTTCAAATTAAGTTGCTGGAGTCATTTTGAAAGACGGGCTTGGGTGGTGGTTCGGCATGGCGGAGGTGGGCTCGGAGTTGAGAGACGAGCGGCTAACGGCGGGCGGTGCCGTGGGTGACAGCGATGCGAGAAGGCGGGGTGACTGGGGTTGGTTCGTGCGGCTTGAACGGGGAGAAATGCGGAGGTTGAGAGGTTCTCTGGGTTTAAAAAAAGAGAAGAATAAGAAGGGGAGAAGAAACAGAGGGGGGTGCGTGAGTTGTGTTCGGCCTAGGGTCAAAAGTGGGCTAGCGTTATATTAGAAATGATTTGAATTGGAAAGTTTGAAATAGGATTAATAATAAATGAGTTTTATTAGAGGAAATAAGTGCTAATCAAGTAGGTTTAAACAGGGAATAAAAACTATTCAATTAGGCTTAAATGAGTTTATAAATGGAAAGCTTTTTTTTAAACATTCAAAAAGGTTTTAAATTCGAATTTTGAATACAAGAAAAATTGAATAATTAATTAGAAGGGATTTGGAGCCATTTAATTAGGTTTAAATGGGCCTAAAATGGAAAGGTTTTGTTTTAAATAAAAGCTTTAAAACTCAAGAGAACAAAGAAAGAAACAAGCATTAATTGTTATGAAGAGGGGATTTAATTGCAGGTAAGAAAAGGAAAGGACAAGAAATATTATAATTAAGAATATGATTTAATTGTTATTCAAAATGTCGTATACGTCTCTTAGAACTTATATGGTAACTAATTCAAAGTTTGAATTTAAAAGCTCTTATAATTAAAAGGTTTTAAAGATAATATGAGTTATAGAAATAATCATAAAAAAATCATACAAATAAATTAGCTAATAGAAAAGATACGTACAAAATACTTATGAAATACAGATACGTGTATGAACATAGCACAAGTTATGGAAGATCATAACGGAAATACGTACGGAATACGTACGTATAGAAACAGGTCGGTACATAATATAAAGATAAGATTACAAGAAATATATCTCTACACAGCGGAAATAAATAAATGAACTTTGTAATTGTATAAAAGAATGAATTACAAAGATACAAAGTATCAATAAGTAAAGTAAAATACTGTTGCAGGGAATATAAACAAAATTAGAAAATGCAAACGCAAAGACAAGGATTTTTATACTGGTTCCCCACAACTTGGGTACGTCCAGTCCCTGACCAATCTGGTACGATATTTTTCACTATTGCCTTAGCAATACAAGTACCTAACTTCACTCGTTAGGATTTTCCAAACACCTAGCCTTGACCAGGATTTTCGACCATCTAGACTTGTCTAGTGACCGGCGCCCCGTTTACGGTATGGGCGCGGTGTCGTTTTACCGCAAGTGCACGGTTAGTGTAGGGTGCGGGTTTATCGAACTCAGGGAGGTGGATGGCTTGAGTGGCTACTAGCCTCGCCTAGGTTGTGTGCTAGCTACGCGGATGATGTGGGTGGAAGTGTAGAAATAAAAGAAAGGAATGAAAAAGACACGAAAAGAATCCCCGCTAACACGGGCTAGAGCACTCATGACACTTGGCATTTGACTTGACCCAGGGTGAGACATTGCCCCAAAAGGTGGTACCTAGTGTCCATGGCCCGATATTCCGGTCGGTGCCAAGCACGCTAGGCCTACCCGGTTCCGGACGGTGGGCATTCCCATGTCCATTAACACCTTCCGCAACCGGGAGCATTAAGGCCACAATGATAACTCCCAACACTTCGTCCAAGCCGCTCCCGCGCGCGAGGACTCGATGTCAACGCTCGGGGCGTGAGCTGTGGCTAGGGAGTCAACCGCCAAGTTTATTCCCCCTTGGCCCGACGGTCAGAGGCGGTCTTTCTCCCGCCAATGACAATGAAACACCCCCGCGTAACCCTAATGGCCAAACAAGTCAAATGTGATTTCTAGCAATACATCGAAGCGGATCTTGACAGGACAAGCACCGGACCCCAATCCCCAACACATCTAGTGTGTTGCCATACGAATTGGACCCAGATTGCTAGAAATCTCCATTGACGCATTTCATCGAACACGTGCCATGCAACCAAGTCTAATGTAATTTTCTAAGCATCAATCCTACCCTAACCCGTATTAGGGTTCATCAAAACTACTCAATGGTGAATAACATATAAACAAACAACACAAAAGACATATAAATTTTCACCATCAAGCAAAATAAACACAATACAAAACAATGGAGAAAAAGAGAAGAAAATACTTATCTTGAGTGAATCGTCAATCCAATACAAGACTTATTGAAAGAGAAAACCTAATCTAAACTAACCCTAGACTAACAAGAGAAAGGGGCAAAAAGCCCTAGAAAACTGAGGAAGAACTCCCTCCAAGTCGTCCCCCAACTTCTATTTATAAACCCCCCAAAAAAACCTTAACAGTTCGGGTCCAGAACTGTCAAAAAAGGCCCACCCGATCGGGTGGAAACTCACCCGATCAGGTGGAATAAACAGAGAGCTCAGATTCGCAGAAACAGATCTCACCCGGTCGGTTGACAAGTCAACCGATCGGATGAAATGAAATTCCAGACTGCAGCCAGTTTCAGCACATAGCTGCGCTTAGAAAATTCCAGAAAAATCTAGAAAAATCGGATTTGGGCATGCGACCTATCGTTGGAAAGCTAACGACGATGCCGACGCTAGAAAAATAATAGATCACCCAAAATCCTTCTGAAATGATAGCAGATCTTCAATGAATGAACAACGGTGCGCGAAAGCGGAAGAAAAGGCCACCCGATCGGTTGAAACATCAACCGATCGGGTGAGCCGCTTGTTGCTTTGGCCGTCGGGCTTCGGGAGCTTCAACCGGTCGCTGAGGAGAACGGGTGGCATGACCGGGTCGTCGTTTGGGAAACTTCAGCTTTAGATGAACCGATCGGGTGAGATATCACCCGATCGGTTGGAATTAAGCTCCAACTTCCCGAGAACTCTGTTGGGATGAACCGGTCAGCGAACCGGTCGGTTGACTTTGCACTTTGCTCCAACTTCAGTTCGGGTCATGCACGCGTGCATCACCCGATCGGTTGGCTGTGTCCAACCGATCGGGTGGGGGCTGAAAAGTGGCAATCTTGGTCGTTTGACCCCCTGGATCACGCGTGACCCCTCCCGTTGCTCCGGGGACTCATGATATCATCGTTTTATGTCCCAAATGCTGTAAATTCCTGCAAAACACGGAAAACACGGAAAAGTGAAAGAAAACAAGAAAACACGCGAAAACGAATAAAAGACGGCGGTAAAATACGGAAAAAAACACGGAAGAAAACGTGCGTAAATATATGAAATATAAACGCACGTCAAAATCCCCCAAGCTGAACTCTTCCTCGTCCTCGAGGAAGACGAGTGAGAGTAGGAGCTCGGAGGGAGAAAATAGAGAGAAAGAGAGAAAAAGAAAACTCTATATCCTAGATCACCAGTTAGGGCCAACAAAATCAAAAATGACACACCAAGAAAGCGAACGCCAAATCACATCAATAAACCAAGGAATACGAGTCCAGACGAGTGCCGTGGGCCCATGCGATGAAGCGCGAGTGAGCGTGGTCGTGTGCTAGCAAACGGTGTCATTATCTACATTGTGCAATAAAGCTCGATATACACAAATCCAAGATATGACCCAAATATCGATTCGAATTGAATTAAGCGGTGAATATATGGTTCAAGCATGCAAGAGAATAGAGAGAGAATCGAAACATATCATGCGTTAGGGACTCCACAACTAGGGTTAAGGAAATCACCACACTAAAGCCTAGATAATAGCTAAAAAGTTCCTAAGCCAAGTGTTTTCGAAAACGATGGGGGTTGAGATGATGTGGAGTAGAACACTCGGTGCAAATTCTCGCCTTCCCTTTATTCTCGGCAAGTTGGAAAAAATATTCACACTGGAATTTTTTTGGGTTTTGGGTATTTGTATTTTTTTTGGATTTTGGGCTATACAAAATTTTTCTTTTCTTTTCTTTTTGGGTTTTTCTTTTCTTTTCTCTTTTTTTTGGATTTTTGGGGTATTGGCTATACACATGTGTACTCTCCCAAGTGGGAGAACGGTACACGACGAGGGGATTTGCACCAAGTAAAACAAAAAAGAAATCAGAATCTAAACACTTGGGCAAAGGAAACTATTCTCGCTAATTAGAGCATGGGCTAAATGGGTTATCCTAGTCCTTAATTGTGGAATCCCGACACATGCGAAATGAAGTATACGATATATATAGCATGCATATAGAAGCAGACATTAGAAGCAAATACCGCATATTCAATATCGAAGCATGATAATCTAGGGGTCAACCAAGGCTAGGTATATAAATCAACATCACAAAGTAGAAGCACACTATAAGCTAGACATGACACACGACTCACATAGAAGCAAAGTGGACCCACGAAGCGTGAAATGCAAGAGGACTCGATATCCTAGGGTCAGTGAGTGTGATTATCGGTGCCATGCTAGGTGTGTGTGATTTCGTGGTGATTCATCATAGGGTTCATCTCTAGGAGAAAGAGATAAAAAGAAGAGAAGAGAAAAAAGAAAAAAAATAAAAAACACGATGGAAACGACTCAAATAACGAAGAAAAAGAGACAAAAGACGCACGAAGTGCGACTCCCCCAAGCTGAAACTTGCATTGTCCTCAATGCAATAGTAGTGAATACGGGAGGGCAATGAAAATGTAGGGGAGTTACGCACCAACACAAAAAATGAAAAACACGAAAAATACACGAACGAAACTGGAAAACAAAGAAAAAGAAACATACAGAATAAAAGATATAAAACGCAACGAAGGACTCAAAGACACAAACACACGACAACGACACACGAAAATATGCACACAAAAGTCGATTTCCCCCAAGCTGAACATGACAATGCTAGCAAAATGATATGATCAATGTGATGCAGAAATATGCTAGGGGAAATCGGAAAAGAAAGAAATCAGAATGCAGGAGAGACAGTCTGCTCGTTCTCCTCGGAAGAGGAAGAGGGTGAAATGATAGAAGGGCGCGACATGAAGGGTTATTAAGATGCAAAAGCAGATCCTAGATACGCTCCCCTCGCTAATGAGAGGAGACGAGATTATTCAAATCTAAAGTAGAAAGCGGTAAATTTTTACACTACTGGATTTAGATACACCTTAGCATAGGCGGATCCAAGATCTGGAGTGGGGCAGGTAGCTACTCTAACTGCTCCTTCTGTGGCTCCGCCAGAAGCGCTGTACCACGTGTGCCAATGGACCCAAGCAATGCACCTCCAAGCATCCTTAGTAGGTAACCACCTGTGACCTGCAAAGGATGAGGTGCATTAGTCCATGGCAAGAAATTATTTCCCAAAATAAATGTATCTCAGAGATAATCGTCAACATAAGATGGAAAAATAATAAAAGGGTGACGAATACTCCCTGAGAATGGGTCGCTATCCTCTGTACTAGCGATGACCAAATCCTCGCTGTCCATAAGAAGTGGCTCTCCAGGTGGTGACACACCGGAGCATACCTCAAGGGAAGTAGATCCTGTGTCCTGCGAGAGATATGGCGTGTCAAAAATATATGAGTCTAAAGAAATAGGACGTGCAAAGTGAGACTCAAATGTGGAGTGAGAGTGAGTATGAAAATCTCCCTGAATAGGGGCAATATGCTCCAGTAGATGCTCAGCCGCAGAAGAAGTGGAGAGCGACGGTAAAGGTAGATGTGACTCGGGCTCTATAGAGTGGACCATCGTATCCAAGCCCTCATGCACATCCTCCTCGACGATATGCTCATGCTCCACCAATTGACCGATGTCCTGAATGACATCCTCGTGGTTAACCACAGACCAAGGAAGAAGCAGCAACAGAGATGACAGTGGAGGTGGATGTGGAGCGGACCACTCGTATGTGGTCGTGGTGTCCTCGTCCTCACGCACATCCTCCTCGCCGGTATGCATAATCTCTGTAAACTCCTCAGTGCTCTCATAGGACTCATATGGGGTATCCAAATCAAGACAAGAAGTCTCTCCCACAGATCCTATAGAAATCACCCCATCCTCACTATCATCATCAAAAAATGCTTCGTCATCCAAGTGGTAGTGATGGAAAAATGGGGTATCGGCTTGAGATGTGTCTATGGTGGCCGATGGCATGGTGGTCTCAACCATGAAAGTGGGTATATCCTCTCCTTCATCCCCTCTCCTCGGTGTCGGCTCGGTGATTGGTACCATTAAGTTTTGTAATATTTGGCCTTGGTTAAACATGGTACTTTCAAGGAGAGACACGAGGCTTGATTCTTCTTGTGTTTGTGAAGGGGTATAAGGTTGAGGAAATGGATGTGAGGTGTTTGGGCTAAGTTTGTGGGAAAATGTTTGGCCTTGGAGAGGGGGGAGGCTCTCAAGCGTAAATGGGCAATCATAATACTCGTGCCCCGCCATCCCACAACTCTCACAAATCACAACTGGATAAGGATCGTATCCTCCCATCTGAGCATCGAAATTTGATCTCCACATGGTAATATCAAAGATACCTGGACAACAAAAATAAGAAAACTAGAGAGGAGCGTCAATAGTACAAGAGAATAACAAAAAGATAATATAATTGCGGGAGAAAAATTTCTTGGTTATTGAATATTTTTTTCAAAAAAAAGGGAAAAAGAAATTTTTTTTTGTGTTTTTATGCGTAGTCTAACGAACCCAAGCAAAGCTAATATCAAACCGAACGCCTCCCCGGCAACGGCGCCAAAAACTTGACCGGCGCCCCGTTTACGGTATGGGCGCGGTGTCGTTTTACCGCAAGTGCACGGTTAGTGTAGGGTGCGGGTTTATCGAACTCAGGGAGGTGGATGGCTTGAGTGGCTACTAGCCTCGCCTAGGTTGTGTGCTAGCTACGCGGATGATGTGGGTGGAAGTGTAGAAATAAAAGAAAGGAATGAAAAAGACACGAAAAGAATCCCCGCTAACACGGGCTAGAGCACTCATGACACTTGGCATTTGACTTGACCCAGGGTGAGACATTGCCCCAAAAGGTGGTACCTAGTGTCCATGGCCCGATATTCTGGTCGGTGCCAAGCACGCTAGGCCTACCCGGTTCCGGACGGTGGGCATTCCCATGTCCATTAACACCTTCCGCAACCGGGAGCATTAAGGCCACAATGATAACTCCCAACACTTCGTCCAAGCCGCTCCCGCGCGCGAGGACTCGATGTCAACGCTCGGGGCGTGAGCTGTGGCTAGGGAGTCAACCGCCAAGTTTATTCCCCCTTGGCCCGACGGTCAGAGGCAGTCTTTCTCCCGTCAATGACAATGAAACACCCCAGTGTAACCCTAATGGCCAAACAGGTCAAATGTGATTTCTAGCAATACATCAAAGCGGATCTTGACAGGATAAGCACCGGACCCCAATCCCCAACACATCTAGTGTGTTGCCATACGAATTGGACCCAGATTGCTAGAAATCTCCATTGACGCATTTCATCGAACACGTGCCATGCAACCAAGTCTAATGTAAATTTCCAAGCATCAATCCTACCCTAACCCGTATTAGGGTTCATCAAAACTACTCAATGGTGAATAACATATAAACAAACAACACAAAAGACATATAAACTTTCACCATAAAGCAAAATAAACACAATACAAAACAATGGAGAAAAAGAGAAGAAAATACTTATCTTGAGTGAATCGTCAATCCAAAACAAGACTTATTGAAAGAGAAAACCTAATCTAAACTAACCCTAGACTAACAAGAGAAAGGGGCAAAAAGCCCTAGAGAACTGAGGAAGAATTCCCTCTAAGTCGTCCCCCAACTTCTATTTATAAACCCCCCAAAAAACCTTAACAGTTCGGGTCCAGAACTGTCAAAAAAGGCCCACCCGATCAGGTGGAAACTCACCCGATCGGGTGGAATAAACAGAGAGCTCAGATTCGCAGAAACAGATCTCACCCGGTCGGTTGACAAGTCAACCGATCGGGTGAAATGAAATTCCAGACTGCAGCCAGTTTCAGCACATAGCTGCGCTTAGAAAATTCCAGAAAAATCTAGAAAAATCGGATTTGGGCATGCGACTTATCGTTGGAAAGCTAACGACGATGCCGGTGCTAGAAAAATAAGATATCACCCAAAATCCTTCTGGAATGATAGCAGATCTTCAATGAATGAGCAACGATGCACGAAAGCGGAAGAAAAGGCCACCCGATCGGTTGAAACATCAACAGATCGGGTGAGCCGCTTGTTGCTTTGGCCGTCGGGCTTCGGGAGCTTCAACCGGTCGCTGAGGAGAACGGGTGGCATGACCGGGTCGTCGTTTGGGAAACTTCAGCTTCAGATGAACCGATCGGGTGAGATATCACCCGATCGGTTGGAATTAAGCTCCAACTTCCCGAGAACTCTGTTGGGATGAACCGGTCGGTGAACCGGTCAGTTGACTTTTCACTTTGCTCCAACTTCAGTTCGGGTCGTGCACGCGTGCATCACCCGATCGGTTGGCTGTGTCCAACCGATCGGGTGGGGGCTGAAAAGTGGCAATCTTGGTCGTTTGACCCCCTGGATCACGCGTGACCCTCCCGTTGCTCCGGGGACTCATGATATCATCGTTTTATGTCCCAAATGCTGTAAATTCCTGCAAAACACGGAAAACACGGAAAAGTGAAAGAAAACAAGAAAACACGCGAAAACGAATAAAAGACGGCGGTAAAATATGGAAAAAACACGGAAGAAAACGTGCGTAAATATATGAAATATAAACGCACGTCATCTAGGATTTTCCCGTCCCTTACAACCAAGGGAATCCACAAATAAAAACAAGTTTCCAACTCACCACATAAATTAGTGGAGTTTGGATTACACCCAGAATTCTATAGCCAAAGTAAATAAATGTGTTACATGGCCAAAAAGAATTCAAATCAATCTTAAGATCACAGAAAAATATAAGATGATTCTTTGTGATCTTCGATTGTTTGTTTTTCAAAAATCCTTTAAGAATAGAAATTTAAGAACAATATTTTAAAAACAACTTTAAAAATAGCCAAACAAAAAATCAGATCTCAGAAAGTAATAACTATGGAATGAGATTGGAGATCATAGATTAAAACAGAGTTGGATATGATGATGAGAGCAAATAGAACGAGAGATCTTTAGAATTTCAGCACAATAGAGAATAGAGAATTTGATTGTTTTTATATTGATATTAGAAATGATCTCAAGGGATCTATTTATTGGTTTCAAGAGAAGAATTTGAATTTCAAAAAGATTTGACTTTCAGCTCAAGCAAATATGGAAATTGAGCGAAATCAGGAAGCAGAGTCGTTGGAAAATGACAACTTGTAGTCGACTCCCAGAGAATTTCAGTAGAAGTTCTGCTTCTGACTGGTAGTCGACTCACTTCTCTGGTATTCGACTCACAGAGCAATTTTCTCTGAAACTCAGCTAGTTGAAAGACGGAATGAACTCCTGGGTGTATTGGAGGTTGACTACTAATAATAGATCGACTAGCTTATTGCTCCCAAGAGTTAAAAAGATATTTAATACATTTTAAAACATTGCTTTCAAAATCATTTGTGTGTGTGTGATATCTACTTTGGCTTTAACATAATCCTAAGAACTCGCACACTACACTAAGACAAGACCTTCGGAAAGCTGATCTCATAGATGCTTGCTTCTCCTGAATTTGAGTTCCTTCTTTATTTAAGCTTGAGCACGAGCTTCATCTTGTGCTTGATGTAGAACTAGCAAATTCGTCTTCGTCTCGTGTGTGGTTGAGCTTCTTCGGAGTATGCGTAAAGTCACCGTTCGTCGCATAACCTGCACACTTGAGTTGTAGTGTAGTTAGTACAATAACATCATTTGGTGTGTTCATCATCAAAACCACTTAGTGGTTGGATTCAATTTCCCATCACCAACAAGTCCTTTTTTCTTGTCCTTCTTGTATTTGTCGGACTTGTGGTATTTTTGAGCTTTCCACTTTTCTTTGTTTCTAAGCATTGAGCAATCCTTCTTGATGTGCCCTGGTTTGTAACACTTAAAACAAAGAGACGAGGTATTGTTAGTGGAATCAAATTTATTCTTGGAAGGAAATTTATCTTTGCGAAAGAAGCGTTGGAAGTTCTTCGCCATTTGTGCCATTTCTTCCAAGTCCATTTCGTTCTTGGATTCTTCACTATTGGAGGATGAAGAAGTATCATTGAATGCTAACGCTTCCTTCTTGGCCTCCGTTGGATTCATCATTGCTCTAATCTTCATTCGGTTCTCTCTTCTTACTTCGTAAGACATGCGAGTACCGATGCGATTCACCACGGTGTAATTCTTCATGTCATTGACATCCTCAATAGTGATTGCTCTTATTTTCCATTTCGAGGTCATTCCCATGATTATTTTTCTCACCTTTTCTTGTTGGGTGTAGACTTGTCCAAGAGCTTTAAGCTCATTCGTGATGTCGGTAAAGCGTCCGTACATCGTTGCAATGTTCTCATTATCCTGCATATGAAACATATCGAAATTTTGTATTGCAACATATAATTTAGACAATTTTACCTTGTTCGTTCCCTTGTGGGTAACGACTAGATGGTTCCATATTTGATATGCACTCTTACATGTGCATATATTATTGAACTCATCCGGATCCAATGCACAAGGAAGAGCATTCATTGCTTTGGCGTTGTTCACTTCGGCGGACTTCTCGGAGGGGTCTATTTGTCAAAATCCTCTTCGGAGTATTCAACGTATTCCTTATGGAGGGTTCTCCAAAGAGAAGCACTCCTAAGAAACGTCTCCATCTGGCCCTTCCATTAGCTGAAATTCGTGCCATTGAAACGTGGAGGATGAACAGTTGATTATTCTTCGAAGACGGTAGACACACCATCACGATCGTGATTGTTGTACGAAGGAGGTGGAGGAACGTTGTTGGTGGTGGTGGTGGTGGATTCCATAGCTAAAAACCTTTTCTCTGATACCAATTGTAAGGACCCTGGCTATAAGGAAAACACTAGAAGGGGAGGTTGAATAGTGTTTATAAAATTTAAACGATAGTTATACCAATTTAAATTCCTAACCAACAATAAATGCAGAATTATAAATAAACCCAAATTGAAACAATGCTAACACAAAGTATGTTTTAAAGGTTTGGATTACCCAAGTCAACTCCTGACGTGTTCCTGGTAATCCTACGTCCATTCTACACGGATACATCCGGATACTCAAGTTAGAACCCTAACTTACGGTTTCCTTTAAACCCACTTGTAGAAACCCTACAAGTGAAATCGAAACACAATCGATGTCCTTGACTCCCACAACTTGGGATCAAGCAAACCACTCTCACAAACTGAGAGTAAAACTAATATCGAAAGATATGAAATAATGAAATAACACCACTTACAATCACATATGCCTTGAAGTAGAACTTGAAGGAGCAAGTGTGTTGTGTGTTGAAGTCTCTTCCAAGAAGAGAAAAAAGCCCTTTCTCTTATCACCACCAATTGCCTAAAGGATATCACTTGGATTCTAGGTTGGAGAGCAAGAGAGGATGAGATTGGAATTCTAGGGCTTTTGAATTTGAGAGCCTTGAAAAACTTGAATATGAAAGCCAGGGTTTTCAAGAGATGATCAAGAAGATGAGAAAACCCTCAATGGAACAGTAGAAGCTCTCTTTATAGGTTCCCCAAAACCCTCAAAGAGAATCCCCAAAAACCCCTTTGAAATCTGTGGAGAAAAAGCCAACGGATATAATTTACACACTCGACAGTCGACTGGTGAAGAAATCACAGTCGACTACTGAACTGTGTCAGAGGGTAAGTGAGAATTCAAATAGTAACTTATCACGTAGGACAGTCGACTGATGAAGGAATGACAGGCGCCTGTAAACCTAACAGGCGACTGGCCGCAACATGAGTAAGCTGATAAAACTCAGTAAGTTTTGGAAAGACAGGACAGACGACTGATGTGGAACTCACAGGCGCATGTGCCGTGGACAAGCGACTGTGAAACCAACATCAGTCGTCTGTTACTAATAAGTGAAACTTTCCAGAGAGTAGAGTTACAGAGAAAGAATCGACAGGTGATTGTTGAAGCATTCACAGTCGCATGTGCCTTGGACAGGCAACTGCCAATCCAACATCAGTCATCTTGCCGTATGAAGAATAAAATGATCTTTGGGCAGGAGAGAGACATGTGACTTACTAACAAATTACAAGCACCTATAGCTTGGACATGTGCATGTCTTTTGTACATTAGTCGCCTGGTTAGAGTTAAAGCTAAAAGCCCAAAATCCAATTGATAAAGTATATGCATAACAGACGACTGTAGAACAAATCACAGGCGACTGTTTGGAGACAGGCGCCTGTAAAATGTTTAGCAGTCTCCTGTTGAAATTCCAAAATGTACTTGCTTGAGAAATGTGAATTGGAGGCTTAGGAAATGTGATCTAATGATTTCCTAGGACATAAATAAAGATGTATGTGTCCTCCAACATAGTTCTACTTCTAAGCTACATACTAGAAGAGAATAAAAAGATTACATTTTGTAGAAGCCTCTCTTCTATCCAAAGAATGAGCTTGAAGTCTTCTAGGAGCTTCATTCACCATCTTTGATCATCCAATCCACTTTTCATTCTTTGACTGATCCTTGAGTGACATCCGTTGCTAATTGATCTTCAAGATATGCTTAGGCAATGGATTAACTGCAAATAGGGGATTAGTCATAATTATTTATGTTTGCTCATCATCAACACCAAGTAGGGAGAAGTCCAATACTCAACACATCTCGTTCAAAATAATAGTAAGATATTGGGTGATCTTTATTTATGTGAATTCATGATACATTTTGAGTATAAGTGTATATAGTTATGTAATTGCATGGATAAAGTCCCTGGATTACGTGAGGACATTTGGATCCTGATAAGATTATGATAATGAGACCGAAACAATATGCTTAAGCATAAATTCAAAATGTTCTTGGTCATTAGAATATCAAAACATGGCATTGATATTCTAAATAAATCAGTGTGCATTGATCTTTATCATATAAATGGTAGTGGCTAGTCTCCTAACACTTCAATGTGGATACATTGTAAGACAGTTTGCATATACTTGTTGGAGAACAAGTTCACAGAACCACTCATTAAGAAGCTTCTATATGGTAAACATTCTTTAATTGGTAATAGGAGCTTTCATGTAACAATAGTGTTGTTTAGTCTTTTGATCTGAGACGCAATAACGAACCTTGCACATGAGAGGGTTATGCTTTGGGTTTTACTGACCAATGATGAATACGATCGTCTATGTGAAGTTAAAAGTGTGTGAAGAGAGGTGAAGCTCAAGACAGGGATTTGTCTCCTCTGGTATGTGAGGCTAGTGTCTTAGGAAGTTAGTATGGATCCGTAATAAATCTTTGGCTAATGTAGACTAGATAAAATTGTTAGTGTAATAAGTTTGATTCATCTTTGATTATGGTATCACATACAACACTTATAAAATTAAGATGTTATTCGGGTTTTAGACACCTTAGCGACATAGTTATGACAAAGAGTCTAGACTCACGGTAGGTGTCGCTGACATGCCCAGATTTAGTTTTAAGGAGAGTACAATCTTACACTGACCAGATAATGAACATTTCAAAATAGGCGGTCTTCAAATGCAGCTAGTGTCACTATTGTACCTGTGACATGATCGTAAAGTATGATCAAGTCATTATCGAAGCATGAATCGAGCTTTTAGAGTTTCACAACGATAATGGCTCATCACAATAATCGAAGAAAAATAACTTGATGTATATAAGTGTAATGGTCGCTTTCTGACCTTATGGATTTTCTGCGTGCACGTGCTTTATCGTGCACGTATTTTATTTGGCACTTTCTGGATTCCGATATATGCAATGTGATATGTCGTTGTGACTGTATGGGAGTGTAGAATTTTATGGTAATTTTTTGGAACCTCATTTCACGGCTCGTTTTCTCGCAAAACGACTTGGAATGGTAGGGGCGTTTTAGTCTTTTATCTCAAAACGCGGTTCCCGATTTTACGTAAAATCTTGGTAGGCGTTAGGTAAGATCAGACTCTATAGCCCCGTGCGTCTCGTCTCCACGATCGTCCCGGTATTTTTGGATTAATTTTCCGACGCCCGTAGCGAGAGATATCTTCCGGTTAAATCTCAACCGTTGATTTATCCCCTAATCGTTTGAAATTCAAATTGTAATCAGATCTTAATGGAATCCCTATTGATACTCTTACGTATCAAGAGTAAATCCCTGCCACTAGTTGGCACTACCCTTTTTCCTATCCCCACTCTTCCTATCACATACACTCTCCCTCATTTAACCTATATCTTATAACTATATATCAAATTTATTATTTTAAAAACCCTACTCAATTCTAAGCTATTCACATGCAAAAGCAAAACCTAGGGTTTTTTATTTTTCTTTTCCATTCTTTCACAGCTACCACCAAGCAAAAGACCCCCCCGTGTTCTCTTCCTTCCTTGCGACTCTCTTTCTCTCCCTCGATCTCAACTCCCGGCGGTGGACCGTTCTCCGCTCGCAGACGGTCAGCCACCCCCACTGCCGCTCTCGCCGCCTATTGACCACCGGAAAAAGCAGCCGCTGGCGGCCTTTACTCGCAGCAGCAATCACAGCAGCCACGGGCTGCTGCGGCTGATCTCTTTCCGACGTTGCACAGCTGCGGGCACCGCCCCACGGTCTCCCTTGTCCAGCCAACCGCCACCCAACGCCGTCTAGGCCCTCCGACAACTCCCTCAGGCCGGTGACACTCCCCGACGACCGCTCCTAGGCCGAAAAACCCCATCGACGGGTTCCCCAAGCCGATGACAACGTCAGGCCGAGTTCCAGTGACGTCAAGCCGACGTTCACCTCTCTTGCCCGCTGTTTCGACCCCTGGCCTCTATTTCTCTCTTGCTCGCTGATCCGCGGCCCCTTGACGCCGCCAACACCTTTTACGGACTGCTACCATGACACTCTCCACTTTCCGCTCTTTCCGTAGTCGTTGGGCGCCTGTGACGACGCCCTCGCTCACGGATCCGCCGTTCTCGCTATTTCGACTTACCAAATTACTGCCCCTCTCCTTTATTGCGGTAGATCCACCCGTCACCGCAAGAAGACGTTCCGTAGCCGTGTCATTCAGATCGGTCACCGTTCAGACTCTACGTCCATTTTGCGTCGAACACCAGACAGGTTGGTTCCCCTAACTTGTAGCGAACCCACACCGTAGTAAAATCAAACCCTAAACTAAAATTTGACAACTATAACTAAATTTACTTTCAGCGCTTGTAAAACGATTGCCACCGTAGAAAGATCGACCATCGGACAACTTTTCTGTGCACATAGGGTAGAAGTCGATCTAGGTTGAACGAAACACCAAAATGTGACTTTTGACGAATAGGGTAGTCCCGCCAATCTAGAAACAAACCCTAATAGGACTTATTGAAAAACACGACTTGACACCGTCGCCGTGACCTATTTCAGACGGACTACCGCGGACGCGACGACTGGACGAGACGCTCCGTACGGACGACACGCTCGCCACCGCAGGCAAGTGTATTCACTTGCACTTTTGGCCGTGCCTAGGTCTTAGGCTGTAAGAACTATTAAACTGTGAACAAAGAGAACCGGACGTGAAATGATAGCGTCCGGGTCACCCTTGACGGCTTAGACTTGAAGTCCAAGCTCGACAACAACAACAACTGACATCTTAGGGTTTTCCTGTGGGGGGGGGTGTGGACCCCCTAGAATAACATTCCTTGCATGTCATGTCCTGTTATACAAAAAGCCTCCGGGCGTTGCAGATGCTATCCACACGAGAGTGATCTCTGTTACACAAAAAGCCTCAGGGCGTTTCGGATGCTCTCCACGCGAGAGTGATCCCTGTTATACAAAAAGACTCCGGGTGTTTCGGATGCTCTCCACACGGGAGTGATCCCTATTATACAAAAGCCTGCGGGCGTTTCGGATGCTTCCTTAGCGGGAGTGATCCATGTACCTTCTTGTCCTGAGTTCCTGGGTTGGGGTAGGGTTGAGCGTGCGCACGGGGAGAGGGTCTGATCCCCCTCGAACCGTAAGGCATGAACCCTTTGACGTGCATTTATATTTCATATATTCACGCATATTTTCTTTTGTGTTTCTCCGTGTTTTCCGCCGTCTTTTATTTGTTTTCTCGTATTTTCTCGTTTTCTTTCACTTTTCTTTGTTTCTCCATGTTTGTAGGAGATTGCCCGCGTAGGGGACGTTTAACGATGATATCAAGTGTCCCCGGAGCAACGGGAGGAGTCACGCGTGATCCAGGGGGTCAAACGATGAAGAATACATCTTTCAGCCCCTCACCCGGTCGGTTGGTCATCTCCAACCGATCGGGTGATGCACGAGTGCACCACCCGGTCTCAGCCAGAGCTCAAGTGGAAGTCACCCGACTGGTTCACAGGCCGGTTCAACTGGGGCCAACTCTCTGTCTTCTCGAGCCAAATTCCAACCGATCGGGTGACTCTCACCCGATCGGTTCATCTGTAGCTGATGCTGAAGAGCCGAAGACACGTGCACCCAACTGATCACTTCACCCGATGGCGCCAAGATCCAACCGGTCACTCCAAGAACTCAACCGACCGGTTGATATGACCGGGTGAAAGTTCGCTGTTTTCTGTTATTATCTGTAACGAATCACCCGATCGGTTGACTTGTCAACCTATCGGGTGATACGAGAGCCTATAAATAGAACCCCTAGGGTTCCAGAAACGGGGAGCTGCTAGTTTTTATTTTTTTCTCCTATTGTGACGGCTGTAATTACTGTTCTTTTGTAAGTTTTCGGATCTTTATCAAATTTTAGTATTGTCTTAATTACTCTATTACTTCCGCATTCCAATCGTCTGATTATGATTCCAACGGTTCATTTTCATTTAGATCGCTTTTTAATGAATATTTGTGAGTAGTTCCCAAATCTGGGATTTTGGTGGAAACCCCTTCGGGGGCTCTTCCCGATGCATCCATAGTGTTAGGAAATCGATAGGGATTAGGATTCTAACGGTTACGCGGGGTGTTTCATTGTCATCGGCGGGAAAAAGACCGCCTTTGACCGTTGGGCTAAGGGGGAATAAACTTGGAGGTTGACTCCCTAGCCATAGCTCACGCCCTTAGCGTAGACACCGAATCCTAGTGTGCGGGAGCGGCAGGATGAGACGTTGGGAGTTATCGTTGCGAGCTTAGTGCTCCCGGAATCGATCAGTGTTAATGGACACGGGAGTGCCCACTGATCGAATCCGGGAAGTCCGGTGTATCATCCTGGGCACCGACCGAAATATCGGGCCCATGGGATGCCGGTACCACTTTCAGAGGCAACGTCTCACCATTAGACCCTAATTCCGATCGCTTTCCTACCCGTAGGCCGCATCGGTGAGAGTCGCTTGTTGGAGTGGAAACCAAAGTCTCGGGTTTATTTTCTTATTGTTCATACCTTGCACTACTTTCCGTGACAACCATCAACCGATTCGGGCTAGCTCGCCCACGGGGTGATTTTGGTCCTCCTTGACACAAGCACATCCCAGCCTCCCTGTGTTCGACCCCCAAGCCACACTACAACACCATGCGCTTGTGGTTACAAATATCTAAACCACCCCCGCTGCCACGCGGTAACCACCGCCGGCGTGGCAGATCACGTGAAGTTTATGGCGCCGTTGCCGGGGAGGCAACGTGCTTTTTATTTTAGGATCTCTTGAACCCTAGTGTCTAGCTCTTATCCCTACCTCGCGATAATTTTCGCATTCTCCTTTTTTTCTTTTTATTTTCTTTTTTTATCTCTTATCTTATCTGTTTCTTTTTCACTTGTCGCTTCACGGGTGTTTGTTGTTTTTCATGCGCAGGAGTTCAAGAAGTCTCGACGACTTGATCCCCGTAGATCCAGAGATTAACGCCACCCTTAGGCACTTGGCCGCTGAGAAGCGAAGAAGAGAGGACCCCGAATCCATGGAGGAGAACACCCCGCCTCACAAGTCCCTGTTGGAGTACTCGATGCCATCTATCGAGTCCACTTCCGCCATCCGTTCTCCAGCTATTGCGGCCCAAAGCTTTGAGCTAAAGCCGTCTTTGGTGACATGGATCCAGCAGGACCAGTTTTCGGGTGCACCCATGGAGAGCCCGATCGAGCATCTAGCCTCCTTCTTGGAGAAATGTGACACCTTCCGGATTAATGGTGTCACGACTGAGGCGATCCGTCTAAAGCTATTCCCCTTCTCGTTGCGAGACAAAGCCAAGCAATGGCTTAGGGGGAAGGACCCCAACACTTTCAATACCTGGGAGAAGCTCTCCAATGCTTTTCTGACGAAGTTCTTTCCTCCGGGGAAGACCATGAAGTTGAGGAGTGAGATCTCCTCCTTCTCCCAGGCCAGCCACGAGTCCTTGCATGAAGCTTGGACGAGGTACAAGGAGATGCAGAGAAGATGCCCTCACCATGAGCTTCCGAAGTGGCAGATTATTAATCTGTTCTACAATGGGCTGAGGGATGACCTAAAATCTTCTATGGATGCCGCGGCTGGGGGTTCCTTCATGTCAAGGAGCGAGGAAGATGCCGGACATATTCTGGAAAATATGGCATCCAACAATGAGCGGTGGTGTGACGAGAGAGCCACACCCAGGTCTGGTGGTATACACAGAGTCGAGGACGTCGACAAACTTTCAAGCAAGTTCGACTTGCTTTCGACCCAGATCTCCGCACTAATGGTAGGAGCCGGTGGGGCCGGTACACAGCAGATTTCAGCGGTAGAATCCGAATTCTTTGGGGAATTCGACGGTGGTGACGTCTCATCACCATTGGATCAGACGAGCGCACTATTTTACAACACCACGGGAAATGCGCCGTATCCACCAAGAACCAATTCCAACCCGGCCTACTCTCAAAACAACCAAAACCACCCTAACTTTGGTTACCGGGCACCATTTCAGCCCTCGCCGCCTCAGCAGCCGCATCAACAAACATATCAGCCGGCTAGGCCACAGCAGAGTCAGATTCAGCAGCAACATTATCAGCAGCAACCTCAGCAACAATTTTACGCCCCCAGGAATCAGCAGCCAATCCAGCAGCAGCAGCAGTATGGCCAACAGAGGGCCGTCTCTCCGGTTGAGTCTCTCTTGACTCAATATATAACCAACCAGGAGAATATCAATCAGAAGCTGGAAATGGGTCAACGGGCCCTCACGGACCAAGTAACCCAGCTGGGGTTACAAGTGGCGAACCTTTCAAGGTCACAAAACCAATTGCCGCCACAACCGGAGGTGAACCCGAGGGGAGCAACCCAAACGTCGGCACTTGTGCACGAGCACACAAATGTGTCCGCTATCGTTCTGAGAAGCGGGACACAAATCCCTACTAGAGTGCCCCCTAACAGACTGGAAGCACCGTTGGTCGTTGAGCGACCGATCGAAAAATCAAATGACGCCGGTGCTTCGTCATCAAATCCTACGACTCCGAAGGGAGTCTCTGAAGAAGAGAAGAAGAAGAAGAAGAAGAACGAGGAAGGGAGCCCGAAAGTGTTCAAACCCGTTGTGCCTTTTCCACAACGGTTAGCTCAAGCCAAAATCGACGAGAAATATGGCAAGTTCTTCGCCATGGTCAAGGACCTGAGCTTGCAAATCCCCTTCCTGGAAGCAATCGAAACAATCCCCTCCTATGCGAAATTCCTGAAGGATTTGGTGACTAGAGGGTCTAGAAAGGAGAAAGTAGTGTTGACGGCGAAATGTAGCGCTCTCATCCAGAGGGCAAATCCGTCGAAACTTAAAGACCCGGGGAGCTTCTCAATTCCTTTCACGATCGGGGCAGTAAAGATTCATCGTGCACTCGTCGATCTCGGAGCGAGTGTAAGTTTGATTCCCTTGTCGATGTATAAAAGGATAGGAATGGGTGATCTAGAGCCCACCGGTATGACCCTACAACTTGCTGACCGGTCGGTCAAATATCTGGTGGGGATTGTGGATGACCTCCCCGTTAATGTAAAAGGGGTGCATGTGCCAGTGGACTTCGTAGTCATGGACATGCCTGAAGACGCACACACCCCCATCATCCTGGGACGGCCTTTCATGGCCACTGCTGGCGTTTTGATTGATGTGAAGAACGGAAAACTTTCGCTAAACGTCAGCGGACAAAAGGTTGAATTTGATCTGGGGTTGTCCATGAAGTATCCCGATCCTCCAGATGACCCTCGGTGTAATTTGCTGGAGGTGGAAGAAGAAAAAGCTGCTGAAGAGAGCTCCTGGGAGATTCTCTTAAGAAACCCCCCCGATGACTTGGAGGATTCAGAAGACCGAGACGGCCCTAAGAACAATGATGCTGCTAGGAAAGCGAGTGCAGCACGTACAACCCCTCCCGGGTTCCCCAAGGCTCCTCCTGCGAGGAGAATGTGGAAAGAACCCATGGGCCTCGCCAAAGACGAGGTCCGGATCCTTAAGAAGATGGCGGTAAGCGCCAATACAAAAGAGAAGCCCCCGGATCCCAAAGACAAGGAGAGGGTAGTCGAGCAAATCTTTCTCCAGCTGCTGACTACTCCAAAGGCCTTAAGCTCCGATGAAGAAGAGATGCCGAACTTAGGGCATCACCCGTATCAACCACCGTGAACATCACTTGCGGGCGTCGAGCCGACGACGTTAAACAAGTGCGCTTCATGGGAGGAAACCCATGCTCTAAACTTTTGCCCGACTTTTTAGTGTTATTTTTTGGCTTTATTTTATCTATTTTTATAAATAAAATCAGCCGCGAGAACATCCGTTCAGGGACTTAGACAAATCTGTTGGTTTTTGCAGGAAACAAAGCCCCAACCGATCGGTTGATAACTCAACCGATCGGTTGGGATGTATCAGATACAAGCCGAAATCTGTCCCCAAATGAACCGATCGGTTGAAGAATGGAGAGACCGGGTGACAGACCGGGTGATCTGGGGAGAATTCTCGGGAAATTTTTGGGGAATATCAACCGATCGGTTGAGTTCGAGCGCGATCGGTTGAAGCGACCGGGTGAGTAGCCCTAAATTCTCGGGAAAATGAGTGGAGCAACCAACCGATCGGTTGACAAGTCAACCGACCGGTTCGCCTGTAGCACTTCTTCGGCAAGAATTTTTGACCTAACCGTCAACCGATCGGGTGACAAGTCACCCGATCGGTTCGACTTAAAACCCTATATAAACCCCCAACCACACGTTCGCTTTCACCCTCGCCCGATCGCCATTCTCGCCGTCGTTTCGCCTCATTCTCCTCCCCAACGGCCGATTCTCACTCCCCCACGTCCTCCACTCCTCCAATACTCCTTCTCTCCACCTCCTCCATCAATCTCTCCATCACCTTCACTCCCTCTCTCCTTTCATTTCGAATTTCTGACCTAATTCCCCCCAAACAACGCCCATTTCGAAAATTCTTACTGAAAGAGGTCGCCGCGGCTCCACGCTACTCTCATTGCACAGTGTGGGGACATCTACGAGCAAGCTTCGCCATTTCGCTTGGGTACACTCGCTCCTACGCTCATATTTCTATTTTTGCCCTATAAATTGTGCTTGCTCATTTTGCTTGTGTTCGTGTGCATTCATTGCCTTTGCACTCATTCATACACGCACACTCACGCATGGCTAAGGATAAAGACAAGGGGAAGGGGATTATGCGGGAGGAGGAACCGTCTCGAAAGAGACGGAAACAAACACGTCCCCCTTCCCACACACGAGCACTTACACTTGGCCCTCCCCCGCCTGTTATCCCCCCTGTGGACCCAATGTTGGGCCCGCATGGATATATCTTTAGGAACCAGGAACACAAGGATTTTTATCGTAGGCTCGATGCCAGGGGGCATCTATCAACTAAGTTCCCGCATACACAATCACTGGTCGATCTTGGTGTCTACACCGAAGTCGAATCTCTTTTCGCTAACGTAGGATGGTTAACCTTTCTTAATGCATCTGTCGTATCCTACCCGGCACTCACCCTCGAATTTCTCTCTACACTTGTTTGGGAGTCCGGGTCGATCATAAAACTCCGGGTGCGTAACAGGAGTGTCACCACAAATCTGAACACAATTAACGATATATTTGGCTTCCCCAATCTTGGGGATGACTCCATCCGACACTACGGGTACACGCCCGAGTTTAACGTCGATCAATTCTGGTTCCACCTCATACTGTTCCATGACTATCCCCGAGGAAGGGCCAAGGCCTCCTCCATCATTCATCCCGTGTTTCATTTGGCCCATAGGATCATATCATCTGCATTTTTTCCCAGGGACGAGTCCGGCACCATGACTATCCCTGACCTTTTTATCCTCTGGGCCATGACTTTCCCTTTTGTCCGGGACGATGATGGGATTAGCTTCAAGGCCCCTACCGTCCCCATCCATGGCGGTGATTGGCTTGTTTACAAGCTACTTGAGATCAGCCGGGCCGGTAAGGGGAAGTTTTGTTGTGGGGGCATCATTACTATCATTTTCTCTTACCCCCAATTTAATATTCCCATCCCCAATAATCTTCCCGCTGCCGCAGGACCCTCACAGCTAGATATTGATGTCCTGCGGCACATTCATATGATTAGACCCCACTCCGATGGCCGCTTCATCTTCAATTATGGCCACCCCCAGCCCCTTATACCATTCTCCCCAACCCCGCTCGCATGACCATCGCTCTTGTGGGAGATTGGACCTTCCCACCCGATCCGAACTTCCTTGCGGGGTTGAACCTTCCTTTCCTTCCCGCGGATGCACGCAGACCACCGTCCCCTGCCGCCCACTTAGGCGAGTAGGATATCCCTGCGTCTCGAGGAGATATAGGGGCTGGCCCGAGTCGTCCTGTTTCTGTTCCGGGGCCCATCACGTCTGAGCACCTCTTAGCGGCCATTTCTGGCATTGTCTCCTGTGCCGGCATGACCACCGCCACCGGCACCACTTCCACCTTACCTGGCGGCACCAATTCTGCCTCACGTCAGTCCACATCCTTTGGTCGTCGCCAGGTCTCCGCCCGTCTTGGTCTTGAAAGGGAGGTCGCTGCCCTTCATGAGCTCGCCATGTCCTCTGCCTCCTCGGACCCATCACCGTCCTCTTTTCTCACTCACCCATGTTTTCTCGCACTTGAGAGGAACGTGGCCGCCATTCTTCGCCTTCTCACTCACATCCACGGCCCACCTCCACCTTCACCACCTCGACGATCTTCTCCTCCACCTTCACCACCTCGGCGATCTTCCCCTCCACCCTCCCACACATCCACACATCCATCACCTCCCTCACCACATTCTTCTCCTCCCTCATCTATTCCCATCCCGGTATCCACTTCCCCCCTCCCGACCACTTCCATCGCACCCACGCTACCTCCTCCCTCCTCCTCCATCACTGCATACGTGCGTCGGAGGAAATTGCCGGTGCGCTCCAGATCTCTTCCACCACCACCCACTACCGTCACCACCACATCTTCTTATCCCACTTCTATTCCTCTCACCACCGCCTTGATCGCAGTCCTACCACCACCACCCACCTCCACCGACACTCCTTCCATCGTCCACACCACCCCTGCCCCTATTCCTCCACCTCGTTCCCCACTTCTCCGCACACCCCCAACCTCCCCCGACCACCCAGTCACACCCTCTTCCGAGGAGGACGAGGACTCACCTTCTCCTGCTTTCTGATTTCACCTTGTTTGTTTTTGACTCCCCCTTGCATATCTCTGCATTTCATGATCACATTTTATTCGCTAGCACTGTCATGTCTAGCTTGGGGGACGTCTATTTTGGTGTGCTGTCGTGTTTTGTTGTTTTTCTCATTTTGTGTGTGTGTGTGTGCTTGTTTTTCCCCTTTTGAGTGTCGTGTCGTGTGGTTTTATTTCTATTTTCGTGTCGTGTGGCTTGATTTTAATCTTTCTTTATTTTCAGTTTCATCTCTGTGTTTTTCTCGTTTTCATTTCTTTTTGTGTCAGTGCGTATTCCCCCCCATCTTCATTGCCCTCCCGTACTCACTCATATTGCATTGAGGGCAATGCAAACTTCAGCTTGGGGGAGTCACACTGTGTGCGTCATTTGAGTCTTTCTTTTTCGTTTTTGTGTCGTTTTCATCGTGTTTTTCATTTTTTCTTTTTTTTCTCTTCTCTTCTTTTTAGCTCTTTCTCCTAGAGATGAACCCTATGATGAATCGCCACAAAATCACACACACCTAGCATGGCATCGATAATCACACTCACTGACCCTAGGGTTTCGAGTCCTCTTGCATTTCACGCATCGTGGGTCCACTCAGCTTTTTGTGAGTCGTGCATCGTGCCTAGCTATTTGGTGTGATTCTACTTTGTGATTTTACTTTATATACCTGTCCAGGAATGACCCCTAGATTATCATGCTTCGATTTGAATATGCGGTGTTTGCTTCTAGTATATGCATGCTATATTTATATCGTATATTTCAATTCGCATGCGTCGGGATTCCACAATTAAGGACTAGGATAATCCATTTAGCCTATGCTCTATTTAGCGAGAATAGTTTCCTTTGCCCAAGTGTTTAGATTTCGACTTCTTTTTTGTTTTACTTGGTGCAATTCCCCTCGTCGTGTACCGTTCTCCCACTTGGGAGAGTACACATGTGTATAGCCAAAAACCCAAAAAAAAATCCAAAAAAAAAGAAAGAAAAGAAAAGAAAAATTTTGTATAGCCAAAAAGCCAAAAAAAATACAAATACCCAAAACCCAAAAAAAAATTTCAAGTGTGAATATTTTTCCTACCTACCGAGAATAAAGGGAAGGCGAGAATTTGCACCGAGTGTTCTTCTCCACATCATCTCAACCCCCATCGTTTTCGAAAACACTTGGCTTAGGAACTTTTTAGCTAGTATCTAGGCTATAGTGGCATGATTTCCTTAACCCTAGTTGTGGAGTCCTCGATGCATGATACGTTTCACTTCTTATACTCTTCTCATGCATGCTCGAACTAATATTCACCACAATTTCAAATTCGAATTGGTATTTGGGTCATTTCCTGGATTTGCGTATATGAGCTCATAGCACATTGTAGAAAGCGACACCATTTGCTAGCACACGACCGCACTCACACGCGCTTCACCGCGTGGGCCCACGACACTTATTGGGACTCGTTTTCCTAGGTTTAGTGATGTGATTTGACGTTTGCTTGCTGGGTGTGTCGTTTTTGATTTTGTTGGCTCTGACGGACGATCTAGGATATAGAGTTTTCTTTTTCTCTCTTTCTCTCTATTTTTCCCCTCCGAGCTCCTACTCTCACTCGTCTTCCTCGAGGACGAGGAAGAGTTCAGCTTGGGGGATTTCGACGTGTGTTTATATTTCATATATTCACGCACGTTTTCTTTTGTGTTTCTCCGTGTTATCCGCCGTCTTTTATTCGTTTTCTCGTATTTTCTCGTTTTCTTTCACTTTTCTTTGTTTCTCCATGTTTGCAGGAGATTGCCCGCGTAGGGGACGTTTAACGATGATATCAAGTGTCCCCAGAGCAACGGGAGGAGTCACGCGTGATCCAGGGGGTCAAACGACGAAGAATACATCTTTCAGCCCCTCACCCGGTCGGTTGGTCATCTCCAACCGATCGGGTGATGCACGAGTGCACCACCCGGTCTCAGCCGGAGCTCAAGTGGAAGTCACCCGACCGGTTCACAGGCCGGTTCAACTGGGGCCAAATCTCTGTCTTCTCGAGCCAAATTCCAACCGATCAGGTGACTCTCACCCGATCGGTTCATCTGTAGCTGATGATGAAGAGCCAAAGACACGGGCACCCAACCGATCACTTCACCCGATGGCGCCAAGATCCAATCGGTCACTCCAAGAACTCAACCGACCGGTTGATATGACCGGGTGAAAGTTCGCCATTTTCTGTTATTATCTGTAACGGATCACCCGATCGGTTGACTTGTCAACCGATCGGGTGATACGAGAGCATATAAATAGAACCCCTAGGGTTCCAGAAACGGGGAGCTGCTAGTTTTTACTGTTTTCTCCTATTGTGACAGCTGTAATTACTGTTCTTTTGTAAGTTTTCAGATCTTTCTCAAATTTTAGTATTGTCTTAATTACTCTATTACTTCCGTATTCCAATTGTCTGATTATGATTCCAACGGTTCATTTTCATTTAGATCGCTTTTTAATGAATATTTGTGAGCAGTTCCCAAATCTGGGATTTTGGTGGAAACCCCTTCGGGGGCTCTTCCCGATGCATCCATAGGGTTAGGAAATCGATAGGGATTAGGATTCTAACGGTTACGCGGGGTGTTTCATTGTCATCGGCGGGAAAAAGACCGCCTTTGACCGTTAGGCCAAGGGGGAATAAACTTGGCGGTTGACTCCCTAGCCATAGCTCACGCCCTTAGCGTAGACGGCGAATCCTAGCACGCGGGAGCGGCAGGATGAGACGTTGGGAGTTATCGTTGCGAGCTTAGTGCTCCCGGAATCGATCAGTGTTAATGGACACGGGAGTGCCCACTGATCGAATCCGGGAAGTCCGGTGTATCATCCTGGGCACCGACCGGAATATCGGGCCCCATGGGATGCCGGTACCACTTTCAGAGGCAACGTGTCACCATTAGACCCTAATTTCGATCGCTTTTCTACCCGTAGGCCGCATCGGCGAGAGTCGCTCGTTGGAGTGGAAACCAAAGTCCCGGGTTTATTTTCTTATTGTTCATACCTTGCACTACTTTCCGTGACAACCATCAACCGATTTGGGCTAGCTCGCCCACGGGGTGATTTTGGTCCTCCTTGACACAAGCACATCCTAGCCTCCCTGTGTTCGACCCCCAAGCCACACTACAACACCGTGCGCTTGCGGTTACAAATATCTAAACCACCCCCGCTACCACGCGGTCACCACCGCCGGCGTGGCAGATCACGTCACCCTTCGTGTCACACGCGTCTTGTCCCGTCTTGACTTGTCCCGTCTTGTCCCGTCCCTCTTAGGTTAGTCCCGTAGTCGATAGCACATGCTACGACTACCGCTTGACGTGTTTTACTTTTCCTGCTCCCTTTACCTTCTTTTGTTACTCTGTTTTGACCCCAGCATGCTAATCAACCAGTAAATCATTGCTTAAAGTTTTAGTACACTTGCAGTAGAGTCTAAATCTCTTTTGTAGACTTTACCAGATGTACAGTTCCTTTCTTTTGGGTGCTGTACGTCAGGTGTCGAGGCAGAGTACTTTGACGAGGTGGACCTGCCAGAGTACGTAGAGCCGGAGGACGTCGATCCAGAGTACGTGCCCGAGGAGGACCAGAGCTAGAGGCTTTCACATTGCTGATCCAGGGGTCTCACTGCAGTCTAGTTGGGTCCGTAGCACCGTTTATTTTCTGTCTAGGTTGGGTGCTTGCACCAGTAGTTTACCGTTCAGTTGTTGTTGCCGAGTCAGGCTTTGTTAGACTCTCAGTACTCTGGATTGATAAATTTGGAATAAAATGAATGTTTTCTTTTTCAGTACTTTTATTGTTCTGTACTAACATGCAGGGACCTGTTCATTCGTCTTGGAGTACCACACAGACGCTTATTGGGTCCGAGCTTCACAGCTCCGGCCTAAGCATGCCTTAGTCACGTTTTGCCTCCGTAGTTTTGGGAAGCGGGGTGTGACAGGTTTTAGTGGTGGCCCATGCAGGTCCCATCCCTTCTGCAAGTTCGGAACAATAGAAGTATTGACATTCATTTTATTGTTATCCAGTAATTTGTTCGAGTCTAATCTGTGTCTTTCTTGTCAATAGGATGACAGGACGACGCGTCACCCGATCCAGGAACTCAGGCGATGGAGTTTCGGAAGACCAGGGCGGAGAGTTTCGTCAGTTTCTGGGCGTGATGAGAGAGATGCTGGACGTACATCATCAATTGGTTTAGCAGTCCCACCGTGCTGCCCAGGCCCCTCCAGTTGCACCACCACCGCCTCTGCCTGCCCCTCGAGCTGCTCCGGGGGTGAAGCAGTTCAATGAGCTTCAGCCGAAGACATTTTCTGGGAAGGAAGGATCGTTGGTTGCTGATGAGTGGATTCTGAGTACTGAGGAGAAGCTGATTGCTGCGAAGATTCCTGATAATACCCAAGTTGAGATAGCGAAGATGCAGCTGACCGAGAATGCTAGGAACTGGTGGCGCATTGAGGAGAGGCGCCTGCAGAAGCCAGTGGAGTGGAAGACCTTCCGGTCAATGTTCAAGGACAAGTACTTCACCAAGGCTGCTAGGAGAGAGCTGTTGAGCATGTTTGTAGATATGAAGCAGGGGGATATGACCGTTGACGAGTATGAGGTAGAGTTCGAGATGCTGAGTCGGTTTGCCCCACATATGGTGAGGAAGGAGGAGAAACGAGCTGATCGGTTTCGTCAGGGACTGCGTCCGAAGATTCAGGCTTCTATGTCTTCGGCAGATTTCACGACCATGGGAGCGGTGCTGAATGCCGCGAGGAACCATGAGACCATATCGCGTCTACCTGACCCTCCAGCTGATAGAGGGAAGCGTCCCATGGAGCAGTACAGGCCACCTGCTAGGCCGATGATGAGGCCAGTTCAGATAGTGCCTTTCAAGATGCCTGGAGCATCCATGCAGAGTCAGAGCAAGGGACCATGTCATTACTACGGGAAGCCAGGGCACGTTCAGAATGATTGTAGGAAGAAGCTGGGATTATGCTTGGTTTGTGGAGATGCCTAGCACGCTGCTAAGGATTGTCCGAGAGCGCGTCATGCCATAGTCGGAGCACCAGCCCCGCTACAGAGTAGGGTGCCTGCCCTAGTTCAGAGAGGAGCTGCTGTCCGTGGACCACCCTTGGCGACACAGAGGAAAATGTTTCAGCGGGCAGTGCAACCCCAGAGGCCGGCTTACACCATGACAGCTGTTGAGACTGAGGACCTGGATGGGGTTATTGCATGTATTACTTCGGATCTAGTCTTTCATTTCATAGTGTAGATCTTATTGTTAGCTTTGTTTGTTTGCCTTGTTTGTTAGAGTAGCTTGGTTTGACTGTAGTTCTTTCATATCTTAGGCACCATCCTAGTGTTCTCTCACCCGGCCTTGGCCTTGTTCGAATCCGGTGCATCCATATGCATCTTATCCCGGAGATTTGTAACAAGGCACTCCATTCCCACCCATACACTTCCTAAGTGTTGGGACATCACCACAGGGAACGGAGTGGTGACTGTGAACTTGGGTTGTCGATCGATCCCCTTGGTGGTCAGTGAACACGAACTATTTCAAGATTTCATCGTCCACGACCTGCCGCATTTCGATGTCGTTCTTGGCATCGATTGACTGGGAGACTTCCATGTGTCGGTCGAATTCCACAGCAAGAGGGTGGTATTCAGGATTCCAGGCCATCCGGAGTTCGAGTTCTATAGCAGAGATGAGTCGCTTGGGCCCATCAGATTTTGGACCAAGCCGGAAGTGCAGATTGTAGCAGCTATACAGATGGAGATCGACCGACCAGTAGTCGTCAGAGACTTCGACGACGTCTTCCCGGCGGATATCTCGGGTCTGCCACCCGACAGAGCTCTAGAATTTGGTATTGATCTTATGCCAGGAGCGCAGCCGATATCAAAGGCGCCATATCGGATGGCTCCTGCTGAGCTTGAGGAGCTGCGGAAGCAATTAGATGAGTTGCTGCAGAAGGGTTTCATCCACCCTAGTGTGTCACCGTGGGGTGCACTAGTCTTGCTCGTAAAGAAAAAGGATGGGTCCCGCAGGATGTGCGTGGACTATCGAGGGCTGAATGCTGTCACAGTAAAGAATAAGTATCTGCTACCGCGCATCGATGATATTTTTGATCAGCTGGGAGGTTCGAGAGTTTTCTCGAAGTTGGACTTGAGGAGCGGATATCATCAGCTGAAAGTGAAGAAGGACGATATTTCGAAGACAGCCTTCCGGACGAAGTACGGACATTATGAGTTCGTGGTTATGCCTTTTGGCGTAACCAATGTTCCAGCCGTGTTCATGAATTTGATGAACTTGATTTTCTACAAATTCCTGGATAAGTTTGTCGTTATCTTTATAGACGACATCCTTATTTACTCGAAGTCTGAGGAGGAGCACAGCTGTCATATGAGGACGGTGCTGAAGACGCTGAGGCGACATAAGCTATATGCCAAGTATAGTAAGTGCGAGTTCTGGCTGGACAGAGTCGTGTTTCTGGGACACGTGGTGTCCGATGATGGCATATCTGTAGATCTGGAGAAGGTCAGAGCAGTCAGAGATTGGCCGACTCCGTAGTCAGCGTCAGATATCAGGAGCTTTCTTGGCTTAGCAGGCTATTATCGGTGGTTCATCAAGGATTTCTCGAAGATTGCAGAGCCGATGACGAAGCTGATGAGGAAGGATGTGGAGTTCTATTGGTCAGATGCTTGTGAGGATGCCTTCAGTATTTTGAAGGCGAGATTGACCACGGCATTGGTTTTGGCTGTATCGGATTGGAGCGGAGGCTTCGAGGTATATTGTGATGCATCAGGGAAGGGCCTTGGGTGCGTTTTGCATCAGTATGGCCATGTGGATGCGTACGCTTCTCGTCAGTTGGACTCATGAAAAGAATTACCTGACGCACGATCTGGAGTTGGCAGCGGTGATATTTGCACTGAAGATCTGGAGGCACTTCTTGCTAAGTGAGAGCATGAAGATTTTCACCGATCACAAGAGCTTGAAGTACATCTTTACGCAGAAGGAGCTCAACATGCGTCAGAGACGATGGTTAGAGCTCATGGCCGACTATGAGATAGACTTGCAGTATCACCCGGGGAAGGTGAATGTAGTGCCCGATGCCTTGAGTAGACTTCATATTGCGATGATGCATACTGCCGACTGGAGGATTCAGCAGGAGCTGAGAGAGATGGATCTAGAGGTCGTCCTACCTGGTGTGGTTCTTTCGTTCATGAATTTGCAGATTCAGTCCACGATCGTGGATCGGATCAAGGCAGCACAGGCAGGAGACCCGAAGATACAGAGGATCAGGAGGCAGGTTGAAGCTGGACTACGGACGGAGTTCGTGATTCATGATGATGGTTTGCTGCGTTATGACAGTAGGCTCTGCGTACCTGTAGGTGATGTTCGGGAGGAGCTTTTGAGCGAGGCTCATAGCTCGCCATATTCTATACATCCTGGAGGGACCAAGATGTATAAGGACCTCCGGTTGAATTACTGGTGGATTGGTATGAAGAGGAGTGTGGCACGGAGCATTGCCAAGTGTTTGATATGCCAACAGGTGAAGGCTGAGCACCATCGTACGACTGGATTGCTACAACCGTTTCCTATTCCGGAGTGGAAGTGGCAACAAATCACGATGGATTTCGTGACTAGTTTACCTTGGACCCCAAAGCAGAACGACGCAGTCTGGGTGATCGTTGATCGGTTAACTAAATCCGCACATTTCATCCCGTTCCGAGTGGGCCAGTCTACGGAAGTCTTGGCGAGGAAATACCTAGAGGTAAAATTTCATTTTACTTCTCTTTCATTTCCCTCTTGAGTTAGTTGTGATGTAGACCGTGTACGTGCAAGAGATTGTATGCTTACATGGAGTCCCCGTGAGCATCGTGTCTGACAGAGACTCGAGATTCACATCTCAGTTCTGGAGAAGTTTGCAGGAGAATTTGGGTACGAGTCTAAGTTTCAGCACGGCGTACCACCCGCAGACCAATGGCCAGTCTGAGAGGACTATTCAGATTCTGGAGGATATGCTGCGAGCTTGTACGCTTGATTTGAAGGGATCTTGGGAGGACCATCTTCACTTGGTGGAGTTTTCGTATAACAACAGCTACCAGGCGAGCATTGACATGGCGTCGTTTGCTGCCTTATATGGGAGGAAATGTCGATCGCCACTGAGCTGGGATGACATCGGAGATCGGGAGCTGTTGGGCCCAAAGATGATAGTGGAAGCTATGGATGTTGTGAGAGACATCAGGGAGAAGCTCAGAGTTGCGCAGGATCGTTTCAAGCATTGGGCTGATGCCATAAGGAGACCTTTGGAGTTCCAGCCTGGAGATTACGTCTTCCTGAAGATTTCTCTGGACCGTGGAGTTATTTGTTTTGGGAAGAAGGGAAAGCTGAGTCCGAGGTACATTGGACCATTCAACGTGCTGGAGCATGTGGGAGCAGTGGCCTACCGCCTTGCTTTGCCACCATCTTTGGAGGGAGTTCACGACGTATTCCACGTATCACAGCTACGTCGGTACGTCAGTGATCCGTTGCACACGGTTGATTTCTCTGAGATCACGGTCAGTCCAGACCTGACATATGACCAGCAGCCTGTGCAGATTTTGGACCGTCGACAGAAGCAATTGAGGAATAACGTAGTCGACCTGGTGAGAGTGATGTGGCGTCACGGATCACCTGGAGAGTCCACTTGGGAGCGCGAGGAAGAGATAAGAGAGCGTTTCCCCTTTTTGTTTGCTGATTAGTGTTGTTGATTCCGAGGACAGAATCTTTATTTTAGTGGGGTAGAATGTAACTGTCGCTTTCCGACCTTAAGGATTTTCTGCGTGCACGTGCTTTATTGTGCACATATTTTATTTGGCACTTTCTGGATTCCGATATATGCGATGTGATATGCCGTTGTGACCGTATGGGAGTGTAGAATTTTATGGTAATTTTTGGGAACTTCATTTCATGGCTCATGTTCTCGCAAAACAACTTGGAATGGTAGGGGTGTTTTAGTCTTTTATCTCAAAACACGGTTTCCGATTTTACGTAAATTCTTGGTAGGCGTTACGCATGATCAGAATCTGTAGCCCCGTGCGTCTCGTCTCCACAATCGTCCCGGTATTTTCGGATTAATTTTCCGACGCCCGTAGCGAGAGATTTCTTCCGGTTAAATCTCAACCGTTGATTTATCCCCTAATCGTTTGAAATTCAAATTGTAATCAGATCTTAATGGAATCCCTATTGATACTCTTACGTATCAAGAGTAAATCCCTGCCACTAGTTGGCACTACCCTTTTTCCTATCCCCACTCTTCCTATCTCACACACTCTCCCTCATTTAACCTATATCATATAGCAATATATCAAATTTATTATTTAAAAAAACCTACTCAATTCTAAGCTATTCACGTGCAAAAGCAAAACCTAGGGTTTTTTATTTTTCCTTTCCCTTCTTTCACAGCCGCCACCAAGCAAAAGACCCCCCGAGTTCTCTTCCTCCCTTGCGACTCTCTCTCTCTCCCTCGCTCTCAACTCCCGGCGGGGGACCCTTCTCCGCTCGCCGACGGTCAGCCACCCCGACCACCGCTCTTGCCGCCTGTTGACTGTCGAAAAAAGCAGCCACCGATGGCCTTTACGCGCAGCAGCAACCGTAGCAGCCACGGGCTGCTGCTGCTGATCTCTTTCCGGTGTTGCACGGCCACTGGCACCGCCCCACGGCCTCCCTTGTCCGGCCAACCGCCGCCCAACGTCTTCTAAGGCCTCCGACAACTCCCTCAGGTCGGTGACACTCCCCAGCGACCGCTCCTAGGCCAGAAAACCCCATCGACGGCTTCCCCAAGCCGACGACAACCCCAGGCCGAGTTCCAGCGACGTCGAGCCGACGTTCGCCTCTCTTTCCCGATGTTTCGACCCCTGTCCTCTGTTTCTCTCTTGCTCGCTGATCCGCGGCCCTTTGACGCCGCCAACACCTTTTACGGACTGCTACCGTGACACTCTCCACTGTCCGCTCTTTCCGTAGTCGTTGGGTGCCTGTGACGACGCCCCTCGCTCGCGGATCCGCCATGCTCGTTGTTTCGACTTCCCAAATCGCTACCCCTCTCCTTCATTGCCGTAGATCCACCCGTCGCCCAAGAAGACGTTCCATAGCCGTGTCGTTCGGATCGGTCGCCGTTCAGACTCTACGTCCATTTTGTGTCAAACACTGGAGAGGTTGGTTCCCCTAACTCATAGCGAACCCACACAGTAGCAAAATCAAACCCTAAACTAAAATTTGAGACCTATAACTAAATTTACTTTCAGCACCTGTAAATCGATTGCCACCGTAGAAAGATCGACCATCGGACAACTTTTCTGTGCACATAGGGTAGAAGTCGATCTAGGTTGAACGAAACACCAAAATGTGACTTTTGACGAATAGGGTAGTCCCGCAAATCTAGAAACAAACCCTAATAGGAATTACTGAAAAACGCGACTTGACACCATCGCCGTGACCTATTTTAGACGGACTACCGCGGACGCGACGCTTGGACGAGACGCTCCGGACGGACGACATGCTCGCCACCACAGGCAAGTGTATTCACTTGCATTTTTGGCCGTGCCTAGGCCTTAGACTGTTAGAACTATTAAACATTGAACAAAGAGAACCGGATGTGAAATGATAGCGTCCGGGTCACCCTTGACGGCTTAGACTTGACGACGAAGTCTAAGCTCGACAACAACAACAACTGACACCTTAGGGTTTTCCTGTGGGGGGGGTGTGTGTGGACCCCCTAGAATAACATTCCTTGCATGTCATGTCCTGTTATACAAAAGCCTCCGGTCGTTGCGGATGCTCTCCACACGAGAGTGATCCCTGTTACACAAAAAGCCTCAGAGCGTTTCGGATGCTCTCCACGCGAGAGTGATCCCTGTTATACAAAAAGCCTCCGGGTGTTTCGGATGCTCTCCACGCGGGAGTGATCCCTGTTATACAAAAGCCTGCGAGTGTTTCGGATGCTTCCCTAGCGGGAGTGATCCATGTACCTTCTTGTCCTGAGTTCCTGGGTTGGGGTAGGGTTGAGCGTGCGCACAGGGAGAGGGTCTGATCCCCCTCGAACCGTAAGGCATGAACCCTTCGTGTCACACGTGTCTTGTCCCATCTTGACTTGTCCCGTCTTGTCCCGTCCCTCTTAGGTTAGTCCCGTAGTCGATAGCACACGCTACGACTACCGCTTGACGTGTTTTACTTTTCCTGCACCGTTTACCTTCTATTGTTACTCTGTTATAACCCCAGCATGCTAATCAACCAGTAAATCATTGCTTAAAGTTTCAGTACACTTGCAGTAGAGTCTAAATCTCTTTTGTAGACTTTACCAGATGTACAGTTCCTTTCTTTTGGGTGCTGTACGTCAGGTGTCGAGGCAGAGTACGTTGACGAGGTGGACCTGCCAGAGTACGTAGAGCCGGAGGACGTCGATCCAGAGTACGTGCCCGAGGAGGACCAGAGCTAGAGGCTTTCACATTGCTGATCCAGGGGTCTCACTGCAGTCTAGTTGGGTCCGTAGCACCGTTTATTTTCTGTCTAGGTTGGGTGCTTGCACCAGTAGTTTACCGTTCAGTTGTTGTTGCCGAGCCAGGCTTTGTTAGACTCTCAGTACTCTGGATTGATAAATTTGGAATAAAATGAATGTTTTCTTTTTCAGTACTTTTATTGTTCTGTACTAACATGCAGGGACCTGTTCCTTCGTCTTGGAGTACCACACAGATGCTTATTAGGTCCGAGCTTCACAGCTCCGGCCTAAGTGGGCCTTAGTCACGTTTCACCTCCGTAGTTTTGGAAAGCGGGGCGTAACAATAAGATATACACAAACGATCATAAGGTGTTACGATCGATTTGATTAAGAGAGAGGAGTGTGTCACAAAGTGTTGCGAATACAAGATGGAAAAATTCGTAAAGAGTCATGAATTCCTAATCCTAAAATAAAGATGAAAAATCCCATCGAACCCACGCTAAAGGCATCATCGACGATGAAGCGTCATTGCCAAATGGATAGTCAGACAGCTAATGGCCAACGGTTGGTTTGTTGATGCCCGGACAGCGGCTAGCAGCCAGCTGGCTGGCCAATGGCCGTTGCACAGTGGCACACGACAGTTGCTAGTCACTGTATATGTTTGATGTGGTTTGGTGGGTATTTTGGGTCAAGTTTGGTTTGGGATTGATCCATTTGGTGGGTCAAAATATCACCCAAAAGATAGAGTTTGACAAAATATAAGAAATCCTAAGAGTTGTAGGATTTCAGAGGGTATTTTCTTTACTCCTATAAATTATTAGATATGGTTTGACTCTAACTGAAACTCTTATGGATTAACGGAATATCATGAGATCTTTCTTTAAGTTCTACATATTTATGGATATGGTATGACTTTAATTAGAACTCCTAAACATAATTGGATTTCATGTGATCCTAGTAATATATAAAGCGATCATCTTCTCCACTCAAAGGCATCCAATGAGATCTTGATCTAAGCATCTCAAGATTAATAGAGAAAAATAAGCTTGAGGCCGTGGCTTAACTATATGTTTTTTCTCTCATAAAATAAATTTTTTTTCATTCTCTTTCTCTCGAGCGCTAGCAACACTTTGGACAGAGTTTGAACTCTTGGAGGGTTCATGGATCGTGAAGAGTTTCATTATCAAAGTAGAACTACTATCGTGGTTGGTTGGTGTGACGATTGAAGGTTTTCATCGAAAAAGTTTTGGAAAGCGAATATCTCTTTAAGAGTATCCAATGGTATGATACTTATTTGTAGCATTTATACATTCTGTAGTTTCCTGGGTATTGCAATAGGATTAGAAATTTTTGACATGTCTACGCTTCTGTATTTTTCTAATTTGATTAGAAACCCTAGCATTGTAACCTTACAATAGGGTCAAAGAGGCTAAAAGTTATTTTGTTAGTTAGATTTTAGTTTCTTGAAAGCTTATTTGAATATCTCAATTTTTAGTGAAGAGCACATGAAATAGAGAGGCAATGATGTACCATCAGTTAACTTAACTTTTCGTGCGTTTATCAATCTTGCTCTTTTTTTCATAATTATTTCTAGCAAAATATTTTCAGAGCAATTTTGGTTTGGAAATGCTTGGAAACTGGAATTGTTTTATTATTAAATTATTTAAAATGGAACCTTTTCTATCTATCCCTTTAAAGGAATCTGGTAGTTTAATTATTAATAAAAAGTATAATCATTAATGCATTTTCCTATTATTTCGAGTAAAAGGTACTAAAATACCCCAACATTTGCATGTTCTTCCACATAAATACTGATACGACCATTTGGAGGCGGCACAAGAACTAGGGACCCAAGCCCACACTTGAAGCTGGAAGCCCACAAAAGGTGTTCGGCCCAACCGACGAGGCCCTTGCAAGGACTCGGAATTGGGTCGACCAGGACCAGGCGTGCGCTCAGTCAGCCCACACCAGCAGGAGATAACCGCTCCCCTAAAACACGCCTCCTTAATGACCAGTAAGGAGCCCATTAACCCACCCCCACGATGCATGCAGGCGCATTCAAGGAGGCGGATCATGGGGGCGGAGAGTGGGGACGTGGTTTGGAAGCGATCATGGGACAAACCCTATAAAGGGACTTGGGAGGCAACCAAGAAAGGGACCTGACCCCGGATACCAACAGACGAAGGTATTCTACTCAAAGACCTTGGTTTCCACTTTTTCTTCCCTCCCCTATCTCGGTCCGAGGATATGCGTATCGGCCTCCCTGTGAGCCGTACAGGTCCTGTCGAGTATCTTTCAGATCCGTTCTGACTTAGGCATCGGAGTGGACTTGGCCAAAACCAAGATCTGGCCCTCCTAACGAGCTCCTTCGTCTGTCCAGGTCAAGAAAATCCCAAGGAGTCGAGGCTACCCCTCAGCACAACACCTACCGAGGCCAGGCGCACCCAGCATTGAGCCTGCTCGCCCCCGACGAGACTTTCTGTCAACCAAGGCCGAGCGTTCTCCAAGGTGCCGAGACTACCCCTCTGCACCTCACTGACCGAGGCTGAGCGTTCTCCAAGGTGCCGAGGCTACCCATCCGCACCTCACTGACCGAGGCCGAGCACTCCAGACGAAGATCCCGCTTGCCCTCGACACCCCGAGCCAGCAGTTTCTGGAGCTGGCATGAGGATCCAAGCTACCCTTGCCGAGCACTCGCACGCTTGGCAGGACCCAGGGGTCTCACCTGATCCCTTGACCACGTTGACTGTCGAACCCTTGGTCAACGATTCAGTTGTGAGAAAACACCCGTAAACATCTGGCACCGTCTGTGGGAACGAGCAAACACCCACGTTATGCAACCACACCAGTGATGACGAGGACGTGCATACCTCGAAGCAGAACAGCCGCGGCTTTGACATTAGTACCGGGACCAATCAGAGATCGTCTGGGGAAACCCTTAACTGCTTAACATACCCCCCGTTCCAGGGGGTTGAGCGAGCTTCGGTCTAGTCCTACGAGGAAAAATAACGGGGACTCCGGGAGCTCTCCCCGCCCCTTTATTTTTTCGAAAAAGACGCGGAAAAGGCGAAGCCGCCCCACGACGAGGTGCTAGTGGTGTCCGTCGTTATCGATACCACCATCATCAGATGGCTACTCGTCGATACCGGCAGCTCGTGCGACATCCTCTTTATGTCAACTTTTGAAAGGATGTGGCCACAGATTGAGGACCTGGATCCGTGTTCTGGGCCCGTGATAGGATTCATGTGTCACTCCATGCCCATCGTAGGGATGATCCGCCTCCCTGTTACGCTCGTGGAGCCGCCCAACTCGATTACTTTGATAATAGAGTTCGTGGCGTTAAGGATTGGATCGGCGTACAATGGGATCAACGGTCGCCCGCTCCTCAACGCGGCGGGAGTTGTGGTTTCGACCCTCCATCGGGCGGTCAGGTTCCAGCCCCAGGAGAAATTGGGCAGGTCAGTGGCGACCAGACGAAACCGAAGATCTGCTACCAGCTGACCGGCACGGGGCGCAACGAGGAGCATAATAATCCGATGGACATACTAAACCAGAGGTATGGCCCGAGGCCCACTCCAGGGGAGGAACCAGAACTAATTCCTATCACGGAAGTTGACGGAAGATTCATCTCCATCGGGTCCATGCTAGACCTGATCTTGAGAGGGGAGTTAATCAAGTACTTGGAGGCCAACCTGGACATTTTCGCCTGGTCGCCAGATGATATACCAGGCGTGGACCCCCGAGTGATCACCCACCAGCTGAACACTGACCCTAATTTCAAGCCAGTCAGGCAGAAGAAGAGGAACCTAGGTGGTGAAAAGAGGAGGGCTATGTTCGAAGAAGTTGGGTGCCTACTTGACGCTGGATTAATCCAAGAGGTCTAGTACCCGAAGTGGCTGTCCAACATAGTGATGGTGAAGAAGCCCAGTGGCAAATGGCGGATGAGCGTAGACTTCAGTGATCTTAATAAGGCATGTCCCAAGGATAGCTACCCCTTACCTCGCATTGACCATCTCGTGGACAACGCATCTGGCTACGAGATGCTCAGTTTCATGGACGCCTACTCCGGGTACAACCAGGTCCAAATGGATCCTCAGGACAAAGAGAAAACCTCCTTCACCACCGACCGAGGGACCTTCTGCTACAAGAAGATGTCGTTTGGCTTGAAGAACGTAGGGGCGACCTACCAAAGGATGGTCAATAGGGTGTTTGATTCTCAGATAGGGAGGAACCTTGAAGTTTACATGGACGATATGCTGGTCAAGTCCAGGGACCCAGCCGACCACATTGTGGACCTCTAGGAGTCTTTCGAGTGGCTACGGAAACATAACATCAGGCTCAACCCAACAAAGTGCACGTTTGGTGTGAGATCTGGCAAGTTTCTGGGATTCATGATCACCAATCGAGGCATCGAGGCGAACCCCGACAAGATCGAGGATTTAGTTAATATGCGGGAGCCGACGACGATCAAGGAGCTGCAAAGGCTGAATGGGCGGATCGCCGCCCTGGGGCGTTTCCTTTCCAAGTCAGTGGAGAGATCCCTTCCTTTATTCAGGACCTTGAGGAAAGCTCTCGCCGAGCCCGCCGATAAGAGGAAGGCTGTGCAGTGGGACGAGAGCTACACCCGAGCGTTCGCTGACCTAAAGGAGTACCTTCGCAGCCCACCGCTTCTCTCCAAGCCCAGGGAAGGGGAACCACTGAGCCTTTACTTGGCTTGCACAGGGGAGGCGGTGAGCTCGATGCTGATCAAAGAAGACAGTAGGATACAGAGGCCAGTGTACTACACCAACCGAGTCCAGAGGGATGCGGAAGGGCGATATACCCCCATGGAGAAGCTCGCCTATGTTCTGGTACTCTCAGCATGGAGGCTCCGACCCTACTTCCAAGCTTACACGATCCTGGTCCTAATCGATTTCCAGCTCGAGCAGAACCTCAAGAGGTTCGATCGGATGGGGCAGATGCTGAATTGGGGGGTAGAGCTGAGCGAGTTCGACCTCCGATTTAAACCGTGGGTAGCCATCAAAGGACAAGCCCTGGCAGACTTCAACGTCGAGTGCACTGTGAATGAAGGAAGCCCCCCAAGGAGACAGTCTCGGTTATGGTAATTCCTTACCCTTTGTCTTTCCTTTCGACTGACATCGCTCTTACCAGTCGCCCAGTGGACCAGGACACATGGGTGGTCCATGTGGATGGATCGGCCACCCGGGTAGGGAATGGGGCCGACATCGTTATCTGATCACCCGACGGAAACATCGTCGAGTACACGCTCCGATTAGGGTTTCTGGCCACCAACAACGTGGCTAAGTACGAGGCCGCCATAAACGAACTGAGGCTGGCCCGAGCACTCAGAGCGGAATCCGTACGCCTCCTCAGCGATTCCAAGCTCATCATCCACCAGCTACAGGGAGACTACGAGGCTCGCGAAGAGGCAATGCAGCATTACCCAGCCTCAGCCAACACCGATTTGTCTAAATTCAAGCACACAGAGACTTTCCACTTACCGCGATCAGAGAATGCCCGAGCAGACGCTCTGTCAAAGCTGGCCTCCTCCTCCCCCGCAGAATTGGGTCGGGCCATATACATGGAGAACCTTTTGTCTCCTAGTACGGAGGTGAATGAAGCGATGGCCATTGACCAGGAGCCAACATGGATGGATCCAATCGTTTGGTATCTCACCAGTGGAGAAGTCCCATCAGACTTGGACAAGCACTGATCACTGGAGCGAAAGGCACTCTAGTACGTGCTCCATGAGGGAGCGCTATACAGGAGGCGTTGGACGAAGACTGACATCCTCCCTTACATCAAGTGCCTCGGGCCGCAGGAGGCTGACTACGTCATCCGGGAGGTACACGAGGGGATCTGTTGAAATCAACATGGAGGCAAGACGGTCGCCCAGAAAATCCTGAGGCAAGGGTACTACTGGCTGACCTTAACCAATGATGCCACCAGGTACGTCCAAAGGTGTCAGGAATGCCAGAAATTTGCCAAGCTTAGCTCATCACCCCTATCGGAGCTCGTTCCAATAATCAGCCTCGTCCCCTTCGCTAAGTGTGGTCTGGACATCCTCGGACCCTTCACTTCTGGGAGGGGGCAGAGGACATACCTGATTGTTGCGGTGGATTACTTCACCAAGTGGATTGAGGCGGAGCTGCTAGCTTCCATTACCTGGAAGAAGGCGAAGAGCTTTGTGTGGAACTTCATTATCTCCATATTTGGAATTCCCTGATTCATCTTCACAGACAACGGGAAACAGTTTGACTCTGCAGGGTTCAAAGACTTCTACGCAGACGGGAAGATCAAGCTCTTGTTCGCCTCAGTAGAACACCCCAAGACCAATGGGATGGCGGAAGCTGCCAACAAATGCATCATCGAACCACTCCACAAGAACATGACGGAAGCAGAAGGGAGGTGGTGGGATGAACTCCCAGGGATACTCTGGTCATACCAAACGACCCACAAGCAGGCCATAGGCAAAACCTCTTTCATGCTTGCTTACGGCGCCGAAGCGGTGGTGCCCGTGGAAGTGGGCGAGGAATCTCTTCACCTCAAGCATTTCGATGAAGAGAAGAACTCAAAGGGCGTGGAGCTCTGTCTGGAGCTAATGGACAAGCGACGGCACCAAGCCTTGGCCACTATCATCTGGCAAAAACAAAAGGTGACCCGTTATTACAACTCCCGGGTTAGGGGAAGAAGCTTCCACCTGGGGGATCTAGTCCTCAGAAAGGCGATCTTCAACCCAAAGGTCACTCGCAAAGGGAAGCTTGCTACTAAATGGGAAGGGCCCAACAAGGTCATCGAGGTCCTCGGCCCCGCGACCTACCGGCTCACCAATCTGGGAGGGAAGATCCTGACTCACACTTGGAACGCTGAGTACCTGCGCAAGTACTATCAGTGAGGTCGACCACGAATGTATCTTCCCCCTCCCCTTATCTGAACGATTGTATTGAAAAGGGAAAGCATCCACGAATGAAGAACTCTTTCCACCTCTGATCGCTTTACGGTCCCAACCGGGGTGGGGAAAACCCTACTAGCTGGACACCTCAATGTCCAATTGCAAGGCTCGGGGGCGACTCCCCCAACGGGCCAGCCATGCGACCGACTGGAAGGATGGGGGCAAACCCCCTAACTAATCAGTCATTGGATCGACCATAAGGCTAGGGGCGACTCCCCCAGCGGGTTGATCCGTTGTTCAATCATAAGACTGTGGGTAGCTCCCTCAGCAGGATAATCGGCTTAAACCGACTGACCGTAAGGCTGGGGCAGCTCCCCCAGTGGGCCGGTCAAACCGACCGACAGTAAGGCTGGGGGAAGCTCCCCCAGCTGGCCGGTCACCGGGCTGACCGTGAGACTGGGGGCAACTCCCCCAGCGAACTGGCCCATCGATCAGTTGTTAGACTGAGGGTAGCTCCTGTAATGCCCTCAAGCTACTGCACAAGTACTAGAGGGGGGTTAATAGTACTTTAAAAATAACGAGGAGTATAATTCTTAATTATCATGCAAACAACTACCAAATCAATTTGCGGAAGCTTAAATTGAAGACAACAACAAAATTAGCAATGCTAACAAAAGATATTACTGGGTTCGGATCCACCCAAGTCTCCCCGACTTGTTCCCGGTGATCCTACGTCCCAACCACCCGGATCCCCTCCGGATACTTGAGTTAGATACCCTAACGCAAGATTTCCACTATGAAATACTTGTGAAAAACCTTCACAAGTCAAATCATACACAAAGTAATTTGTGACTCCCACAACCCAGGATCACAACCACACTCTCACAACCGAGAGTGAAACTTACAATATGAAATTGAAATGAAATAAGAAACTTCTGTAACGACCACTTTTCCTTGTACGTTGTTCGTGCACGTGCTTTTGGCCGTGCACGTGTTTGTATTAGACTTTGTTTGTTTGTGAACACTTTGATGCGATATTCCGTTGTGAACGTCTCTGAGAGTATTAAATTGTGGCGCTAATTTGGAACGACAATTCGTGGGTCGTTCTCACACGATTTGATCTTATTCGAAGAGACGTTGTGATTTTCACTTTTGACGTAGGACGTTTCTATTTTTAGTTTCGTCACTCGACGTCGATATAGGGATCCGTCTTCTCTGCCTTCTTTCTCTCGTCGCCCCGGTCACCCCAGTATTTATCTTACAATTTTAGGGCTCCGTTTAGCTCAACTCCACAATTTTTGCACAATCTATTAAATCCTCTCATTAATGTTTTAACCCTTCCTATCTTAAATCTTTTTCCCATATCCTAGCCCCTAGTTTCCTTGGGCTGAACCGTAGTCACGCATGAGAGGGTTGAGTTGGGCTTTTAATAGTTTTTACAACTTTCTTAACAATAAACAAGACCCAATACCCTTACAGCCTACCCACATCCTTTAATTTTAGCCCACGTACTACACCCTATACCCTAGAGACCTAGCCTTTTTAAATGAAACCTAGGGCTAAAGTTTTCCCAGATAATCTACGAGCCGCCACCCTCCTATCTTTCGCACGCAACAACACAACTCCTCCCCTCGCCGTTTAGCTTACGCAGCCGCCGCCATCACATTGAAACCCCCGTGCGACTCCTCCATGCCGCAACCCCGACTTCTCCCTACGATCTCTGCCGTGGCTCGCCCTGGTCGCCGGAGCTCCGCTGTGGCAGCCCGCAGAACCATCGGAAGGTGTCCCTTGAGCAGCAGCAGCGCCTAGCTCCGCCGTGGCCTCCCACCATCGCCCCGGACACCGCCTGTCCCCGCCGTAACCACCGTGCTGTGGCCCAGGCGAGCGTGCGACAGCGCCCAGCAGCGTTCAGCGACGCCCAGCAGCGCTGCTCAGGCACGTCGCCGCCTGACATCGCCTCGCGACTCCCCACAGCGCATCCTGATCCCCACGGCCTCCCTCCGACGTTTTGCAACCCCTCCCCGCCGTTCATCTCGCCGGAAACCCCAGGAGCAGACCGTCGGACCCGCAGGCACCCAGCTTCATCGTTCGCCGCGGTCAGAACCCTGACTTTGCCCTCAGCTCTCGTTCGAAAGCTGCTCAGCCTTTGCTTGAACACCGTCCAGGTTGTGAGCACCCGGCCGTCGTCGCTGCATCGCGTGAGTGAGCTGCATGCCAGTATAGTAATATATCACAGGTTAGTAATACGTCAGTATTTTAGTTTGGATGTGTGCTTATTAGTAAGCACCCTATTATTAAATGTTGAAATACTGAATATTGAATAAGATTGTTGTAATAAGAATGGTTAATTTTTGTTATAAGAATGGTTACTTAGAATGATGTATGCTATTTAAAATAGTATGTTAATTTTTATATACAAGTATCTTGATAAGTAAATTATTTATGTGTAAGTACATATAGGAGTTTAATCTGCATGTAAAAGTTGTAAGTTATATATATACATATAGCTTTATAAGTATGTTGCCTTTGTAATTAGCAGTGACTTCTTATATATTGGTTGTTATGTACTTTATATAACATGAGTTAGGGGTTATATATGTATGTTACCTTAAAAGTATAAACACTATTCTTTGCTTGTAAGAACTTAATGTTATTCTTATAAACCGATAAATTTTAATCTGCTATCGTAAATCTAATGATGCAGATATAAATCGTTTTCTTTGCGACCCGTTACCATTTTCGAACCGTTCGTGTCTGTACCGTGCACGTCACCGGATCCAACCCCTGGCGTCGCTACCCGATGTCAGTGTAGCTATCGCGTCGTGTTGAGGTATATCTGAATCGTAGGAATCCACACCGCATGTTAACAAAATAAAAACAGTAATTTTATTGTGTTAGTTAATTCACTAATTGAAGATAATGAATACGGGACTGTAGGGTGGAGTGATGATTGGTGTTTGGGCACGTAGGCAGAATTGGACTCCTTGATCGTGTGACTGGCAACACGTCCCTTTTCAGGCAAGTGAAACTTGCCAACTCTTGTGTAGGGCCATGTTTTTATGCCACTTCCTTGTTCCTAGCGTAAAAGAGACTAGTCAGTGAAATGATAGCTGGCTAGACGCCTACTTGATCTAGTTTGACAACGAAACTAGATCCGTCACCTAATTGATCTAGCTTGACAACGAAGCTAGATCCAACCCTTTAAACTTGTTGTTCATGCATACTAAACTGTCACGTTTACTTTCCTTATCCGTACGCACTTTTAACTGCCATGCATTGCATCATACATGTCATCCAAATTGATTGTTGCAACGTAGCACACGCTACCAAATACTTGTACTTGTACTCCCTTGTCTGGCTAGGTGCACCCCTAGACCAACAAGGTAAAAGACTTCCTGGCTCGTGTTCCAGAAGCGAGCATTCCCGTTCGGGGGTAAGGCCCTGGCTCGACACACGTGGAGGGGTAGGGATAAACGGTCAACTGAGCTTAGGAGAGGTCCGATCCGCCCTCTAGCCAGAAGACGGAATCTCTGTGCACGAGGTGCTTACTTTTCTTGTCTTGTACTTGTCTTGTGAATGATTCATGCAATACTTGTCATCCATGCCATGTTTAAATGCCATGCTCGTACCTTACTTTAATGTACCTGTTGCACTCATACTTTAACTGCCATGTCATCGCATTCATGCTAGAACTGCTAGGTTGTTCACTTTACTTTCAGTTTCCTTGCACAAGTCTCTTGTAGACTTGCTGACATGTGCCCCTTGCTCTTTTGGGTGTCACATGTTAGACCTGAGCCAGAGACCGTTGCTGAGTACGTGATTGTTGCTGTCGCTGAGCCTGAGTCCATGTCTTCCTAGGAGGAGTTTTGTGGATGCCGGTGACCTTCCTTGGTGATTTTGCTGAGTTTCCTTTGTTTTAGGACTTCTGTTAGCTGTCGGAGCTTGGCACCTTTGTTTTGTACGTTGTACTTTTGTTGGCCATGTTTGGGCCTTTCAGTCTCTTTTCTTTTAGCCTGGTGGCTTTTCTGCGATGTTGGAATTTATATTTATGGATATTCTGAGATTATCCTTTCATTATTATTATCTTGTTTCGCTTGCGTTGCAAGGACCTGCAGTTTTAAATTCGATTGACGCTTATCGGACTTAAAGCTTTGTAGCTTCAAGTCTGAGCGGACCTTCTCACGCTTCGCCTCCATATTTTTGGGAAGCGGGGCGTGACAGGTTTTGTTGGTGGCCCATGCAGGTCCAGTCTTGCAATTGCGAATTAACGGAACAACGATAATAACGGAATGTCCATTAAATAAATTGCAACATCCGAGTCAAAAGCTCCGAGTCAAGTTGTTTTCTTAGGACACTAGGTGGTAAGAAGACTTAGTTAGACGCCTGTGCTTGCTATTTAGAGGCCCTTGATTGATAGTTAGACCCCCCTTCTAGAAATTGATTTAATCGTCGTAGGAGTTACCTTAGTGGTCCCTATCTACCTCTGACCATATTAGACTTCTAGAATTTCCTTTAGTCGTTCGCTTGGATTCATCGATTTCGGACCAAGCTGAACGCATTTCCTTACCGTTTTTCCTCTAGAAGTCTTGGCGCTTAGTTTTAATCTTTAGTTGGTCGACCGTAGGAGTTCTCGTAGACTTTCCTGATCCATATCCTAAGCATATGTATGTTTTGGATCAACCGACCAATTTCCTTGCCTCGATTCACGAGATCGCCTCATGACGATCGTCGTCAATTTTCGAATCTCTCCATTACGAACCTTGAAACTCTTAAAAGTATTTTTCGACTTCATCCTTTCCGAAGTTTAACCTCGTTCCAAATTTTAATGCATATATACTTATACTTCATCCTCCTTCGTTGATTTAAAATTTTTTAAAAAAAAATTTTTGCTGAAATTTTTGAATGATAGTTTATAATATTTTTTTCAGCCTACACATTTGTACATATGAAAATACGTATTTCCTTTCATACATTAATTTAATTCTGAACCGTACTTTATTTTGCCCTATTCGATTTATGATTTTCCTTCTTATTTATGCCATTCGAATGATACGTCGTGTTTACTTTAATATACTTTCAAGACACATGGAATTTCAACTTTCAGCAAGTTGGTTTTTGCTCGTCGTTTTCCCTGTTTCAGATTTTTTTGAAATTTTTATTTCATAAACCACTTCCGGATTTAGACCCTCCATGATTTGATTTTAAAGCTTTGTTATCGATTTCGATAATTCTACTACTAAGTTAATATTATTTTTCCGTGCACCATACATACTTTCAATTATTTTTATATTCGTACCAGACTGGTTGTGCTCGTATATTAAGAACCTTGTGTAAATCAGTTTTTCATTTTTGGCAAACCATGGTTTTCTAAAAGAAGTTTCAAAATTGATTATTTTAAATCTTCCATGGTCTAAAAGTTTTGAAAGCATTTAACCCGAGTTTAAATTCTTCCGTTACTTGATTTCCTTCTTTGACTTTCAAAACTCTTGACAACATTATATTAAATTACTGCCGTATAATATTTTCAAAAAAAAATTATGTCTTTAATGTCCGTGTGAACGATTTACTTTCTTTTCTTAATGATTTGCGATAAGCCATTAAGACATTTTCTCTTATTATGAATATTCGACCCAAACTTATTTTGAACAACTCGTTTATCGTTCTCCAAATATTTCTTTTCTGACGAGGATTCCAACTTTTGAAGTACAACAGTTTTCAAAGTCCACGTAATTTAGCTTATGCTATTCACCCTATTTTCTTTTCTGTATCCTATTTAAGCATCACTACATCTCCCTTTTTCCTCAACCTAAACATCACCATTGAGTTAATGTTTCGTCTAACCAAGCTGTCTCCTTGTATTCGTCCTATCTGAACTCGTGCTTATCGATCCTTCCCTCGGCACGTGTTCGATCTCGACCTCCCTCCATTGCTTAGGCTTTAGTGTCCGTCAATGTCTGTGTCAACCCTTAATTGTTAGTAGACTCTTGGACCTTTGTGAGGTGTCGTTGTGCACGTACCTAACTTGTGTACGTGGGCTTGAATGAGTGTACCCCCATAGTATATTGATGGTTGCCTATTGTGTGGTATATATATATATATACTCGGAGTTATTCGTGATAGTATGAAGTTGTTGTGTGTTAGTAGTTATGGATTGTTGTGTGGATAGTTATATTATACTAGGGATGCCTGTGTATATAAGAGTTAAGCGTGGAATATCTAATGGAGTGTATGTAGTTAGAGATACTTATAATGGTTGGAATAAATGATTGGTAAAGCTATGTGCATGTTAGTAGTGATAATAATAAGAGTACGTATGGTTAAGAGAGTAGGCTTATTGAGTGACCTATATACATATGGTAGTAGGATTATAATCTTGATTGATGTTGCTTGCTCTTACGGGATGTTGCATGCGTGCATACCGTGAGGTATACACGACTATTGCACATCTTAATTATGTACGTGTGGATGTGTTAGTATACTAATTATAGGTAGTAGGCTATGGTATGAATATGTACATTACTTATGTGTGACTATACGGTGAATGCGTGTATTAGGGAGTGTATTTTAATTATACGTGTGCTGATGACTGTATTGTTATTATTATGGTATATAAACTGATTTAACTATGTGGGTGTTATCTGACTAAATATTAAGTGTGATTGACATATGGTGTGTATATGGTAGTATTGGTAGCCGAATAAATATTGGTGTGGTATTGGTATAGGTATGAATGTCGTGTTACGTATATAGAATACTCCGATAGGTGTATAGAGTCTCACTCAAGCTTGAGTGGGTATACTCTAAGTATATTGAATGTATGTCTGAAGTTTGAATATAGCAATGTTTGATGTATGTATAGTGATAGGAGTGTTTGTGCCTGGTTGTGCTACGCACATGATTGTGGGTCGCTACGCCAGTATATAGTTATAGGTGCTGGTCTTGTGGTATAGTTATTTACTAAGGACTTGTTGTGTGAACGTATGTGTACTAGCTAAACTAGGTGTGTAGATGTACTGGATATATGATGGTATGATTTGTGTATGTAAATGAAATGTTAGCGTGTATGGGTGTGCACCATGCACGGGTAAGTATGTGCTTAGCTATAGTTATTGGTGACTATGATATATGTGGCGTGTCGTAAATAGAGTTATAGGACCGTACGTGATGTGAAAATATGGTGAACTATTGCATGCATTTGAATGACTATATATTGTGAAACAATAGTGGTGATGAATGTATATTAAATATAGTGAAGCTTGATTTAAAATGGTATGGTGTGACTGCATGTGTTGAGATGTTTGGTATTGGATGAATATTAGGGAGTTGTATACCCATGTTTGTTTGCGCATAGGTAGTTATCTATACGTAGAACAACGGTTGCATTTGTTAGGGTGGGATTATACTTATATGAGTACCTGAAATATTGTTTTGTGAATTAGTAAGTAGTAGTTATATATGGGATGTATGCTTATATATATGATTGAATTACATGTATAGAATTGACTGACTATAATGGGTATAAGTGTATGACGTATGCGAATATACACACACACACACACACACACACACACACACACACACACGTTGGTAGTGTTAATGTTTGACTAGCTAGTGCATATATAAGCAATTGTAATAACTATACCTGGCTTGAATTATAATGTGACTTGATTGGGGTAGTTATTAGAGTGACTAGATATATTAGAAAGTCCGAGGACGGACTTTATTCTAAGGTGGGGAGGATGTAACGACCACTTTTCGTTGTACGTTGTTCGTGCACGTGCTTTTGGCCGTGCACGTGTTTGTATTAGACTTTGTTTGTTTGTGAACACTTTGATGCGATATTCCGTTGTGAACGTCTCTGAGAGTATTAAATTGTGGCGCTAATTTGGAACGACAATTCGCGGGTCGTTCTCACACGATTTGATCTTATTCGAAAAGACGTTGTGATTTTCACTTTTGACGTAGGACGTTTCTATTTTTAGTTTCGTCACTCGACGTCGATATAGGGATCCGTCTTCTCTGCCTTCTTTCTCTCGTCGCCCCGGTCACCCCAGTATTTATCTTACAATTTTAGGGCTCCGTTTAGCTCAACTCCATAATTTTTGCACAATCTATTAAATCCTCTCATTAATGTTTTAACCCTTCCTATCTTAAATCTTTTTCCCATATCCTAGCCCCTAGTTTCCTTGGGCTGAACCGTAGTCACGCATGAGAGGGTTGAGTTGGGCTTTTAATAGTTTTTACAACTTTCTTAATAATAAACAAGACCCAATACCCTTACAGCCTACCCACATCCTTTAATTTTAGCCCACGTACTACACCCTATACCCTAGAGACCTAGCCTTTTTAAATGAAACCTAGGGCTAAAGTTTTCCCAGATAATCAACGAGCTGCCGCCCTCCTATCTTTCGCACGCAACAACACAACTCCTCCCCTCGCCGTTTAGCTTACGCAGCCGTCGCCATCACATTGAAACCCCCGTGCGACTCCTCCATGCCGCAACCCCGACTTCTCCCTACGATCTCCGCCGTGGCTCGCCCTGGTCGCCGGAGCTCCGCTGTGGCAGCCCGCAGAACCATCAGAAGGTGTCCCTCGAGCAGCAGCAGCGACTAGCTCCGCCGTGGCCTCCCACCATCGCCCCGGACACCGCCTGTCCCCGCCGTAACCACCGTGCTGTGGCCCAGGCGAGCGTGCGACAGCGCCCAGCAGCGTTCAGCGACGCCCAGCAGCGCTGCTCAGGCACGTCGCCGCCTGACGTCGCCTCGCGACTCCCCACAGCGCATCCTGATCCCCACGGCCTCCCTCCGACGTTTTGCAACCCCTCCCCGCCGTTCATCTCGCCGGAAACCCTAGGAGCAGACCGTCGGACCCGCAGGCACCCAGCTTCATCGTTCGCCGCGGTCAGAACCCTGACTTTGCCCTCAGCTCTCGTTCGAAAGCTGCTCAGCCTTTGCTTGAACACCGTCCAGTTCGTGAGCACCCGGCCGTCGTCGCTGCATCGCGTGAGTGAGCTGCATGCCAGTATAGTAATATATCACAGGTTAATAATACGTCAGTATTTTAGTTTGGATGTGTGCTTATTAGTAAGCACCCTATTATTAAATGTTGAAATACTGAATATTGAATAAGATTGTTGTAATAAGAATGGTTAATTTTTGTTATAAGAATGGTTACTTAGAATGATGTATGCTATTTAAAATAGTATGTTAATTTTTATATACAAGTATCTTGATAAGTAAATTATTTATGTGTAAGTACATATAGGAGTTTAATCTGCATGTAAAAGTTGTAAGTTATATATATACATATAGCTTTATAAGTATGTTGCCTTTGTAATTAGCAGTGACTTCTTATATATTGGTTGTTATGTACTTTATATAACATGAGTTAGGGGTTATATATGTATGTTACCTTAAAAGTATAAACACTATTCTTTGCTTGTAAGAACTTAATGTTATTCTTATAAACCGATAAATTTTAATCTGATATCGTAAATCTAATGATGCAGATATAAATCGTTTTCTTTGCGACCCGTTACCATTTTCGAACCGTTCGTGTCTGTACCGTGCACGTCACCGGATCCAACCCCTGGCGTCGCTACCCGATGTCAGTGTAGCTCTCGCGTCGTGTTGAGGTATATCTGAACCGTAGGAATCCACACCGCATGTTAACAAGATAAAAACAGTAATTTTATTGTGTTGGTTAATTCACTAATTGAAGATAATGAATACGGGACTGTAGGGTGGAGTGATGATTGGTGTTTGGGCACGTAGGCAGAATTGGACTCCTTGATCGTGTGACTGGCAACATGTCCCTTTTCAGGCAAGTGAAACTTGCCAACTCTTGTGTAGGGCCATGTTTTTAGGCCACTTCCTTGTTCCTAGCATAAAAGAGACTAGTCAGTGAAATGATAGCTGTCTAGACGCCTACTTGATCTAGTTTGACAACGAAACTAGATCCGTCACCTAATTGATCTAGCTTGACAACGAAGCTAGATCCAACCCTTTAAACTTGTTGTTCATGCATACTAAACTGTCACGTTTACTTTCCTTATCCGTACGCACTTTTAACTGCCATGCATTGCATCATACATGTCATCCAAATTGATTGTTGCAACGTAGCACACGCTACCAAATACTTGTACTTGTACTCCCTTGTCTGGCTAGGTGCACCCCTAGACCAACAAGGTAAAACACTTCCTGGCTCGTGTTCCAGAAGCGAGCATTCCCGTTCGGGGTAAGGCCCTGGCTCGACACACGTGGAGGGGTAGGGATAAACGGTCAACTGAGCTTAGGAGAGGTCTGATCCGCCCTCTAGCCAGAAGACGGAATCTCTGTGCACGAGGTGCTTACTTTTCTTGTCTTGTACTTGTCTTGTGAATGATTCATGCAATACTTGTCATCCATGCCATGTTTAAATGCCATGCTCGTACCTTACTTTAATGTACCTGTTGCACTCATACTTTAACTGCCATGTCATCACATTCATGCTAGAACTGCTAGGTTGTTCACTTTACTTTCAGTTTCCTTGCACAAGTCTCTTGTAGACTTGCTGACATGTGCCCCTTGCTCTTTTGGGTGTCACATGTTAGACCTGAGCCAGAGACCGTTGCTGAGTACGTGATTGTTGCTGTCGCTGAGCCTGAGTCCATGTCTTCCTAGGAGGAGTTTTGTGGATGCCGGTGACCTTCCTTGGTGATTTTGCTGAGTTTCCTTTGTTTTAGGACTTCTGTTAGCTGTCAGAGCTTGGCACCTTTGTTTAGTACGTTGTACTTTTGTTGGCCATGTTTGGGCCTTTCAGTCTCTTTTCTTTTACCTGGTGGCTTTTCTGCGATGTTGGAATTTATATTTATGGATATTCTGAGATTATCCTTTCATTATTATTATCTTGTTTCGCTCGCGTTGCAAGGACCTGCAGTTTTAAATTCGATTGACGCTTATCGGACTTAAAGCTTTGTAGCTTTAAGTCTGAGCGGACCTTCTCACGCTTCACCTCCATATTTTTGGGAAGCGGGGCGTGACAACTTCTTACCGACAAAATACCTATGCCTTGAGTAATGCTTACGAATTAGGGCAAGGATGATTTTGAGGAAGAAGAAGTGGCACCAAACCCTAGCTCCAAGATGTAGATCAGCGATGGAGAACTATGGGGATGTTGGTGACCCAGAATCAAGCACTTGGCTTGGAAGGCTTCACACTCAATGAATCTCTCTTTGGAAGTAAGAGTGAGGAGAGATTATTGAATGGAATGGAAGAGCTTTGAATGAGCTTGGAATGATTTCTCTTGATCTCTAAACTTGCAATAATATCAGCCTTGACTGCAAAGAATGCAGCCCAACAAGTATTTATAGGATAAAGGAGAGAGAGAGAGAGAGAGAGAGAGAGAGAGAGAGAGAGAGAGAGAGAGAGAGAGAGAGAGAGAGAGAGAGAGAGAGAGAGAGAGAGAGAGAGAGAAACGTTTCAATTAAAGCTCCAACGGCTCTTTTCTGAACCCAACTAGTCGGTCAAAGAACAACCACCGACCGACTAGTTCATTAACTAGTCGGTCGGTCAATTAACGTATACCGACTAATGAGTGAACAGAGAAAAGATCAAAGCACAGACAAAAGGAACTAGTCGGTCCAAGAAGAGTAGCTGACCGACTAGTTTCACAACTAGTCGGTCGGTTACTCAACTGAGACCGACTAACAGATAAAACTGAAGTCTGAGCACAAATAGACTTAGCCGGTCCAAGAACAAATGTTGACCGACTAATTCACCAACTAGTCGGTCGCCAAATGAGCATAGACCGACTAACGATAAACAGTAAGTTAGGTGAAAAAATTGGTATGTACAGTAAAACTAAACTAGTCGGTCCAAGAAGAAAAGTTGACCGACTAGTTCATCAACTAGTCGGTCGATCAATGAACACAGACCGACTAAAGATAAACAGTAGCTCAGGCTCAAATGTGCATATACAGGGAAAGCTCAACTAGTCGGTCACAGAAGCATCACTGACCGACTAGTTTACAAACTAGTCGGTCGGTGAGTCAACTTAGACCGACTAACTGTAAACAGTAAAGAGCTTGAAAATGACTGACAAAAACTAGTTGGTTTAAGAAGCTTTGCCGACCGACTAGATCACCATCTAGTCGGTCAATTCTTCTTCTTGAACAAACTAACATGCACAAGAAGTCGCGAATCGAAGCACGAAGCTTCGGGAAGGATTGTATGGACTTCTACTAAGATCCTAGAGCTAAGATATGAGCGTTATGAAGATTTAAACCGTAAGACCTACTCAAGGCTTAACATTCTACGACAGAAGCTTAAAGACAATAAATAAAACATGACGATACCATCTTCAATAGCTTCAATCGAATCTTCATGACTTCTAAATTGGTCCATAAGCTTCAACGAAGCTTTAGGCACACGATCACGTGCTTTGAGAAGTCTTGAGACGTCGTAATTGATATTCATATGAATTTGGCGACGATCTCCATAACCGCGCTCACAAAGTGTTAGTTCACGTTATATTTATGTTTGTTCATCAACCAAAACCAAATCTGGGGAGTCCAATATTCAACATTCTCCCCCTTTTTGGTGATGACAAACCAACATAAATATTAATCAAAAATAATAATTCAAATGAAATTTACTTACTCCCCCTGCATTGATGACACGTTAATTCCAATTTAAACAATAATAATACGCATCAAGCGGACGAGTGAAGTTTATAAAATGAGAATTGATTATTGAAATATCGAATACCAAATGTAGGTTATTGAAATATCGGATTTGAAAATCTATTTATATATCTTAACTCCCCCTGAATCTAACATATCAAGTTGATTCTTGGAATAATGCTTTAAATTTTCATTTAGCACATCGTTATTATTATATCTCTCCCCCTTTGGCATAAGCAAAAAGAGCGGGAGGATAACAACGACAACAACAATGGCCTTAAATAAAAAAGCACGGGAGTCGTAAAATACGATGACGGTTCAAGTGACACCAAAAGAAATACGAATAAAATCAAGGCGTGTCAATGAAACCATAGTCGAAAATCGAAGTACGAAATCATCAAAACTCAAATCATTTTTACGGAATGAGTTATGGAATATACTCTCCAATATCAACATTCTTGGTTAATTTAGTGCATGGAAAACAATTCTATGTTTCCATAGAAGAATTTCTATTAAACCAAGTTAATATCGTCGAGCGACGAAATCAAACATCAGAGATATAAAAAATTATAAATTGTGCACAATAGAATGAAATGTCAGCTGCGATGTATATATATATATATATATAATATGAACCATAGTACATCAAATATAAACATCACTGACATATAAAACATCGATCCACCGATCGGTGCACAAAAAACATCATCATATCACACAGATATCGGAGTGACACAAAACGTACAACATCATCAAAATACATCAAAATACATCATCAAAAAGATCCAAAACCCCACTCTATCCTAACCAAACTCTCTCACACTAGATGTATCATCCAAGGAGCATCGGAGAGTCCTCAAAGTAGCTCAAGAGGAAGCGACAGGATCTGCAGCAGCAGCAGGCTCTGCAGGAGAAGTGGTGGAAACTGGATCAGCAGGAACATCTGGAATGTTAGCAGGAGCGACGGCAGAAGCGTCAATCTCTGGAGCAGCAACAGTAGTGGCCTCGGGAGCACCAGTCGGAGTATCCACCGCAGGAGCGGTGGAAACAGGTGTGCACTCGGGGGTTGTCACGCCCCGCTTCCCAAAAATGTGGAGGCGAGACGTGAGAAGGTCCGCACAAACTTGAAGCTGTGAAGCTCCAAGTCTGATAAGCGTAAAAAAACACTTATTATGGCAAGTCCTTGCAAAGCGAAACGAAACAACAATGATAATAAGGAAATGAGACGACATTTTATTGAATCTCCAAATGTCCATAAACAAATTACAATATCGCAGAAAAGCCACCAGGCTAAAGGAAAAAGAGTCTAAGGCCTAAACATGGCCAACAAGGAATAACATACATACAAGGGTGCCACGCACCGACAACTAACAGGAATCCTAAAACATAAAGGGAAACTCAATAAGTCACCGGTGTCCACAAGACTCCTCCTCAGCAAACACAACGTCCTCTGCAACAAGCTCTAGCTCGGTAACTAACATGCGACACCCAAAGAGAAAGGGGCACATGTCAGCAAGTCTGAAAAGACTTGAGCAAGGAAACTGAAAGGAAGGTAAACTAGCAACCTAGCAGTTATAGTATGCATGACATGGCAGTTATAACATGAGTGCACAAGCAAGACATGGCGAGACAATAAGTACAAGAGAACAATTATCGGGACAAGACAAGAGTAGCCAAGCTACAAACAATCTCAATCATTTCACGTTGTTTTGTAGATATTCACGCCCTTCAGCTGAATGGTACATCATTCACACCGATCGGCACTAAACACTATTCACGTTTCACTGTTGTTTTGTAGATGTTTACGCTCTTCAGCTGAATGGTACATCATTCACACCGATCGGCACTAAACACTACCCCACCCCAGAGTTTACGCCTTACAACTGCAGTTGCTGATCAGGCAGACCCCCAGTTGAATGGCCGCTTAACCCTTACCCCATCCCACACGTAAACAAGCCAGGGTCACTGCACATGAGCCCAGCAAGTGAGCCAGGGTTTCCCCGCACGGGAGCTTGTTTTCCTAGTTCACAATTCAATATCGAGCGTTGGGGTTAGCAACTCATTATGCTCGCTTCTGGTCACGAGCCAGGAAACACAAGTATGGCGTAGGGGACACCTAGCCTCAATATCGAGCGTTGGGGTTAGCAACTCATTATGCTCGCTTCTGGTCACGAGCCAGGAACTATCAGTTTGGTAGCATGAGCTACACATTCACGATGAACAATCGATGTATGCAATGTCATGAACAGATACTCGCGTACCGTTAATTGTATTTAAACGTGACAGTCAAAATGCAATGACATGAACAATAGTCGCGTACCGTTAATTGTAATTAAACATGACATACAAGCATGATAAGGGTGACAGACCAAGCTTCGTTGTCAAGCTAGGTCAATGGCGTCTAGACGGCTATCCTTTCACCGTCTAGTCTCTTTTACGCTAAAACAAGGAAATGGCCTAAGACATGACCTAAATCAAGAGATGCAAGTTTCACTTGCCTAGCACCGGGGATGATGATCACGAAGGTTCGTCTCACGGATGCTATCTACGGGGAAATCGCTGTTATGGGGAGACAACCATCAAAATAACATGAAATTTTATTAGGGTTTCATAAAAATACAAATAGGTTATGAAAACATCGAGGGATTGATTTCTTACCGTGAGGAGGCGGAAGAAACACTCCGGAGAACCTATGGATCAGATCTGGAAAGGATGGAGAAGTTTGGAGAACTAGGGTTTTTGGAGGATTTTGGGGATTTGATGAAGATTTGGGGAAGATGAGAGGTAGAATGAGTTGATGGAGGGTTTAGATGAAGGATCTTGGGCTTGGAATGAAGGAATAAGGGTTGGAGGAAGATGGGGGCTCAATGGAGAAGAAACTAGGGTTTTGGGTCGAGTGGAGGAAGAAGAAAACGTTTGGGAGGGGTATAAATAGGTTGGGCTGGCGGCTGCCCAGAAATTAGGGTTTCAACACAGACTAGTCGGTCAAAGAGCAACCACTGACCGACTAGTTTGACAACTAGTCGGTCGGTAGACCAACGCAGACCGACTAAGTGTAAACAGTAACTTCTGAACGAAAATGGGATTTGGATTTAGTCGGTAAATGAACAACAGCTGACCGACTAGTTTGGCATCTAGTCGGTCGATGAACGTTCTTAGACCGACTAAGAATGAACAGTAACTCGGCTGTACAGAAGAAGTAGGAATTAGTCGGTCTGAGTACAAAACTTAACCGACTAGTTTGACAACTAGTCGGTCGAAAGATGAACTTAGACCGACTAAACAGATACAGTAACTCCTGAATTATAATCAAAGCCCACTAGTCGGTCCATTAAGGATTGCCGACCGACTAGATTGAAATCTAGTCGGTTGGTTCTCCTTCTTGAACCAACTAACGTGCACGAAAAGTGTCGATTCGAAGCGCGAAGCTTCGGGAAGATTTCTATGGCTTCTAGGATCGATTTATACTCTAAGATATGAGCGATTTGAAGCTTGTCACGAATGACTTACTCCGAAATCGACGATCGAAGGAAGAAGCTAGAAAATCACGACGAAATGATCGAAAGTGAAAGCTATGGCGACGAAAACCACACATCCAAGGAGAAAATCCACCAAGCATATATTTTAATATAGATAATCCAATTACATGAAAACCAGTCGTTACATCCTACCCACCTTAGAATAAAGTCCGTCCTCGGACTTTCCAACTATAGCTATGTCTAGTCACCCTAGTAACTACCCTCAATCAATATCACATCAAAATTTCAACCAAGTACATGCATTTCAAGTGCTTATATATATATACTCTAGGTAGTCAATTATTAACACCACGGAAGTAAATATATATTCACACACATAGTACACTTATACTTATTATAATCAAACAACTCCATTCACGTATTCAAATCATTCATATAGGCAAGTATATTCCATATAACTATAAAACACTTATTACACACTATATGAAAATAACCAAGTCTCTTACTTATTTGAGAATAATTTCACACTAGAAAATACCATCGGAATCCACTCGTATAGGTAACTACCTATGGACAAGACATTAAGAGTACACTAGTCCCTATATCTCCAAGTATACGCAAAACAATCAACATGCGAAATCACACCATACGATTGTTAAAACAAGTTAACTATATCTAATATACATTCACTATCATTATAATTCCACAATTTATAATCATTCAAATGCATGCACACATTTCACCGTATTACCACTTCATATATATAGTCCTATAGCTATAATCACGACACACCACACATACCATAGTCACCAATTCCTATAACTATCACATACTTACCCGTGCATGGTGCACACCCACACACGCTAATATTTCATTCATATATACCAATCACACCACTATGTGCTTAGCACATCTACGCACCTAGTTTAGCTAGCGCACATATATTCACGCAACCAAATCCTTAGTGAATAACTATACCACAAGACCAACTCACATAACTATATATTGGTATGGCCACCCACAGTCGTGTGCGTAACACAACCAGGCACAAACAATCCAAACATTATACATATATCATCCATCACTACACACCAACCACAGACAATACACCAATGTACCTAGAGTGTACCCACTCAAGCTTGAGTGAGACTCAAAATCATAGCGGAATAATTCCATATACATAACATAGCATCCATACATATGCCAATACTATCTAATGCATACACGTCTACCAACATAACCACATACATATCTAAATGTAAAACACCCTTAATGTCTAACCAGGTAATATCACATATTTCAATCACTTCATATACCATGATATTATTACAAACATCAGCACACCTATAATTACAATACTCTCCCTAATAAAAGTATTTACCTATAGTCACACCCAAGCATCGTATATATTCATACCATATCCATCCACCTTGAATTGGTACATCAATACACATTCACTTCATACATAAGTTAAGATATGCAGTAGTCGGGTATACCTCAAGGTATACACGTATACGACATCTCATAAAAACAAGTAATACCAATCAAACATTATAATCCTCCTATCATATGTATATCATACTTACACTCACGTAGCTAATACATAACTACCTACACATGATACACCAATACCAACCACAAACAACTTCATATGCACCATGAAATTAAATACACTACGACGACACATCAAATTACACTAATATGGCCCACCAAACTATATTAAGGTCGACACGGCGACGACAAGCTCTATTGGCTAGACAAAAGGAACGAAATTGAAATCAAGAGCGTAACGAATAGACGGATCGAAAAGCAGGAAAACGGTTGTGTAATGATGTAATGATGCTCCATTAGGACACATGGAAAATAGTGTAAATAACATATTCTAAAATACGAAAAGTTTGAAAACTGTCACACTTCAAAGTTGGAGTCCTTTTCCGTATAAAAATATTTAGAGGTCGACAAAACAAATTGTTTGAAATAAGTTTGAGTCGAAGATACATAATAGGAGAAAACGGTTCATTGGCTCACGTAAGGTCATTAAAAGAAAGTGAATCATTCACACGAATTTTGAGGTCGTAGTTTAGAAAATATTACACGGTAGTAACTTAACAACGTTCGCAAAGTTGAAATGAAATTAATTGAAAAATTTTAAACCCAGGTTGAATGCTTTCAAAATCCTTAAGCCAGGGAAAATTTAAAGTAATCAATATTGAAACTACTTTTTAGAGGAATCAGGATTTGCCAAAAAGAGACTGCTTTACACAAAGCTCTTAACATACGAGCACCACGAGCCTGGTGCTGATATAAAAATAATTGAAATTCCATTTAGGTTAGAAATTATTCTAAAGGCATGTATGGTGAACGGAAAGATAACAATAGCTTATTAGTAGTATTATCAAAATTTGCGGTGAAACTTAAAAATCAAATTTATGGAGGGTCTAGATCAGAAAAGGTTATGAAATAATGATCTTTACAAAAATCTGTAATAGGGGAAACGAGGAGCATAATGGTCGTAGTACTGATATATAAAAATTAATTGAAGTTCTACTTTAGAAATCATTTTTTTTTTTGAAATATGTATGACGAATGGAAAGATAATAACATCTTAGTTGTATGGAAGTAAGTGGGGGGAAAATATATACATATATAGGATTATTAAATTGTTAATAAGCTTTAAAACCGAATTTTGGATGTCTAAATCAGGAAAGGTTTCGAAAAGTAATTTTACAAAAATCTGAACTAGGGAAAAGTTGAGCATAACATCGACTCGCTGAAAGCTGAAGTCCCATGTGACTTGAAAGGCATATAAGAAGCAAACATGATGCGGTATTCGAATAAGTTTTAATGGCATAAGTAAGAAAAGAAATTCATAATTTAGGTTAGGAAAAACAAAAGTACGGTTCAGAAGAAAATTGGTATATGAAAGGAGGCAAGTCATTTATATTGATATGAAAATATAGGCTGAAGAATATTATAAACCAATAATCAAAAATCTCGACAAAAGTTTCAATGTTCAGAAAAGAACAAATAAATTTTAAGTCGTGAAAGAGTACGAAACCTAATATATGCATTAAAAGTTCGCGAGCAAATTCAAACTTAGCGAAAGAGGAACATCGAAAATAATTTTAGGGGAAACAAGGATTTGCCGCAAGAATAGGTTGGTAAAAGACTTGAAGTACGGGTACGACAAACTTATAATTAGTATATATTTATAAATTAATTGGAGTTCTATTTATCTTGAAAGAAGTATTTTAAAGTACGTACGGTAAATAGCTAAAATGAATTTCGCAATAGTAGAAAAGGTGGTATATCGAATTATCGAAATAGTACTAAAGTTTAAAATCAAGTGCGGACGATATATGTTAGAAGGATAGTTACCATATAGTAATTTAAAATTACGACCAAAAAGTCTTCAAATCTAAGAATGACTTTTAGCTCAAATGGAAGTAATGGAAATATATTGAAAGAAGGTTTAAAACAAAGTTTAAAATAAAGTGGAAACTTTTAATAAGGGAAAATTTGAAAATGACCATGAACGAATCAAGATTTGCAACGGGAAAGATTTGAAAGGTCAACGATAATAGTAAGGAGGGGATCATGTGAATCGAGGGCGATGAATGTGGTTGGGTGAGGCATGCACCTAAATCACAATGCAAGAAAACCATGATGAAGATCTACGGTCAGTAACACCAAAGTGTAGTGACCAGGAAAGATTGAATCAGGGGTGGTTCTAATCATCAGGTTAACTAAAGGCAAAGAGATTTGGTCGGATGATCAAAACATAAATACGCCTAGGTTATGACTTAGGAAAATCTACGGAACTCCTACGGTCAACCAACCAAAGATTTTGGAACTAAGCGCTAAGACTCTCTAGTGCTAGACAGCGATGAAATGAGTTCAGCCGGGTCCGAAATCGATGAACCCAAGCGAACGGCTAAAGAAATCTTAGGAATCTATCATGGTAAGGGCTAGACAGGAACCACTAAGGTAACTCTTAAGACTATCATAGCGATCACTAGCATGGAGTCTAACTAACAATCAAGGATCCCTAACTAGCAAGCACAAACTTCTAACTAAGTCTCACCATAGTCCTGACCTAACGGATTTCCTATCAAGCTGGGACAGGTGCTCTAACACGCCTACTAGCCACCTAAGACATGGGAACGCTAAAAACCTAGACTCCGGGCTTATAACTTGGATGTTCTAATTTATTTAATGGACATTCTATAATTATTATTGTTGTTCCGATAGTTCGCATTTGCAAATGGACCTGCATGGGCCACCACTAAAACATGTCACGCCCCGCTTCCCAAAAATGTGGAGGCGAGACGTGAGAAGGTCCGCACAAACTTGAAGCTGTGAAGCTCCAAGTCTGATAAGCATAAAAAAAACACTTATTATGGCAAGTCCTTGCAAAGCGAAACGAAACAACAATGATAATAAGGAAATGAGACGACATTTTATTGAATCTCCAAATGTCCATAAACAAATTACAATATCGCAGAAAAGCCACCAGGATAAAGGAAAAAGAGTCTAAGGCCTAAACATGGCCAACAAGGAATAACATACATACAAGGGTGCCACGCACCGACAACTAACAGGAATCCTAAAACATAAAGGGAAACTCAACAAGTCACCAGTGTCCACAAGACTCCTCCTCAGCAAACACAACGTCCTCTGCAACAAGCTCTGGCTCGTCAACTAACATGCGACACCCAAAGAGAAAGGGGCACATGTCAACAAGTCTGAAAAGACTTGAGCAAGGAAACTGAAAGGAAGGTAAACTAGCAACCTAGCAGTTATAGTATGCATGACATGGCAGTTATAACATGAGTGCACAAGCAAGACATGGCGAGACAATAAGTACAAGAGAACAATTATCGGGACAAGACAAGAGTAGCCAAGCTACTAACAATCTCAATCATTTCACGTTGTTTTGTAGATGTTCACGCCCTTCAGCTGAATGGTACATCATTCACACCGATCGGCACTAAACACTATTCACGTTTCACTGTTGTTTTGTAGATGTTTACGCCCTTCAGCTGAATGGTACATCATTCACACCGATCGGCACTAAACACTACCCCACCCCAGAGTTTACGCCTTACAACTGCAGTTGCTGATCAGGTAGACCCCCAGTTGAATGGCCGCTTAACCCTTACCCCATCCCACACGTAAACAAGCCAGGGTCCCTGCACATGAGCCCAGCAAGTGAGCCAGGGTTGCCCCGCACGGGAGCTTGTTTTCCTAGTTCACAATTCAATATCGAGCGTTGGGGTTAGCAACTCATTATGCTCGCTTCTGGTCACGAGCCAGGAAACACAAGTATGGCGTAGGGGACACCTAGCCTCAATATCGTGCGTTGGGGTTAGCAACTCATTATGCTCGCTTCTGGTCACGAGCCAGGAACTATCAGTTTGGTAGCGTGAGCTACACATTCACGATGAACAATCGATGTATGCAATGTCATGAACAGATACTCGCGTATCGTTAATTGTATTTAAACGTGACAGGCAAAATGCAATGACATGAACAATAGTCGCGTACCGTTAATTGCAATTAAACATGACATACAAGCATGATAAGGGTGACGGACCAAGCTTCGTTGTCAAGCTAGGTCAATGGCGTCTAGATGGCTATCCTTTCACCGTCTAGTCTCTTTTACGCTAAAACAAGGAAATGGCCTAAGACATGGCCCAAATCAAGAGATGCAAGTTTCACTTACCTAGCACCGGGGATGATGATCATGAAGGTTCGTCTCACGGATGCTATCTACGGGGAAATCGCTGTTATGGGGAGCAAACATCAAAACAACATGAAATTTCATTAGGGTTTCATAAAAATACAAATAGGTTATGAAAACATCGAGGGATTGATTTCTTACTGTGAGGAGGCGGAAGAAACACTCCGGAGAACATATGGATCAGATCTGGAAAGGATGGAGAAGTTTGGAGAACTAGGGTTTTTGGAGGATTTTGGGGATTTGATGAAGATTTGGGGAAGATGAGAGGTAGAATGAGTTGATGGAGGGTTTAGATGAAGGATCTTGGGCTTGGAATGAAGGAATAAGGGTTGGAGGAAGATGGGGGCTCAATGGAGAAGAAACTAGGGTTTTGGGTCGAGTGGAGGAAGAAGAAAACGTTTGGGAGGGGTATAAATAGGTTGGGCTGGCGGCTGCCCAGAAATTAGGGTTTCAACACAGACTAGTCGGTCAAAGAGCAACCACTGACCGACTAGTTTGACAACTAGTCGGTCGGTAGACCAACGCAGACCGACTAAGTGTAAACAGTAACTTCTGAACGAAAATGGGATTTGGATTTAGTCGGTAAATGAACAACAGCTGACCGACTAGTTTGGCATCTAGTCGGTCGATGAACGTTCTTAGACCGACTAAGAATGAACAGTAACTCGGCTGTACAGAAGAAGTAGGAATTAGTCGGTCTGAGTACAAAACTTAACCGACTAGTTTGACAACTAGTCGGTCGAAAGATGAACTTAGACCGACTAAACAGATACAGTAACTCCTGAATTATAATCAAAGCACACTAGTCGGTCCATTAAGGATTGCCGACCGACTAGATTGAAATCTAGTCGGTTGGTTCTCCTTCTTGAACCAACTAACGTGCACGAAAAGTGTCGATTCGAAGCGCGAAGCTTCGGGAAGATTTCTATGGCTTCTAGGATCGATTTATACTCTAAGATATGAGCGATTTGAAGCTTGTCACGAATGACTTACTCCGAAATCGACGATCGAAGGAAGAAGCTAGAAAATCACGACGAAATGATCGAAAGTGAAAGCTATGGCGACGAAAACCACACATCCAAGGAGAAAATCCACCAAGCATATATTTTAATATAGATAATCCAATTACATGAAAACCAGTCGTTACAGGGGCACCAGCAGACGAAGCAGCAACAGCAGCACCAGAAGTGGTAGCACCAGCAACTGATGTGGTAGCAGCAGCAGCGGTGGCCTCAGCGCCACGAGCTAAAGAGGTGACAAGCTCATCGATATCCTCATCATCCATCTCCTCATCCTCAGAAACAGGAGGAGGAAGCTGAATACCCATCAGACTAGCCATACGTCAAACTACCTCCTCGATACGAGCCAAACGAGACTCGTGACGACGAAGTAACCGAACGAAATCATCAAGGGTGGTAGAGGGAGCAGCTGAGGCAGAGGCAGAGGCAGACGCTGAAGGTGTCTTCCTCTGAACGTGACGGAGCACCGCAAGAGATTTCTTGACGGCCGTCGCGTTCAGGGGAGGACCAAGTGGACGCTCATCGTAATGAGGCAATGTGACACGGAAGTGACGGAAAACAAGGGTCAACAAGCACGGAAAGGGGATATGAGCCGATTTCGTGGACTTGCGAATACACTCGAAAGAGTCCATCTTATCGAGTATAATGCGAGCCCAGTTAATCGAGCTCCCCATGAAAATGGCATAGATCAACTTCAGAAAAGGCTGGGACGGTAGTGATGAGGAGCCGTACTTGGGAAGCAAGCACGACTTCAGAATCAAATTCAGGACCCATGCATTTGGCTTGAAAGATTTGGAGGGTACGGCAATCATGGCGGGAGGAATCTGATGGAAAATCTCAGAGAGGATGGTCTGATCAAGGGAAGAAATATCATCAACAGAAATGTCCGAGGGGAGGAGGCCAGACGAGGAGATACCCAAAATCTCTCCTAAGATTTCTGCTGTAAGGACTATAGGAGTCCCTAAAACAGTCGTCTCAACAGAGTGGGTCGCATCGTACTGACCCCGGATCCTATTGGCATAGAATAGCTTTACTAATCGAGGGTAGGGGTGAGGATTCGCCTTCGGGTCATATCGAAGGTAATCAAGAAGACCCGAGGATGAAAGAAGATCAGCTAGCCCTATGAAGTCACTGAACTGGACGAAATGCTCCAGAAGCAGCGTGCAATGTTCGATACGGTTGTAAGTCGCGAGACACATAGGGTCGTCACGACACAACGAGATATCGACACCGCCAACCGGCATCGGAGCCTTTCCCTTAGGCTTACGGGTAGACGTACGAGGTCAAGAGCTAGACTCAGGATGGGTAGGAGGAGTGGGTTCCCTATGAGTCTCAGGCTCGTGGATATACTCGGTGTTGAAATCCGAAGCACCGGGTGGAGTGGGAGCACGAAAAATTACTGGCTTGGGCTTGGGCTAAGATCGGGCTCGGGGTTTCGCAGTCGCCGTCCTCTTACGCTTAAGAGGAGGCGAAGACAAAGAGGGTTGGGTGGTTTTAGCACGGCGTTTCAGAGGGGTTCGCTTAGGTTGATCGGGATCCGTAGGGGTAGGTTCTACGGTCATCGGCGAGGGGCTAGATGGAGTGATCGGGATACGTGTACGGGCCATAATCGAGGCACGACATGACGCAAGAAAGATCAAAGCGAAGAAACCCTAGCCGAATTCAAGAAGCCCTATTCAAAACCCTAGAAGATTAAATCTAGAGAAAAACCTAACCCTAAGCTGAAAAAAGAACCCTTGACAGGAGAGGGAGAGAGGGGGGTTATCCTAGGTTGGAGGTCGACGGCCGGCGACGGAGAGGATGGCCGGAAATGGGCCGTAAGTCGAAGGGTCAGCGCGGGGGTTGGGGGTTTTGAGCTGAGATAGAGAGGTTTTGATCGACTAAAATGAGAAAAATCCGACTAAATCGAGATTAAGTCGGTCGGGAGCTCAAATGACCAAACAGTCCCTGGCACCACTAGTCGGTCACAGTTCAAGCACTGACCGACTAGATGAGTCCAAAAATTGATAATTAAGTTCTCTCCTCAAAATACTTGGACGATACATCGCAATCCTATCAAAAATCATCTAAACTACCCCATTAATCATCGAAATCTCAAATACGACATTCAAACATGAATTCGAGCAAAAATTCAAAATATCACATAAAATCCCGAAAAATCCAATAAGTCTAGCATGAACGAAATATTGCAAAATATAATAGCATGCAAGATTATTGAATGAAACATGAATCCTATATCTCGGATTCGCCCATAATCCCCAATTCTCGACGCAACCGCACAAAGGAGTCCTCCTTTAGGGGTTTCGTGAAAATATCGGCGATTTGCTTTTGGGTTTCAACGTACACTAAAATGATGTCCTTTTTAGCAACATGATCATCTAAAAAATGGTGTCGGACATCTATGTGTTTCGAACGGGAATGGTGTATCGGGTTCTTGGAAAGACATATTGCACTTTGGTTGTCAACCATGATAGGGCAAGTATCACAGTTTATACCAAAGTCTTTAAGTGTGTGTCTCATCCAAAGAACTTGAGCACACGCGGCACCGGCGGCAATGTATTCCGCCTCGGTGGTTGAAAGTGATACGGAATTTTGCTTCTTGAAAAACCAAGAGACAAGGGAATTTCCTATAAAATGGCAAGTGCCACTAGTACTTTTCCTGTCGGATTTGCATCCCGCATATTCGGCATCACTATATGAGATTAACTCATACGTGCTAGATTTTGGATAAAGTAATCCAAAATCAAGTGTATAACTTAGATAACGGAAAATACGTTTTACCGCTACTAAGTGAGACTCCTTAGGTTGAGACTGATAACGAGCACAAACGCATACGGTAAACATAATATCGGGCCTACTTGCGGTAAGATAAAGTAAACTACCTATCATACCTCGATATAGACGAATGTCTACATCCTTACCGCCCGTATCCTTATCAAAATGCGTAGTCGTGCTCATTGGAGTCTTCTTTCCGGAGGCATTCTCCATTCCAAATCGCTTTAGCAACCCCACCGTATACTTCGTTTGGTGGATGAAGATTGCATTGTCCATTTGGCGAATTTGGAGACCTAAGAAATATTTGAGCTCACCCATGTGGCTCATCTCAAATTGTTCCTTCATAACATTAGAAAACTCTTCGCAAAGAGCAAAGTTAGTAGCACCGAAAATGATATCATCAACATATATTTGAACTAAAATTATATCATTATTCGAATGCTTAACAAAAAGTGTAGAATCGGATTCTCCCATTTTAAAATTCAAATCCAAAAGAAAATTCTTTAGGCGATCATACCAAGCTCGAGGAGCTTGTCTCAAGCCGTAAAGCGCTTTCTTTAGTTTAAAAACATGATTTGGAAATTTTTCATTAATAAAACCCGGAGGTTGAGAAACGTAAACTTCCTCAACAACATCTCCATTTAAAAATGCACTTTTAACATCCATTTGAAATAATTTAAAATCCTTATGGCATGCAAAAGACAATAATAATCTAATTGATTCTAATCTAGCTACCGGAGCGAAGGATTCTTCGAAATCAATACCTTCCTCTTGACGGTAGCCTTGAGCAACTAACCGAGCTTTGTTCCGTACGACGACTTGGTTTTCGTCGGTTTTGTTCTTGAAGATCCACTTTGTCCCTATGACGGTGTGGTTCTTCGATGGCAATGGAACAAGCTCCCAAACTTCATTCCTCTCGAATTGAATGAGTTCCTCCTCCATGGCTAAGATCCAAGCGCTATCTTCGCATGCTTCATTAACATTCTTTGGCTCTATCGAGGAGGCAAAGGCACAATGAGCGAAGTAGTTCACTTGCGATCTCGTCTTGACACTATCATGGATATTGCCAATGACTTGCTCATGAGGATGGTCACGAACGGTATGAAGCCGTTTGGGAATACCTTGGTCACTAGGAACATTCTCAACAACTTCATTAGACGGGTTAGTCTCAATAGAATCAATAGAATCATTAGAGTTAGAATTACCAATTGAATCACATAAGACATCCATAGAGTCATCATCATTAGTAATTCTAGTTGGAACAAATCCTTCATTAAATGACACATGAAGCGACTCCTCAATCGTTGAGGTTCGTTTGTTGAATATCCGGTAGGCTTTGCTACGCGAAGAATATCCAACAAAAATTCCCTCATTGGATCTTGGATCGAATTTGTCCAAACTACCATACGTGTTCTGAATAAAACATTTCGAACCAAAAACACGAAAATGTTTAACTTGAGGCAACCTACCAAACAACAATTCATAACAAGTTTGTTTAGTGTCGGGCCTCAAAAGTATTCTATTAAACACATAGCAAGCGGTGTGTACCGTTTCCACCCAAAATTGATGGCCAAGTTGGCTATCATCAAGCATAGTGCGAGCACACTCCACTAGCGTCCTATTCTTTCTCTCAACAACACCATTTTGAGGAGGTGCGCGAGGGAATTAAAAGGTGTGTGTAATACCAACTTCATCACAAAATGTCTCAAAAGACTCATTCTAAAATTCACCTCCATGATTACTACGAATAGTGACAATGGTGGTTCCTAAGAGATTTTGTACTTTCTTAACAAAAATTGTGAAGTTTTCAAAAGCTTCATTTTTATTACACAATGAAAATACCCAAGTAAACCTAGAAAAGTCATCAACGATGACAAGTCCATATCTAGCATTACCTAATGAAGCAACTCTAGTTGGCCCAAATAAATCTAGATGTAATAGCTCTAGAGGCCGCTTAGAAGAAATGCTTTTCTTAGGTTTAAATGAAGATTTTGGAAGCTTGCCTCGTTGACACGAGTCACAAAAGCTTTTCTTTTGAAAGACAAGCTTAGGGAAGCCTATAATAGAATTTAACTTGGAAAGGTTAAAAAGTGTTCCAAAGTTCACATGACCAAAACGTCGATGCCATAAGTGTTGTTCACTTGTGTTGGCAATAAGACATTGTTCATGTGATCTTGGAAGATCTAGGATATATATATCCTTATGGCGTGTGCCGGAAAACAATAATTCATTATTATCTTTTCTTAAAATATGGCACATTCCTTTCGCAAAGTTAACTTTGTAACCTTTGTCACAAAGTTGACTTATTGAAATAAGATTGTGGTTTAATCCTTTAACAAGGTAAACATCAAATATAATGGGTTTAGAAGGATTACCCACTTTACCAACACCTATGATGGTTCCGCTCTCGTTGCCTCCAAATACGACGCGGTTTCCATTTGCAATGGGAACCACTCCAGAGAGCAATTGAGCGTCACCCGTCATGTGTTTTGAACACCCGCTATCGAGTATCCAATTCCCCTTGGAGCTAAATTTAAATTTTTTGCTCCTTTTCTTTTTCTTTTCCTTGAGTACCTAAAGATAGAAAATTTCATATCATGGTACCCAAGGTCATTGGGTCCAAAAGATTAGACCTTTGGAAGCCAAGTCCAATTGGACTTAGACTTCCCCACATAATTTCTACTATGCACAACATCCGAAAAATAAGCATTCATGTAAAATTGTTTTTCATCCATGCTTGTGTCCTTTGGGCTCCAAATAGTGAAAATCTTGGTAGCCCTCATCCTATTGGGTGCATGCATGCGTTGTTGGTTTCTACGTGATGCATGTCGTGGATAGGCATAAGGAACATGATGGAATGGTGCATGTGGATAATTATTCATATGATGTTGTGGGTGAACATATGCATGCGAGGGAACACGTGTGTGAGGGTGTCTCACATGGTGTGCACGTGCCCGAGAATGTGTTGCATAAAAATCATCATATGTGTGAGCCGGTGGAGTAGGACGTGTGTTCCTACGTGGCATGGTATTTGTGTACATATAAGCATGCCCCTTCTTTGGAGGTCCACCCAAAGTGGGTTTCTTTTCGAAAGAGGGTGTGGACGAGGTGGAAGCACCTTTGGTAGAAGAACTACCAATAGAGTGTTTGCTACCACTCGTTGAGTCACCGGAAGTTGGCCTAAAAAAAGTTGTGGCCGATTTGGATGAACATCCCATCGTATACCCCAAGCCAATGTGGTGATTGGCCGGAAGTAAGTCACTTAGGATTTTATCCAAATGGTCCTTACCCTTATTGAATTTATTAATTCGGCCTAATGTGTTCTCATATTTCTCGGTGAGAGAACACATAGAAGTATCCAAGTTGGATACTTGCGATGTGAGCACATAAACACGAGATTTAAGACTCTCATTCTCAATACTCAAAGTCGAGTTTTGAGAAGTCAAATCCGCTATCTTGTGCTCCTCCGGATCTTCAATGCTAACATGTTCAAGTTGAGTCTTGAGATTAACAATCTCATTCCTCAACCCTTCAACAACGGTGTCGTTGTTGGTGATGATAGTTTTAGGCGAGGTTTGAATGCTAGCTAGGTCATCTTTTACTTTAGTATACCTATTTACTAATTTAGTATACTTAGACCATAATTGAGAATTAGCATTCCTAAGGTCATCCATAGTTACCTCATCGCCTTCGTCGTCACTATCATCGGAAGAGGAAGATCCTTGATCATTCTCCTCTCTTGCCATGAAGCATATGTGTGCTTGCTCCACTTTCTCATCGTCCGACTCTCCGCTTGAGGAATCATCGGAGTCAGTGAATGTTGCCCCGACAAGTCCCTTTTTGTTCCCTTTCTTGTATTTCTTGGACTTATCGAATTTCGGCGCCTTCCACTTCTCCTTTTGCTTATTTAGAGGACACTCCGCTTTCATGTGTCCTGGCTTATTGCACTTGAAACACAAAGGAGAGGAGGAGGCGTTAGAAGAACCAAATTTAGCTTTGTTCTTATAGTTACCTTTTCGGAAGAAACGGTTGAACTTCTTGGCCATAAGTGCCATGGACTCCAAGTCCAACTCGTTTTCCGAGTCTTCATCATCGGTTGATGTGGATGTGGATGGAGCGGCCTTGAAAGCAATAGCCTTCTTCTTTGGCTCGTCTTGCTTTAGGTAGGACTTCATCTTTTCCTGCAATTTTAACTTGCTATCCTTGCGTACCTTGTATGACATTAAAGTACCCATTAGTTGAACTACGGTGTACTTATTCATATCATTACCTTCCTCGATGGCGAAGGTACGCTTTTCCCAAGAAGAAGGAAGTCCTTCGATAAGCTTCAAACACTTCTCCTTTTGGGTGTAGGTTTTGCCGAGAGCCTCCAACTCGTTTATGATGTCGACGAAGCGAGCGTAATACTCCTTCATCTTCTCGCCCTGTTGCATATGAAACATTTCGTAATCTTTGTTAACAACAACGAGTTTAGAGTCTCTTACCCTACTCGTCCTTCATGTAGTATGAGGAGGGAGTTCCAAATTTGATATGCACTCTTACATGTGCATATCTTATTGAAGTCCTCGGGCTCCAATGCGCATTGCAAGGCGTTCATTGCCTTGGCATTGCTTACCTCCGCGGCGACCTCCGCGGTTGTCCATTTCTCAAAGTCTTCTTCGGTGGTCTCGACGTATTCCTTCATCGTGGTCCTCCATAGAGATGCACTCCGGAGGAAGGTTTCCATCCGGCATTTCCAGTACCCGTAGTTGGTACCGTTGAAGAATGGAGGCCTCGTTGAGGAATGTCCTTCCATCACCGAAGATGCTCCTTCACGGTTCCTGAAGGTGCCATAGTCGAAAAATGGACGCACAGTCTTGTTGTCGTTGGCAGACATAGCTAAGTATCTGGCTCTGATACCAAATGTAATGCCCTACAAGCTACTGCACAAGTACTAGATGGGGGGTGAATAGTACTTTAAAAATAACGAGGAGTATAATTCCTAATTATCGTGCAAACAACTACCAAATCAATTTGCGGAAGCTTAAATTGAAGACAACAACAAAATTAGCAATGCTAACAAAAGATATTACTGGGTTCGGATCCACCCAAGTCTCCCCGACTTGTTCCCGGTGATCCTACGTCCCAACCACCCGGATCCCCTCCGGATACTTGAGTTAGATACCCTAACTCAAGATTTCCACTATGAAATACTTGTGAAAAACCTTCACAAGTCAAATCATACACAAAGTAATTTGTGACTCCCATAACCCAGGATCACAACCACACTCTCACAACCGAGAGTGAAACTTACACTATGAAATTGAAATGAAATAAGAAACTTCTTACCGACAAAATACCTATGCCTTGAGTAATGCTTACGAATTAGGGCAAGGATGATTTTGAGGAAGAAGAAGTGGCACCAAACCCTAGCTCCAAGATGTAGATCAGCGATGGAGAACTATGGGGATGTTGGTGACCTAGAATCAAGCACTTGGCTTGGAAGGCTTCACACTCAATGAATCTCTCTTTGGAAGTAAGAGTGAGGAGAGATTATTGAATGGAATGGAAGAGCTTTGAATGAGCTTGGAATGATTTCTCTTGATCTCTAACCTTGCAATAATATCATCCTTGACTGCAATGAATGCAGCCCAACAAGTATTTATAGGATAGAGGAGAGAGAGAGAGAGAGAGAGAGAGAGAGAGAGAGAAACGTTTCAATTAAAGCTCCAACGGCTCTTTTCTGAACCCAACTAGTCGGTCAAAGAACAACCACCGACCGACTAGTTCATTAACTAGTCGGTCGGTCAATTAACGTATACCAACTAATGAGTGAACAGAGAAAAGATCAAAGCACAGACAAAAGGAACTAGTCGGTCCAAGAAGAGTAGCTGACCGACTAGTTTCACAACTAGTCGGTCGGTTACTCAACTGAGACCGACTAACAGATAAAACTGAAGTCCGAGCACAAATAGACTTAGCCGGTCCAAGAACAAATGTTGACCGACTAATTCACCAACTAGTCGGTCGCCAAATGAGCATAGACCGACTAACGATAAACAGTAAGTTAGGTGAAAAAATTGGTATGTGCAGTAAAACTAAACTAGTCGGTCCAAGAAGAAAAGTTGACCGACTAGTTCATCAACTAGTCGGTCGATCAATGAACACAGACCGACTAAAGATAAACAGTAGCTCAGGCTCAAATGTGCATGTATATGGAAAGCTCAACTAGTCGGTCACAGAAGCATCACTGACCGACTAGTTTACAAACTAGTCGGTCGGTGAGTCAACTTAGACCGACTAACTGTAAACAGTAAAGATCTTGAAAATGACTGACAAAAACTAGTCGGTCCAAGAAGCTTTGCCGACCGACTAGATCACCATCTAATCGGTCAATTCTTCTTCTTGAACCAACTAACATGCACAAGAAGTCGCGAATCGAAGCGCGAAGCTTCGGGAAGGATTGTATGGACTTCTATTAAGATCCTAGAGCTAAGATATGAGCGTTATGAAGATTTAAACCGTAAGACCTACTCAAGGCTTAACATTCTACGACAGAAGCTTAAAGACAATAAATAAAACTTGACGATACCGTCTTCAATAGCTTCAATCGAATCTTCATGACTTCTAAATTGGTCCATAAGCTTCAACGAAGCTTAAGGCACACGATCACGTGCTTTGAGAAGTCTTGAGACGTCGTAATTGATATTCATATGAATTTGGCGACGATCTCCATAACTGCCCTCACAAAGTGTTAGTTCACGTTATATTTATGTTTGTTCATCAACCAAAACCAAATCCGGTGAGTCCAATATCCAACAGCTCCCCCAGCGGACTGATCGACCCGACAGACCATAAGGCTGGGGGCAACTCCCCCGGTGGGTTGGAGTATCGGTCGACTGTAAGCCTGAGTGGTAGCCCCCCAGTGGGTCGACCGACCCGATCTACCGTAAGGCTGGAGGAAACTCCCCCAGCAGGTCGATCTGCCGTAAGGCTGGGGGCAACTCCCCAAGCAGGCCGACCACCCGATCTGCCGTAAGGCTGGGGGCAACTCCCCCAGCAGGCTGACTACCTGATCGATTGAAGTACGGGGGGAAGGTCCCCTCCCGCAGGACGATGACGTGTGCCATGGCTTGCTATCCGCAAATGGCCGGGGGACCTGCGTGGTGGTTTAGAAATTTGTAACCGCAAGCGCACGGTGTTGTAGTGTGGCTTGGGGGTCGAACACAGGGAGGCGAGGTTGTGCTTGAGTCAAGTAGGACCAAAATCACCCCGGGGGCAAGCTAGCGCGAATCGGTAGATGGTTGTCACGGAAGGAAATAAAGGGTATGAACAACAAGAAAATAAACCCGGGACTTTGGTTTTCACTCCAACGAGAGACTCTCGCCGATTCGGCCTACGGGTATGGATAGCGATCGGAATTAGGGTCTAATGGTGAGACGTTGCCTCTGAAAGTGGTACCGGCATCCCATGGGCCCGAGATTCCGGTCGGTGCCCAGGATGATACACCGGACTTCTCGGATTCGATCAGTGGGCACTCTCGTGTCCATTAACACTGATCGATCCCGGGAGCACTAAGCCCGCAACGATCACTCCCAACGTCTCATCCTGCCACTCCCGCGTGCTAGGATTCGACGTCTACGCTATGGGTGTGAGCTATGGCAAGGGAGTCAACCGCCAAGTTTATTCCCCCTTGGCCCAACGGTCAAAGGCGGTCTTTTTCCCGCCGATGACAATGAAACACCCCACGTAACTGTTAGATTCCTAATCCCTATCGATTTCCTAACCCTATGGACGCATCGGGAAGAGCCCCCGAAGGGGTTTCCGCCAAAATCCCAGATTTGGGAACTACTCACAAAAATTCATTGAAAAGCGATCTAAATAAAAATTAACCGTTGGAATCATAATCGGACGATTGGAATGCGGAAGTAATAGAGTAATTAAGACAATACTAAAATATGATAAAGATCCGAAAACTTACAAAAGAACAGAAATTACAGCCGTCACAATGGGAGAAAACAGTAAAAACTAGCAGGCTCCCCGTTTCTGGAACCCTATGGGTTCTATTTATAGACTCTCGCATCACCCGATCGGTTGACAAGTCAACCGATCGGTTGATCCGTTACAAAATAATAACAGAAAACGGCGAGCTTTCACCCGGTCATATGAACCGGTCGGGTGAGTTCTTGAGTGACCGGTTGGATCTTGGCGCCATCGGGTGAAGCGATCGGTTTGGTGCCCGTGTCTTCAGCTCCTCATCATCAGCTACAGATGAACCGATCGGGTGAGAGTCACCCGATCGGTTGGAATTCTGCTCGAAAAGACAAAGAACAGGCCCCCGCTGAACCGGTCTGTGAACCGATCGGGTGACTTCCAAATGAGCTCCGGCTGAGACCGGGTGGTGCACACGTGCATCACCCGATCGGTTGGAGATGGCCAACCGACCGGGTGAGGGGCTGAAAGATGTATTCTTTGACGTTTGACCCCCTGGATCACGCGTGACTCCTCTCGTTGCTCCGGGGACTTGAGATATAGTCGTTAAACGTCCCCTACACGGTCAATCTCCTGCAAACATGGATAAACAAAGAAAAGTGAAAGAAAACGAGAAAATACGAGAAAACGAATAAAAGACGGCGAAAAAAACACGGAGAAACACAAAAGAAAACATGCGTGAATATATGAAATATAAACGCACGTCAAAATCCCCCAAGCTGAACTCTTCCTCGTCCTCGAGGAAGACGAGTGAGAGTTGGAGCTTGGAGGGGAAAAATAGAGAGGAAGAAAGAAAAATAAAACTCTAAATCTTAGATCTTCCGTCAGAGCCAACAAAATCAAAAACGACACACCAAGCAAGCAAACGTCAAATCACACCACTAAACCTAGGAAGACGAGTCCAAATAAGTTTCGTGGGTCCACGCGGTGAAGCGCGAGTGAGTGCGGTCGTGTGCTAGCAAATGGTGTCGCTTTCTACAATGTGCTATGAGCTCATATACGCAAATCCAGGAAATGACCCAAATACCGATTCGAATTTGAAATTGCGGTGAATATTAGTTCAAGCATGCATGAGAAGAGTAAGAATAGAAGCGTATCATGCATCGGTGACTCCACAACTAGGGTTAAGGAAATCACGCCACTATAGCCTAGATACTAGCTGAAAAGTTCCTAAGCCAAGTGTTTTCGATAACGATGGGGGTTGAGATGATGTGGAGTAGAACACTCAGTGCAAATTCTCGCCTTCCCTTTATTCTCGGTAAGTAGAAAAAAATAATCACACGGGAATTTTTTGGGTTTTGGGCATTTGTATTTTTTTTGGCTTTTCAGATATACAAAATTTTTCTTTTCTTCTCTTTTTGGGTTTTTCTTTTCTTTTTTTTCTTTTTTTTGGATTTTTGGGTTTTTGGCTATACACATGTGCACTCTTCCAAATGGGAGAACGGTACACGACGAGGGGATTTGCACCAAGTAAAACAAAAAAGAAGTCGAAATCTAAACACTCGGGCAAAGGAAACTATTCTCGCTAAATAGAGCATAGGCTAAATGGGTTATCCTAGTCCTTAATTGTGGAATCCCGACGCATGCGAATTGAAATATACGATATAAATATAGCATGCATATAGTAGAAACAAATACCGCATATTCAAATTGAAGCATGATAATCTAGGGGTCATTCCTGGACAGGTATATAAATTAAAATCACCAAGTAGAAGCACATCAAATAGCTAGGCACGACGCACGACCCACAAAAAAGCTAAGCAGACCCACGATGCGTGAAATGCAAGAGGGCTCAAAATCCTAGGGTTAGTGAGTGTGATTATCGATGCAATGCTAGGTGTGTGTGTGTGACTTTGTGGCGATTCATCATAGGATTCATCTCTAAGAGAAAGAGCTAAAAATAAGAGAAGGGAGAAAAAAGAAAGAAAAAAAATAAAAAACACGACGAAAACGACACAAAAAACGAAAAAGAAGAACTCAAACGACGAACACAGTGCGACTCCCCCAAGCTGAAGTTTGCATTGCCCTCAATGCAATATGAGTGAGTACGGGAGGGCAATGAAGATGGGGGGGAATACACACTGACACAAAAAGAAATGAAAACGAGGAAAACACAGAGATGAAACTGAAAAGAAAGAAAGATCAAAATCAAAATCAAACGACACGAAAATAAAAATAAAACCACATGACACGACACTCAAAGGGGAAAAACAAGCACACACACAAAAATGAGAAAAACAACAAAACACGACAGCACACCAAAATAGACGTCCCCCAAGCTAGACCAGACAGTGCTAGCGAAATGATATGATCAGTGAAATGCAGAGATATGCAAGGGGGAGTCAAAAACAAACAAGGAGAAATCAAAAGAGACTCGTGAATGGCCCCCCCTCCGACGGAGACAAAGTAGGGCCCCGAAAAGACAGATGGGCACAAATGTGGGGGGGGGCAAAAGTGGGAAAGAAAAATCAAGCAGGGGCGCCACCCTCTGGGGGTGGTGACGGGGGCCTGCGCTGTGGACCAGGAGTCGTGGGGGGTGGAATGTGGAGCTCGGAGACATCGGGTGGGTCTTCACGGATGTGGCGAATGAAGCTTTGAAGAAAGGGGAGGTCTCGGTCGACAGATATCCGACCACCCTGTCCAGCTAGGAGGATCATGGCCGTGAATCGATCGGCTTGGTCTTGATCGGGGGGAGATGGGTTGGAGGTGGTGGGTTGAGCGGGGGGCTGTGCGCGACGAGCGCGACGGGTGGGCCTAGGGTTCGAAGAGCTGGCGTCGGTGGGTTTAACATTGCGGGGAGGCATTGTGCGGGTGCCGTGTGTTTGTGTGTGCGAGTATGTAAAAGTACAATGAATCGACACAAACACGAAATACGGCCAACGAGCAAATGGAATATTTGGGGTAAAATAAAAATTGAGCAAAGGAGCGAGTTTACCCAAATGAGATGAAGATCGTTGCTCGTAGACGCCCCGATGCTACGCGATAGGAGCACGCTGTGAAGCCGCGGCGATTTCTTCAACAAGTTTCGATATTGGGGAGAATGGGTGAAGGTTAGGGTTGTGTGTGTGTGTGGGATCGAGGAGAATGGAGAGAAATCGATGGTGGACGGGTAGGGAGATGGGGGGGCGATCGAGGTTGATTTTGGGGAAGAAAGAGGGCAGGCGCACGAGGAAGAGGCGAAAAGGCGGTTTTGGATTCGAAAATGGCGAGTGTGGATCGAACGGGCGGTCGGGGGTATTTATAGGAGTTTTAAGTCGAACCGATCGGGTGACTTGTCACCCGATCGGTTGACGGTTAGGTCGAAATTTCTTGCCGAAGAATTGCTACAGGCGAACCGGTCGGTTGACTTGTCAACCGATCGATTGGCCGCTCCACTTATTTTCCCGAGAGTTGAGGGCTGCTCACCCGGTCGCGTCAACCGATCGCGCTAGAACTCAACCGATCGGTTGATATTCCCTAAAAATTTCCCGAGAGTTCTCCCCAGCTCACCCGGTCTGTCACCCGGTCTGTCACCCGGTCTCCTCATTCTTCAACCGATCGGTTCATTTGGGGACAGATTTCGGCTTGTATCTGATACATCCCAACCGATCGGTTGATCACTCAACCGATCGGTTGGGGCTTTGTTTCCTGCAAAAACCAACAGATTGTCTAAGTCCCTAAACGGATGTTCTCGCGGCTGATTTTATTTATAAAAACAGATAAAATAAAGTAAAAAAAATAACACTAAAAAGTGGGGAAAAAGTTTAGAACATGGGTTGCCTCCCATGAAGCGCACTTGTTTAACGTCGTTGGCTCGACGCCCGCAAGAGATGTTCACGGTGGTTGATACGGGTGATGCCCGAAGTTCGGCATCTCTTCTTCATTGGAGCTGAAGGCCCTTGGAGTAGTCAGCGGCTGGAGAAATATTTGTTCGACTACCCTCCCCTTGTTCTTGGGATCCGGGGGCTTCTCTTTCGTGTTGGCGCTTCCCGCCATCTTCTTTAGGATCCGGACCTCGTCTTTAGTGAGGTCCATGGGCTCTTTCCCCGTTCTCCTCGCAGGAGGAGCCTTGGGGAACCCGGGAGGGGTCGTTCTTGCTGCACTCGCTTTCCCAGCAGCATCTTTGTTCTTGGGGCCGTCTTGGCCTTCTAAATCCCCCAATTCATCGGGGGGGTTTCTTAAGAGAATCTCCCAGGAGCTCTCTTCAGAGGCTTTTTCTTCTTCTACCTCAAGCAAATTACACCGAGGGTCATCTGGGGGATCGGGATACTTCATGGACAACCCCAGATCAAATTCAACTTTTTCTCCGCTGACGTTTAGAGAAAGTTTTCCGTTCTTCACATCAATCAAAATGCCAGCAGTGGCCATGAAAGGCTGTCCCAGGATGATGGGGGTGTGTGCGTCTTCAGGCATGTCCATGACTACGAAGTCCACTGGCACATGCACCCCTTTTACATTAACGGGGAGGTCATCCACAATCCCCACCGGATATTTGACCGACCGGTCAGCTAGTTGTAGGGTCATACCGATGGGCTCCAAATCACCCATTCCTATCCTTCTATACATCGACAAGGGCATCAAACTTACACTCACTCCGAGATCGACGAGTGCACGATGAATCTTTACTGCCCCGATCGTGCAAGGAATTGAGAAGCTCCCCGGGTCCTTGAGTTTCGGCGGATTTGCCCTCTGGATGAGAGCGCTACATTCCGCCGTCAACACTACTTTCTCCTTTCTAGACCCTCTAGTCACCAAATCTTTCAGGAATTTCGCATAGGAGGGGATTGTTTCGATTGCTTCTAGGAAGGGGATTTGCAGGCTCAGGTCCTTTACCATGGCAAAGAACTTGCCATATTTCTCATCAATTTTGGCCTGAGCTAACCGTTGTGGAAATGGCACAACGGGTTTGAACACTTTCGGGCTCCCCTCCTCGTTCTTCTTCTTCTCTTCTTCAGAGACTCCCTCCGGAGCCTTAGGATTTGATGACGAGGCACCGGCGTCGTTTGATTTTTCGATCGGTCGCTCAACAACCAACGATGCTTCCGGTCTGTTAGGGGGCACTCTAGTAGGAATTTGTGTCCTGCTTCTCAGAACGATAGCGGACACGTTTGCGTGCTCGTGCACGAGTGCCGATGTTTGGGTTGCTCCCCTCGGGTTCACCTCCGGTTGTGGCGGCAATTGGTTTTGTGACCTTGAAAGGTTCGCCACATGTAACCCCAGCTGGGTTACTTGGTCCGTGAGGGTTGATCGCTCCGGAATGTAACCCAGAGAACGGTTGTAGTTTTACCGCAAGCGCACGGTATAGCGGCGAGCGGGTTATCGAACACAGGGATGACAAATGACCGTGCTTGTTCTAATCAACCTGGCTATTTAAGAAGAGAGAAATTTGCCTTTGGCGATCCTGTCACAATCGTCAGACAAAGTACGGAAATATCAAATCAAATAAAGAACGTCTAGGGAATGGGGAATTCCCGCTACTCACCGTATTTCGTAAATGTGGTTCATCGGTATCAAAATTGCTAGAATAAGATTTTGGATGAACTAGTTGCAACTGAATGTAGAACCAAGCTCACGCTCTCGCGCTATTGCCGGTCTATATCTATCCTAGGTTTGGGTCCAATCTCTTGCAAACCCTAGCCTAGGGAAGCTAGCATTAGGATCAACATCATCGTTCAATCGCGCGCCGAGCCCACTCTCGTGCAAACTCGGCCCACGACCTAGGTTGGGATAGTTCCTACCCGTCCAATCTCTTGCAAACAGGTATCGGCACGGAATTGCAACCGGGAACCCTAGTATCGGTCCAATCTCTTGCAAACCGATACTACGGAAATTCGATTCCAACCCAATTCGGATTTCTAGGGTTTCCTATCGAATTGGGATCCAATCTCTTGCAAATCCCAATCGGTATGAACTCCTAGCTATCTATAGTAAATCGCTCCCAAACTAATCCCTAACAACGATTCTAGCAAAATTTCTACCAATTCATCACAAATATGACATTGGGCTTGTAGGGTTCATCCCCACGCCCCAAGACGTGGAGACTCACGCAATTCATAGCACAAACACAAAAATAATCAATGAAATAAGCAAGAGAATTCATCACAATATTGAGATATGCAATAAAAATAGAATTTTTAGAGGAGAGAGACACAAACTAATGGAGTTCTTCAAATAATCCAATAAAAATCAACTTTTGTTTTCTCTCCAATCACAATAATAAAGCTAAAGAGTTAATCTAAAAAGCAACCAAAAATCTAACAGAAAAAGCTCTCCAAAACTAGGGTAAAAACAGGGGTTAAATACCCCCCAAATTCGTCCAAAAACTGTGACCAAAATACCCCTGCGCAGCCTGAAATCCGCAATTTTCGCTACAGGCAGCGCGTCGCACTCGGCTGAGTGACAAAAGTCGCTCGGCCGAGTGAGAAACCCTGTAAATTTCCAGTAAGTCTTGATCTTCAGGGGTCTTCACTTCGGGGGCGGCTCGGCCGAGCGAGTTGTTGTCACTCGGCCGATGGCTTCTTAGTACTCTGGCGGTCAGGATTATCCACTCGGCCGAGTGGGTCTTCTGAAGCTCAGGCAGCCGAAAAACAGTAAGTTGGCTATTTTTGAATGTCTTCGTCTGGGCGCCACTCGGGCGGACGGGATCTCGTCACTCGACCGATGTGGTCTCCGTCGCTCGGCCGAGTGCACATATGAAACGTATCCGATCTGGTCGACTGAGCGGTGTCTCGCTGGTCGGCCGAGTGACTCCTCCACTCGGCCGAGTGGGACACCAAGAATGCCCAAACAGCTTGTTTTGGCCTCCTCGTCGCTCCTGTGATGTCCGTTCTTCTTCCGCTCCTCTCCAACAGTAAAATACCCCTTGGGGAGGTCGTCGGTGACCCTCTGGAGTAAGCGCATCTCGAGATCACTCCAAATCGCTCCAAATCACCTGAAATGCGACAAAAACAACAAATCGTGAAAAGCATCGTAATATCGTCGATATATCGTGAAAAACATGATTTGGGCGATCTAAATGGCATGCAAACATGCGGGAAAAAAGTGTAAAATAAGGAGTGATCAAAATCCCCCAAGCTTACCTCTTACTCGTCCTCGAGGAAGATAAGTAAAAGGCGAACCCGGTGGATTCGGAAAACGAAAACGGTGAAAAATGAAAAATGAAAAACGGAGAAGAATGAAAAACAAAATAAAAACAAAGAAGAAAGAAAGAAGCGAAGAGGTAAGCTGCTAGATCATTTTCTCAGGACGTGGGTTCCGCTTACTCATATAGCATGCACTGAATAAAAATACATGTCAAAGAGTTTTATCTTGATATCATAGTATAATAGTGCAAATAGAAATAGAAAACCCACGAACAACGATATAATCATGAAAAACGGAATAATTTTAGAATTAACATCGTCTGAATCATTTAAAGCGGTATACAAATCGCAGATCACACACTTTTCAATTGAATGCTTTCTATGAGGAGTATAAGAGTATCACACAAGAGAATAGAGAGAATAGAAAAGTGCGGATTTCATGATATGAATGCTAGGCTTAGATTTCTGGATTTCGTAAAGCTAGAAATAATCTCGCCGAGTATAGAATATTACTTAGCATAGGTTGTCGTGCAACGTCAAGTAGTCACTCTCTCACACATCAATGGATTCCCTCCCCCAAGCTTATCTATAAGCATGGTGGCATAAAAAATATTCACATCCCCATTTTTATAAAGCTCCAAAAGCAATGAAAATGAACACGAAAAGAGAGAAGGGATTTTTCCTCTTTTCTTTTTCTTTTTCTCTTTTTTTTCTTTTGTTTTTTTTGATATAGCATATATACACAACGATCCCAACTCAAAGAGAGATAATGATATACAAGAATATTTTCTCTTTTTTTTGAATTCGGGAAATTTGGAGCTAGGAATTAATAGCGGGGGAAATGCCATATAATAGAATCGCTAAGGGGAGATTCACCAATGATTTTAAAAGTAGAGAAATGATGTTCAAGATTTGTGGAGAAAGAAATAAATATATCTCTCGGTTCACTCTATAAGACATGCACGACAACTTCAGCAGGGTAATCTAATCTACTCAGTTTCGATCACAAAAAAGCTAACTAATCCAGATTTATCATAGCTAACATCATTCAATCATCCTGAAGTGAAATGTACAATTCATGCATATAGAAGTGATATAGGAAAAGAAATCGGTACTCCAGATATAGGCATTCAATGCGTGAATCTTGGTGTGTTTTCTGTGATAGCATACATATGAATATTCAGACTCAGCTAATAATAAAATTTCATCCATTTTCATGTGGAAAAAGTGTGGGTTACTATCTCTAGATGCAAGGCAAGTCATAGCATATGATATCAGAAATAAAGTCTAAGACATGACAAATAAAGCATGCAAATAGAGTAAGCTAACTCCACGTTATCATCATCATAGAAAAGTCATCTCTAGCATGAGATGAAAAAGAAAGAAATAAAGATAAAGGGAAAATAGAACTATTTACAATGCGGCACACATAAAAATAAGAAAAACGTGATGCATGGTAAAATAAAAGAAAAATGATGAAAATAAGTGCAAAAGCGGAAAATGGTGTGAAAAACTAAAAATAATGGTGGCAAATCGAAAAAGAACGTGAGAACTCACTCTCCTAAGCTAAATGGCACAGTGTCCTCAATGTGCAAAGTGTGGCACACCGAGAGACAAGTAATGTGAGGGGTAAGTGAGGATGCATGCATGATGGAAGGAAAAAAAGGAAAAAGGAAAAATAATGAAACGAAAAATATGATGCGGACATGATGCATGCAGATATAGGAGTGATACAGATATATAGGTGTGGCACCAAAAACTCTCCCTCTCTCCCAAAAAAGATATATAAAGATACGATCAGAATGAGAATCCCAAAATAAGTGAGGGGAGGGGGTGGACAAAAATGCAACAGGACCCAGCAGAAACGGGCAGCACAACGGCAAAAATAATCGATGGCATCAAGGGTGCCTAAGAAGGTGGTGCTGCGCCGTCTCCGTCCTGAGGTGGAAGTGGTGGTGGGAGTGGGGCAGGCTGCTGAGCGAGTGTGGGTGTGGAAGTGGTAGCAGGCTGAGTGTGTGTGGAAGTGGCCGTGGGAACCTGCTGGGTGGGCGGGGGTACGCATGGGAGACGCTCCAGGACCTGGGTAAGACAGTAGTGAATGTGCGGGAGCAGGTCAAAGCGGCCAGCCATCGCAGTGACGGTGGCGGACAGGGTCCGAAGGTCGCATCTGAGGCCACTCACCGCCCCCTCTAGAGCACGAATGCTCTGAAGTACAGTGTCGGGGGGAGGTGGTGCAGAGGGACGCACCGGTCTGGGCTGTGCAGGGCGGGGCTGGCGTAGGTAACGGGCTCAGCGGGTAGGGGAACAAAAGGTGCTGCGCTCGCAGGTGGGGGCCTGGCCTCAGTGCGAGGCTGGGCAAGACGGTGAGAAGTGGAGGCAGCAGCAACGAAAGAAGAATACAAAAGTGGCAGCGAGGCGGCCAGAGAGGTCGATGGCACAGAAGTGTGGACAGACGCCACGACACTCTCGGAAAATACAGCAGCAGTGGAGACAGAGGGCTCTCCACACTCAACTACGGTCGGCGGGCGCTCGGGTGGGGCAGAAGAAACGGGCTCGGCAGACAGAGAGCCAGTGGTGGTGGTGACAGGCGTGGAAGTAGTGGAAGTGGGCTCAGCTAAGGTACTCCCGACACCGACAGAGGTGTGGATAGAGGTGTCTGGAGCATCGGAAACATCGAGGATAGGCTGAGGGGCCACGGGGTCAACAGGGGCAGCAGGCTCGGCAGGTGCAACAGGGTCTGTGGGGGCAGCGTCGGTAGCATGGGCCTGCTCGGCCTGCTCGGCCTCGAGCACGTAAGCGGCTGGGATGAGAACATCCATCGCAGGGAGCCAGTCCACATGGTCCGGTGCAATCTGAGTCCGAGCTGGGCTCGGAAGAATCATGTAATCGGCACCGTAAGGGCCGTGCAACCAGACCCAGTGTCGCTCACCGTGCGGACGAAGCATCTTCATCTGGGCCATAACATCAATCGACAGAGAAGTGGGGCCCGGTGCTCGTCGCAGGTCGTCAGGGAAGTCCTCGCCGGTCATAAGGGCAAGCAAGGTGATCAGGCCGCCGCAGCATATCGGTGAGCGAGCGCCCACCGATACAATGATGCGGTCCAAAAACCAAGCCGCGACATCAATAACGACGGCGGGGACCAGCTCATCGCCATCCATAGATAGAGCTCTGGGCCGTGTCATCGTGTAGAGCATGTAGAGCTCTGGCGTGGACATCGTGCCCGGTTCATATCTGGCCAAAAAGGTCGTCTCCATAAGGCACTGAGCTATACGGAGGCATGGATGGACAATGGCCGAGGCCTTGGCCCTACTAGGGTCAAAGGCAGCGTGAAGACCCGTAATCCGGGCCTAGAAGGCACCGGCGTCGAAGGAAGGTGGGGGGATATGGGTGGGGGCGTAACCTCGATCGGCCCCGGGGACATCGGGCCACCAGAAAAAGGCTCTCATCATACCGAGAGTGACCTGGCACTTCCGGTCCATGAACCGAAACGAGCATCCCTCGTCGGTCCGGGCGATCGAACTAAGTACCTCAAGTGTCGGACGGATAAACGTGTCCGCCGACACCTGAAAGAAATCTCGCCAGCCCACGTTGTCGTACAACGTGAGCATCCCCTCTAGTACCCCCAGGCGTCCTAGGTCGGCAAGGTGTGCAAACCTGGAGGGTACGATCGAACGCTGGGAAATACGCTCTAAAGCGACGCGGTGTGCGTCGTTCCGAAACGTGATCCCCAGCGGCCCGATAAGTGGAGCCGGAGGTGGTGGCTGTGGAGTGGCAGGGAGCGGCTGTGCGGGGTGTATGGGCTGTGCGGGCTCTGTAGGCTGTGTGGGGTGTGCGGGGCCTGCAGGCTGTGCTGGGTGGACGGGGTGTGTGGGAGAAGGCGGAGGAGAGTCCTCCAACTCGTGGGAGGGGCCGGCGTCATCCGACCGCTTCCGCTTGGCGGAAGCTCTCCTCGACCGTGGCCGTGTCCGGGGCGGCATATGGGCCCCGAGCGCGCGCCGAAAAGCGTGAAAAGTGCGGCGTGTGCAAAATAAAGGAAAGTGTATACCACGACACGCCGCGAGTGCAAAGCAATGGAAGCGTGCGAAGACAACGCCTCCGCGAAGCCCGAATCAGTCCCTAGAAGCTCCCCTGGGCTCCCCTAAGCTCCCAGAAACAACCTGCGCATGAAATGGAGATATCAGCGAGTAATATTCAAAACGTATGGAGCATTAGGGGTATAATAGATAGATATAGAAATCGATTTGGGTTTGGGGTTCGTTTAACGCATGGATCCTTGAAAAACACACAAAAAAGAGGAGAAATAGGCTAAATAGGCGATACCGGAGGTGGCCGGAGACGTGGCCGCCGACGGCGACTCGGGCGAAGAGCGGCGGCGGCTCGGCCGACGGTGGCAGGCCGAGCGGCGGCGCGGCGACGTCGGTCGGGCGAGTAGGGGGCGATTTCGAGCGAGGGAGCTGAAGGGTCGGGGCACTGCGGCAGGTGTCGTTTCGAAAAACGAGCCCGACCCCGCCCCCTTTTATAGGAAAAGTTACGACTCGGCCGAGTGACTGAGTCACTCGGCCGAGCGAGATCAATGGAAAATCCCTACCCGCTAACACTTCGGTCGAGTGGCCTTGCCAGCCTCGGCCGAGTGGAGTAAGTCCATTTGGCCGAGTGGCTCAAGCTACTCGACAAGACTCGCCCTAGGAGCGTATCCGTTTTACTCGGCCGAGTGAATATATATACTCGGCCGAGTAGCAGTTATACTGAAATCAGGAAAATAAACAGAGAGTTGGGTATAGCAGACTTCCCTCGTTCGTGAGCGGCTCGGCCGGACGAACTTGTGTACTCGGCCGAGTGACTAGTATACTCGGCCGAGTGAGCCTTGTCTTCTGCTGTTTATCTTCGTTTGGGCTCTAAACTCCGTCTTTCTTCCTCCAGTCGATTTCATCTTCCTCCTAAGCATCGAGCGCCTTTCTGGGGCGCTCCTCGTCGTCTCGTGCATCCTCCTAAAGATAGGTACCTCATTCCCCTCTCATGTCAAGAAAAATAGGACCCGTTATCACAAGATTTTTGGTCGAACGACTCAGAACACTAAAAATTTCTAAAACAAAAATAAAAGAAAAATGAAAATAAAGCAATAACCATCGGGTTGCCTCCCGACAAGCGCTCGTTTAAGCTCGTGAGCTCGACCCCCTATGATTTTCAATTAATGCGGGATGTTTGGTGCATATGAGATGCACCCATCAAACTTTCCGGGGAGAACGCTTGGATTCGGAAGTTGCGGCGGCGTGTTCTCCCTTGGTGGTCTCCCGTCTCGAATAGTGTTGGGGGGAGGCTCCCCCAAGCTAGCATTTGCTCTGGTCAACGGCTTCACCGGTGACGCCGATTTCCGTATCGGCGGAGCTTTCTTCGGAGACTTCAATTTCGAGAGCTTGCAGAGCTCTTGAATCCTTGCGACATCAGCGTCGCCTTCATCATTTTCAGCGGAGAGGTCGGGGGAATCATCTATCTTCTTATCTCGGCCTAAATCTAGGCCTTCCTCGAAATCCTTGTCGAAAAGAGCGCCAATCGAGTGGGGGATCGCCTCCTCAATTACCTCATCAAGGAGGTATGAAAGATCATCCGGCCGTCCCTTAAGTAGATATATTCTATTGATTTCTCCCATTGGGACTCCCTCGGAATAATGCTTGAGTCTCTGACCATTTACCTTGAACGAGGCTCCGTCTTTGCTTTCCAACTCGAAGGCCCCTCCCGGTTGTATGTTCTTAATGGTGAAAGGTCCGGACCAACGTGACCTCAACTTACCGGGAAATAGTCGGAGCCGGGAATTATAGAGCAAGACCTTGTCTCCTACTTTGAAGTCTGTGACGGTTATGCGGGCATCGTGGAGGATCTTGGTCCTTTCTTTGTAAATTCTTGAGCTTTCGTAGGCGTCTCTTCTTATCTCATCAAGCTCGTTGATGTCCAAGAGTCGCCTCACCGCCGCACTCTTGTAATCGTAATTAAAGGTTTTGATGGCCCAATATGCGTGGTGTTCCAACTCTACCGGCAAGTGGCAAGCTTTCCCATAAACGAGTCGGAACGGTGTGGTGCCTATGGGAGTATGAAAGGCCGTGCGATATGCCCATAGAGCATCGTTTAGCTTCATTGACCAATCCTTTCTAGATCGATCCATCGTCTTTTCAAGAATTTGCTTAATTTCTCTATTTGAGACTTCCACTTGGCCGCTTGTCTGGGGGTGATATGCCATGCCAACTCTATGGTTTACCCCGTACTTCTTTAGCATGGCTTCAAACTTGTTCTCCACAATCGTCCCGGTATTTTCGGATTAATTTTCCGACGCCCGTAGCGAGAGATATCTTCCGGTTAAATCTCAACCGTTGATTTATCCCCTAATCGTTTGAAATTCAAATTGTAATCAGATCTTAATGGAATCCCTATTGATACTCTTACGTATCAAGAGTAAATCCCTGCCACTAGTTGGCACTACCCTTTTTCCTATCCCCACTCTTCCTATCTCACACACTCTCCCTCATTTAACCTATATCATATAGCAATATATCAAATTTATTATTTAAAAAAACCTACTCAATTCTAAGCTATTCACGTGCAAAATCAAAACCTAGGGTTTTTTATTTTTCCTTTCCCTTCTTTCACAGCCGCCACCAAGCAAAAGACCCCCCGAGTTCTCTTCCTCCCTTGCGACTCTCTCTCTCTCTCCCTCGCTCTCAACTCCCGGCGGGGGACCCTTCTCCGCTCGCCGACGGTCAGCCACCCCGACCACCGCTCTTGCCGCCTGTTGACTGCCGAAAAAAGCAGCCACCGATGGCCTTTACGCGCAGCAGCAACCGTAGCAGCCACGGGCTGCTGCTGCTGATCTCTTTCCGGTGTTGCACGGCCACTGGCACCGCCCCACGGCCTCCCTTGTCCGGCCAACCGCCGCCCAACGTCTTCTAAGGCCTCCGACAACTCTCTCAGGTCGGTGACACTCCCCAGCGACCGCTCCTAGGCCAGAAAACCCCATCGACGGCTTCCCCAAGCCGACGACAACCCCAGGCCGAGTTCCAGCGACGTTCGCCTCTCTTTCCCGATGTTTCGACCCATGTCCTCTGTTTCTCTCTTGCTCGCTGATCCGCGGCCCTTTGACGCCGCCAACACCTTTTACGGACTGCTACCGTGACACTCTCCACTGTCCGCTCTTTCCGTAGTCGTTGGGCGCCTGTGACGACGCCCCTCGCTCGCGGATCCGCCATGCTCGTTGTTTCGACTTCCCAAATTGCTACCCCTCTCCTTCATTGCCGTAGATCAACCCGTCGCCCAAGAAGACGTTCCATAGCCGTGTCGTTCGGATCGGTCGCCGTTCAGACTCTACGTCCATCTTGTGTCAAACACTGGAGAGGTTGGTTCCCCTAACTCATAGCGAACCCACACAGTAGCAAAATCAAACCCTAAACTAAAATTTGAGACCTATAACTAAATTTACTTTCAGCACCTGTAAATCGATTGCCACCGTAGAAAGATCGACCATCGGACAACTTTTCTGTGCACATAGGGTAGAAGTCGATCTAGGTTGAACGAAACACCAAAATGTGACTTTTGACGAATAGGGTAGTCCCGCAAATCTAGAAACAAACCCTAATAGGAATTACTGAAAAACGCGACTTGACACCATCGCCGTGACCTATTTTAGACGGACTACCGCGGACGCGACGCTTGGACGAGACGCTCCGGACGGACGACATGCTCGCCACCACAGGCAAGTGTATTCACTTGCAGTTTCGGCCGTGCCTAGGCCTTAGACTGTTAGAACTATTAAACATTGAACAAAGAGATCCGGACGTGAAATGATAGCGTCCGGGTCACCCTTGACGGCTTAGACTTGACGACGAAGTCTAAGCTCGACAACAACAACAACTGACACCTTAGGGTTTTCCTGTGGGGGGGGTGTGTGTGTGGACCCCCTAGAATAACATTCCTTGCATGTCATGTCCTGTTATACAAAAGCCTCCGGTCGTTGCGGATGCTCTCCACACGAGAGTGATCCCTGTTACACAAAAAGCCTCAGAGCGTTTCGGATGCTCTCCACGCGAGAGTGATCCCTGTTATACAAAAAGCCTCCGGGTGTTTCGGATGCTCTCCACGCGGGAGTGATCCCTGTTATACAAAAGCCTGCAGGTGTTTCGGATGCTTCCCTAGCGGGAGTGATCCATGTACCTTCTTGTCCTGAGTTCCTGGGTTGGGGTAGGGTTGAGCGTGCGCACAGGGAGAGGGTCTGATCCCCCTCGAACCGTAAGGCATGAACCCTTCGTGTCACACGTGTCTTGTCCCATCTTGACTTGTCCCGTCTTGTCCCGTCCCTCTTAGGTTAGTCCCGTAGTCGATAGCACACGCTACGACCACCGTTTGACGTGTTTTACTTTTCCTGCAACGTTTACCTTCTTTTGTTACTCTGTTATAACCCCAGCATGCTAATCAACCAGTAAATCATTGCTTAAAGTTTCAGTACACTTGCAGTAGAGTCTAAATCTCTTTTGTAGACTTTACCAGATGTACAGTTCCTTTCTTTTGGGTGCTGTACGTCAGGTGTCGAGGCAGAGTACGTTGACGAGGTGGACCTGCCAGAGTACGTAGAGCCGGAGGACGTCGATCCAGAGTACGTGCCCGAGGAGGACCAGAGCTAGAGGCTTTCACATTGCTGATCCAGGGGTCTCACTGCAGTCTAGTTGGGTCCGTAGCACCGTTTATTTTCTGTCTAGGTTGGGTGCTTGCACCAGTAGTTTATCGTTCAGTTGTTGTTGCCGAGCCAGGCTTTGTTAGACTCTCAGTACTCTGGATTGATAAATTTGGAATAAAATGAATGTTTTCTTTTTCAGTACTTTTATTGTTCTGTACTAACATGCAGGGACCTGTTCCTTCGTCTTGGAGTACCACACAGACGCTTATTAGGTCCGAGCTTCACAGCTCCGGCCTAAGTGGGCCTTAGTCACGTTTCACCTCCGTAGTTTTGGAAAGCGGGGCGTAACAATAAGATATACACAAACGATCATAAGGTGTTACGATCGATTTGATTAAGAGAGAGGAGTGTGTCACAAAGTGTTGCGAATACAAGATGGAAAAATTCGTAAAGAGTCATGAATTCCTAATCCTAAAATAAAGATGAAAAATCCCATCGAACCCACGCTAAAGGCATCATCGACGATGAAGCGTCATTGCCAAATGGATAGTCAGACAGCTAATGGCCAACGGTTGGTTGGTTGATGCCCGGACAGCGGCTAGCAGCCAGCTGGCTGGCCAATGGCCGTTGCACAGTGGCACGCGACAGTTGCTAGTCACTGTATATGTTTGATGTGGTTTGGTGGGTATTTTGGGTCAAGTTTGGTTTGGGATTGATCCATTTGGTGGGTCAAAATATCACCCAAAAGATAGAGTTTGACAAAATATAAGAAATCCTAAGAGTTGTAGGATTTCAGAGGGTATTTTCTTTACTCCTATAAATTATTAGATATGGTTTGACTCTAACTGAAACTCTTATGGATTAACGGAATATCATGAGATCTTTCTTTAAGTTCTACATATTTATGGATATGGTATGACTTTAATTAGAACTCCTAAACATAATTGGATTTCATGTGATCCTAGTAATATATAAAGCGATCATCTTCTCCACTCAAAGGCATCCAATGAGATCTTGATCTAAGCATCTCAAGATTAATAGAGAAAAATAAGCTTGAGGCCGTGGCTTAACTATATGTTTTTTCTCTCATAAAATAAATTTTTTTTCATTCTCTTTCTCTCGAGCGCTAGCAACACTTTGGACAGAGTTTGAACTCTTGGAGGGTTCATGGATCGTGAAGAGTTTCATTATCAAAGTAGAACTACTATCGTGGTTGGTTGGTGTGACGATTGAAGGTTTTCATCGAAAAAGTTTTGGAAAGCGAATATCTCTTTAAGAGTATCCAATGGTATGATACTTATTTGTAGCATTTATACATTCTGTAGTTTCCTGGGTATTGCAATAGGATTAGAAATTTTTGACATGTCTACGCTTCTGTATTTTTCTAATTTGATTAGAAACCCTAGCATTGTAACCTTACAATAGGGTCAAAGAGGCTAAAAGTTATTTTGTTAGTTAGATTTTAGTTTCTTGAAAGCTTATTTGAATATCTCAATTTTTAGTGAAGAGCACATGAAATAGAGAGGCAATGATGTACCATCAGTTAACTTAACTTTTCGTGTGTTTACATCAATCTTGCTCTTTTTTTCATAATTATTTCTAGCAAAATATTTTCAGAGCAATTTTGGTTTGGAAATGCTTGGAAACTGGAATTGTTTTATTATTAAATTATTTAAAATGGAACCTTTTCTATCTATCCCTTTAAAGGAATCTGGTAGTTTAATTATTAATAAAAAGTATAATCATTAATGCATTTTCCTATTATTTCGAGTAAAAGGTACTAAAATACCCCAACATTTGCATGTTCTTCCACATAAATACTGATACGACCATTTGGAGGCGGCACAAGAACTAGGGACCCAAGCCCACACTTGAAGCTGGAAGCCCACAAAAGGTGTTCGGCCCAACCGACGAGGCCCTTGCAAGGACTCGGAATTGGGTCGACCAGGACCAGGCGTGCGCTCAGTCAGCCCACACCAGCAGGAGATAACCGCTCCCCTAAAACACGCCTCCTTAATGACCAGTAAGGAGCCCATTAACCCACCCCCACGATGCATGCAGGCGCATTCAAGGAGGCGGATCATGGGGGCGGAGAGTGGGGACGTGGTTTGGAAGCGATCATGGGACAAACCCTATAAAGGGACTTGGGAGGCAACCAAGAAAGGGACCTGACCCCGGATACCAACAGACGAAGGTATTCTACTCAAAGACCTTGGTTTCCACTTTTTCTTCCCTCCCCTATCTCGGTCCGAGGATATGCGTATCGGCCTCCCTGTGAGCCGTACAGGTCCTGTCGAGTATCTTTCAGATCCGTTCTGACTTAGGCATCGGAGTGGACTTGGCCAAAACCAAGATCTGGCCCTCCTAACGAGCTCCTTCGTCTGTCCAGGTCAAGAAAATCCCAAGCTCATCATCCACCAGCTACAGGGAGACTACGAGGCTCGCGAAGAGGCAATGCAGCATTACCCAGCCTCAGCCAACACCGATTTGTCTAAATTCAAGCACACAGAGACTTTCCACTTACCGCGATCAGAGAATGCCCGAGCAGACGCTCTGTCAAAGCTGGCCTCCTCCTCCCCCGCAGAATTGGGTCGGGCCATATACATGGAGAACCTTTTGTCTCCTAGTACGGAGGTGAATGAAGCGATGGCCATTGACCAGGAGCCAACATGGATGGATCCAATCGTTTGGTATCTCACCAGTGGAGAAGTCCCATCAGACTTGGACAAGCACCGATCACTGGAGCGAAAGGCACTCTAGTACGTGCTCCATGAGGGAGCGCTATACAGGAGGCGTTGGACGAAGACTGACATCCTCCCTTACATCAAGTGCCTTGGGCCGCAGGAGGCTGACTACGTCATCCGGGAGGTACACGAGGGGATCTGTTGAAATCAACATGGAGGCAAGACGGTCGCCCAGAAAATCCTGAGGCAAGGGTACTACTGGCTGACCTTAACCAATGATGCCACCAGGTACGTCCAAAGGTGTCAGGAATGCCAGAAATTTGCCAAGCTTAGCTCATCACCCCTATCGGAGCTCGTTCCAATAATCAGCCTCGTCCCCTTCGCTAAGTGTGGTCTGGACATCCTCGGACCCTTCACTTCTGGGAGGGGGCAGAGGACATACCTGATTGTTGCGGTGGATTACTTCACCAAGTGGATTGAGGCGGAGCTGCTAGCTTCCATTACCTGGAAGAAGGCGAAGAGCTTTGTGTGGAACTTCATTATCTCCATATTTGGAATTCCCTGATTCATCTTCACAGACAACGGGAAACAGTTTGACTCTGCAGGGTTCAAAGACTTCTACGCAGATGGGAAGATCAAGCTCTTGTTCGCCTCAGTAGAACACCCCAAGACCAATGGGATGGCGGAAGCTGCCAACAAATGCATCATCGAACCACTCCACAAGAACATGACGGAAGCAGAAGGGAGGTGGTGGGATGAACTCCCAGGGATACTCTGGTCATACCAAACGACCCACAAGCAGGCCACAGGCGAAACCTCTTTCATGCTTGCTTACGGCGCCGAAGCGGTGGTGCCCGTGGAAGTGGGCGAGGAATCTCTTCGCCTCAAGCATTTCGATGAAGAGAAGAACTCAAAGGGCGTGGAGCTCTGTCTGGAGCTAATGGACAAGCGACGGCACTAAGCCTTGGCCACTATCATCCGGCAAAAACAAAAGGTGACCCGTTATTACAACTCCCGGGTTAGGGGAAGAAGCTTCCACCTGGGGGATCTAGTCCTCAGAAAGGCGATCTTCAACCCAAAGGTCACCCGCAAAGGGAAGCTTGCTACTAAATGGGAAGGGCCCAACAAGGTCATCGAGGTCCTCGGCCCCGCGACCTACCGGCTCACCAATCTGGGAGGGAAGATCCTGACTCACACTTGGAACGCTGAGTACCTGCGCAAGTACTATCAGTGAGGTCGACCACGAATGTATCTTCCCCCTCCCCTTATCTGAACGATTGTATTGAAAAGGGAAAGCATCCACGAATGAAGAACTCTTTCCACCTCTGATCGCTTTACGGTCCCGACCGGGGTGGGGAAAACCCTACTAGCTGGACACCTCAATGTCCAATTGCAAGGCTCGGGGGCGACTCCCCCAACGGGCCAGCCATGCGACCGACTGGAAGGATGGGGGCAAACCCCCTAACTAATCAGTCATTGGATCGACCATAAGGCTAGGGGCAACTCCCCCAGCGGGTTGATCCGTTGTTCAATCATAAGACTGTGGGTAGCTCCCCCAGCAGGATAATCGGCTTAAACCTACTGACCGTAAGGCTGGGGCAGCTCCCCCAGTGGGCCGGTCAAACCGACCGACAGTAAGGCTGGGGGAAGCTCCCCCAGCTGGCCGGTCACCGGGCTGACCGTGAGACTGGGGGCAACTCCCCCAGCGAACTGGCCCATCGATCAGTTGTTAGACTGAGGGTAGCTCCTGTAATGCCCTCAAGCTACTGCACAAGTACTAGAGGGGGGTTAATAGTACTTTAAAAATAACGAGGAGTATAATTCCTAATTATCGTGCAAACAACTACCAAATCAATTTGCGGAAGCTTAAATTGAAGACAACAACAAAATTAGCAATGCTAACAAAAGATATTACTGGGTTAGGATCCACCCAAGTCTCCCCGACTTGTTCCCGGTGATCCTACGTCCCAACCACCCGGATCCCCTCCGGATACTTGAGTTAGATACCCTAACTCAAGATTTCCACTATGAAATACTTGTGAAAAACCTTCACAAGTCAAATCATACACAAAGTAATTTGTGACTCCCACAACCCAGGATCACAACCACACTCTCACAACCGAGAGTGAAACTTACAATATGAAATTGAAATGAAATAAGAAACTTCTGTAACGACCACTTTTCCTTGTACGTTGTTCGTGCACGTGCTTTTGGCCGTGCACGTGTTTGTATTAGACTTTGTTTGTTTGTGAACACTTTGATGCGATATTCCGTTGTGAACGTCTCTGAGAGTATTAAATTGTGGCGCTAATTTGGAACGACAATTCGTGGGTCGTTCTCACACGATTTGATCTTATTCGAAGAGACGTTGTGATTTTCACTTTTGACGTAGGATGTTTCTATTTTTAGTTTCGTCACTCGACGTCGATATAGGGATCCGTCTTCTCTGCCTTCTTTCTCTCGTCGCCCCGGTCACCCCAGTATTTATCTTACAATTTTAGGGATCCGTTTAGCTCAACTCCACAATTTTTGCACAATCTATTAAATCCTCTCATTAATGTTTTAACCCTTCCTATCTTAAATCTTTTTCCCATATCCTAGCCCCTAGTTTCCTTGGGCTGAACCGTAGTCACGCATGAGAGGGTTGAGTTGGGCTTTTAATAGTTTTTACAACTTTCTTAACAATAAACAAGACCCAATACCCTTACAGCCTACCCACATCCTTTAATTTTAGCCCACGTACTACACCCTATACCCTAGAGACCTAGCCTTTTTAAATGAAACCTAGGGCTAAAGTTTTCCCAGATAATCAACAAGCCGCCACCCTCCTATCTTTCGCACGCAACAACACAACTCCTCCCCTCGCCGTTTAGCTTACGCAGCCGCCGCCATCACATTGAAACCCCCGTGCGACTCCTCCATGCCGCAACCCCGACTTCTCCCTACGATCTCTGCCGTGGCTCGCCCTGGTCGTCGAAGCTCCGCTGTGGCAGCCCGCAAAACCATCGGAAGGTGTCCCTTGAGCAGCAGCAGCGCCTAGCTCCGCCGTGGCCTCCCACCATCGCCCCGGACACCGCCTATCCCCGCCGTAACCACCGTGCTGTGGCCCAGGCGAGCGTGCGACAGCGCCCAGCAGCGTTCAGCGACGCCCAGCAGCGCTGCTCAGGCACGTCGCCGCCTGACGTCGCCTCGCGACTCCCCACAGCGCATCCTGATCCCCACGGCCTCCCTCCGACGTTTTGCAACCCCTCCCCGCCGTTCATCTCGCCGGAAACCCCAGGAGCAGACCGTCGGACCCGCAGGCACCCAGCTTCATCGTTCGCCGCGGTCAGAACCCTGACTTTGCCCTCAGCTCTCGTTCGAAAGCTGCTCAGCCTTTGCTTGAACACCGTCCAGGTTGTGAGCACCCGGCCGTCGTCGCTGCATCGCGTGAGTGAGCTGCATGCCAGTATAGTAATATATCACAGGTTAGTAATACGTCAGTATTTTAGTTTGGATGTGTGCTTATTAGTAAGCACCCTATTATTAAATGTTGAAATACTGAATATTGAATAAGATTGTTGTAATAAGAATGGTTACTTAGAATGATGTATGCTATTTAAAATAGTATGTTAATTTTTATATACAAGTATCTTGATAAGTAAATTATTTATGTGTAAGTACATATAGGAGTTTAATCTGCATGTAAAAGTTGTAAGTTATATATATACATTTAGCTTTATAAGTATGTTGCCTTTGTAATTAGCAGTGACTTCTTATATATTGGTTGTTATGTACTTTATATAACATGAGTTAGGGGTTATATATGTATGTTACCTTAAAAGTATAAACACTATTCTTTGCTTGTAAGAACTTAATGTTATTCTTATAAACCGATAAATTTTAATCTGCTATCGTAAATCTAATGATGCAGATATAAATCGTTTTCTTTGCGACCCGTTACCATTTTCGAACCGTTCGTGTCTGTACCGTGCACGTCACCGGATCCAACCCCTGGCGTCGCTACCCGATGTCAGTGTAGCTATCGCGTCGTGTTGAGGTATATCTGAATCGTAGGAATCCACACCGCATGTTAACAAGATAAAAACAGTAATTTTATTGTGTTGGTTAATTCACTAATTGAAGATAATGAATACGGGACTGTAGGGTGGAGTGATGATTGGTGTTTGGGCACGTAGGCAGAATTGGACTCCTTGATCGTGTGACTGGCAACACGTCCCTTTTCAGGCAAGTGAAACTTGCCAACTCTTGTGTAGGGCCATGTTTTTATGCCACTTCCTTGTTCCTAGCGTAAAAGAGACTAGTCAGTGAAATGATAGCTGGCTAGACGCCTACTTGATCTAGTTTGACAACGAAACTAGATCCGTCACCTAATTGATCTAGCTTGACAACGAAGCTAGATCCAACCCTTTAAACTTGTTGTTCATGCATACTAAACTGTCACGTTTACTTTCCTTATCCGTACGCACTTTTAACTGCCATGCATTGCATCATACATGTCATCCAAATTGATTGTTGCAACGTAGCACACGCTACCAAATACTTGTACTTGTACTCCCTTGTCTGGCTAGGTGCACCCCTAGACCAACAAGGTAAAACACTTCCTGGCTCGTGTTCCAGAAGCGAGCATTCCCGTTCGGGGGTAAGGCCATGGCTCGACACACGTGGAGGGGTAGGGATAAACGGTCAACTGAGCTTAGGAGAGGTCCGATCCGCCCTCTAGCCAGAAGACGGAATCTCTGTGCACGAGATGCTTACTTTTCTTGTCTTGTACTTGCTTGTGAATGATTCATGCAATACTTGTCATCCATGCCATGTTTAAATGCCATGCTCGTACCTTACTTTAATGTACCTGTTGCACTCATACTTTAACTGCCATGTCATCGCATTCATGCTAGAACTGCTAGGTTGTTCACTTTACTTTCAGTTTCCTTGCACAAGTCTCTTGTAGACTTGCTGACATGTGCCCCTTGCTCTTTTGGGTGTCACATGTTAGACCTGAGCCAGAGACCGTTGCTGAGTACGTGATTGTTGCTGTCGCTGAGCCTGAGTCCATGTCTTCCTAGGAGGAGTTTTGTGGATGCCGGTGACCTTCCTTGGTGATTTTGCTGAGTTTCCTTTGTTTTAGGACTTCTGTTAGCTGTCGGAGCTTGGCACCTTTGTTTTGTACGTTGTACTTTTGTTGGCCATGTTTGGGCCTTTCAGTCTCTTTTCTTTTAGCCTGGTGGCTTTTCTGCGATGTTGGAATTTATATTTATGGATATTCTGAGATTATCCTTTCATTATTATTATCTTGTTTCGCTTGCGTTGCAAGGACCTGCAGTTTTAAATTCGATTGACGCTTATCGGACTTAAAGCTTTGTAGCTTCAAGTCTGAGCGGACCTTCTCACGCTTCGCCTCCATATTTTTGGGAAGCGGGGCGTGACAGGTTTTGTTGGTGGCCCATGCAGGTCCAGTCTTGCAATTGCGAATTAACGGAACAACGATAATAACGGAATGTCCATTAAATAAATTGGAACATCCGAGTCAAAAGCTCCGAGTCAAGTTGTTTTCTTAGGACACTAGGTGGTAAGAAGACTTAGTTAGACGCCTGTGCTTGCTATTTAGAGGCCCTTGATTGATAGTTAGACCCCCCTTCTAGAAATTGATTTAATCGTCGTAGGAGTTACCTTAGTGGTCCCTATCTACCTCTGACCATATTAGACTTCTAGAATTTCCTTTAGTCGTTCGCTTGGATTCATCGATTTCAGACCAAGCTGAACGCATTTCCTTACCGTTTTTCCTCTAGAAGTCTTGGCGCTTAGTTTTAATCTTTAGTTGGTCGACCGTAGGAGTTCTCGTAGACTTTCCTGATCCATATCCTAAGCATATGTATGTTTTGGATCAACCGACCAATTTCCTTGCCTCGATTCACGAGATCGCCTCATGACGATCGTCGTCAATTTTCGAATCTCTCCATTACGAACCTTGAAACTCTTAAAAGTATTTTTCGACTTCATCCTTTCCGAAGTTTAACCTCGTTCCAAATTTTAATGCATATATACTTATACTTCATCCTCCTTCGTTGATTTAAAATTTTAAAAAAAAAATTTTTGCTGAAATTTTTGAATGATAGTTTATAATATTTTTTTCAGCCTACGCATTTGTACATATGAAAATACGTATTTCCTTTCATACATTAATTTAATTCTGAACCGTACTTTATTTTGCCCTATTCGATTTATGATTTTCCTTCTTATTTATGCCATTCGAATGATACGTCGTGTTTACTTTAATATACTTTCAAGACACATGGAATTTCAACTTTCAGCAAGTTGGTTTTTGCTCGTCGTTTTCCCTGTTTCAGATTTTTTTGAAATTTTTATTTCATAAACCACTTCCGGATTTAGACCCTCCATGATTTGATTTTAAAGCTTTGTTATCGATTTCGATAATTCTACTACTAAGTTAATATTATTTTTCCGTGCACCATACATACTTTCAATTATTTTTATATTCGTACCAGACTGGTTGTGCTCGTATATTAAGAACCTTGTGTAAATCAGTTTTTCATTTTTGGCAAACCATGGTTTTCTAAAAGAAGTTTCAAAATTGATTATTTTAAATCTTCCATGGTCTAAAAGTTTTGAAAGCATTTAACCCGAGTTTAAATTCTTCCGTTACTTGATTTCCTTCTTTGACTTTCAAAACTCTTGACAACATTATATTAAATTACTGCCGTATAATATTTTCAAAAAAAAATTATGTCTTTAATGTCCGTGTGAACGATTTACTTTCTTTTCTTAATGATTTGCGATAAGCCATTAAGACATTTTCTCTTATTATGAATATTCGACCCAAACTTATTTTGAACAACTCGTTTATCGTTCTCCAAATATTTCTTTTCTGACGAGGATTCCAACTTTTGAAGTACAACAGTTTTCAAAGTCCACGTAATTTAGCTTATGCTATTCACCCTATTTTCTTTTCTGTATCCTATTTAAGCATCACTACATCTCCCTTTTTCCTCAACCTAAACATCACCATTGAGTTAATGTTTCGTCTAACCAAGCTGTCTCCTTGTATTCGTCCTATCTGAACTCGTGCTTATCGATCCTTCCCTCGGCACGCGTTCGATCTCGACCTCCCTCCATTGCTTAGGCTTTAGTGTCCGTCAATGTCTGTGTCAACCCTTAATTGTTAGTAGACTCTTGGACCTTTGTGAGGTGTCGTTGTGCACGTACCTAACTTGTGTACGTGGGCTTGAATGAGTGTACCCCCATAGTATATTGATGCTTGCCTATTGTGTGGTATATATATATATATATATACTCGGAGTTATTCGTGATAGTATGAAGTTGTTGTGTGTTAGTCGTTATGGATTGTTGTGTGGATAGTTATATTATACTAGGGATGCCTGTGTATATAAGAGTTAAGCGTGGAATATCTAATGGAGTGTATGTAGTTAGAGATACTTATAATGGTTGGAATAAATGATTGGTAAAGCTATGTGTATGTTAGTAGTGATAATAATAAGAGTACATATGGTTAAGAGAGTAGGCTTATTGAGTGACCTATATACATATGGTAGTAGGATTATAATCTTGATTGATGTTGCTTGCTCTTACGGGATGTTGCATGCGTGCATACCGTGAGGTATACACGACTATTGCACATCTTAATTATGTACGTGTGGATGTGTTAGTATACTAATTATAGGTAGTAGGCTATGGTATGAATATGTACATTACTTATGTGTGACTATACGGTGAATGCGTGTATTAGGGAGTGTATTTTAATTATACGTGTGCTGATGACTGTATTGTTATTATTATGGTATATAAACTGATTTAACTATGTGTGTGTTATCTGACTAAATATTAAGTGTGATTGACATATGGTGTGTATATGGTAGTATTGGTAGCCGAATAAATATTGGTGTGGTATTGGTATAGGTATGAATGCCGTGTTACGTATATAGAATACTCCGATAGGTGTATAGAGTCTCACTCAAGCTTGAGTGGGTATACTCTAAGTATATTGAATGTATGTCTGAAGTTTGAATATAGCAATGTTTGATGTATGTATAGTGATAGGAGTGTTTGTGCCTGGTTGTGCTACGCACATGATTGTGGGTCGCTACGCCAGTATATAGTTATAGGTGCTGGTCTTGTGGTATAGTTATTTACTAAGGACTTGTTGTGTGAACGTATGTGTACTAGCTAAACTAGGTGTGTAGATGTACTGGATATATGATGGTATGATTTGTGTATGTAAATGAAATGTTAGCGTGTATGGGTGTGCACCATGCACGGGTAAGTATGTGCTTAGCTATAGTTATTGGTGACTATGATATATGTGGCGTGTCGTAAATAGAGTTATAGGACCGTACGTGATGTGAAAATATGGTGAACTATTGCATGCATTTGAATGACTATATATTGTGAAACAATAGTGGTGATGAATGTATATTAAATATAGTGAAGCTTGATTTAAAATGGTATGGTGTAACTGCATGTGTTGAGATGTTTGGTATTGGATGAATATTAGGGAGTTGTATACCCATGTTTGTTTGCACATAGGTAGTTATCTATACGTAGAACAACGGTTGCATTTGCTAGGGTGGGATTATACTTATATGAGTACATGAAATATTGTTTTGTGAATTAGTAAGTAGTAGTTATATATGGGATGTATGCTTATATATATGATTGAATTACATGTATAGAATTGACTGACTATAATGGGTATAAGTGTATGACGTATGCGAATATATATATATATATATATACACACACACACACACGTTGGTAGTGTTAATGTTTGACTAGCTAGTGCATATATAAGCAATTGTAATAACTATACCTGGCTTGAATTATAATGTGACTTGATTGGGGTAGTTATTAGAGTGACTAGATATATTAGAAAGTCCGAGGACGGACTTTATTCTAAGGTGGGGAGGATGTAACGACCACTTTTCGTTGTACGTTGTTCGTGCACGTGCTTTTGGCCGTGCACGTGTTTGTATTAGACTTTGTTTGTTTGTGAACACTTTGATGCGATATTTCGTTGTGAACGTCTCTGAGAGTATTAAATTGTGGCGCTAATTTGGAACGACAATTCGCGGGTCGTTCTCACACGATTTGATCTTATTCGAAAAGACGTTGTGATTTTCACTTTTGACGTAGGACGTTTCTATTTTTAGTTTCGTCACTCGACGTCGATATAGGGATCCGTCTTCTCTGCCTTCTTTCTCTCGTCGCCCCGGTCACCCCAGTATTTATCTTACAATTTTAGGGCTCCGTTTAGCTCAACTCCACAATTTTTGCACAATCTATTAAATCCTCTCATTAATGTTTTAACCCTTCCTATCTTAAATCTTTTTCCCATATCCTAGCCCCTAGTTTCCTTGGGCTGAACCGTAGTCACGCATGAGAGGGTTGAGTTGGGCTTTTAATAGTTTTTACAACTTTCTTAATAATAAACAAGACCCAATACCCTTACAGCCTACCCACATCCTTTAATTTTAGCCCACGTACTACACCCTATACCCTAGAGACCTAGCCTTTTTAAATGAAACCTAGGGCTAAAGTTTTCCCAGATAATCAACGAGCTGCCGCCCTCCTATCTTTCGCACGCAACAACACAACTCCTCCCCTCGCCGTTTAGCTTACGCAGCCGTCGCCATCACATTGAAACCCCCGTGCGACTCCTCCATGCCGCAACCCCGACTTCTCCCTACGATCTCCGCCGTGGCTCGCCCTGGTCGCCGGAGCTCCGCTGTGGCAGCCCGCAGAACCATCGGAAGGTGTCCCTCGAGCAGCAGCAGCGCCTAGCTCCGCCGTGGCCTCCCACCATCGCCCCGGACACCGCCTGTCCCCGCCGTAACCACCGTGCTGTGGCCCAGGCGAGCGTGCGACAGCGCCCAGCAGCGTTCAGCGACGCCCAGCAGCGCTGCTCAGGCACGTCGCCGCCTGACGTCGCCTCGCGACTCCCCACAGCGAATCCTGATCCCCACGGCCTCCCTCCGACGTTTTGCAACCCCTCCTCGCCGTTCATCTCGCCGGAAACCCCAGGAGCAGACCGTCGGACCCGCAGGCACCCAGCTTCATCGTTCGCCGCGGTCAGAACCCTGACTTTGCCCTCAGCTCTCGTTCGAAAGCTGCTCAGCCTTTGCTTGAACACCGTCCAGTTCGTGAGCACCCGGTCGGCGTCGCTGCATCGCGTGAGTGAGCTGCATGCCAGTATAGTAATATATCACAGGTTAGTAATACGTCAGTATTTTAGTTTGGATGTGTGCTTATTAGTAAGCACCCTATTATTAAATGTTGAAATACTGAATATTGAATAAGATTGTTGTAATAAGAATGGTTAATTTTTGTTATAAGAATGGTTACTTAGAATGATGTATGCTATTTAAAATAGTATGTTAATTTTTATATACAAGTATCTTGATAAGTAAATTATTTATGTGTAAGTACATATAGGAGTTTAATCTGCATGTAAAAGTTGTAAGTTATATATATACATATAGCTTTATAAGTATGTTGCCTTTGTAATTAGCAGTGACTTCTTATATATTGGTTGTTATGTACTTTATATAACATGAGTTAGGGGTTATATATGTATGTTACCTTAAAAGTATAAACACTATTCTTTGCTTGTAAGAACTTAATGTTATTCTTATAAACCGATAAATTTTAATCTGATATCGTAAATCTAATGATGCAGATATAAATCGTTTTCTTTGCGACCCGTTACCATTTTCGAACCGTTCGTGTCTGTACCGTGCACGTCACCGGATCCAACCCCTGGCGTCGCTACCCGATGTCAGTGTAGCTCTCGCGTCGTGTTGAGGTATATCTGAACCGTAGGAATCCACACCGCATGTTAACAAGATAAAAACAGTAATTTTATTGTGTTGGTTAATTCACTAATTGAAGATAATGAATACGGGACTGTAGGGTGGAGTGATGATTGGTGTTTGGGCACGTAGGCAGAATTGGACTCCTTGATCGTGTGACTGGGAACATGTCCCTTTTCAGGCAAGTGAAACTTGTCAACTCTTATGTAAGGCCATGTTTTTAGGCCACTTCCTTGTTCCTAGCGTAAAAGAGACTAGTCAGTGAAATGATAGCTGGCTAGACGCCTACTTGATCTAGTTTGACAACGAAACTAGATCCGTCACCTAATTGATCTAGCTTGACAACGAAGCTAGATCCAACCCTTTAAACTTGTTGTTCATGCATACTAAACTGTCACGTTTACTTTCCTTATACGTACGCACTTTTAACTGCCATGCATTGCATCATACATGTCATCCAAATTGATTGTTGCAATGTAGCACACGCTACCAAATACTTGTACTTGTACTCCCTTGTCTGGCTAGGTGCACCCCTAGACCAACAAGGTAAAACACTTCCTGGCTCGTGTTCCAGAAGCGAGCATTCCCGTTCGGGGTAAGGCCCTGGCTCGACACACGTGGAGGGGTAGGGATAAACGGTCAACTGAGCTTAGGAGAGGTCTGATCCGCCCTCTAGTCAGAAGACGGAATCTCTGTGCACGAGGTGCTTACTTTTCTTGTCTTGTACTTGTCTTGTGAATGATTCATGCAATACTTGTCATCCATGCCATGTTTAAATGCCATGCTCGTACCTTACTTTAATGTACCTGTTGCACTCATACTTTAACTGCCATGTCATCGCATTCATGCTAGAACTGCTAGGTTGTTCACTTTACTTTCAGTTTCCTTGCACAAGTCTCTTGTAGACTTGCTGACATGTGCCCCTTGCTCTTTTAGGTGTCACATGTTAGACCTGAGCCAGAGACCGTTGCTGAGTACGTGATTGTTGCTGTCGCTGAGCCTGAGTCCATGTCTTCCTAGGAGGAGTTTTGTGGATGCCGGTGACCTTCCTTGGTGATTTTGCTGAGTTTCCTTTGTTTTAGGACTTCTGTTAGCTGTCAGAGCTTGGTACCTTTGTTTAGTACGTTGTACTTTTGTTGGCCATGTTTGGGCCTTTCAGTCTCTTTTCTTTTAGCCTGGTGGCTTTTCTGCGATGTTGGAATTTATATTTATGGATATTCTGAGATTATCCATTCATTATTATTATCTTGTTTCGCTCGCGTTGCAAGGACCTGCAGTTTTAAATTCGATTGACGCTTATCGGACTTACAACTTTGTAGCTTTAAGTCTGAGCGGACCTTCTCACGCTTCGCCTCCATATTTTTGGGAAGCGGGGCGTGACAACTTCTTACCGACAAAATACCTATGCCTTGAGTAATGCTTACGAATTAGGGCAAGGATGATTTTGAGGAAGAAGAAGTGGCACCAAACCCTAGCTCCAAGATGTAGATCAGCGATGGAGAACTATGGGGATGTTGGTGACCTAGAATCAAGCACTTGGCTTGGAAGGCTTCACACTCAATGAATCTCTCTTTGGAAGTAAGAGTGAGGAGAGATTATTGAATGGAATGGAAGAGCTTTGAATGAGCTTGGAATGATTTCTCTTGATCTCTAAACTTGCAATAATATCAGCCTTGACTGCAAAGAATGCAGCCCAACAAGTATTTATAGGATAAAGGAGAGAGAGAGAGAGAGAGAGAGAGAGAGAGAGAGAGAGAGAGAGAGAGAGAAACGTTTCAATTAAAGCTCCAACGGCTCTTTTCTGAACCCAACTAGTCGGTCAAAGAACAACCACCGACCGACTAGTTCATTAACTAGTCGGTCGGTCAATTAACGTATACCGACTAATGAGTGAACAGAGAAAAGATCAAAGCACAGACAAAAGGAACTAGTCGGTCCAAGAAGAGTAGCTGACCGACTAGTTTCACAACTAGTCGGTCGGTTACTCAACTGAGACCGACTAACAGATAAAACTGAAGTCTGAGCACAAATAGACTTAGCCGGTCCAAGAACAAATGTTGACCGACTAATTCACCAACTAGTCGGTCGCCAAATGAGCATAGACCGACTAACGATAAACAGTAAGTTAGGTGAAAAAATTGGTATGTACAGTAAAACTAAACTAGTCGGTCCAAGAAGAAAAGTTGACCGACTAGTTCATCAACTAGTCGGTCGATCAATGAACACAGACCGACTAAAGATAAACAGTAGCTCAGGCTCAAATGTGCATATACAGGGAAAGCTCAACTAGTCGGTCACAGAAGCATCACTGACCGACTAGTTTACAAACTAGTCGGTCGGTGAGTCAACTTAGACCGACTAACTGTAAACAGTAAAGAGCTTGAAAATGACTGACAAAAACTAGTCGGTCCAAGAAGCTTTGCCGACCGACTAGATCACCATCTAGTCGGTCAATTCTTCTTCTTGAACAAACTAACATGCACAAGAAGTCGCGAATCGAAGCACGAAGCTTCGGGAAGGATTGTATGGACTTCTACTAAGATCCTAGAGCTAAGATATGAGCGTTATGAAGATTTAAACCGTAAGACCTACTCAAGGCTTAACATTCTACGACAGAAGCTTAAAGACAATAAATAAAACTTGACGATACCGTCTTCAATAGCTTCAATCGAATCTTCATGACTTCTAAATTGGTCCATAAGCTTCAACGAAGCTTTAGGCACACGATCACGTGCTTTGAGAAGTCTTGAGACGTCGTAAATGATATTCATATGAATTTGGCGACGATCTCCATAACTGCGCTCACACAGTGTTAGTTCACGTTATATTTATGTTTGTTCATCAACCAAAACCAAATCTGGGGAGTCCAATATTCAACATTCTCCCCCTTTTTGGTGATGACAAACCAACATAAATAATAATCAAAAATAATAATTCAAATGAAATTTACTTACTCCCCCTGCATTGATGACACGTTAATTCAAATTTAAACAATAATAATACGCATCAAGCGGACGAGTGAAGTTTATAAAATGAGAATTGATTATTGAAATATCGAATACCAAATGTAGGTTATTGAAATATCGGATTTGAAAATCTATTTATATATCTTAACTCCCCCTGAATCTAACATATCAAGTTGATTCTTGGAATAATGCTTTAAATTTTCATTTAGCACATCGTTATTATTATATCTCTCCCCCTTTGGCATAAGCAAAAAGAGCGGGAGGATAACAACGACAACAACAATGGCCTTAAATAAAAAAGCACGGGAGTCGTAAAATACGATGACGGTTCAAGTGACACCAAAAGAAATACGAATAAAATCAAGGCGTGTCAATGAAACCATAGTCGAAAATCGAAGTACGAAATCATCAAAACTCAAATCATTTTTACGGAATGAGTTATGGAATATACTCTCCAATATCAACATTCTTGGTTAATTTAGTGCATGGAAAACAATTCTATGTTTCCATAGAAGAATTTCTATTAAACCAAGTTAATATCGTCGAGCGACGAAATCAAACATCAGAGATATAAAAAATTATAAATTGTGCACAATAGAATGAAATGTCAGCTGCGATGTATATATATATATATATAATATGAACCATAGTACATCAAATATAAACATCACTGACATATAAAACATCGATCCACCGATCGGTGCACAAAAAACATCATCATATCACACAGATATCGGAGTGACACAAAACGTACAACATCATCAAAATACATCAAAATACATCATCAAAAAGATCCAAAACCCCACTCTATCCTAACCAAACTCTCTCACACTAGATGTATCATCCAAGGAGCATCGGAGAGTCCTCAAAGTAGCTCAAGAGGAAGCGACAGGATCTGCAGCAGCAGCAGGCTCTGCAGGAGAAGTGGTGGAAACTGGATCAGCAGGAACATCTGGAATGTTAGCAGGAGCGACGGCAGAAGCGTCAATCTCTGGAGCAGCAACAGTAGTGGCCTCGGGAGCACCAGTCGGAGTATCCACCGCAGGAGCGGTGGAAACAGGTGTGCACTCGGGGGTTGTCACGCCCCGCTTCCCAAAAATGTGGAGGCGAGACGTGAGAAGGTCCGCACAAACTTGAAGCTGTGAAGCTCCAAGTCTGATAAGCGTAAAAAAACACTTATTATGGCAAGTCCTTGCAAAGCGAAACGAAACAACAATGATAATAAGGAAATGAGACGACATTTTATTGAATCTCCAAATGTCCATAAACAAATTACAATATCGCAGAAAAGCCACCAGGCTAAAGGAAAAAGAGTCTAAGGCCTAAACATGGCCAACAAGGAATAACATACATACAAGGGTGCCACGCACCGACAACTAACAGGAATCCTAAAACATAAATGGAAACTCAATAAGTCACCGGTGTCCACAAGACTCCTCCTCAGCAAACACAACGTCCTCTGCAACAAGCTCTGGCTCGGTAACTAACATGCGACACCCAAAGAGAAAGGGGCACATGTCAGCAAGTCTGAAAAGACTTGAGCAAGGAAACTGAAAGGAAGGTAAACTAGCAACCTAGCAGTTATAGTATGCATGACATGGCAGTTATAACATGAGTGCACAAGCAAGACATGGCGAGACAATAAGTACAAGAGAACAATTATCGGGACAAGACAAGAGTAGCCAAGCTACAAACAATCTCAATCATTTCACGTTGTTTTGTAGATATTCACGCCCTTCAGCTGAATGGTACATCATTCACACCGATCGGCACTAAACACTATTCACGTTTCACTGTTGTTTTGTAGATGTTTACGCTCTTCAGCTGAATGGTACATCATTCACACCGATCGGCACTAAACACTACCCCACCCCAGAGTTTACGCCTTACAACTACAGTTGCTGATCAGGCAGACCCCCAGTTGAATGGCCGCTTAACCCTTACCCCATCCCACACGTAAACAAGCCAGGGTCACTGCACATGAGCCCAGCAAGTGAGCCAGGGTTTCCCCGCACGGGAGCTTGTTTTCCTAGTTCACAATTCAATATCGAGCGTTGGGGTTAGCAACTCATTATGCTCGCTTCTGGTCACGAGCCAGGAAACACAAGTATGGCGTAGGGGACACCTATCCTCAATATCGAGCGTTGGGGTTAGCAACTCATTATGCTCGCTTCTGGTCACGAGCCAGGAACTATCAGTTTGGTAGCATGAGCTACACATTCACGATGAACAATCGATGTATGCAATGTCATGAACAGATACTCGCGTACCGTTAATTGTATTTAAACGTGACAGGCAAAATGCAATGACATGAACAATAGTCGCGTACCGTTAATTGTAATTAAACATGACATACAAGCATGATAAGGGTGACAGACCAAGCTTCGTTGTCAAGCTAGGTCAATGGCGTCTAGACGGCTATCCTTTCACCGTCTAGTCTCTTTTACGCTAAAACAAGGAAATGGCCTAAGACATGACCTAAATCAAGAGATGCAAGTTTCACTTGCCTAGCACCGGGGATGATGATCACGAAGGTTCGTCTCACGGATGCTATCTACGGGGAAATCGCTGTTATGGGGAGACAACCATCAAAATAACATGAAATTTCATTAGGGTTTCATAAAAATACAAATAGGTTATGAAAACATCGAGGGATTGATTTCTTACCGTGAGGAGGCGGAAGAAACACTCCGGAGAACCTATGGATCAGATCGGGAAAGGATGGAGAAGTTTGGAGAACTAGGGTTTTTGGAGGATTTTGGGGATTTGATGAAGATTTGGGGAAGATGAGAGGTAGAATGAGTTGATGGAGGGTTTAGATGATGGATCTTGGGCTTGGAATGAAGGAATAAGGGTTGGAGGAAGATGGGGGCTCAATGGAGAAGAAACTAGGGTTTTGGGTCGAGTGGAGGAAGAAGAAAACGTTTGGGAGGGGTATAAATAGGTTGGGCTGGCGGCTGCCTAGAAATTAGGGTTTTAACACAGACTAGTCGGTCAAAGAGCAACCACTGACCGACTAGTTTGACAACTAGTCGGTCGGTAGACCAACGCAGACCGACTAAGTGTAAACAGTAACTTCTGAACGAAAATGGGATTTGGATTTAGTCGGTAAATGAACAACAGCTGACCGACTAGTTTGGCATCTAGTCGGTCGATGAACGTTCTTAGACCGACTAAGAATGAACAGTAACTCGGCTGTACAGAAGAACTAGGAATTAGTCGGTCTGAGTACAAAACTTAACCGACTAGTTTGACAACTAGTCGGTCGAAAGATGAACTTAGACCGACTAAACAGATACAGTAACTCCTGAATTATAATCAAAGCCCACTAGTCGGTCCATTAAGGATTGCCGACCGACTAGATTGAAATCTAGTCGGTTGGTTCTCCTTCTTGAACCAACTAACGTGCACGAAAAGTGTCGATTCGAAGCGCGAAGCTTCGGGAAGATTTCTATGGCTTCTAGGATCGATTTATACTCTAAGATATGAGCGATTTGAAGCTCGTCACGAATGACTTACTCCGAAATCGACGATCGAAGGAAGAAGCTAGAAAATCACGACGAAATGATCGAAAGTGAAAGCTATGGCGACGAAAACCACACATCCAAGGAGAAAATCCACCAAGCATATATTTTAATATAGATAATCCAATTACATGAAAACCAGTCGTTACATCCTACCCACCTTAGAATAAAGTCCGTCCTCGGACTTTCCAACTATAGCTATGTCTAGTCACCCTAGTAACTACCCTCAATCAATATCACATCAAAATTTCAACCAAGTACATGCATTTCAAGTGCTTATATATATATACTCTAGGTAGTCAATTATTAACACCACGGAAGTAAATATATATTCACACACATAGTACACTTATACTTATTATAATCAAACAACTCCATTCACGTATTCAAATCATTCATATAGGCAAGTATATTCCACATAACTATAAAACACTTATTACACACTATATGAAAATAACCAAGTCTCTTACTTATTTGAAAATAATTTCACACTAGAAAATACCATCGGAATCCACTCGTATAGGTAACTACCTATGGACAAGACATTAAGAGTACACTAGTCCCTATATCTCCAAGTATACGCAAAACAATCAACATGCGAAATCACACCATACGATTGTTAAAACAAGTTAACTATATCTAATATACATTCACTATCATTATAATTCCACAATTTATAATCATTCAAATGCATGCACACATTTCACCGTATTACCACTTCATATATATAGTCCTATAGCTATAATCACGACACACCACACATACCATAGTCACCAATTCCTATAACTATCACATACTTACCCGTGCATGGTGCACACCCACACACGCTAATATTTCATTCATATATACCAATCACACCACTATGTGCTTAGCACATCTACGCACCTAGTTTAGCTAGCGCACATATATTCACGCAACCAAATCCTTAGTGAATAACTATACCACAAGACCAACTCACATAACTATATATTGGTATGGCCACCCACAGTCGTGTGCGTAACACAACCAGGCACAAACAATCCAAACATTATACATATATCATCCATCACTACACACCAACCACAGACAATACACCAATGTACCTAGAGTGTACCCACTCAAGCTTGAGTGAGACTCAAAATCATAGCGGAATAATTCCATATACATAACATAGCATCCATACATATGCCAATACTATCTAATGCATACACGTCTACCAAAATAACCACATACATATCTAAATGTCAAACACCCTTAATGTCTAACCAGGTAATATCACATATTTCAATCACTTCATATACCATGATATTATTACAAACATCAGCACACCTATAATTACAATACTCTCCCTAATAAAAGTATTTACCTATAGTCACACCCAAGCATCGTATATATTCATACCATATCCATCCACCTTGAATTGGTACATCAATACACATTCACTTCATACATAAGTTAAGATATGCAGTAGTCGGGTATACCTCAAGGTATACACGTATACGACATCTCATAAAAACAAGTAATACCAATCAAACATTATAATCCTCCTATCATATGTATATCATACTTACACTCACGTAGCTAATACATAACTACCTACACATGATACACCAATACCAACCACAAACAACTTCATATGCACCATGAAATTAAATACACTACGACGACACATCAAATTACACTAATATGGCCCACCAAACTATATTAAGGTCGACACGGCGACGACAAGCTCTATTGGCTAGACAAAAGGAACGAAATTGAAATCAAGAGCGTAACGAATAGACGGATCGAAAAGCAGGAAAACGGTTGTGTAATGATGTAATGATGCTCCATTAGGACACATGGAAAATAGTGTAAATAACATATTCTAAAATACGAAAAGTTTGAAAACTGTCACACTTCAAAGTTGGAGTCCTTTTCCGTATAAAAATATTTAGAGGTCGACAAAACAAATTGTTTGAAATAAGTTTGAGTCGAAGATACATAATAGGAGAAAACGGTTCATTGGCTCACGTAAGGTCATTAAAAGAAAGTGAATCATTCACACGAATTTTGAGGTCGTAGTTTAGAAAATATTACACGGTAGTAACTTAACAACGTTCGCAAAGTTGAAATGAAATTAATTGAAAAATTTTAAACCCAGGTTGAATGCTTTCAAAATCCTTAAGCCAGGGAAAATTTAAAGTAATCAATATTGAAACTACTTTTTAGAGGAATCAGGATTTGCCAAAAAGAGACTGCTTTACACAAAGCTCTTAACATACGAGCACCACGAGCCTGGTGCTGATATAAAAATAATTGAAATTCCATTTAGGTTAGAAATTATTCTAAAGGCATGTATGGTGAACGGAAAGATAACAATAGCTTATTAGTAGTATTATCAAAATTTGCGGTGAAACTTAAAAATCAAATTTATGGAGGGTCTAGATCAGAAAAGGTTATGAAATAATGATCTTTACAAAAATCTGTAATAGGGGAAACGAGGAGCATAATGGTCGTAGTACTGATATATAAAAATTAATTGAAGTTCTACTTTAGAAATCATTTTTTTTTGAAATATGTATGACGAATGGAAAGATAATAACATCTTAGTTGTATGGAAGTAAGTGGGGGGAAAATATATACATATATAGGATTATTAAATTGGTAATAAGCTTTAAAACCGAATTTTGGATGTCTAAATCAGGAAAGGTTTCGAAAAGTAATTTTACAAAAATCTGAACTAGGGAAAAGTTGAGCATAACATCGACTCGCTGAAAGCTGAAGTCCCATGTGACTTGAAAGGCATATAAGAAGCAAACATGATGCGGTATTCGAATAAGTTTTAATGGCATAAGTAAGAAAAGAAATTTATAATTTAGGTTAGGAAAAACAAAAGTACGGTTCAGAAGAAAATTGGTATATGAAAGGAGGCAAGTCATTTATATTGATATGAAAATATAGGCTGAAGAATATTATAAACCAATAATCAAAAATCTCGACAAAAGTTTCAATGTTCAGAAAAGAACAAATAAATTTTAAGTCGCGAAAGAGTACGAAACCTAATATATGCATTAAAAGTTCGCGAGCAAATTCAAACTTAGCGAAAGAGGAACATCGAAAATACTTTTAGGGGAAACAAGGATTTGCCGCAAGAATAGGTTGGTAAAAGACTTGAAGTACGGGTACGACAAACTTGTAATTAGTATATATTTATAAATTAATTGGAGTTCTATTTATCTTGAAAGTAGTATTTTAAAGTACGTACGGTAAATAGCTAAAATGAATTTCGCAATAGTAGAAAAGGTGGTATATCGAATTATCGAAATAGTACTAAAGTTTAAAATCAAGACGATATATGTTAGAAGGATAGTTACCATATAGTAATTTAAAATTACGACCAAAAAGTCTTCAAATCTAAGAATGACTTTTAGCTCAAATGGAAGTAATGGAAATATATTGAAAGAAGGTTTAAAACAAAGTTTAAAATCAAGTGGAAACTTTTAATAAGGGAAAATTTGAAAATGACCATGAACGAATCAAGATTTGCAACGGGAAAGATTTGAAAGGTCAACGATAATAGTAAGGAGGGGATCATGTGAATCGAGGGCGATGAATGTGGTTGGGTGAGGCATGCACCTAAATCACAATGCAAGAAAACCATGATGAAGATCTACGGTCAGTAACACCAAAGTGTAGTGACCAGGAAAGATTGAATCAGGGGTGGTTCTAATCATCAGGTTAACTAAAGGCAAAGGGATTTGGTCGGATGATCAAAACATAAATACGCCTAGGTTATGACTTAGGAAAATCTACGGAACTCCTACGGTCAACCAACCAAAGATTTTGGAACTAAGCGCTAAGACTCTCTAGTGCTAGACAGCGATGAAATGAGTTCAGCCGGGTCCGAAATCGATGAACCCAAGCGAACGGCTAAAGAAATCTTAGGAATCTATCATGGTCAGGGCTAGACAGGAACCACTAAGGTAACTCTTAAGACTATCATAGCGATCACTAGCATGGAGTCTAACTAACAATCAAGGATCCCTAACTAGCAAGCACAAACTTCTAACTAAGTCTCACTATAGTCCTGACCTAACGGATTTCCTATCAAGCTGGGACAGGTGCTCTAACACGCCTACTAGCCACCTAAGACATGGGAACGCTAAAAACCTAGACTCCGGGCTTATAACTTGGATGTTCTAATTTATTTAATGGACATTCTATAATTATTATTGTTGTTCCGATAGTTCGCATTTGCAAATGGACCTGCATGGGCCACCACTAAAACCTGTCACGCCCCGCTTCCCAAAAATGTGGAGGCGAGACGTGAGAAGGTCCGCACAAACTTGAAGCTGTGAAGCTCCAAGTCTGATAAGCGTAAAAAAAACACTTATTATGGCAAGTCCTTGCAAAGCGAAACGAAACAACAATGATAATAAGGAAATGAGACGACATTTTATTGAATCTCCAAATGTCCATAAACAAATTACAATATCGCAGAAAAGCCACCAGGATAAAGGAAAAAGAGTCTAAGGCCTAAACATGGCCAACAAGGAATAACATACATACAAGGGTGCCACGCACCGACAACTAACAGGAATCCTAAAACATAAAGGGAAACTCAACAAGTCACCAGTGTCCACAAGACTCCTCCTCAGCAAACACAACGTCCTCTGCAACAAGCTCTGGCTCGGCAACTAACATGCGACACCCAAAGAGAAAGGGGCACATGTCAACAAGTCTGAAAAGACTTGAGCAAGGAAACTGAAAGGAAGGTAAACTAGCAACCTAGCAGTTATAGTATGCATGACATGGCAGTTATAACATGAGTGCACAAGCAAGACATGGCGAGACAATAAGTACAAGAGAACAATTATCGGGACAAGACAAGAGTAGCCAAGCTACTAACAATCTCAATCATTTCACGTTGTTTTGTAGATGTTCACGCCCTTCAGCTGAATGGTACATCATTCACACCGATCGGCACTAAACACTATTCACGTTTCACTGTTGTTTTGTAGATGTTTACGCCCTTCAGCTGAATGGTACATCATTCACACCGATCGGCACTAAACACTACCCCACCCCAGAGTTTACGCCTTACAACTGCAGTTGCTGATCAGGTAGACCCCCAGTTGAATGGCCGCTTAACCCTTAACCCATCCCACACGTAAACAAGCCAGGGTCCCTGCACATGAGCCCAGCAAGTGAGCCAGGGTTGCCCCGCACGGGAGCTTGTTTTCCTAGTTCACAATTCAATATCGAGCGTTGGGGTTAGCAACTCATTATGCTCGCTTCTGGTCACGAGCCAGGAAACACAAGTATGGCGTAGGGGACACCTAGCCTCAATATCGTGCGTTGGGGTTAGCAACTCATTATGCTCGCTTCTGGTCACGAGCCAGGAACTATCAGTTTGGTAGCGTGAGCTACACATTCACGATGAACAATCGATGTATGCAATGTCATGAACAGATACTCGCGTACCGTTAATTGTATTTAAACGTGACAGGCAAAATGCAATGACATGAACAATAGTCGCGTACCGTTAATTGTAATTAAACATGACATACAAGCATGATAAGGGTGACGGACCAAGCTTCGTTGTCAAGCTAGGTCAATGGCGTCTAGATGGCTATCCTTTCACCGTCTAGTCTCTTTTACGCTAAAACAAGGAAATGGCCTAAGACATGGCCCAAATCAAGAGATGCAAGTTTCACTTGCCTAGCACCGGGGATGATGATCATGAAGGTTCGTCTCACGGATGCTATCTACGGGGAAATCGCTGTTATGGGGAGACAACCATCAAAACAACATGAAATTTCATTAGGGTTTCATAAAAATACAAATAGGTTATGAAAACATCGAGGGATTGATTTCTTACTGTGAGGAGGCGGAAGAAACACTCCGGAGAACCTATGGATCAGATCTGGAAAGGATGGAGAAGTTTGGAGAACTAGGGGTTTTGGAGGATTTTGGGGATTTGATGAAGATTTGGGGAAGATGAGAGGTAGAATGAGTTGATGGAGGGTTTAGATGATGGATCTTGGGCTTGGAATGAAGGAATAAGGGTTGGAGGAAGATGGGGGCTCAATGGAGAAGAAACTAGGGTTTTGGGTCGAGTGGAGGAAGAAGAAAACGTTTGGGAGGGGTATAAATAGGTTGGGCTGGCGGCTGCCCAGAAATTAGGGTTTCAACACAGACTAGTCGGTCAAAGAGCAACCACTGACCGACTAGTTTGACAACTAGTCGGTCGGTAGACCAACGCAGACCGACTAAGTGTAAACAGTAACTTCTGAACGAAAATGGGATTTGGATTTAGTCGGTAAATGAACAACAGCTGACCGACTAGTTTGGCATCTAGTCGGTCGATGAACGTTCTTAGACCGACTAAGAATGAACAGTAACTCGGCTGTACAGAAGAACTAGGAATTAGTCGGTCTGAGTACAAAACTTAACCGACTAGTTTGACAACTAGTCGGTCGAAAGATGAACTTAGACCGACTAAACAGATACAGTAACTCCTGAATTATAATCAAAGCCCACTAGTCGGTCCATTAAGGATTGCCGACCGACTAGATTGAAATCTAGTCGGTTGGTTCTCCTTCTTGAACCAACTAACGTGCACGAAAAGTGTCGATTCGAAGCGCGAAGCTTCGGGAAGATTTCTATGGCTTCTAGGATCGATTTATACTCTAAGATATGAGCGATTTGAAGCTTGTCACGAATGACTTACTCCGAAATCGACGATCGAAGGAAGAAGCTAGAAAATCACGACGAAATGATCGAAAGTGAAAGCTATGGCGACGAAAACCACACATCCAAGGAGAAAATCCACCAAGCATATATTTTAATATAGATAATCCAATTACATGAAAACCAGTCGTTACAGGGGCACCAGCAGACGAAGCAGCAACATCAGCACCAGAAGTGGTAGCACCAGCAGCTGATGTGGTAGCAGCAGCAGCGGTGGCCTCAGCGCCACGAGCTAAAGAGGTGACAAGCTCATCGATATCCTCATCATCCATCTCCTCATCCTCAGAAACAGGAGGAGGAAGCTGAATACCCATCAGACTAGCCATACGGCAAACTACCTCCTCGGTACGAGCCAAACGAGACTCGTGACGACGAAGTAACCGAACGACATCATCAAGGGTGGTAGAGGGAGCAGCTGAGGCAGAGGCAGAGGCAAACGCTGAAGGTGTCTTCCTCTGAACGTGACGGAGCACCGCAAGAGATTTCTTGACGGCCGTCGCGTTCAGGGGAGGACCAAGTGGACGCTCATCGTAAGGAGGCAATGTGACACGGAAGTGACGGAAAACAAGGGTCAACAAGCACGGAAAGGGGATATGAGCCGATTTCGTGGACTTGCGAATACACTCGAAAGAGTCCATCTTATCGAGTATAATGCGAGCCCAGTTAATCGAGCTCCCCATGAAAATGGCATAGATCAACTTCAGAAAAGGCTGGGACGGTAGGGATGAGGAGCCGTACTTGGGAAGCAAGCACGACTTCAGAATCAAATTCAGGACCCATGCATTTGGCTTGAAAGATTTGGAGGGTACGGCAATCATGGCGGGAGGAATCTGATGGAAAATCTCAGAGAGGATGGTCTGATCAAGGGAAGAAATATCATCAACAGAAATGTCCGAGGGGAGGAGGCCAGACGAGGAGATACCCAAAATCTCTCCTAAGAATTCTGCTGTAAGGACTATAAGAGTCCCTAAAACAGTCGTCTCAACAAAGTGGGTCGCATCGTACTGACCCCGGATCCTATTGGCATAGAATAGCTTTACTAATCGAGGGTAGGGGTGAAGATTCGCCTTCGGGTCATATCGAAGGTAATCAAGAAGACCCGAGGACGAAAGAAGATCAGCTAGCCCTATGAAGTCACTGAACTGGACGAAATGCTCCAGAAGCAGCGTGCAATGTTCGATACGGTTGTAAGTCACGAGACACATAGGGTCGTCACGACACAACGAGATATCGACACCGCCAACCGGCATCGGAGCCTTTCCCTTAGGCTTACGGGTAGACGTACGAGGTCGGGAGCTAGACTCAGGATGGGTAGGAGGAGTGGGTTCCTTATGAGTCTCAGGCTCGTGGATATACTCGGTGTCGAAATCCGAAGCACCGGGTGGAGTGGGAGCACGAAAAATTACTGGCTTGGGCTTGGGCTAAGATCGGGCTCGGGGTTTCGCAGTCGCCGTCCTCTTACGCTTAAGAGGAGGCGAAGACGAAGAGGGTTGGGTGGTCTTAGCACGGCGTTTCGAGGGGTTCGCTTAGGTTGATCGGGATCCGTAGGGGTAGGTTCTACGGTCATCGGCGAGGGGCTAGATGGAGTGATCGGGATACGTGTACGGGCCATAATCGAGGCACGACATGACGCAAGAAAGATCAAAGCGAAGAAACCCTAGCCGAATTCAAGAAGCCCTATTCGAAACCCTAGAAGATTAAATCTAGAGAAAAACCTAACCCTAAGCTGAAAAAAGAACCCTTGACAGGAGAGGGAGAGAGGGGGGTTATCCTAGGTTGGAGGTCGACGGCCGGCGACGGAGAGGATGGCCGGAAATGGGCCGGAAGTCGAAGGGTCAGCGCGGGGGTTGGGGGTTTTGAGCTGAGAGAAAGAGGTTTTGATCGACTAAAATGAGAAAAATCCGACTAAATCGAGATTAAGTCGGTCGGGAGCTCAAATGACCAAACAGTCCCTGGCACCACTAGTCGGTCACAGTTCAAGCACTGACCGACTAGATGAGTCCAAAAATTGATAATTAAGTTCTCTCCTCAAAATACTTGGACGATACATCGCAATCCTATCAAAAATCATCTAAACTACCCCATTAATCATCGAAATCTCAAATACGACATTCAAACATGAATTCGAGCAAAAATTCAAAATATCACATAAAATCCCGAAAAATCCAATAAGTCTAGCATGAACGAAATATTGCGAAATATAATAGCATGTAAGATTATTGAATGAAACATGAATCCTATATCTCGGATTCGCCCATAATCCCCAATTCTCGACGCAACCGCACAAAGGAGTCCTCCTTTAGGGGTTTCGTGAAAATATCGGCGATTTGCTTTTGGGTTTCAACGTACACTAAAATGATGTCCTTTTTAGCAACATGATCATCTAAAAAATGGTGTCGGACATCTATGTGTTTCGAACGGGAATGGTGTATCGGGTTCTTGGAAAGACATATTGCACTTTGGTTGTCAACCATGATAGGGCAAGTATCACAGTTTATACCAAAGTCTTTAAGTGTGTGTCTCATCCAAAGAACTTGAGCACACGCGGCACCGGCGGCAATGTATTCCGCCTCGGTGGTTGAAAGTGATACGGAATTTTGCTTCTTGAAAAACCAAGAGACAAGGGAATTTCCTATAAAATGGCAAGTGCCACTAGTACTTTTCCTGTCGGATTTGCATCCAGCATATTCGGCATCACTATATGAGATTAACTCATACGTGCTAGATTTTGGATAAAGTAATCCAAAATCAAGTGTATAACTTAGATAACGGAAAATACGTTTTACCGCTACTAAGTGAGACTCCTTAGGTTGAGACTGATAACGAGCACAAACGCATACGGTAAACATAATATCGGGCCTACTTGCGGTAAGATAAAGTAAACTACCTATCATACCTCGATATGGACGAATGTCTACATCCTTACCGCCCGTATCCTTATCAAAATGTGTAGTCGTGCTCATTGGAGTCTTCTTTCCGGAGGCATTCTCCATTCCAAATCGCTTTAGCAACCCCACCGTATACTTCGTTTGGTGGATGAAGATTGCATTGTCCATTTGGCGAATTTGGAGACCTAAGAAATATTTGAGCTCACCCATGTGGCTCATCTCAAATTGTTCCTTCATAACATTAGAAAACTCTTCGCAAAGAGCAAAGTTAGTAGCACTGAAAATGATATCATCAACATATATTTGAACTAAAATTATATCATTATTCGAATGCTTAACAAAAAGTGTATAATCGGATTCTCCCATTTTAAAATTCAAATCCAAAAGAAAATTCTTTAGGCGATCATACCAAGCTCGAGGAGCTTGTCTCAAGCCGTAAAGCGCTTTCTTTAGATTAAAAACATGATTTGGAAATTTTTCATTAATAAAACCCGGAGGTTGAGAAACGTAAACTTCCTCAACAACATCTCCATTTAAAAATGCACTTTTAACATCCATTTGAAATAATTTAAAATCCTTATGGCATGCAAAAGACAATAATAATCTAATTGATTCTAATCTAGCTACCGGAGCGAAGGATTCTTCGAAATCAATACCTTCCTCTTGACGGTAGCCTTGAGCAACTAACCGAGCTTTGTTCCGGACGACGACTTGGTTTTCGTTGGTTTTGTTCTTGAAGATCCACTTTGTCCCTATGACGGTGTGGTTCTTCGATGTCAATGGAACAAGCTCCCAAACTTCATTCCTCTCGAATTGAATGAGTTCCTCCTCCATGGCTAAGATCCAAGCGCTATCTTCGCATGCTTCATTAACATTCTTTGGCTCTATCGAGGAGGCAAAGGCACAATGAGCGAAGTAGTTCACTTGCGATCTCGTCTTGACACTATCATGGATATTGCCAATGACTTGCTCATGAGGATGGTCACGAACGGTATGAAGCCGTTTGGGAATACCTTGGTCACTAGGAACATTCTCAACAACTTCATTAGACGGGTTAGTCTCAATAGAATCAATAGAATCATTAGAGTTAGAATTACCAATTGAATCACATAAGACATCCATAGAGTCATCATCATTAGTAATTCTAGTTGGAACAAATCCTTCATTAAATGACACATGAAGCGACTTCTCGATCGTTGAGGTTCGTTTGTTGAATATCCGGTAGGCTTTGCTACGCGAAGAATATCCAACAAAAATTCCCTCATTGGATCTTGGATCGAATTTGTCCAAACTACCATACGTGTTCTGAATAAAACATTTCGAACCAAAAACACGAAAATGTTTAACTTGAGGCAACCTACCAAACAACAGTTCATAACAAGTTTGTTTAGTGTCGGGCCTCAAAAGTATTCTATTAAACACATAGCAAGCGGTGTGTACCGCTTCCACCCAAAATTGATGGCCAAGTTGGCTATCATCAAGCATAGTGCGAGCACACTCCACTAGCGTCCTATTCTTTCTCTCAACAACACCATTTTGAGGAGGTGCGCGAGGGAATGAAAAGGTGTGTGTAATACCAACGTCATCACAAAATGTCTCAAAAGACTCATTCTAAAATTCACCTCCATGATTACTACGAATAGTGACAATGGTGGTTCCTAAGAGATTTTGTACTTTCTTAACAAAAATTGTGAAGTTTTCAAAAGCTTCATTTTTATTACACAATGAAAATACCCAAGTAAACCTAGAAAAGTCATCAACGATGACAAGTCCATATCTAGCATTACCTAATGAAGCAACTCTAGTTAGCCCAAATAAATCTAGATGTAATAGCTCTAGAGGCCGCTTAGAAGAAATGCTTTTCTTAGGTTTAAATGAAGATTTTGGAAGCTTGCCTCGTTGACACGAGTCACAAAAGCTTTTCTTTTGAAAGACAAGCTTAGGGAAGCCTATAATAGAATTTAACTTGGAAAGCTTAAAAAGTGTTCCAAAGTTCACATGACCAAAACGTCGATGCCATAAGTGTTGTTCACTTGTGTTGGCAATAAGACATTGTTCATGTGATCTTGGAAGATCTAGGATATATATATCCTTATGGCGTGTGCCGGAAAACAATAATTCATTATTATCTTTTCTTAAAATATGGCACATTCCTTTCGCAAAGTTAACTTTGTAACCTTTGTCACAAAGTTGACTTATTGAAATAAGATTGTGGTTTAATCCTTTAACAAGGTAAACATCAAATATAATGGGTTTAGAAGGATTACCCACTTTACCAACACCTATGATGGTTCCGCTCTCGTTGCCTCCAAATACGACGCGGTTTCCATTTGCAATGGGAACCACTCCAGAGAGCAATTGAGCGTCACCCGTCATGTGTTTTGAACACCCGCTATCGAGTATCCAATTCCCCTTGGAGCTAAATTTAAATTTTTTGCTCCTTTTCTTTTTCTTTTCCTTGAGTACCTAAAGATAGAAAATTTCATATCATGGTACCCAAGGTCATTGGGTCCAAAAGATTAGACCTTTGGAAGCCAAGTCCAATTGGACTTAGACTTCCCCACATAATTTCTACTATGCACAACATCCGAAAAATAAGCATTCATGTAAACTTGTTTTTCATCCATGCTTGTGTCCTTTGGGCTCCAAATAGTGAAAATCTTGGTAGCCCTCATCCTATTAGGTGCATGCATGCGTTGTTGGTTTCTACGTGATGCATGTCGTGGATAGGCATAAGGAACATGATGGAATGGTGCATGTGGATAATTATTCATATGATGTTGTGGGTGAACATATGCATGCGAGGGAACACGTGCGTGAGGGTGTCTCACATGGTGTGCACGTGCCCGAGAATGTGTTGCATAAAAATCATCATATGTGTGAGCCGGTGGAGTAGGACGTGTGTTCCTACGTGGCATGGTATTTGTGTACATTTAAGCATGCCCCTTCTTTGGAGGTCCACCCAAAGTGGGTTTCTTTTCGAAAGAGGGTGTGGACGAGGTGGAAGCACCTTTGGTAGAAGAACTACCAATAGAGTGTTTGCTACCACTCGTTGAGTCACCGGAAGTTGGCCTAACAAAAGTTGTGGCCGATTTGGATGAACATCCCATCGTATACCCCAAGCCAATGTGGTGATTGGCCGGAAGTAAGTCACTTAGGATTTTATCCAAATGGTCCTTACCCTTATTGAATTTATTAATTCGGCCTAATGTGTTCTCATATTTCTCGGTGAGAGAACACATAGAAGTATCCAAGTTGGATACTTGCGATGTGAGCACATAAACACGAGATTTAAGACTCTCATTCTCAATACTCAAAGTCGAGTTTTGAGAAGTCAAATCCGCTATCTTGTGCTCCTCCGGATCTTCAATGCTAACATGTTCAAGTTGAGTCTTGAGATTAACAATCTCATTCCTCAACCCTTCAACAACGGTGTCGTTGTTGGTGATGATAGTGTTAGGCGAGGTTTGAATGCTAGCTAGGTCATCTTTTACTTTAGTATACCTATTTACTAATTTAGTATACTTAGACCATAATTGAGAATTAGCATTCCTAAGGTCATCCATAGTTACCTCATCGCCTTCGTCGTCACTATCATCGGAAGAGGAAGATCCTTGATCATTCTCCTCTCTTGCCATGAAGCATATGTGTGCTTGCTCCACTTTCTCATCGTCCGACTCTCCGCTTGAGGAATCCTCGGAGTCAGTGAATGTTGCCCCGACAAGTCCCTTTTTGTTCCCTTTCTTGTATTTCTTGGACTTATCGAATTTCGGCGCCTTCCACTTCTCCTTTTGCTTATTTAGAGGACACTCCGCTTTCATGTGTCCTGGCTTATTGCACTTGAAACACAAAGGAGAGGAGGAGGCGTTAGAAGAACCAAATTTAGCTTTGTTCTTATAGTTACCTTTTCGGAAGAAACGGTTGAACTTCTTGGCCATAAGTGCCATGGACTCCAAGTCCAACTCGTTTTCCGAGTCTTCATCATCGGTTGATGTGGATGTGGATGGAGCGGCCTTGAAAGCAATAGCCTTCTTCTTTGGCTCGTCTTGCTTTAGGTAGGACTTCATCTTTTCCTGCAATTTTAACTTGCTATCCTTGCGTACCTCGTATGACATTAAAGTACCCATTAGTTGAACTACGGTGTACTTATTCATATCATTACCTTCCTCGATGGCGAAGGTACGCTTTTCCCAAGAAGAAGGAAGTCCTTCGATAAGCTTCGAACACTTCTCCTTTTGGGTGTAGGTTTTGCCGAGAGCCTCCAACTCGTTTATGATGTCGACGAAGCGAGCGTAATACTCCTTCATCTTCTCGCCCTGTTGCATATGAAACATTTCGTAATCTTTGTTAACAACAACGAGTTTAGAGTCTCTTACCCTACTCGTCCTTCATGTAGTATGAGGAGGGAGTTCCAAATTTGATATGCACTCTTACATGTGCATATCTTATTGAAGTCCTCGGGCTCCAATGCGCATTGCAAGGCGTTCATTGCCTTGGCATTGCTTACCTCCGCGGCGACCTCGGCGGTTGTCCATTTCTCAAAGTCTTCTTCGGTGGTCTCGACGTATTCCTTCATCGTGGTCCTCCATAGAGATGCACTCCGGAGGAAGGTTTCCATCCGGCATTTCCAGTACCCGTAGTTGGTACCGTTGAAGAATGGAGGCCTCGTTGAGGAATGTCCTTCCATCACCGAAGATGCTCCTTCACGGTTCCTGAAGGTGCCATAGTCGAAAAATGGACGCACAGTCTTGTTGTCGTTGGCAGACATAGCTAAGTATCTGGCTCTGATACCAAATGTAATGCCCTACAAGCTACTGCACAAGTACTAGATGGGGGGTGAATAGTACTTTAAAAATAACGAGGAGTATAATTCCTAATTATCGTGCAAACAACTACCAAATCAATTTGCGGAAGCTTAAATTGAAGACAACAACAAAATTAGCAATGCTAACAAAAGATATTACTGGGTTCGGATCCACCCAAGTATCTCCGACTTGTTCCCGGTGATCCTACGTCCCAACCACCCGGATCCCCTCCGGATACTTGAGTTAGAAACCCTAACTCAAGATTTCCACTATGAAATACTTGTGAAAAACCTTCACAAGTCAAATCATACACAAAGTAATTTGTGACTCCCACAACCCAGGATCACAACCACACTCTCACAACCGAGAGTGAAACTTACACTATGAAATTGAAATGAAATAAGAAACTTCTTACCGACAAAATACCTATGCCTTGAGTAATGCTTACGAATTAGGGCAAGGATGATTTTGAGGAAGAAGAAGTGGCACCAAACCCTAGCTCCAAGATGTAGATCAGCGATGGAGAACTATGGGGATGTTGGTGACCTAGAATCAAGCACTTGGCTTGGAAGGCTTCACACTCAATGAATCTCTCTTTGGAAGTAAGAGTGAGGAGAGATTATTGAATGGAATGGAAGAGCTTTGAATGAGCTTGGAATGATTTCTCTTGATCTCTAACCTTGCAATAATATCATCCTTGACTGCAATGAATGCAGCCCAACAAGTATTTATAGGATAGAGGAGAGAGAGAGAGAGAGAGAGAGAGAGAGAGAGAGAGAGAAACGTTTCAATTAAAGCTCCAACGGCTCTTTTCTGAACCCAACTAGTCGGTCAAAGAACAACCACCGACCGACTAGTTCATTAACTAGTCGGTCGGTCAATTAACGTATACCAACTAATGAGTGAACAGAGAAAAGATCAAAGCACAGACAAAAGGAACTAGTCGGTCCAAGAAGAGTAGCTGACCGACTAGTTTCACAACTAGTCGGTCGGTTACTCAACTGAGACCGACTAACAGATAAAACTGAAGTCTGAGCACAAATAGACTTAGCCGGTCCAAGAACAAATGTTGACTGACTAATTCACCAACTAGTCGGTCGCCAAATGAGCATAGACCGACTAACGATAAACAGTAAGTTAGGTGAAAAAATTGGTATGTGCAGTAAAACTAAACTAGTCGGTCCAAGAAGAAAAGTTGACCGACTAGTTCATCAACTAGTAGGTCGATCAATGAACACAGACCGACTAAAGATAAACAGTAGCTCAGGCTTAAATGTGCATGTATATGGAAAGCTCAACTAGTCGGTCACAAAAGCATCACTGACCGACTAGTTTACAAACTAGTCGGTCGGTGAGTCAACTTAGACCGACTAACTGTAAACAGTAAAGAGCTTGAAAATGACTGACAAAAACTAGTCGGTCCAAGAAGCTTTGCCGACCGACTAGATCACCATCTAATCGGTCAATTCTTCTTCTTGAACCAACTAACATGCACAAGAAGTCGCGAATCGAAGCGCGAAGCTTCGGGAAGGATTGTATGGACTTCTATTAAGATCCTAGAGCTAAGATATGAGCGTTATGAAGATTTAAACCGTAAGACCTACTCAAGGCTTAACATTCTACGACAGAAGCTTAAAGACAATAAATAAAACTTGACGATACCGTCTTCAATAGCTTCAATCGAATCTTCATGACTTCTAAATTGGTCCATAAGCTTCAACGAAGCTTAAGGCACACGATCACGTGCTTTGAGAAGTCTTGAGACGTCGTAATTGATATTCATATGAATTTGGCGACGATCTCCATAACTGCGCTCACAAAGTGTTAGTTCACGTTATATTTATGTTTGTTCATCAACCAAAACCAAATCCGGTGAGTCCAATATCCAACAGCTCCCCCAGCGGACTGATCGACCCGACAGACCATAAGGCTGGGGGCAACTCCCCCGGTGGGTTGGAGTATCGGTCGACTGTAAGCCTGAGTGGTAGCCCCCCAGTGGGTCGACCGACCCGATCTACCGTAAGGCTGGAGGAAACTCCCCCAGCAGGTCGATCTGCCGTAAGGCTGGGGGCAACTCCCCCAGCAGGCCGACCACCCGTTCTGCCGTAAGGCTGGGGGCAACTCCCCCAGCAGGCTGACTACCTGATCGATTGAAGTACGGGGGGAAGGTCCCCTCCCGCAGGACGATGACGTGTGCCATGGCTTGCTATCCGCAAATGGCCGGGGGACCTGCGTGGTGGTTTAGAAATTTGTAACCGCAAGCGCACGGTGTTGTAGTGTGGCTTGGGGGTCGAACACAGGGAGGCGAGGTTGTGCTTGAGTCAAGTAGGACCAAAATCACCCCGGGGGCAAGCTAGCGCGAATCGGTAGATGGTTGTCACGGAAGGAAATAAAGGGTATGAACAACAAGAAAATAAACTCGGGACTTTGGTTTTCACTCCAACGAGAGACTCTCGCCGATTCGGCCTACGGGTATGGATAGCGATCGGAATTAGGGTCTAATGGTGAGACGTTGCCTCTGAAAGTGGTACCGGCATCCCATGGGCCCGAGATTCCGGTCGGTGCCCAGGATGATACACCGGACTTCTCGGATTCGATCAGTGGGCACTCCCGTGTCCATTAACACTGATCGATCCCGGGAGCACAAAGCCCGCAACGATCACTCCCAACGTCTCATCCTGCCACTCCCGCGTGCTAGGATTCGACGTCTACGCTATGGGTGTGAGCTATGGCAAGGGAGTCAACCGCCAAGTTTATTCCCCCTTGGCCCAACGGTCAAAGGCGGTCTTTTTCCCGCCGATGACAATGAAACACCCCACGTAACCGTTAGATTCCTAATCCCTATCGATTTCCTAACCCTATGGACACATCGGGAAGAGCCCCCGAAGGGGTTTCCGCCAAAATCCCAGATTTGGGAACTACTCACAAAAATTCATTGAAAAGCGATCTAAATAAAAATTAACCGTTGGAATCATAATCGGACGATTGGAATGCGGAAGTAATAGAGTAATTAAGACAATACTAAAATATGATAAAGATCCGAAAACTTTCAAAAGAACAGAAATTACAGCCGTCACAATGGGAGAAAACAGTAAAAACTAGCAGGCTCCCCGTTTCTGGAACCCTATGGGTTCTATTTATAGACTCTCGCATCACCCGATCGGTTGACAAGTCAACCGATCGGTTGATCCGTTACAAAATAATAACAGAAAACGGCGAGCTTTCACCCGGTCATATGAACCGGTCGGGTGAGTTCTTGAGTGACCGGTTGGATCTTGGCGCCATCGGGTGAAGCGATCGGTTTGGTGCCCGTGTCTTCAGCTCCTCATCATCAGCTACAGATGAACCGATCGGGTGAGAGTCACCCGATCGGTTGGAATTCTGCTCGAAAAGACAAAGAACATGCCCCCGCTGAACCGGTCTGTGAACCGATCGGGTGACTTCCAAATGAGCTCCGGCTGAGACCGGGTGGTGCACACGTGCATCACCCGATCGGTTGGAGATGGCCAACCGACCGGGTGAGGGGCTGAAAGATGTATTCTTTGACGTTTGACCCCCTGGATCACGCGTGACTCCTCTCGTTGCTCCGGGGACTTGAGATATAGTCGTTAAACGTCCCCTACACGGTCAATCTCCTGCAAACATGGATAAACAAAGAAAAGTGAAAGAAAACGAGAAAATACGAGAAAACGAATAAAAGACGGCAAAAAAAACACGGAGAAACACAAAAGAAAACATGCGTGAATATATGAAATATAAACGCACGTCAAAATCCCCCAAGCTGAACTCTTCCTCGTCCTCGAGGAAGACGAGTGAGAGTTGGAGCTTGGAGGGGAAAAATAGAGAGGAAGAAAGAAAAATAAAACTCTAAATCTTAGATCTTCCGTCAGAGCCAACAAAATCAAAAACGACACACCAAGCAAGCAAACGTCAAATCACACCACTAAACCTAGGAAGACGAGTCCAAATAAGTTTCGTGGGTCCACGCGGTGAAGCGCGAGTGAGTGCGGTCGTGTGCTAGCAAATGGTGTCGCTTTCTACAATGTGCTATGAGCTCATATACGCAAATCCAGGAAATGACCCAAATACCGATTCGAATTTGAAATTGCGGTGAATATTAGTTCAAGCATGCATGAGAAGAGTAAGAATAGAAGCGTATCATGCATCGGTGACTCCACAACTAGGGTTAAGGAAATCACGCCACTATAGCCTAGATACTAGCTGAAAAGTTCCTAAGCCAAATGTTTTCGATAACGATGGGGGTTGAGATGATGTGGAGTAGAACACTCAGTGCAAATTCTCGCCTTCCCTTTATTCTCGGTAAGTAGAAAAAAATAATAACACGGGAATTTTTTGGGTTTTGGGCATTTGTATTTTTTTTGGCTTTTCGGATATACAAAATTTTTCTTTTCTTCTCTTTTTGGGTTTTTCTTTTCTTTCTTTTCTTTTTTTTGGATTTTTGGGTTTTTGGCTATACACATGTGCACTCTTCCAAATGGGAGAACGGTACACGACGAGGGGATTTGCACCAAGTAAAACAAAAAAGAAGTCGAAATCTAAACACTCGGGCAAAGGAAACTATTCTCGCTAAATAGAGCATAGGCTAAATGGGTTATCCTAGTCCTTAATTGTGGAATCCCGACGCATGCGAATTGAAATATACGATATAAATATAGCATGCATATAGTAGAAACAAATACCGCATATTCAAATTGAAGCATGATAATCTAGGGGTCATTCCTGGACAGGTATATAAATTAAAATCACCAAGTAGAAGCACATCAAATAGCTAGGCACGACGCACGACCCACAAAAAAGCTAAGCAGACCCACGATGCGTGAAATGCAAGAGGGCTCAAAATCCTAGGGTTAGTGAGTGTGATTATCGATGCAATGCTAGGTGTGTGTGTGTGTGACTTTGTGGCGATTCATCATAGGATTCATCTCTAAGAGAAAGAGCTAAAAATAAGAGAAGGGAGAAAAAAGAAAGAAAAAAAATAAAAAACACGACGAAAACGACACAAAAAACGAAAAAGAAGGACTCAAACGACGCACACAGTGCGACTCCCCCAAGCTGAAGTTTGCATTGCCCTCAATGCAATATGAGTGAGTACGGGAGGGCAATGAAGATGGGGGGAATACACACTGACACAAAAAGAAATGAAAACGAGGAAAACACAGAGATGAAACTGAAAAGAAAGAAAGATCAAAATCAAAATCAAACGACACGAAAATAAAAATAAAACCACATGACACGACACTCAAAGGGGAAAAACAAGCACACACACAAAAATGAGAAAAACAACAAAACACGACAGCACACCAAAATAGACGTCCCCCAAGCTAGACCAGACAGTGCTAGCGAAATGATATGATCAGTGAAATGCAGAGATATGCAAGGGGGAGTCAAAAACAAACAAGGAGAAATCAAAAGAGACTCGTGAATGGCCCCCCCTCCGACGGAGACAAAGTAGGGCCCCGAAAAGACAGATGGGCACAAATGTGGGGGGGGGCAAAAGTGGGAAAGAAAAATCAAGCAGGGGCGCCACCCTCTGGGGGTGGTGACGGGGGCCTGCGCTGTGGACCAGGAGTCGTGGGGGGTGGAATGTGGAGCTCGGAGACATCGGGTGGGTCTTCACGGATGTGGCGAATGAAGCTTTGAAGAAAGGGGAGGTCTCGGTCGACAGATATCCGACCACCCTGTCCAGCTAGGAGGATCATGGCCGTGAATCGATCGGCTTGGTCTTGATCGGGGGGAGATGGGTTGGAGGTGGTGGGTTGAGCGGGGGGCTGTGCGCGACGAGCGCGACGGGTGGGCCTAGGGTTCAAAGAGCTGGCGTCGGTGGGTTTAACATGGCGGGGAGGCATTGTGCGGGTGCCGTGTGTTTGTGTGTGCGAGTATGTAAAAGTACAATGAATCGACACAAACACAAAATACGGCCAACGAGCAAATGGAATATTTGGGGTAAAATAAAAATTGAGCAAAGGAGCGAGTTTACCCAAATGAGATGAAGATCGTTGCTCGTAGACGCCCCGATGCTACGCGATAGGAGCACGCTGTGAAGCCGCGGCGATTTCTTCAACAAGTTTCGATATTGGGGAGAATGGGTGAAGGTTAGGGTTGTGTGTGTGTGTGGGATCGAGGAGAATGGAGAGAAATCGATGGTGGACGGGTAGGGAGATGGGGGGGGCGATCGAGGTTGATTTTGGGGAAGAAAGAGGGCAGGCGCACGAGGAAGAGGCGAAACGGCGGTTTTGGATTCGAAAATGGCGAGTGTGGATCGAACGGGCGGTCAGGGGTATTTATAGGAGTTTTAAGTCGAACCGATCGGGTGACTTGTCACCCGATCGGTTGACGGTTAGGTCGAAATTTCTTGCCGAAGAATTGCTACAGGCAAACCGGTCGGTTGACTTGTCAACCGATCGATTGGCCGCTCCACTTATTTTCCCGAGAGTTGAGGGCTGCTCACCCGGTCGCGTCAACCGATCGCGCTAGAACTCAACCGATCGGTTGATATTCCCTAAAAATTTCCCGAGAGTTCTCCCCAGCTCACCCGGTCTGTCACCCGGTCTGTCACCCGGTCTCCTCATTCTTCAACCGATCGGTTCATTTGGGGACAGATTTCGGCTTGTATCTGATACATCCCAACCGATCGGTTGATCACTCAACCGATCGGTTGGGGCTTTGTTTCCTGCAAAAACCAACAGATTGTCTAAGTCCCTAAACGGATGTTCTCGCGGCTGATTTTATTTATAAAAACAGATAAAATAAAGTAAAAAAAATAACACTAAAAAGTGGGGAAAAAGTTTAGAACATGGGTTGCCTCCCATGAAGCGCACTTGTTTAACGTCGTTGGCTCGACGCCCGCAAGAGATGTTCACGGTGGTTGATACGGGTGATGCCCGAAGTTCGGCATCTCTTCTTCATTGGAGCTGAAGGCCCTTGGAGTAGTCAGCGGCTGGAGAAATATTTGTTCGACTACCCTCCCCTTGTTCTTGGGATCCGGGGGCTTCTCTTTCGTGTTGGCGCTTCCCGCCATCTTCTTTAGGATCCGGACCTCGTCTTTAGTGAGGTCCATGGGCTCTTTCCCCGTTCTCCTCGCAGGAGGAGCCTTGGGGAACCCGGGAGGGGTCGTTCTTGCTGCACTCGCTTTTCCAGCAGCATCTTTGTTCTTGGGGCCGTCTTGGCCTTCTAAATCCCCCAATTCATCGGGGGGGGGGGTTTCTTAAGAGAATCTCCCAGGAGCTCTCTTCAGAGGCTTTTTCTTCTTCTACCTCAAGCAAATTACACCGAGGGTCATCTGGGGGATCGGGATACTTCATGGACAACCCCAGATCAAATTCAACTTTTTCTCCGCTGACGTTTAGAGAAAGTTTTCCGTTCTTCACATCAATCAAAATGCCAGCAGTGGCCATGAAAGGCTGTCCCAGGATGATGGGGGTGTGTGCGTCTTCAGGCATGTCCATGACTACGAAGTCCACTGGCACATGCACCCCTTTTACATTAACGGGGAGGTCATCCACAATCCCCACCGGATATTTGACCGACCGGTCAGCTAGTTGTAGGGTCATACCGATGGGCTCCAAATCACCCATTCCTATCCTTCTATACATCGACAAGGGCATCAAACTTACACTCACTCCGAGATCGACGAGTGCACGATGAATCTTTACTGCCCCGATCGTGCAAGGAATTGAGAAGCTCCCCGGGTCCTTGAGTTTCGGCGGATTTGCCCTCTGGATGAGAGCGCTACATTCCGCCGTCAACACTACTTTCTCCTTTCTAGACCCTCTAGTCACCAAATCTTTCAGGAATTTCGCATAGGAGGGGATTGTTTCGATTGCTTCTAGGAAGGGGATTTGCAGGCTCAGGTCCTTTACCATGGCAAAGAACTTGCCATATTTCTCATCAATTTTGGCCTGAGCTAATCGTTGTGGAAATGGCACAACGGGTTTGAACACTTTCGGGCTCCCCTCCTCGTTCTTCTTCTTCTCTTCTTCAGAGACTCCCTCCGGAGCCATAGGATTTGATGACGAGGCACCGGCGTCGTTTGATTTTTCGATCGGTCGCTCAACAACCAACGATGCTTCCGGTCTATTAGGGGGCACTCTAGTAGGAATTTGTGTCCCGCTTCTCAGAACGATAGCGGACACGTTTGCGTGCTCGTGCACGAGTGCCGATGTTTGGGTTGCTCCCCTCGGGTTCACCTCCGGTTGTGGCGGCAATTGGTTTTGTGACCTTGAAAGGTTCGCCACATGTAACCCCAGCTGGGTTACTTGGTCCGTGAGGGTTGATCGCTCCGGAATGTAACCCAGAGAACGGTTGTAGTTTTACCGCAAGCGCACGGTATAGCGGCGAGCGGGTTATCGAACACAGGGAGGACAAATGACCGTGCTTGTTCTAATCAACCTGGCTATTTAAGAAGAGAGAAATTTGCCTTTGGTGATCCTGTCACAATCGTCAGACAAAGTACGGAAATATCAAATCAAATAAAGAACGTCTAGGGAATGGGGAATTCCCGCTACTCACCGTATTTCGTAAATGTGGTTCATCGGTATCAAAATTGCTAGAATAAGGTTTTGGATGAACTAGTTGCAACTGAATGTAGAACCAAGCTCACGCTCTCGCGCTATTGCCGGTCTATATCTATCCTAGGTTTGGGTCCAATCTCTTGCAAACCCTAGCCTAGGGAAGCTAGCATTAGGATCAACATCATCGTTCAATCGCGCGCCGAGCCCACTCTCGTGCAAACTCGGCCCACGACCTAGGTTGGGATAGTTCCTACCCGTCCAATCTCTTGCAAACAGGTATCGGCACGGAATTGCAACCGGGAACCCTAGTATCGGTCCAATCTCTTGCAAACCGATACTACGGAAATTCGATTCCAACCCAATTCGGATTTCTAGGGTTTCCTATCGAATTGGGATCCAATCTCTTGCAAATCCCAATCGGTATGAACTACTAGCTATCTATAGTAAATCGCTCCCAAACTAATCCCTAACAACGATTCTAGCAAAATTTCTACCAATTCATCACAAATATGAAATTGGGCTTGTAGGGTTCATCCCCACGCCCCAAGACGTGGAGACTACACGCAATTCATAGCACAAACACAAAAATAATCAATGAAATAAGCAAGAGAATTCATCACAATATTGAGATATGCAATAAAAATAGAATTTTTAGAGGAGAGAGACACAAACTAATGGAGTTCTTCAAATAATCCAATAAAAATCAACTTTTGTTTTCTCTCCAATCACAATAATAAAGCTAAAGAGTTAATCTAAAAAGCTGCCAAAAATCTAACAGAAAAAGCTCTCCAAAACTAGGGTAAAAACAGGGGTTAAATACCCCCCAAAATCGTCCAAAAACTGTGACCAAAATACCCCTGCGCAGCCTGAAATCCGTAATTTTCGCTACAGGCAGCGCGTCGCACTCGGTCGAGTGACAAAAGTCGCTCGGCCGAGTGAGAAACCCTGTAAATACCCAGTAAGTCTTGATCTTCAGGGGTCTTCACTTCGGGGGCGGCTCGGCCGAGCGAGTTGTCATCACTCGGCCGATGGCTTCTTGGTACTCGGGCGGTCGGGATTATCCACTCGGCCAAGTGGATCTTCTGAAGCTCAGGCAACCGAAAAACAGTAAGTTGGCGATTTTTGAATGGCTTCGTTGGGCGCCACTCGGGCGGACGGGATCTCGTCACTCGGCCGATGTGGTCTCCGTCGCTCGGCCGAGTGCACATATGAAACGTATCCGATCTGGTCGACTGAGCGGTGTCTCGCTGGTCGGCCGAGTGACTCCTCCACTCGGCCGAGTGGGACACCAAGAATGCCCAAACAGCTTGTTTTGGCCTCCTCGTCGCTCCTGTGATGTCCGTTCTTCTTCCGCTCCTCTCCAACAGTAAAATACCCCTTGGGGAGGTCGTCGGTGACCCTCTGGAGTAAGCGCATCTCGAGATCACTCCAAATCGCTCCAAATCACCTGAAATGCGACAAAAACAACAAATCGTGAAAAGCATCGTAATATCGTCGATATATCGTGAAAAACATGATTTGGGCGATCTAAATGGCATGCAAACATGCGGGAAAAAAGTGTAAAATAAGGAGTGATCAAAATCCCCCAAGCTTACCTCTTACTCGTCCTCGAGGAAGATAAGTAAAAGGCGAACCCGGTAGATTCAGAAAACGAAAACGGTGAAAAATGAAAAATGAAAAACGGAGAAGAATGAAAAACAAAATAAAAACAAAGAAGAAAGAAAGAAGCGAAGAGGTAAGCTGCTAGATCATTTTCTCAGGACGTGGGTTCCGCTTACTCATATAGCATGCACTGAATAAAAATACATGTCAAAGAGTTTTATCTTGATATCATAGTATAATAGTGCAAATAGAAATAGAAAACCCACGAACAACGATATAATCATGAAAAACGGAATAATTTTAGAATTAACATCGTCTGAATCATTTAAAGCGGTATACAAATCGCAGATCACACACTTTTCAATTGAATGCTTTCTATGAGGAGTATAAGAGTATCACACAAGAGAATAGAGAGAATAGAAAAGTGCGGATTTCATGATATGAATGCTAGGCTTAGATTTCTGGATTTCGTAAAGCTAGAAATAATCTCGCCGAGTATAGAATATTACTTAGCATAGGTTGTCGTGCAACGTCAAGTAGTCACTCTCTCACACATCAATGGATTCCCTCCCCCAAGCTTATCTATAAGCATGGTGGCATAAAAAATATTCACATCCCCATTTTTATAAAGCTCCAAAAGCAATGAAAATGAACACGAAAAGAGAGAAGGGATTTTTCCTCTTTTCTTTTTCTTTTTCTCTTTTTTTTCTTTTGTTTTTTTTGATATAGCATATATACACAACGATCCCAACTCAAAGAGAGATAATGATATACAAGAATATTTTCTCTTTTTTTTAATTCGGGAAATTTGGAGCTAGGAATTAATAGCGGGGGAAATGCCATATAATAGAATCGCTAAGGGGAGATTCACCAATGATTTTAAAAGTAGAGAAATGATGTTCAAGATTTGTGGAGAAAGAAATAAATATATCTCTCGGTTCACTCTATAAGACATGCACGACAACTTCAGCAGGGTAATCTAATCTACTCAGTTTCGATCACAAAAAATCTAACTAATCCAGATTTATCATAGCTAACATCATTCAATCATCCTGAAGTGAAATGTACAATTCATGCATATAGAAGTGATATAGGAAAAGAAATCGGTACTCCAGATATAGGCATTCAATGCGTGAATCTTGGTGTGTTTTCTGTGATAGCATACATATGAATATTCAGACTCAGCTAATAATAAAATTTCATCCATTTTCATGTGGAAAAAGTGTGGGTTACTATCTCTAGATGCAAGGCAAGTCATAGCATATGATATCAGAAATAAAGTCTAAGACATGACAAATAAAGCATGCAAATAGAGTAAGCTAACTCCACGGTATCATCATCATAGAAAAGTCATCTCTAGCATGAGATGAAAAAGAAAGAAATAAAGATAAAGGGAAAATAGAACTATTTACAATGTGGCACACATAAAAATAAGAAAAACGTGATGCATGGTAAAATAAAAGAAAAATGATGAAAATAAGTGCAAAAGCGGAAAATGGTGTGAAAAACTAAAAATAAAGGTGGCAAATCGAAAAAGAACGTGAGAACTCACTCCCCTAAGCTAAATGGCACAGTGTCCTCAATGTGCAAAGTGTGGCACACCGAGAGACAAGTAATGTGAGGGGTAAGTGAGGATGCATGCATGATGGAAGGAAAAAAAAGGAAAAAGGAAAAATAATGAAACGAAAAATATGATGCGGACATGATGCATGCAGATATAGGAGTGATACAGATATATAGGTGTGGCACCAAAAACTCTCCCTCTCTCCCAAATTAGATATATAAAGATACGATCAGAATGAGAATCCCAAAATAAGTGAGGGGAGGGGGTGGACAAAAATGCAACAGGACCCAGCAGAAACGGGCAGCACAACGGCAAAAATAATCGATGGCATCAAGGGTGCCTAAGAAGGTGGTGCTGCGCCGTCTCCGTCCTGAGGTGGAAGTGGTGGTGGGAGTGGGGCAGGCTGCTGAGCGAGTGTGGGTGTGGAAGTGGTAGCAGGCTGAGTGTGTGTGGAAGTGGCCGTGGGAACCTGCTGGGTGGGCGGGGGTACGCATGGGAGACGCTCCAGGACCTGGGTAAGACAGTAGTGAATGTGCGGGAGCAGGTCAAAGCGGCCAGCCATCGCAGTGACGGTGGCGGACAGGGTCCGAAGGTCGCATCTGAGGCCACTCACCGCCCCCTCTAGAGCACGAATGCTCTGAAGTACAGTGTCGGGGGGAGGTGGTGCAGAGGGACGCACCGGTCTGGGCTGTGCAGGGCGGGGCTGGCGTAGGTAACGGGCTCAGCGGGTAGGGGAACAAAAGGTGCTGCGCTCGCAGGTGGGGGCCTGGCCTCAGTGCGAGGCTGGGCAAGACGGTGAGAAGTGGAGGCAGCAGCAACGAAAGAAGAATACAAAAGTGGCAGCGAGGCGGCCAGAGAGGTCGATGGCACAGAAGTGTGGACAGACGCCACGACACTCTCGGAAAATACAGCAGCAGTGGAGACAGAGGGCTCTCCACACTCAACTGCGGTCGGCGGGCGCTCGGGTGGGGCAGAAGAAACGGGCTCGGCAGACAGAGAGCCAGTGGTGGTGGTGACAGGCGTGGAAGTAGTGGAAGTGGGCTCAGCTAAGGTACTCCCGACACCGATAGAGGTGTGGATAGAGGTGTCTGGAGCATCGGAAACATCGAGGATAGGCTGAGGGGCCACGGGGTCAACAGGGGCAGCAGGCTCGGCAGGTGCAACAGGGTCTGTGGGGGCAGCGTCGGTAGCGTGGGCCTGCTCGGCCTCCTCGGCCTCGAGCACGTAAGCGGCTGGGATGAGAACATCCATCGCAGGGAGCCAGTCCACATGGTCCGGTGCAATCTGAGTCCGAGCTGGGCTCGGAAGAATCATGTAATCGGCACCGTAAGGGCCGTGCAACCAGACCCAGTGTCGCTCACCGTGCGGACGAAGCATCTTCATCTGGGCCATAACATCAATCGACAGAGAAGTGGGGCCCGGTGCTCGTCGCAGGTCGTCAGGGAAGTCCTCGCCGGTCATAAGGGCAAGCAAGGTGATCAGGCCGCCGCAGCATATCGGTGAGCGAGCGCCCACCGATACAATGATGCGGTCCAAAAACCAAGCCGCGACATCAATAACGATGGCGGGGACCAGCTCATCGCCATCCATAGATAGAGCTCTGGGCCGTGTCATCGTGTAGAGCATGTAGAGCTCTGGCGTGGACATCGTGCCCGGTTCATATCTGGCCAAAAAGGTCGTCTCCATAAGGCACTGAGCTATACGGAGGCATGGATGGACAATGGCCGAGGCCTTGGCCCTACTAGGGTCAAAGGCAGCGTGAAGACCCGTAATCCGGGCCTAGAAGGCACCGGCGTCGAAGGAAGGTGGGGGGATATGGGTGGGGGCGTAACCTCGATCGGCCCCGGGGACATCGGGCCACCAGAAAAAGGCTCTCATCATACCGAGAGTGACCTGGCACTCCCGGTCCATGAACCAAAACGAGCATCCCTCGTCGGTCCGGGCGATCGAACTAAGTACCTCAAGTGTCGGACGGATAAACGTGTCCGCCGACACCTGAAAGAAATCTCGCCAGCCCACGTTGTCGTACAACGTGAGCATCCCCTCTAGTACCCCCAGGCGTCCTAGGTCGGCAAGGTGTGCAAACCTGGAGGGTACGATCGAACGCTGGGAAATACGCTCGAAAGCGACGCGGTGTGCGTCGTTCCGGAACGTGATCCCCAGCGGCCCGATAAGTGGAGCCGGAGGTGGTGGCTGTGGAGTGGCAGGGAGCGGCTGTGCGGGGTGTATGGGCTGTGCGGGCTCTGCAGGCTGTGTGGGGTGTGCGGGGCCTGCAGGCTGTGCTGGGTGGACGGGGTGTGTGGGAGAAGGCGGAGGAGAGTCCTCCAACTCGTGGGAGGGGCCGGCGTCATCCGACCGCTTCCGCTTGGCGGAAGCTCTCCTCGACCGTGGCCGTGTCCGGGGCGGCATATGGGCCCCGAGCGCGCGCCGAAAAGCGTGAAAAGTGCGGCGTGTGCAAAATAAAGGAAAGTGTATACCACGACACGCCGCGAGTGCAAAGCAATGGAAGCGTGCGAAGACAACGCCTCCGCGAAGCCCGAATCAGTCCCTAGAAGCTCCCCTGGGCTCCCCTAAGCTCCCAGAAACAACCTGTGCATGAAATGGAGATATCAGCGAGTAATATTCAAAACGTATGGAGCATTAGGGGTATAATAGATAGATATAGAAATCGATTTGGGTTTGGGGTTCGTTTAACGCATGGATCCTTGAAAAACACACAAAAAAGAGGAGAAATAGGCTAAATAGGCGATACCGGAGGTGGCCGGAGACGTGGCCGCCGACGGCGACTCGGGCGAAGAGCGGCGGCGGCTCGGCCGGCGGTGGCAGGCCGAGCGGCGGCGCGGCGACGTCGGTCGGGCGAGTAGGGGGCGATTTCGGGCGAGGGAGCTGAAGGGTCGGGGCGCTGCGGCAGGTGTCGTTTCAAAAAACGAGCCCGACCCCGCCCCCTTTTATAGGAAAAGTTACGACTCGGCCGAGTGACTGAGTCACTCGGCCGAGCGAGATCAATGGAAAATCCCTACCCGCTAACACTTCGGTCGAGTGGCCTTGCCAGCCTCGGCCGAGTGGAGTAAGTCCATTCGGCCGAGTGGCTCAAGCTACTCGACAAGACTCGCCCTAGGAGCGTATCCGTTTTACTCGGCCGAGTGAATATATATACTCGGCCGAGTAGCAGTTATACTGAAATCAGGAAAATAAACAGAGAGTTGGGTATAGCAGACTTCCCTCGTTCGTGAGCGGCTCGGCCGGACGAACTTGTGTACTCGGCCGAGTGACTAGTATACTCGGCCGAGTGAGCCTTGTCTTCTGCTGTTTATCTTCGTTTGGGCTCTAAACTCCGTCTTTCTTCCTCCAGTCGATTTCATCTTCCTCCTAAGCATCGAGCGCCTTTCTGGGGTGCTCCTCGTCGTCTCGTGCATCCTCCTAAAGATAGGTACCTCATTCCCCTCTCATGTCAAGAAAAATAGGACCCGTTATCACAAGATTTTTGGTCGAACGACTCAGAACACTAAAAATTTCTAAAACAAAAATAAAAAAAAAATGAAAATAAAGCAATAACCATCGGGTTGCCTCCCGACAAGCGCTCGTTTAAGGTCGTGAGCTCGACCCCCTATGATTTTCAATTAATGCGGGATGTTTGGTGCATATGAGATGCACCCATCAAACTTTCCGGGGAGAACGCTTGGATTCGGAAGTTGCGGCGGCGTGTTCTCCCTTGGTGGTCTCCCGTCTCGAATAGTGTTGGGGGGAGGCTCCCCCAAGCTAGCATTTGCTCCGGTCAACGGCTTCACCGGTGACGCCGATTTCCGTATCGGCGGAGCTTTCTTCGGAGACTTCAATTTCGAGAGCTTGCAGAGCTCTTGAATCCTTGCGACATCAGCGTCGCCTTCATCATTTTCAGCGGAGAGGTCGGGGGAATCATCTATCTTCTTATCTCGGCCTAAATCTAGGCCTTCCTCGAAATCCTTGTCGAAAAGAGCGCCAATCGAGTGGGGGATCGCCTCCTCAATTACCTCATCAAGGAGGTATGAAAGATCATCCGGCCGTCCCTTAAGTAGATATATTCTATTGATTTCTCCCATTGGGACTCCCTCGGAATAATGCTTGAGTCTCTGACCATTTACCTTGAACGAGGCTCCGTCTTTGCTTTCCAACTCGAAGGCCCCTCCCGGTTGTATGTTCTTAATGGTGAAAGGTCCAGACCAACGTGACCTCAACTTACCGGGAAATAGTCGGAGCCGGGAATTATAGAGCAAGACCTTGTCTCCTACTTTGAAGTCTGTGACGGTTATGCGGGCATCGTGGAGGATCTTGGTCCTTTCTTTGTAAATTCTTGAGCTTTCGTAGGCGTCTCTTCTTATCTCATCAAGCTCGTTGATGTCCAAGAGTCGCCTCACCGCCGCACTCTTGTAATCGTAATTAAAGGTTTTGATGGCCCAATATGCGCGGTGTTCCAACTCTACCGGCAAGTGGCAAGCTTTCCCATAAACGAGTCGGAACGGTGTGGTGCCTATGGGAGTGCGAAAGGCCGTGCGATATGCCCATAGAGCATCGTTTAGCTTCATTGACCAATCCTTTCTAGATCGATCCATCGTCTTTTCAAGAATTTGCTTAATTTCTCTATTTGAGACTTCCACTTGGCCGCTTGTCTGGGGGTGATATGCCATGCCAACTCTATGGTTTACCCCGTACTTCTTTAGCATGGCTTCAAACTTGTTCTCTATGAAGTGGCTTCCCCCGTCGCTTATCAAGGTACGAGGCACTCCGAAGCGCGGGAAGATATTTTGCTTGAAGAACTTGGAGACGACCCTTGCATCATTAGTAGGGGTGGCGATTGCTTCCACCCATTTGGAGACATAGTCAACGGCCAATAGGATGTATTTGTTACCATTGCTTGACGAAAATGGCCCCATGAAGTCTACTCCCCAACAATCAAAAAGCTCAATTTCTTGGATGGGTCTCATCGGCATCTCATTGCGCTTAGAGATATTCCCGGTCCGTTGGCATCTATCGCACCCCTTCACAAAAGCGTGGGTGTCCCTAAACATTGTTGGCCAGAAGAATCCGCTCTGCAAGATCTTAGCGGTTGTTTTAGAGGCGGCATGATGTCCTCCGCATTGTAGACCGTGGCAATGCAAAATGATAGACGTTGCCTCCTCTTTAGAAACACACCTCCGAATGACACTATCTTTGCATATCTTGAAGAGGTATGGATCTTCCCAAAAATAGCTACGGACCTCATGCAGAAATCTCCTCTTTTGATGCGTGGGCATCCCATGCGGTTTAATTCCACAAGCCAAGTAGTTGACGAAGTCCGCGTACCAAGGTACTTCTCCGGTCCTTATGGCATATAGCCTCTCATCCACGAATGTGTCGTCGATAGGTAAACTCTCATCCTCCTTGTCGCGAATGAGCCTAGACAAATGATCCGCCACGACATTGTCCGTACCTTTCTTGTCTCTGATCTCCAAATCAAATTCTTGCAACAAGAGTATCCACCTAATCAGCCGAGGTTTGGCTTCCTTCTTGTTCAAAAGATACTTCAACGCCGCATGGTCGGTGTGGACAATCACCTTGGAACCAAGGAGGTAGGAGCGAAACTTCTCGATGGAATAGACGACCGCTAGAAGCTCTTTTTTGGTAGTTGTGTAGTTTTTCTGCGCGTCATCCAATGTCTTGCTCGCGTAGTATATCGCATGAAGCTTCCTATCTTTTCTCTGTCCCAATACTGCTCCAATGGCTTGGTCACTAGCATCACACATTAGCTTAAAGGGAAGGCTCCAATCCGGTGGTTGTATGATGGGCGCGGAAACTAGTGCTTCCTTCAAGGTGTTGAAGGCTTGCAAGCATTCCCTTGAAAAAATAAAAGGAGTATCTTTAGCGAGCAAGGAAGTAAGTGGTCGGGCAATCGAGGCGAAATCCTTGATGAAGCGGCGGTAAAACCCCGCATGACCAAGAAAGCCTCTAATGCCCTTGACATTAATAGGAGGAGGAAGTTTCTCGATTACCTTAATCTTTGCTTTATCCACCTCAATTCCTCTCGAAGAGACAAGGTGCCCAAGAACTATACCTTCCGTGACCATGAAGTGACACTTCTCCCAATTTAGAGTGAGATTATTTTGTTGGCACCTTTTAAGGACTTTAGTAAGATTGGCCAAACAAGAATCGAACTCACTTCCATAAACCGAGAAATCATCCATAAAGACTTCCATAATGTTTTCAATGTAATCGGAAAATATGGATGTCATGCACCTCTGAAAAGTGGCGGGAGCATTACAAAGACCAAACGGCATCCTACGGTAGGCATAGGTACCGTAGGGACAAGTAAAAGTGGTCTTTTCTTGGTCGTCTTCGTGCAAAGGGATTTGGAAGAATCCCGAATACCCATCTAGATAGCAAAAGTATTTATGTTTTGCTAGGCGTTCAAGCATTTGATCAATGAAGGGCAATGGGTAATGGTCCTTTCGGGTGGCTTTATTGAGTTTCCTATAGTCAATGCACATTCGCCATCCCATGACGGTGCGTGTAGATATGGGCTCACCTTTTTCATTTTTTATGACTGTCATCCCCCCTTTCTTGGGGACGACGTGAACGGGGCTAACCCACCTACTGTCGGAAATAGGATAAATAATACCGGCGTCTAGCAATTTTAGGATTTCCTTTTTAACCACCTCCTTCATGTTCGGGTTTAACCGCCTTTGAGGCTCTATGGAGGTGGCGTCGGTATCTTCCAAATGGATCCTATGTGTGCAAAGCCTAGGGCTTATCCCTTTTAGATCGGAGATAGTGTAGCCCAGGACATCTTTGTGGCTCCTAAGAACGTCTAGGAGTTTTTCAAGCTGATCTTGCGTGAGGTGGGAATTGACTATCACCGGGAAAGTTAATTTATTACCCAAAAAGGCATACCTTAGATTCGGAGGCAATTGTTTAAGTTCTACCTCAAGAGGTGCTGCTCCTTCCACTTCACCAGCTCGCATGAGTTTGGCTTCTTCCTTGTCATCCGAGTTTAGCTCATGTTCAGGTGGTGCGCTCTCTTGTGAAGAGTCAGACTCACTACTTAGTGAGGACGATGCATCGAAATAGGCGCTCTCTGATTCTGTGCTAGCATCTTCTGAACCTTCACCCTGTTCCGGTTCGTTCCTGGAATCAAGAAACACATCAGACGACTCATAGAAGCAAGGGTAAGTGTCATGGGGTGTAACTCCCTGAACGTTGGTTTGCTCGAAAGATTCTCCGGGAGTATAGTGCTCATCGACACTTGTTCTACCATCTTCGAAATATAACCTGTCATCCATCACATCAACTCTGACATTGCCCCCGATAGTCCCCTCCGGGGAGACTTGGTCCATCACAAAACTAGCAAACAGTTGTTCGTCGGGGTCCTTGACATCGATGGCAAAAGCTCCGGTAGCGTGGACCTCATCGACAAGCTCCTTAAGGAGGTCTGTGAAGGAGTTATAATCTTCCAGACTGAGTTCTATTGTTGACATTGCATCCTCCATTCTCCCTGTGAAGATCTTATGCAAAATACAGGGAGAATATGCAAATAGGGCTGCGAACAGAGTTAGAACAAGATATAGAAGAAAGTAAAGAAAGAGAGAAAGAAGAAATAACTGGGTGGTCGATGCCAAACACCGTCAAAATGTCCTCCCCGGCAACGGCGCCAAAAACTTGATCGCTCCGGAATGTAACCCAGAGAACGGTTGTAGTTTTACCGCAAGCGCACGGTATAGCGGCAAGCGGGTTATCGAACACAGGGAGGACGAATGACCGTGCTTGTTCTAATCAACCTGGCTATTTAAGAAGAGAGAAATTTGCCTTTGGTGATTCTGTCACAATCGTCAGACAAAGTACGGAAATATCAAATCAAATAAAGAACGTCTAGGGAATGGGGAATTCCCGCTACTCACCGTATTTCGTAAATGTGGTTCATCGGTATCAAAATTGCTAGAATAAGATTTTGGATGAACTAGTTACAACTGAATGTAGAGCCAAGCTCACGCTCTCGCGCTGTTGCCGGTCTATAGCTATCCTAGGTTTGGGTCCAATCTCTTGCAAACCCTAGCCTAGGGAAGCTAGCATTAGGATCAACATCATCGTTCAATCACGCGCCGAGCCCACTCTCGTGCAAACTCGGCCCACGACCTAGGTTGGGATAGTTCCTACCCGTCCAATCTCTTGCAAACGGGTATCGGCACGGAATTGCAACCGGGAACCCTAGTATCGGTCCAATCTCTTGCAAACCGATACTACGGAAATTCGATTCCAACCCAATTCGGATTTCTAGGGTTTCCTATCTAATTGGGATCCAATCTCTTGCAAATCCCAATCGGTATGAACTCCTAGCTATCCGTAGTAAATCGCTCCCAAACTAATCCCTAACAACGATTCTAGCAAAATTTCTACCAATTCATCACAAATATGAAATTGGGCTTGTAGGGTTCATCCCCACGCCCCAAGACGTGGAGACTACTCACAATTCATAGCACAAACACAAAAATAATCAATGAAATAAGCAAGAGAATTCATCACAATATTGAGATATGCAATAAAAATAGAATTTTTAGAGGAGAGAGACACAAACCAATGGAGTTCTTCAAATAATCCAACAAAAATCAACTTTTGTTTTCTCTCCAATCACAAGAATAAAGCTAAAGAGTTAATCTAAAAAGCTGCCAAAAATCTAACAGAAAAAGCTCTCCAAAACTAGGGTAAAAACGGGGGTTAAATACCCCCCAAAATCGTCCAAAAACTGTGACCAAAATACCCCTGCGCAGCCTGAAATCCGCAATTTTCGCTACAGGCAGCGCGTCGCACTCGGCCGAGTGACAAAAGTCGCTCGGCCGAGTGAGAAACCCTGTAAATACCCAGTAAGTCTTGATCTTCAGGGGTCTTCACTTCGGGGGCGGCTCGGCCGAGCGAGTTGTCATCACTCGGCCGATGGCTTCTTGGTACTCGGGCGGTCGGGATTATCCACTCGGCCGAGTGGATCTTCTGAAGCTCAGGCAGCCGAAAAATAGTAAGTTGGCGATTTTTGAATGGCTTCGTTGGGCGCCACTCGGGCGGACAGGATCTCGTCACTCGGCCGATGTGGTCTCCGTCGCTCGGTCGAGTGCACATATGAAACGTATCCGATCTGGTCGGCCGAGCGGTGTCTCGCTGGTCGGCCGATTGACTCCTCCACTCGGCCGAGTGGGACACCAAGAATGCCCAAACAGCTTGTTTTGGCCTCCTCGTCGCTCCTGCAACGTCCGTTCTTCTTCCGCTCCTCTCCAACAGCAAAATACCACTTGGGGAGGTCGTCGGTGACCCTCTGGTGTAAGCGCATCTCGAGATCACTCCAAATCGCTCCAAATCACCTGAAATGCGACAAAAACAACAAATCGTGAAAAGCATCGCAATATCGTCGATATATCGTGAAAAACATGATTTGGGCGATCTAAATGGCATGCAAACATGCGGAAAAAAGTGTAAAATAAGGAGTGATCAAGGGTCCGCTGACCCATTTCCAGATTTTGATTGATCTTCTCCTGGTTGGTTATATATTGAGTCAAGAGAGACTCAACCGGAGAGACAGCCCTCTGTTGGCCATACTGCTGCTACTGCTGGATTGGCTGCTGATTCCTGGGGGCATAAAATTGTTGCTGAGGTTGCTGCTGAAATTGTTGCTGCTGAAATTGTTGCTGCTGAACCTGACTCTGCTGTGGCCTAGCCGGCTGATATGTTTGTTGCTACGGCTGCTGAGGCGGCGAGGGCTGAAATGGTGGCCGGTAACTGAATTTTGGGTGGTTCCGGTTGTTTGGAGAGTAGGCCGGGTTGGAATTGGTCCTTGGCGGATACGGCGCATTTTCCGTGGGGTTGTAAAATAGTGCGCTCGCCTGATCCAACGGTGGTGAGATGTCACCACCGTCGAATTCCCCAAAGAATTCGGATTCTACCGCTGAAATTTGCTGTGTACCGGCCCCACCGGCTCCTACCATTAGTGCGGAGATCTGGGTCGAAAGCAAGTCGAACTTGCTTGATAGTTTGTCGACGTCCTCGACTCTGTGTATACCCCCAGACCTGGGTGTGGCCCTCTCGTCACACCACCGCTCATTGTTGGATGCCATATTTTCTAGAATATGTCCGACATCTTCCTCGCTCCTAGACATGAAGGAACCCCCAGCCGCGGCGTCCATAAAAGATTTCAGGTCATCCCTCAACCCATTGTAGAACAGATTAATAATCTTCCACTTCGGAAGCTCGTGGTGAGGGCATCTTCTTTGCATCTCCTTGTACCTCGTCCAAGCTTCATGCAAGGACTCGTGGCTGGCCTGGGAAAAGGAGGAGATCTCACTCCTCAACTTCATGGTCTTCCCCGGAGGAAAGAACTTCGTCAGAAAAGCGTTGGAGAGCTTCTCCCAGGTATTGAAAGTGTTGGGGTTCTTCCCCCTAAGCCATTGCTTGGCTTTGTCTCGCAAAGAGAAGGGGAACAGCTTCAGACGGATAGCCTCAGTCGTGACACCATTAATCCGGAAGGTGTCACACTTCACCAAGAAGGAGTCTAGATGCTCGATCGGGCTCTCCATGGGTGCACCCGTAAACTGGTCCTGCTGGATCCATGTCACTAAAGACGGCTTTAGCTAAAAGCTTTGGGCCGCAATAGCTGGAGAATGGATGGCGGAAGTGGACTCGATAGATGGCATCGAGTACTCCAATAGAGACTTGTGAGGCGGGATGTTCTCCTCCATGGATTCGGGATCCTCTCTTCTTCGCTTCTTGGCGGCCAAACGCCTAAGGGTGGCGTTAATCTCTGGATCGAGGGGAATCAAGTCGTCGAGACTTCTTGAACTCCTGCGCTTGAAAAACAACAAACACCCGTGAAGCGACAAGTGGGAAAGAAACAGATAAAATGAGAAATAAAAATAAGAAAAAGAAAAAAGAAAAAGGAGAATGCGAAAATTATCGCGAGGTAGGGATGAGAGATAGACATGAGGGTTCAAGAGATCCTAAAATAACAAGCACGTTGCCTCCCCGGCAACGGCGCCATAAACTTGACGTGTGCCTCGGCTTGCTATCCGTAAATGGCCGGGGGACCCGCGTGGGGGTTTAGAAATTTGTAACCACAAGCGCACGGTGTTGTAGTGTGGCTTGGGGGTCGAACACAGGGAGGCGAGGTTGTGCTTGAGTCAAGTAGGACCAAAATCACCCCGGGGGCGAGCTAGCCCGAATCGGTAGATGGTTGTCACGGAAGGAAATAAAGGGTATGAACAACAAGAAAATAAACCCGGGACTTTGGTTTCCACTCCAACGAGAGACTCTCACCGATACGGCCTACGGGTATGGATAGCGATCGGAATTAGGGTCTAATGGTGAGACGTTGCCTCTGAAAGTGGTACCGGCATCCCATGGGCCCGATATTCCGGTCGGTGCCCAGGATGATACACCGGACTTCCCGGATTCGATCAGTGGGCACTCCCGTGTCCATTAACACTGATCGATCCAGGGAGCACTAAGCCCGCAACGATGACTCCCAACGTCTCATCCTGCCGCTCCCGCGTGCTAGGATTCGACGTCTACGCTATGGGTGTGAGCTATGGCTAGGGAGTCAATCGCCAAGTTTATTCCCCCTTGGCCCAACGGTCAAAGGCGGTCATTTTCCCACCGATGACAATGAAACACCCCGCGAAACCGTTAGATTCCTAATCCATATCGATTTCCTAACCCTATGGACGCATCGGGAAGAGCACCCGAAGGGGTTTCCGCCAAAATCCCAGATTTGGGAACTACTCACAAAAATTCATTGAAAAGCGATCTAAATAAAAATTAACCGTTGGAATCATAATCGGACGATTGGAATGCGGAAGTAATAGAGTAATTAAGACAATACTAAAATTTGAGAAAGATCTGAAAACTTACAAAAGAACAGAAATTACAGCCGTCACAATGGGAGAAAACAGTAAAAACTAGCAGGCTCCCCGTTTCTGGAACCCTAGGGGTTCTATTTATAGACTCTCGCATCACCCGATCGGTTGATCCGTTACAAAATAATAACAGAAAACGGCGAGCTTTCACCCGGTCATATGAACCGGTCGGGTGAGTTCTTGAGTGACCGGTTGGATCTTGGCGCCATCAGGTGAAGCGATCGGTTTGGTGCCCGTGTCTTCAGCTCCTCATCATCAGCTACAGATGAACCGATCGGGTGAGAGTCACCCGATCGGTTGGAATTCTGCTCGAAAAGACAGAGAACAGGCCCCCGCTAAACCGGTCTGTGAACCGGTCGGGTGACTTCCAAATGAGCTCCGGCTAAGACCGGGTGGTGCACGCGTGCACCACCCGATCGGTTGGAGATGGCCAACCGACCGGGTGAGGGGCTGAAAGATGTATTCTTTGACGTTTAACCCCCTGGATCACGCGTGACTCCTCCCGTTGCTCCGGGGACTTGAGATATAGTCGTTAAACGTCCCCTACACGGTCAATCTCCTGCAAACATGGATAAACAAAGAAAAGTGAAAGAAAACGAGAAAATACGAGAAAACGAATAAAATACGGTGAAAAACACGGAGAAACACAAAAGAAAACGTCAGACGCACTAAGACCAAGGGCGGGGCCCAGGCCACCTAAAAAGCAGAAGATTCTGGGAAAACAACCCGACGACCAGATCTCTGAGCAAGATGGGGAGACTTTATCAACCCAGTCTGCTCGAGAGCCCCGTCCAGGGTCGGAAGAAGGGACACACAACCACCAGCTAAAATGGAATTCCATTACAGAAGAGGAAGAGTGTGTTACACAAAAGCCATAGAACAGTGAGGCTAGTGGGCTAAACCCTACTTCCCGCGTGATGGTTAGGGGCATCTTCGGAAGCGTCGGCTAGCAGCTCGATGCTTTGGAAGGGCACACCCCGTGCCTCGTCCTCACCCTCAGACTCCAGCTGGAGTTCTTCGAATCAAATTTCGGAAAGCAGGAACCTCCGCTGGATCTCAGATCGGCACCGGGCGAACCCCCTCACAAATGCCTCGTACATCGCCCTGGCGACAAAAGATGTGACGTACTCGTCCACGACTTCCCTTGCAATCCGCTCGGGATCCACTGCTCTAAGCACATGGACCCGACTCTCGAGGGCGGTGTAACGACCACTTTTCGTTGTACGTTGTTCGTGAATGTGCTTTTGGCCGTGCACGTGTTTGTTTTAGACTTTGTTTGTTTGTGAACACTTTCGTGTGATATGCCGTTGTGAACGTCTCTGAGAGTATTAAATAGTGACACTAAATTGGAACGACGTTTCTCGAGTCGTTTTCCCACAATTAAATCCTATTCGATGAGACGTTGCGATTCCCACTTTTGACGGGAGACGTTTCTATTTTTAGTTTCGTCGTCCGACGTCAACATTGATATCTGTCTTCTTAGTTAGCTCACTTTCGTCATCACGATCACCTCGATATTTATTTCATAATTTTTGGAGTTCATTTGACCACTTTTATATTTTTAACAAGGTTTATAATATTTTTAATAATTATGTTTTAAATTAATTTCGGCCAAATAAAATTTATTTGAGTTTAAAACGTTTTAAAGAATTTTTGAGCCAATTTCCAGCTCATTTGACCGCATCAAATCCTTGTGTGAGTTGGAGTTGGTGAGATTTGAATTTTAAATTATTTTAAACTCCTAATCTCATTAGGATTAGCCCTAGACCTAGTCAACCCATCTACACTATATAAACGACCTCTAGGAAGACCTATTTTCGCAAGAAATTAACCCTAGCCGCTCCCAAAACCCAAATTTGACCTTGCGACGAATCGTCGCAACGTTGCGACGAACTTCCCCGCAACGACCGAGAAAACAGGCCCAAATTCCCCGCACCGACCGGCCGCTGCCTCCGCACCAAGCCTCCGCCCCGCTTCGCACAGCCATCGCCCCGCTTCACCGTGCCTGACCGAGAGGAGCTCTCGGTCAGACCGGTCGCCCGCTCCGCACCAAGCATCGCTCCGCACCCGCATCGCTAGCCGCTCCTTCACCCTGCATCGCACCGTGCCCGACCGAAGGGATTCCCCGCATCGTCCGCCCTCCGCAACGTTGCAACGGCTGCAACGTTGCAGCGCCCGAACTCTCACACCCAAAGCGCCCGACCGAGAAGACCGACCGCTCCGATCGAGAGGCCGCCCGCACCCGCTGCTGAGCCCGCTCCGCAGTGCTGCACAGCGCCGTGCTCTGCGTCTGACCGAGCCAATCTCTCGGTCAGGCTAGTGTACGACCGAGGGCCATTCGTCGCAACCCCGCACCCGTCGCACCACTTGCCACCGAGGGCCCCCCAAGTTCTCCAGAGGTATTGTGGGTCCCCCAAAGGTCCCTAGGACTACTGTGGGCCCCACCTAGGTGCTTTCTCTCTGAAGATTTACCGCGTACGACGTTGCGACACGTCGTAGCCCGTCGTCGCACGTGCTAGCTTTGGAATCTGGAATCGTCGCTTCGGTTGATTGCTCTGAAATTTCCAGCGAGGAATCTAATTGGAATCTGGACTTGGAGCGCGATCTTATTATTCCAACCCCCGGCGTCGCTACCCGACGACGGTGTAGCTTTCGCGTCGTGTTGAGGTAACGCTTTGCACCCCTAGGACCCCCAACCCAACTTCCTGCTAATCAAGACTAAAAATCAGAATTTTAAAAATGTTTTAAATGTTTTAAATTCACTAATCAAGATTAATAAATTGGACTTTAGGCTGGTGGACTTGTGCACGTAGGATAATTGTGATTTTGGACTCTCTTGGACAGTGTTTCTCAGACGTCGTACTAGCAGGCAAGTGAAACTTGCCAACTCTTGTGTAGGGCCATGTTTTTAGGCCACTTCCTTGCTTTTAGCGTAAAAGAGACTAGTCAGTGAAATGATAGCTGGCTAGACGCCTACTTGATCTAGTTTGACAACGAAACTAGATCCGTCACCTAAATGATCTATCTTGACAACGAAGCTAGATCCAACTCTTTAAACTTGTTGATCATGCATACTAAACTGTCAAGTTTATTTTCCTTACCTGTACGCTTTACTACTTGCCATGTCATGTCATCCATGCATTGAATGTCACATTCGTAGCACACGCTGCATACTTGTACTTGCTTGTCCCGGGCTAGGTGCACCCCTACGCCATACTTGTTAAAAACACTTCCTGGCTCGTGATCCAGAAGAGATCATTCCCGTTCGGGGGTAAGGCCCTGGCTCGATACACGTGGAGGGGTAGGGTTGAGCGACCAATCAGCTTAGGAGTTGGCCCGATCAGCCACTCTAGCTGTAAGGCGTGAACTCTGTGCACGAGGTGCTTACTTTACTTGTCTTGTACTAGTGAGTGTTATATGTATAACTTGTCATCCATGCCATGTTAAATGCCATGCTCGTACCTTACTTTACTTTACTTTACTTGTTGCACTCATACTTTAACTGCCATGTCATTGCATTCATGCTAGAACTGCTAGGTTGCTTTACTTTTGCCTACTTTCAGTTTCCTTGCACAAGTCTCTTGTAGACTTGCTGACATGTGCCTCTTGCTCTTTTGGGTGTCACATGTTAGACCCTGAGCCAGAGACCGTTGCTGAGTACGTGATGTTTTGCTGACGCTGAGTCTGAGTCCATGATTGCCCAGGAGGTGTTTTGTGGACACCGGTGACCTTTGCTGAGCTTTCTTTTGTTTTAGGTTTTGTTGTTAGTTGTCGGTGTGTGGCACCTTTTCTCTGTACGTTGTACTTTTGTTGGCCATGTTTGGGCCTTTAGTCTTTTTTTCTTTTTAGCCTGGTGGCTTTTTCTGAGATGTTGAAACTTGTTTTATGGATATTCTGAGATATTTCTTTTGTCTCAATTCATTATTATTATCTTTGTTTCGTTCGTGTTGCAAGTACCTGCAGTTTTAAATTTGATTGACGCTTATCGGACTTGCAGCTTTGCAGCTTCAAGTCTGAGCGGACCTTCTCACGCTTCGCCTCCATATTTTTGGGAAGCGGGGCGTGACAGGTTTTGTTGGTGGCCCATGCAGGTCCCAGTCTTGCAATTGCGAATTAACGGAACAACGATAATAACGGAATGTCCATTAAATAAATTGCAACATCCGAGTCATAAGCCCTGAGTCTAGTCATTTTCCTATGTCACTAGGTGGTAAGAGACTTAGTTAGTCATCTGTGCTTGCTAGTTAGAGGCCTCTGATTGTTAGTTAGACTCCCTGTCAGCAGTTGATTTAATCGTCGTAGGAGTTACCTTAGTGGTTCTTGTCTAACTCTGACCATATTAGACTTCTAGAATTTCCTTCAGTCGTTCGTTTGGGTTCATCGATTTCGGACCAAGCTGAACGCATTTCATTACCGTCTAGCTCCTTAGAAGGTCTTAGCGCTTCGTTCCTTAATCTTTAGTTGTTCGACCGTAGGAGTTTCCCTGTAGATTCCCCTGATTCATATCCTAGGCGTATGTATGTTCTGATCACCTGACCAATTTCCTTGCCTCGATTCACGAGATCGCCTCATGACGATCGTCGTCAATTTTCGAACATCTCCATTACAAATCTTGAATCTTCTGAAAGTATTTTTCAATCTTCTCTCTCACTAAGTTTAAATCTGTTCAAAATTTTAATATATATATATATACTTCATGCTCCTTCGTTGATTTAAAATTTTTAAAACTTTTGTCGAAATTTCGAATACTAGCTTATGGTATTTTTCCAGTCTATATTTTTCGTACTTATGTAAATGTGTCGTCCCTTCATATATTAATTTTATTCTGAACCGTACTTTTAATTCAACTTGTGATTTTTCCTCCTGATTTATGCCATTCATATACTTTTCAAGTCACTTGGAAATTCAGCTTTCAGCAAGTCGATTTTATGCTCGACGTTTTCTCTACTTCAGATTTTTGTAAAATCACTATTTCATAACCACTTCCTGATTTAGACCCTCCATGATTTGATTTTAAAGCTTATTACCAATTTCGATAATTCTACTACTAAGTTAATATTATCTTTCCGTGCACCATACATACTTTCAATTATTTTTATATCCGTACCAGACCTGTTGTGCTCGTATATTAAGAACCATGTGTAAATCAGTTTCTCATTTTTGGCAAACCCTGGTTCCCTAAAAGTAGTTTCAATATTGATTATTTTAAATTTTCCATAGCCTAAAAGTTTTGAAAGCATTTAACATGAGTTTAAATTCTTACGTTACTTGATTTCATTTTTTGACTTTCAAAACTTTTGACAACATTATATTAAATTACTGATGTATAAAATTTTCTAAACCCTGTCCTTAATATTCTTGTAAATGATTTTACTTCCTTTTATAATGGTTTTATATAGATCAATAGACCATTTTCTCCTATTATGAATATTCGACTCAAACTTATTTTGAACGACTCGTTTTATCGACCTCCAAATATTTTTATACAGATGAGGATTCCAACTTTTGAAGTACAACAGTTTTCAAATTTCGCGTATTTTAGCTTATGTTATTTCATTTCCCGATCCTATGTAAGTATCAATACATCTCCCTTTCCTCTACCTAAACATTCACCAATGAATCACTGTTTCACCTAACCAAGCTGTCTCCTTGTATTCGTCCTATCTGAACTCGTGCTTATCGATCCTTCCCTCGTCACGCTTTCGACCTCGACCTCCCTTTGTTGCTTAGAGTTTAGTGCCCGTTAATGTCTGGGTCAACTCTAAGTTGTTAGTAAGCCCTTGGACCTTGGGATGTAGTTGTAGTGCACGTACCTAAGTTGTGTACGTGGGCTTGAATGAGTAACCCCCATAGCATATTGATGCTTGCCTATTGTGTGATATAAATATATACTCGGAGTTATTCGTGATATTATAAAGTTGTTTGTGTGTTAGTATTTATAGATTTGTGTGTGGTTAGCTATACCATACTAGGGATGCCTGTGTATATATGAGTTAGTGTTGGAATATCTAATGGGGTGTATGTAATTAGAGATACTTATAATGGTTGAAATAAGTGATTGGTAAAGCTATGTGTATGCTAGGAGTGACTATAATAAGTGTACATATAGTTAATTGAGTAGGCCTATTATATGACCTATATACTAGTACGTGTGAGTATGTGCTCGTAGGTAGATATATATAGTGTTTAGACGTAAGTAGTATGTTTTGTTGCCTGAGTATATATGAGATATGCATATGGTAGTAGGATTATAATTTTGATTGGTATTGTTTTCTTTTGCGGGATGTTGCAAGCGTGCATACCGTGAGGTATACACGACTATTGCACATCATAATTATGTGAGTGTAGATGTGTTAGTATACTAATTATAGGTAGTAGGCCATGGTGTGAATATATATGTTACATGTGTGTGACTATACGATGAATGCGTATGCATGTATTAGGGAGTGTATTATAATTATACGTGTGCTGATGTCTGTATTATTATTATGGTATATAGAGTGATTGAACTATGTGAGTATTACCTGACTAAATATTAAGTGTGATTGACTTAAGGTATGTATATGGTTGTATTGGTAGACGTATAAATATTGGAGTGGTATTGGTATAAGTATGAATGTCGTGTTACGTATATAGAATAATCTGATATGTGTATTGAGTCTCACTCAAGCTTGAGTGGGTATACTCTAAGTATAATGAATGTATGTTTGTAGTTGAATATGGCAATGTTTGATGTATGTATAGTGATAGGAGTGTTTGTGCCTGGTTGTGTTACGCACAAGATTGTGAGTCGTTATACCAGTATATAGTTATAGGTGTTGGTCTTGTGGTATAGTTAATTACTAAGGACTTGCCTGTGTGAACGTATGTGTGCTAGCTAAACTAGGTGTAGTTGTACTAGTAATATAATGGTATGATTGGTATGCGTGAATGAAATGTTAGCGTGTATGGATGTGCACCATGCACGGGTAAGTATGTGCTTAGTTATAATTATTGGTGACTATGATATACGTGGCGTGTCGTAAATACAGTTATAGGACCGTATGTGATGAGAATATATGGTGAACTATTTGCTTGCATTTGAGCGACTATATATTGTGAAACTATAGTAGTGTTGAATATATATATATATATATATATATATATATATATATATATATATATATATATATATATATATATATATATATATATATATATAGTGAAACTGGATTTAATTATGGTATGGTGTGACTACGCGAGTTGATGCGTTGGATGTATACTAGGAAATATTAGAGGGAAGTATACCCTTGATGTTTGTGCATAGGTAGCTATCTATACGTAGAGCAATGATTGTATTTGCTAAGTGTAAGACTATCCTTATATGAGTATCTGGAATATTGTTTGTGTTTAGGTAAGTAGTAGTTATATAAGGGATGAATGCTTATATATATGATTGAAATACATGTATGAAATTGATTGACTATAATAGGTATAAGTATATAATGTACGTGAATATATATATATATATATATATATATATCTGTGTGTGTGTGTGTGTGTGTGTGTGTGTGTGTGTGTGTGTTGGTAGTGTTAATGTTTGACTACCTAGTGCATACATAAGCACTTGTAATGACTATACCTGGTTGAATTATAATGTGACTTGATTGGGGTAGTTACTAGAGCGACTAGCTATATTAGAAAGTCCGAGGACGGACTTTATTCTAAGGTGGGGAGGATGTAACGACCACTTTTCGTTGTACGTTATTCGTGCACGTGCTTTTGGCCGTGCACATGTTAGTTTTAGACTTTGTTTGTTTGTGAACACTTTCGTGTAATATGCCGTTGTGAACGTCTCTGAGAGTATTAAATAGTGGCACTAAATTGGAACGACGTTTCTCGAGTCGTTTTCCCACAATTAAATCCTATTCGATGAGACGTTGCGATTCCCACTTTTGACGGGAGACATTTCTATTTTTAGTTTCGTCGTCCAACGTCAAAATTGATATCCGTCTTCTTAGTTAGCTCACTTTCGTCATCACGATCACCCCGATATTTATTTCATAATTTTTGGAGTTCATTTGACCACTTTTATATTTTTAACAAGGTTTATAATATTTTTAATAATTACGTTTTAAATTAATTTCGGTCAAATAAAATTTATTTGAGTTTAAAACGTTTTAAAGAATTTTTGAGCCAATTTCCAGCTCATTTGGATCGCATCAAATCCTTGTGTGAGTTGGAGTTGGTGAGATTTGAATTTTAAATTATTTTAAACTCCTAATCTCATTAGGATTAGCCCTAGACCTAGTCAACCCATCTACACTATATAAACGACCTCTAGGAAGACCTGTTTTCGCAAGAAATTAACCCTAGCCGCTCCCAAAACCCAAATTTGACGTTGCGACGAATCGTCGCAATGTTGCGACGAACTTCCCCGCAACGACCGAGAAAACAGGCCCAAATCCCCCGCACCGACCGACCGCTGCCTCCGTACCAAGCCCCCGCCCCGCTTCGTACAGCCATCGCCCCGCTTCACCATGCCTGACCGAGAGGAGCTCTCGGTCAGACCGGTCGCCCGCTCCGCACCAAGCATCGCTCCGCACCCGCATCGCTAGCCGCTCCGTCGCCCCGCATCGCACCGTGCCCGACCGAAGGGATTCCCCGCATCGTCCGTCCTCCGCAACGTTGCAACGGCTGCAACGTTGCAGTGCCCGAACTCCCGCATCCAAAGCGCCCGACCGAGACGACCGACCGCTCCGACCGAGAGGCCGCCCGCACCCGCTGCTGAGCCCGCTCCGCAGCGCTGCACAGCGCCGTGCTCTGTGTCTGACCGAGCCAATCTCTCGGTCAGGCTAGTGTACGACCGAGGGCCATTTGTCGTAACCCCGCACCCGTCGCACCACTTGCCACCGAGGGCCCCCCAAGGTCTCCAAAGGTATTGTGGGTCCCCCAAAGGTCCCTAGGACTACTGTGGGCCCCACCTAGGTGCTTTCTCTCTGACGATTTGCCGCGTACGACGTTGCGACACGTCGTAGCCCGTCGTCGCACGTGCTAGCTTTGGAATCTGGAATCGTCGCTTCGGTTGATTGCTCTGAAATTTCTAGCAAGGAATCTAATTGGAATCTGGACTTGGAGCGCGATCTTATTATTCCAACCCCCGGCGTCGCTACCCGACGCCGGTGTAGCTTTCGCGTCGTGTTGAGGTAACGCTTTGCACCCCTAGGACCCCCAACCCAACTTCCTGCTAATCAAGACTAAAAATCAGAATTTTAAAAATGTTTTAAATGTTTTAAATTCACTAATCAAGATTAATAAATTGGACTTTAGGCCGGTGGACTTGTGCACGTAGGATAATTATGATTTTGGACTCTCTTGGACAGTGTTTCTCAGACGTCGTACTAGCAGGCAAGTGAAACTTGCCAACTCTTGTGTAGGGCCATGTTTTAAGGCCACTTCCTTGATTTTAGCGTAAAAGAGACTAATCAGTGAAATGATAGCTGGCTAGATGCCTACTTGATCTAGTTTGACAACGAAACTAGATCAGTCACCAAAATGATCTATCTTGACAACGAAGCTAGATCCAAATCTTTAAACTTGTTGATCATGCATACTAAACTGTCAAGTTTACTTTCCTTACCTGTACGCTTTACTACTTGCCATGTCATGTCATCCATGCATTGAATGTCACATTCGTAGCACACGCAACATACTTGTACTTGCTTGTCCCGGGCTAGGTGCACCCCTATGCCATACTTGTTAAAAACACTTATTGGCTCGTGATCCAGAAGCGAGCATTCCCGTTCGGGGGTAAGGCCCTGGCTCGATACACGTGGAGGGGTAGGGTTGAGCGACCAATCAGCTTAGGAGTTGGCCCGATCAGCCACTCTAGCTGTAAGGCGTGAACTCTGTGTACGAGGTGCTTACTTTACTTGTCTTGTACTAGTGAGTGTTATATGTATAACTTGTCATCCATGCCATGTTAAATGCCATGCTCGTACCTTACTTTACTTTACTTTACTTGCTGCACTCATACTTTAACTGCCATGTCATTGCATTCATGCTAGAACTGCTAGGTTGCTTTACTTTTGCCTACTTTCAGTTTCCTTGCACAAGTCTCTTGTAGACTTGCTGACATGTGCCCCTTGCTCTTTTGGGTGTCACATGTTAGACCCTGAGCCAGAGACCGTTGCTGAGTACGTGATGTTTTGCTGACGCTGAGTCTGAGTCCATGATTGCCCAGGAGGTGTTTTGTGGACACCGGTGACCTTTGCTGAGCTTTCGTTTGTTTTAGGTTTTGTTGTTAGTTGTCGGTGTGTGGCACCTTTTCTCTGTACGTTGTACTTTTGTTGGCCATGTTTGGGCCTTTAGTCTCTTTTTCTTTTTAGCCTGGTGGCTTTTTCTGAGATGTTGAAACTTGTTTTATGGATATTCTGAGATATTTCTTTTGTCTCAATTCATTATTATTATCTTTGTTTCGTTCGTGTTGCAAGGACCTGCAGTTTTAAATTTGATTGACGCTTATCAGACTTGCATCTTTGCAGCTTCAAGTCTGAGCGGACCTTCTCACGCTTCGCCTCCATATTTTTGGGAAGCGGGGTGTGACTGGCGGCAACTTGGCACTGGTGCTCCACCTGCTCCTTCTCAACCTCTTAGGAACTGGCATTGAGTTTGGCCATAAGAGCCAGCTCTCTCTCCTATTCCGCCTCCAAGAGGCTTGCGAGCTCCATGACATCGACTTCGATTGCGGGGCTACCATCCCCTCCGGCCTCAGCGACGGCCTTTGTCAGCTCAGATACCCAATCCTCGGCCTTAGCCTTTTCAACCAGTGCTAAAGCTCTCTCCAGCTCTAACTTCTCCAGGGCGGCTGAGAGCTCAGCCACCTGAGCCTCCAGTGATCTGGAGCGTGCCTCGGCTACCTGGGTCGCTTTTCCTTCGCCCCCATCGGCCTCAGGCTTCAGGGACAGGCCTTCTCGGGTCTCAGAGAGCGCCACAAATTGGTGTCTCATCGAAAGGCCAACCGAGGACAACTACATCAGGAGGCAGGGGGAAGTTGAAATCCCTTACGAAAGATGGGACATGCTAAAGACCTCACCTGTTGACCGGCCTGTACCATGAAGGCCGCTAGCCGATCACCTCTGACTCCGTCCAGCACGGATTGGTCCAAAGGAAGGCTGTAGTTCTCAGCCAGCCGGGCCTCCATCCTGTAATTGGATAAGATGGACTGCTTCAAACCCACAGGAAAGCGGGGGCTGAGCAAGCCTTCCCCTGGCTGCGGCAGATCGGCCTCGACCGATCGGAACGCACCCAGGGACCACTGATAGACTTCCAGGAGCGATCCTGGCAGGGGAGGCGAGGGGCCGACCCATGGCCACGCGTCCTGCATCGGGGAAGGCCGGGTGTGACCCTCAAGAGAAGGGACGCCCTCGACCATAACAGGGACCTGGGCCTTTTTTCACGTGTCCTCCCCCAGACCGGCCGGAGCTGGCCCCCTCGCCCTCTTAGAACCCGTCCCAAAAAACCCGACCCGTTTTTTCATCTGAATTTCCAGCACGTGGTCCCTCCGCCACGGGTTGGGATCCTGGACGGTGGCAGGAATGGAGGGCTGAGAGGAACCTTGGCCGAACCCACCTGAGCAAAAGGACAAGATAAGGAAACAGTCTCGATTGGCCGAGTTCCTGATGTCGACACCCCCAGATCCAGAGCTTCAACAAAACTCACCGAGGGGCCACACGGTTTTCCACAGGATTAGGCCGGATAAGAGGACGTCAACTTTTTGGTCCACAGCAGGGACCGACAACAGAGTGTCGATCACCTTGAGCTTGGCGTCGGTGGGACTCCCAAGCTCGAGGGTCAGTGCGCTCACCACCCCCCATTGGGCCAGGATGTCCACCTTTGATGGGAAGCCAACAAAGACGTACTCACCCTTCCAGTGTTTCAAGGAACTCAACAGCCCCAGCACCAAGCTCTTCTTCGGTCGAGCACTGATGTAAAGCCAGGCTCCCGTCTGATGATGGCTCAGGCGGAAGAATTGGGCAAAAAGTCGAAGGGACGGCTCAATCCCCTTTAGCATGCAGAGAACGACAAACCCAACAAGACACCCGATGGCATTGGGGCAGAATTGGCATAAGGAAAGCCCGTAAGCTCGTAGAAACATGACGACGAAGGGGTGGAGAGGGAACCGAATCCCGAACTAGAAACTCTATTCGTACACCCCGACTTCTCGAGGACCAAGGAAGCATATCTGCTCGTCCTTCTCGGGGGCCCGGGCAGAGCACGGGGGGAGTAGATAGCTGGAGCGTAATGCTCCAATTGAAGTGGCGCAAAGAGACGACTGACACCCCAGTACCTCGGGAGGCACCCCTGAGAGCTCCCCACCTGTGGCGGAACACCGTCGTGATGGAGCTGCGAGCTGGACCTAGATTGGTGGCAGCCACCAGGTGCCCTGAACCCATGGCCGAAGAGGAGGATTGCATGAGGCAGCGCTTGAGGAAGACCCGGTCCGGCGGCAAGGGAAGGGTAGAAGTGAGTGTCGATTGAAGGAGCGAAACCCTCGTCCGACAGACGGCGGCTTCCCTTTATACTTCCCCCTCAAAACCTTCCCTCGCATCACGAGTCGATCATATGAGCGCATGTGTCGACATCCCGTGAGGCTCGGCGCCTCGAATTCCATGCCCAGGGGCGGGGGAAATTCAACCGGCCTAGGTCATGATGGCTCCCATTTAAGGGCACCGACTCGACTGGCATGCTTGACAAGATCTACCCAAGTCACATCGCCCGAACCGAACCGGCAGCATCCGATCGGCACGAGCAATATGGGCAATTGATACTACCATTTGGAGGTGGCCCAAGAACTAGCGACCCAAGCCCACACTTGAAGCTGGAAGCCCATAAAAGGAGTTCGGCCCAACCGACGAGGCCCTTGCAAGGACTCGAAATTTGGTCGACCACGACCGGGCGTGCGCTCGGTCAGCCCACGCCAGCAGGAGATAACCGCTCCCCTAAAACACGCCTCTTAATGACCATTAAGGAGCCCATTAACCCACCCCCACGACACATGCATGTGCCTTCAAGGAGGCAGATCATGGGGGCAGAGAGTGGGGGACGTGGTTTGGGAGCGATCATGGGACGAACCCTATAAAGGGACTCGGGAGGCAACCAAGAAAGGGACCTGACCCTTGATACCAATAGACGGAGGTATTCTACTCAAAGACCTTGTTTTCCACTTTGCCTTCCCTCCCTTAACTCGGTTCGAGGATACGCGTATCGGCCTCCCTTTAAACCGTACCGGTCTCGCCGAGTATCTTTCAGGTCCATTCTAACTTAGGCATCGGAGGGGACTTGGCTGGAACCAAGGTCCGGCCCCCCTGATGAGCTCCTTCGTCTTTCCAGGTCAAGCAAATCCCAAGGAGCCGAGGCTACCCCTCAGCGCAGCACCTACTGAGGCCAGGCGCACCCAGCGTTGAGCCTGCTCACCCCCGACGAGCCTCTCTATGAACCGAGGCCGAGCGTTCTCCAAGGTGCCGAGGCTACCCCTCCAAACCTCACTGACCGAGGCCGAGCGTTCTCCAAGGTACCGAGGCTACCCCTCTGCACCTCACTGACTGAGGCTGAGTGCTCCAGACGAAGAGCTCGCTCGCCCTCGACACCCCGAGCCAGCAGTTTTTGGAGCTGGCACGAGGATCCAAGCTACCCTCGCCGAGCACTCGCACGCTTGGCGGGACCCAGGGGTCTCACCGGATCCCTTGACCACGTTGACCGTCGAACCCTCGGTCAACGATTCAGTGGTGAGAAAACACCCGTAAACAAATACCTTATCATTGTAAGTCGTTCATATTAGTATCATTTAGTCAATTTTCATGAACGGTGTTAAAAATGTCGATTTTGTCCCCTTATTGTTCTTCCTACTTCTCATGTCCCGTTCTGCCCGGTCTTGCCCGGTCCCATCATCTTTTAACAATATGGAAGAATTAAGATTGAGATATTGGGATTTTCTCTTTATCTTCTTTGTCATGCCCTTTACCCCCTCTTCTTCTTCTTAAACCCATTACAAACAAACCACGCTGCTGCTTCTTCTTAAAACTTTACAAAAATTACAAAAAATTCCTAAAACTGAGAAGACTAAAGGAAACTGTGAGGCAATTAAAAAGACTTTAATTTTAAAGATCACAGTAATTAGTAAAGAAGAAGATAAAGAAGAAGATGTAATTTTTAAATAAATAAAAGGCAAATTTATCATTGAAAAAGTAGATGTGGATAGTGTTGACGAGAAAATTCGTCAAACAGTAAAATGTGGCTGACTTGGACGCCTCCGGTGACGTGGTGCTTTGTCGGCTGAGGAATGGAACACAAGGCAACTTGAACCCAGGTCAGGGAGGACTATGTCCGAGCTGTTGGGATAAAGCCCGACCAAACTTCGAGTTGTTCCGAGCTATCTGCTGCAGATACTCCGAGTTGTGACTTGATCACTCCATATTTTACACCCTTTTTCTGCATGTTTGCATGCCACTTTGATCGCTCATATCGCATTTTTCACGATTATTCGACAATATTGCGATGCTTTTAACGATTTCTTGTTTTTTTCGTATTTAAGGAGATATAGAGCGATTCAGAGTGATTCTGAGATCAAGAGGATTTGCACCCACTCTGGAGTGTCACCCAAGGCTCTTTGGAGGGCTATTCGATGATGGAAGACGAGTGGAAGAGGAAGGAACTTCGTAGGAGCGATGAGGAAGTGAAACGATGAAGATTGGGCATCTGCAGCATCTCACTCAGCCGAGTGAAGCACTCACTCGGCCGAGCAAGAAGACCGCTCGGCCGACCAGACCGGATACACACCACAGAAGGAAATCAGCGTACACTCGGCCGAGTGACGATAGTTCACTCGGCCGAGCATGGAAATCCACTCGCCCGAGTGGCATGGAAAATCCGCCACCAAAAGAGGCCGACTTACTGGAAATGTACAGACGATTGAGGCTTCCGACTCGGCCGAGCATGAAAAGCCCCTCGACCGAGTGAGTAAAGCCACTCGGCCGAGTCACGTCCGAAGACAGACCCTCGAAAATCCCCAACTTACTGGAAATTTACAGGGTTTGTCACTCGGCCGAGTGACATTTGTCACTTGGCCGAGTGAGCCGCCCCGCTTGCTGCGTAAAGTGCGATTTCTGGGCTGCGCAGGGGCATTTTTGTCACGAATTTCTGGGCGATTTTGAGGGGTATTTAAACCCAGTTTTTGCCCTAGTTTAGGAGAAATTTTTGATACTTTTGGCAGCCCTTTTAGAGAGCTTTTTAGATAATTAGATTTAGACTTTTTGGGAGATTAGAAAGGCTACTTTTGTTGGATGCTATTGGATTCTCATTGGTTTGTCTCTCTTCTTATCAAAAACCCCATTTTTGTTGATAATCTCTCTATTGCTATGAATTGTGTTGATTTTGCTATTGAATTTCTTATGAATTGCATGATGATTAGTGAGTAGTTTTATTGTCCTAGGGCATAGGGATGAACCCTATTTCCGAATTGTGATGAATTGGTGAAATTCTTGCTAGACTTGATTAGGGTTAGGTTGGGATTGATAAATTACGGATAGCTAGGGATTCATATCGATTGGGATTTGCAAGAGATTGGGTCCCAATTGATAGGAAGCCCTAGAAATTCGATTTAGATTTACGATTGGACTCATCTAGGATTGGTTTGCAAGATATTGGACCAAGGCTAGGGTTTTCAATCGTAATTCTATACCAATACCCATTTGCAAGAGATTGGATGGGTGGGAACTATCTCAACATAGGTCGTAGCTCGAGTTTACACGAGAGTGGGCTTGAGATACGATTGAACGATGTTGTCGATCCTAATGCTAGTGACTTAGGCTAGTGTTTGTAAGAGATTGGGCACTATCCTAGGTTCGCTATAGACCGGCAATATCACGAGAGCGTGAGCTTGGTTCTACATCTAGTTGCGACTAGTTCACCTAAGATTCAAGTCTAGCAATGATAAAACCCACGAATCACAACGATGAGATACGGTCCGTAGCGGGGATTCCCAATCCCTAGGCATTTTTATTTTATTGATATTTCCATAGACATTTGAACGATTGTGACAATTTCACCCCCGAATCATTCTCGACCATTTTGATAGCTAGGTTATTGGAAAGACACACTGTCATTGTTCCTCCCTGAGTTCGATACCCGCTCGTCGCTACACCGTGTGCTTGCGGTAAGACTACGAGTCGCTTGTCCCGGGTGCATGTGCATTGATCACTCCGTATTTTACACCTTTTTTCTGCGTGTTTGCATGCCATTTAGATCGCTCAAATTGCATTTTTCATGTTTATTCGATAATATTGCGATGCTTTTCACGATTTGTTGTTTTATCGTATTTCAAGAGATTTGGAGCGATTTGGAGTGATTCTGAGATGCACCTACTCCGGAGTGTCACCGAGAACTCTCTTGAGGGGTATTTTGCTATTGGAGAGGAGTGGAAGAGGAAAGAACGGCGTAGGAGTGACGAGGAGGCAAAAACATGAAGAATGGGCATTTTCAGCATGCCACTCGACCGAGTGAAGGAGTCACTCGGCCGACCATCGGAAGCCCGCTCGGCCGGCCAGATCGGACACGCAACAGGCGTGCACTCGGCCGAGCATCGCCAAGTCACTCGGCCGAACCACGGATACCCACTCGCCCGAGTGGCATCAAGACGGCGGCAGCAAAAATCACAGACTTACTGTTTCTGTACAGTCAATTTCCGAGTCACCGTCCGCCCGAGTGACAAATGATGTCTGCCCGAGTGATAAATGACGTCCGCCCGAGTGACGAGGGACCGTCCGCCCGAGTGACCTCCGAGGAAGCGACCCCCAAGACCCCCAACTCTCTGTTTCTATATAGGGTTCGTCACTCGACCAAGTGACATTTGTCACTCGGCCGAGTGAGCCGCGCTACCTGTAGCGTAAACTGCGATTTTGAGGCTGCGCAGGGGCATTTTCGTCAGGGTTTTTTGGGCGATTTTGGGGGGTATTTAACCCCAGTTTTTAACCTAGTTTAGAGAGCCTTTTTCAGAACTTTTGCAGCCTTTTTAGATTAACTTTTTAGGGATTAGATTTAGCTTTTAGGGAGGAGAGAAAAGTGAGATTTTGTTGGATGCTATCTTGTTCTTCATTGGTTTGTCTCTCTTTCCCTCAAAAACTCCATTTTATTGATATTTTGAATATAGCAATGAATTCTATTGATTTTGATTGTGAATTTGTATTGAATTTGATTATGATTTGTGAGTAGTTCATCGTCTTAGGGCGTAGGGATGAACCTTACGAGCCCAATTTCGAATTTGTGATGAATTGGTGAAACTATTGCTAGGATTGATTAGGGTTAGTTTGGGATTGATATAATACAAATAGTTAGGGATTCATACCGATTGGGATTTGCAAGAGATTGGATCCCAATTCGATAGGAAGCCCTAAATATTCGAATTGGGTTGCAATTGAATCTCTCCGGAATCGGTTTGTAAGAGATTGGACCGAAACTAGGGTTTTTGATTACAATTCTATACCAATACCCGTTTGCAAGAGATTGGACGTGTAGGAACTATCCCAACCTAGGTCGTAGCTCGAGTTTGCACGAGAGTGGGCTCGAGATACGATTGAACGATGATGTTGTTCTTCACGCTAGTTTGCCTAGGTTAGGGTTTGCAAGAGATTGGACCCTACCCTAGGTCGGCTATAGACCGGCAATAGCGCGAGAGCGTGAGCTTGGTTCTACATTTAGTTGCAACTAGTTCGCCCAAAATTCGAGTCTAGCAATTGTGAAACCTACGAATCACAGTGATGAGATACGGCAAGTAGCGGGGACTCCCTATCCCCTAAGCGTGTTTATTAATTTGTTATTCCTTTATTACATTTGAACGGCTATGACCGCATATTTGCGAACATTTCTCGACTTTTCCTATAGCCAGGTGATTGAAGAAGACACTGTTATTAAGCCTCCCTGTGTTCGATACCCGCTCGCCGCTACACCGTGCGCTTGCGGTAAGACTACAGTGTCGCCGCTCTGGGACGTGTATCCGGGGCGCGATCAAGTTTTTGGCGCCGTTGCCGGGGAGCGCAATAGTGTTTGATTATATCTACCTAGCTATTTATTTTTTTTATCATTTCTATTTTTATTTTACCCTTCCTTTGTGCTAACTATTTCTTTGAAACTCTTTTCCCCCTTGCATGTACACGAGATCCTCGGCGAACCCCGAAGAAATACTATAAGATCCGGAGATCGAGCGTACATTGAGGAGGATCCGAGCGGATAGGAGACTTGATACGGAAGGGAATTTTATGACCGAACCTAAGACACCTGAAGGCTTGGCGGATCGAATGGCGAGGATCATTTCCATAAGAGATAGGCTTCGGCCTAAGACTTCCTCTACGACCTCGTCCATAGCTATGCCGGAGTTGGCGGCCGACAAAAATTTCGAATTGAAGACCGGATTGGTGGTCCTTATGCAACAAGACCCTTTTCATGGGAACTCCCATGAAAACCCTCATTACCACATCCAGCTCTTCCTATCAAAATGTGCCACCTTCCAGATGCCGGGCGTCTCCATAGATGCTATCAGACTACGCCTCTTCCCTTTCACACTCAAGGACAAGGCATTATATTGGTTGAGGACGCAATCTGAAGGAATCTTCACCACTTGGGATGAATTGGCGAGTGCCTTCGTCGACAAATTTTACCCGCCCTCCAAGACAGTGAAGATAAGAAGTGCTCTCATGTCCTTTAAGCAAGGACCACAAGAGACTCTCTATGAAGCATGGGAGCGCTTCAAGGACTTGCAACATCAATGCCCCCATCATAGCATTGAGGATTGGGAGCTGGTCCACAGCTTGTACAATGGACTCCAACCGGGCACGAAGTAGATTATTGATGCCACGGCAAATGGAGCCATTTTGTCGAAGACTCCCGATGAAGCTACGGTCTTGCTTGAGGAGATGGCCTCGAACAACCAACAATGGGGGGACGAGCGAGGACATTCTTCATCCTCCTTGAAGCCCACAAGTATCTATGAGGCCAAGGCCGTGGCGGAGCTTTCTAGCAAGTTTGATTCTCTCCACAAGGTAGTGGAGAGATTGGAGAAATTCATTACGTAGCCTCAAGGAGCCCCTTCTACATCCACGCCGACAAATCATATAAGCGATTGGCAAGACCAATCCCAATCCATGTATGTAGGAGGAGAGCAAGGAGAAGGAGCTTTGGGGCAAGTTCAATATGTCGCGGGAAATTCTGGATATTGGGCCAATCCGGCCGCTAGAAACCATCCGGGTATCTCATATGCCAATAATGATGGTGCATTGAACCCCCCGCCACAACAACCTCCTCAAGCTCGGGCTCCACCACCACCACAACTGAATTATCCACAAAGGGGGCCATAGCAACAAAATTTCCCACCGAGGCAACAAGTGGGACCTTATAGGCCACCCGGGTATAATCAAGGGTGGAGAAATCCCAACCCTCCATAAGCTCAACAACGTTCGGATTTTGAAGCTAAGGTGGATGAGTTTATGGCGGAACAAAGGAAGATTAACACCACTTCGAAGGCGGGGCAAGATTCTCTCGCCACCGTCGTCGCCCAAATCGGGGAGCAACTTGCTTTGCTCAATAGGAACAACCAACAATTGCCGGCTCAATCCGAGCCGAATCCACGGGGCAACACCGGCCACATCAATGCGATCGTTGCGGTTACAACGAGAGGAGGGAAGGATACCACCCCCCATTGACTCAAATTAAGGAACCCGTGGTGGAGAATCTACAAGAGAGCGAGCCGACATTTGAAGTTGGAAAAGAGAAGGAGCCGCAAAGGGAAGTGAAGTCTAGAGAGGAAGAGCTTATTGATGAGCACCGATTTATGCCACCGGTGCCCTTCCCTCAACGGCTAGCTAGAGCCAAGATGGAGAAACGGCTAGCCAAGTTTCTCGAGTATTTGAGAGGGGTGAGCCTCAATATCCCCTTCCTCTACGCTATAGTGGAAATCCCATCTTACGCCAAGTTCTTAAAGGACTTGATCATGGGAAAGAAGAGGAAGGAGAAGATCATGCTCGCGGAGGAAGGGACTTGGTTCACAAAGAGGGAGAAAGAGCCCGCCAAATTTAAAGATCCAGGGAGTTTCCGGATTCCTTGCACTCTAGGAGGCGTCCCCCTACAAAAAGCATAGGTAGATTTGGGGGCTAGTGTTAGCCTCATGCCTCTCTCCATGTTCCGGAAGTTGAATACCGGCACGAATTTGAAGCCTACCGACATGCGGATTCAACTAGCGGATGGGAGGATTACAAGACCGGTTGGGATCACGGAGGACATCCCACTCCAAGTTCCGGGAGTTATATGTCTGCCATGCGATTTCGTGATAATGGATGTCAAGGAGGAGGGCGATACATCACTCATACTTGGACGCCCATTCCTTGCCACCGCCGATGTCATCGTCGATGTGCGGGAGGGGACCCTTACCTTGAACGTCGGCAACAACGAAGTGGAGCTCCATATACCGAAGGCAATGAAGCACATGACGTATCATGAGGAGCTGGACTACATGGACCTCCTTGATGAGGTCATTGAAGAAGCGATCACCCACTCCATCGGCGCACCCCACGAAGATAGCTTTGAAGAAGGCCTAAATTTGGCCAAGGAAGAAAATATGGAGCACTCTCCCGATATCTCCATGGCAATTGATGATTGCGACGCTGATGTCGCAAGAATACGGGAGCTCTGCAAGCTCTCGAAGTTGAGGACTCCGAAGAAAGCTCCACCGATACAACGATCGGTGTCCCCAGCAAAGTCGAAGCCCGGAACAAGCTCTAGCTTGGGGGAGCCACCCCCCACCATTACCCATGACGAAGGGACGCTGAGGAAGACCTCATACCACCATGATCCAAATCCGAGTGGTCTTCCAAGCAAGTTCGACAGGTGCATCTCGTATGCACCCAACATCAAGCGTTAATTGAAAATCAAAAGGGGTCGAGCTCAAGACCTTAAACAAGCGCTTGTCGGGAGACAACACGACGGTTATCGCATTTTTTCTATTTTAATTTTTATTTTTGTTTTAGACTTTGTTAGTGTTTTGAGTCGTTTGCCCGAAAAATTTTGACAACGGGTCCTATTTTCTTTGACAGGAGAGGAGAACGGGATATCTATCATATGGAGGATGACCAAGGCAAAGAGGAGCGCTCCATGGACACGCTCGAGGCTTAGGAGAAGGAAGAAACCACCTGAAAGAAGAAAAACAGAGATTAGAGCCAAAACGAAGCATCACAGCAGAAAACAAAGCATCACTCGGCCGAGTACCATAGCCACTCGGCCGAGCAACCAACGTCGTCCGCACGAGTGGCCCACCAACAAGGGAAGTCTGCTGTACCCAACTCTCTGTGTTTTTTGTGATTTCAGTATAAACTTCCACTCGGCCGAGTATATTTCCTCACTTGGCCGAGTGAAACTGATACCCTCCTAGGGCAAGTGCTGCCGAGTAGCTTGAGCCACTCGGCCGAATGGACTTTCTCCACTCGGACGAGGGTGGCAAAGACACTCGGCCGAGTCGTAAGCGGCGAGGAGTTTTTAAAAATAATTTCGTTACGATCACTTGGCCGAGTGATATAGTCACTCGGCCGAGTCGTAACTAATCCTATATAAGCTGACGCAGGCTCGGCGTGGAATTCGAAGCGACAAAATTCTCGATCGCCCGAACCCGCGCCTCGTCCGACCCTCGCTCGCCCGCTGCGACCGCCCACTCGCCCGACCGCCACGCCCGCCGGTCCGACCGCCACGTCACCGATGGCCGACGTCGACCACCGCTCTGACCGATCGACGACGACGTCCCTCGTCGACGGCCGACCTCCGATAACCCTATTTCGCCCCATTTCTCCATTTTCTCCTATTTTTTGATGATCCGTGCACTAATCGAGCCCCTAAATCAAATTAATTTCATTATCTATCTATTATACCCCTAACCCCCCATGTATTTTGAATTTTACACGCTGATATCGTTGTTTGATGTGCAGGCTATCTTGGGGAGCTTAGGGGAGCTTCCGGGGCGCGCTTTTGGCTTTGTGGAGTCGGCGTCTTCGCACGCATCCACTGTTTTGCTCTCGTGGCGTGTTCAGGTACCTTCGTTCCATTATTTTTGGCACGCCGCATTTTATATTAGTTGGGTGATCGCTCGGGGCACACATGCCGTCCCAAACACGGCCACGCACTAGGAGAGCCTCCGCCAAGCGGAAAAGGCCGGATGGGCCCGGCCCCTCCCACGAGATGGAGGACTCTCCTCCGCCTACACCACCTCACCCCACACAGTCACAGCCTGCCGATCCAGTCCACCCACAGCCACTTCCAGCCAAGCCCATCCACCCACAGCCACCACCGGCTCCTATCGTCGGGCCGCTGGGTATTACGTTTCGAGACGATGCACATCGCGTCATTTTTGAGCGTATCGCCCAGCGCTGGATAGTGCCCTCCAAGTTCGCACACCGTGCAGACCTAGACCGCCTGGGGTACTCGAGGGGATGCTCACGTTGTACGACAACGTGGGTTGGCGAGATTTTCTCTCTGTGTCGGCAGACACCTACGTCCGCCCGACACTCGAGGTACTCAGCTCGATCGCCCGGACCGCTGAGGGATGCTCCTTTCGACTTATGGATCGAGAGTGTCAGGTCACTCTCGATATGCTTCGAGCGTTATTTCAGTGGCCCGCAGTCCCCACGCCCGACCGAGCCTACGCCCCCACACGCATCCCTCCCCCATCTTTCGATTCACACGCCTTTTGGGCCAGGATCACGGGTTTACCTCAGGCCTTTGACCCTAGTAGGGCCAAGGCCTCAGCCATAGTCCATCCCTGTCTCCGCATAGCACAGCGCATTATGGAGACCACCTTTCTGGAGAGGTACGAGCCTGGGACGATGTCGACGCCTGAGCTCTATATGCTCTACGCGATGACTCGCCCCAGAGTTCTTGATAGGGATTGTGTTACGATGGTCCCCGCCGTAGAGATTAACGTCGCTAGCTAGTTTTTGGACCGCATCATCGTATCGGTGGGCGCTCGCTCCCTGATATGTTGCGGCGGCCTAATCACCCTGCTAGCCCTGATGACCGGTGAGGACCTACCGACCGACTTGCGTCGACCTTCGGGCCCCACTGCACTTTCGATAGACGTCATGGCCCCTAGTGAGCACAGCACCCTTTCGACCCATGCCTGCTGTCCCGATCACCTACACTGCACGTATTAGACAGCCCCAACCTACTAAGCCTAGACCTGTCCGTCCCTCTGCTCCACCACCCCCTGACGCCTTAGTTCAGAGCGTTCGCGCTCTTGAGGGTGCGATGAGTGGACTCCAGGGCGATTTTAGGGCTATGTCTTCCATAGTCACCGCCATGCAGCACCGCCTCGAGCTACTTCCCGGCATTCACTTTTGCCTTACCCAGATCCTCGAGCGACTGCCACGACCACCACCCACCCAGCTGACTGTTCCACGCCCACCACCCCCACCACCACCCACCCAGCAGACTGTCACCCAGCCACCCCCACCTCCGCCTCAGGACGAAGATGGCGCATCACCACCGGCTTCGGTACACCCTTGATGCCATCGATATTTTTTGTCGTTATGCTGCCCATTCTCTGCTTGGTCCTGATGATTTTTGCCCATCCCCCCTCCTCCCATCACTATTTTTGTCCACATTTTGATCATATCATTCTATATCCTTCTTCGGGAGTGAGGGAGAGTATTTTTGGTGACACACACATATCTGCATCACTCTTATCCTTGCATGCATCACATCCGCATCATATTTTCATTTTGTTTTTAATTTATTTTATTTTATCTTTCTTTTTATCATGCATGCATACCCACCCCCCCACCCATTACCCGTCTCTCGGTGTGCCACACTTCGCACATTGAGGACACCGTGCACTTTAGCTTGGGGGAGTGAGTTCTCACACTTTTTGCTTTTATCACCTTTTATTTTTAGTTTTCTTCACGTTTTTTCACTTTTGCACCCATTTTTCGTCACGTTTTCATTTATTTACCATGCATCACGTTTTTCTTATTTTTCTTGTGTGCTGCATTGTAAATAGTTTTTATTTTCGTTTATCTTTATTTCTTTCATCTTTTGCTAGAGATGACTTTTCTGTGATGATAATGACGTGGTGTTAGCTTTTCTATATATGCATGCTACATTTGTCATGTCATAGTTTTTTTATTTCTGATATCATATGCTATGTTCTGCTTTGCATTTAGAAATAGTAACCCACTCTCTTTTGCTGTATGAAAATGGATGAAATTCTATTATTAGCTGATGTCTGATGATTCATATGTATGCTATCGTAGAAAACACACCAAGATTCACACATTGATGCTTATATCTGGAGTACTGATTTCCTTTCTCACATCACTTCTATTTGCATTATTTGTACGCTTCACTTCGGGTTGATTGAATGTTTGCTAGCTTTGATAAATCTGGATTAGTTTACTTTTTGAGATTAAACTAAGTACATTATATTACCCTGCTGGAGTTGTCATGCACGTCCTATAGAGTGAACTGAGAGATACATTTATTTCTTTCTCCACATATCTTGAACATTATTTCTCTATTTTATATTCATTGGTGAATCTCTCCTTGGCAATTCTATTATTGGCATCCCCCCCGTTATTAAAATCACATGCTCCAAATTCCCCAAAATCCAAAGAAAAAAATACTTGTATATCCTTCTCTTTGATTTGGGATCATTGTGTATATATGTTATTAAAAAAGAGAAAAAAAAGAAAAAGATTTGAGAATAAGAAAAGAAAAGAGTAAAGTAGTTCGAAAACGATCCCATCTCATACACTTTCTCTCTTTCTTCCCTCTTTAGCTTTTATTTTTGTTTTCTTTGACTTTTGGAGCTTCATAAGAAACGGGGATTTAAATATTGTTTTGTATATGCCACCACGCTTATAGATAAGCTTGGGGGAGAGAATCCAATGATGTGTGAGAGAGTGACTACCTGACGGCGCATGACAACCTAGGCTAAGTAAAATTTTATACTCGGTGAGATTGCTAAAGTTTTACGAAATCCAGAAATCTACGCTAAGCATTCATTTCATGAAAACCACACTTTTTCTATTCTTACTACTCTATCGTGTGATGTCTCTTATACTCCTTATAGAAAGCATTCAATTGAAAAGTGTCTGATCTACGATATTGTATACCGCTTTAGATGCTTCAGACGATGTTAATCTTAGAATTATTCCATTTTTCATGCTATATTGATATTCTTGGGTTTTCTATTTCAAGTGCACCATTATACTATGATATCAAAATAAAGGTCTTTGACATGTGTTTTATATTCGATGCATGCTATATGAGTAAGCAAACCCCACGTCCTGAGAAAAATGATCTAGCAACTTCCCTCTTCGTTTTCTATTTTTGTTTTTCGATTTCTGTTTTCCGCCTTTCCGCCGTTTTTCTTTATCTTTATCCACCGGGTTCGCTTTTTACTCATCTTCCTCGAGGACGAGTAAGAGGTAAGCTTGGGGGATTTTGATCACTCCGCATTTTACACCTTTTTTCTGCGTGTTTGCATGCCATTTAGATCGTTCAAATCGTGTTTTTCACGTTTATTCGACAATATTGCGATGCTTTTCACGATTTGTTGTTTTTGTCGTATTTCAGGAGATTTGGAGCGATTTGGAGTGATTCTGAGATGCACCCACTCCGGAGTGTCACCGACAACTCTCTTGAGGGGTATTTTGCTATTGGAGAGGAGTGGAAGAGGAAAGAACGTCGTAGGAGCGACGAGGAGGCAAAAACATGAAGAATGGGCATTTTCAGCAGCCACTCGGCCGAGTGAAGGAGTCACTCGGCCGACCATCGGAAGCCCACTCGGCCGACCAGATCGGACACGCAACAGGCGTGCACTCGGCCGAGAATCGCCAAGTCACTCGACCGAACCACGGATACCCACTCGCCCGAGTGGCATCAAGACGGCGGCAGCAAAAATCACAGACTTACTGTTTCTGTACAGTCAATTTCCGAGTCACCGTCCGCCCGAGTGACAAATGACGTCCGCCCGAGTGACAAATGACGTCCGCCCGAGTGACGAGGGACCGTCCACCCGAGTGACCTCCGAGGAAGCGACCCCCAAGACCCCCAACTCTCTGTTTCTGTATAGGGTTCGTCACTCGACCGAGTGACATTTGTCACTCGGCCGAGTGAGCCGCGCTGCCTGTAGCGTAAACTGCAATTTTGAGGCTGCACAGGGGCATTTTTGTCAGTGTTTTTTGGGCAATTTTGGGGGGTATTTAAACCCAGTTTTTAACCTAGTTTAGAGAGCCTTTTTCAGAACTTTTGCAGCCTTTTTAGATTAACTTTTTAGTGATTAGATTTAGCTTTTAGGGAGGGGAGAAAAGTGAGATTTTGTTGGATGATATCTTGTTCTTCATTTGTTTGTCTCTCTTTCCCTCAAAAACTCCATTTTTATTGATATTTTGAATATAGCAATGAATTCTATTGATTTTGATTGTGAATTTCTATTGAATTTGATTATGATTTGTGAGTAGTTCATCGTCTTAGGGCGTAGGGATGAACCCTACGAGCCCAATTTCGAATTTGTGATGAATTGGTAAAACTATTGCTAGGATTGATTAGGGTTAGTTTGGGATTGATATAATTCGAATAGTTAGGGATTCATACCGATTGGGATTTGCAAGAGATTGGATCCCAATTCGATAGGAAGCCCTAAATATTCGAATTGGGTTGCAATTGAATCTCTCCGGAATCGGTTTGCAAGAGATTGGACCGAAACTAGGGTTTTCGATTGCAATTCTATACCAATACCCGTTTGCAAGAGATTGGACGTGTAGGAACTATCCCAACCTAGGTCGTAGCTCGAGTTTGCACGAGAGTGGGCTCGAGATACGATTGAACGATGATGTTGTTCTTCACGCTAGTTTGCCTAGGTTAGGGTTTGCAAGAGATTGGACCCTACCCTAGGTCGGCTATAGACCGGCAATAGCGCGAGAGCGTGAGCTTGGTTCTACATTTAGTTGCAACTAGTTCGCCCAAAATTCAAGTCTAGCAATTGTGAAACCTACGAATCACAGTGATGAGATACGGCAAGTAGCGGGGACTCTCTATCCCCTAAGTGTCTTTATTAATTTGTTATTCCTTTATTACATTTGAACGACTGTGACCGCATATTTGCGAACATTTCTCGACTTTTCCTATAGCCAGGTGATTGAAGAAGACACTGTTATTAAGCCTCCCTGTGTTCGATACCTGCTCACCGCTACACCGTGTGCTTGCGGTAAGACTACAGTGTCGCCACTCCGGGACGTGTATCCGGGGCGCGATCATGCATACCGGGGCACGATCAAGTTTTTGGCACCGTTGCCGGGGAGGCGGCGATTTTGACGGTGTTCGATCTCGATCACCCGGTTAAATTTTGATTTCTTTCTTTACTTTTTCTTTATTTCTTTCTAAACTCTGTTTACAGCCCAGTTTGCATGCTCTCCCAATACTTTCCATAAGATTTTAACAGGTAACATGGGGGATGCAATGTCAATGACTGAATCTAGCCAGGGAGATGATGATTCCTTCGTAGACCTTCTTTAAGGAACTTGTCGATGAGGTCCACGCCACCGGAGCTTTTGCTATTAACATCGAGGACCCCCTCGAACAAATGTTTGCTAGCTTTGTGATGGATCAAATCTCCCCGAATGGGACTATTGGGGGTGACATCAGAGTTGATGTGAGGGACGACAAGCTATATTTTGAAGACAGTAGAACATGCATCGAAGAGTGCTACACCCCCGAGGAACCCTTTGGGCATACCGATATTCAGGGAAGTGGACTCTACGACTCCCAGTCCTACATTTGTGAATTAACTGACATATCTCTTGATCTCAGGAATGAACCGGAGCAAAGTGGTGGCCACATCCATGCCCACACGGAGGTGTGCAGCGTCTATTCCTATGCACCGTCCTCACCAAGAAGCGAATCTGAGCCTCCACACGAGAGCACACCGCATGAGCAGGAACTAGACTCAGATATTGATGAAGAAGCCGAACTCTCCCAAGCAAAGGAAGTAGAGGTTACAGCGCCTCCTGAGGTAGAGCTAAAACAATTACCATCAAATCTGAGGTATGCTTTCTTGGGTAGTAAATTGACCTTTCCGGTGATTGTTAATGCCCGCCTCACCCATGATCAACTTGAAAGACTCCTAGATGTCCTTAGGAGTCACAAGGATGTCCTTGGCTACACTATCTCTGATCTTAAGGGAATAAGCCCTAGGCTTTGCACGCATAGAATCCATTTGGAAAACACTGACGCGACCTCCATAGAGCCTCAAAGGCGGTTGAACCCTAACATGAAGGAGGTGGTCAAAAAGGAAATCCTTAAATTGCTTGATGCCGGAATTATCTATCCTATCTCAGACAGTAGATGGGTTAGCCCCGTTCACGTTGTCCCCAAAAAAGGGGGGATGACCGTTATAAAAAACGAAAAAGGAGAGCCCATCTCTACACGCACTGTCACGGGATGGAAGATGTGTATTGATTATAGGAAACTAAATAAGGCCACCCGAAAAGACCATTACCCATTACCCTTCATTGATCAAATGCTTGAACGCCTTGCTAAACATAAATACTTTTGTTATTTGGATGGGTATTCGGGGTTCTTTCAAATCCCTTTGCATGAAGATGACCAAGAAAAGACTAATTTTACTTGTCCCTATCGCACCTATGCCTACCGTAGAATGCCCTTTGGTCTTTGTAATGCACCCGCCACCTTTCAGAGATGCATGACGTCCATTTTCTCCGACTATATTGAAAATATTATGGAAGTTTTTATGGATGATTTCTCAGTTTATGGAAGCGAGTTTGATTCTTGTTTGACTAATCTTACCAAAGTTCTTAAAAGATGTCAACAAAATAATCTTACTCTTAATTGGGAGAAATGTCACTTCATGGTCACCGAAGGGATAGTTCTTGGGCATCTTGTGTCCTCAAGAGGGATTGAGGTTGATAAGGCAAAAGTTGAGATAATCGAAAAACTCCCTTATCCTATTAATGTAAAGGGCATTAGAGGCTTCCTTGGTCATGCGGGGTTTTACCGCCGCTTTATCAAGGACTTTGCCCAAATTGCCCGACCCCTTACTTCCTTACTTGCTAAAGATGCCCCCTTTGTCTTTTCAGGAGAGTGTTTGCAAGCATTTAATACGTTGAAGGAAGCACTCATTTCCGCCCCCATCATACAACCGCCGGATTGGAGCCTTCCCTTCGAGCTTATGTGTGATGCAAGTGACCAAGCCATTGGAGCGTTGCTAGGACAAAGGAAAGACAAAAGGCTTCTTGCTATATTCTATGCTAGCAAAACATTGGACGACGCGCAGAAAAATTATACTACCACCGAGAAAGAGCTTTTAGCGGTTGTCTACTCCATCGAGAAGTTCCGTTCCTACCTCCTTGGATCCAAGGTTATTGTCCACACCAACCATGTGGCATTGAAGTATCTTCTAAGCAAGAAAGAGGCAAAACCAAGATTGATAAGATGGATACTTTTGTTGCAAGAATTTGACTTGAAGATTAGAGTCAAGAAGGGAACGGACAATGTTGTGGCGGACCACTTATCTAGGCTTGTTCGCGGCGAGGAGGACGAGAGCTTACCTATCGATGACACCTTTGTTGATGAGAGGCTATACGCCATAAGGCCCGGAGAAGTGCCTTGGTATGCGGATCTCGTTAATTATTTGGCTTGTGGGATAAAACCATGCGGGATGCCCACGCAACAAAGGAGGAGGTTTATGCACGAAGTCCGTAATTATTTTTGGGAAGATCCGTATCTCTTCAAGATTTGCAAGGATGGTGTTATTCGGAGATGTGTTTCCAAGGAGGAGGCCACGTCAATCATCTTGCATTGCCATAGTATGCCATAAGGGGGACATCACACCTCATCTAAGACCACCGCTAAGATATTGCAATGCGGATTCTTTTGGCCGACCATGTTCAAGGATACGCATGACTTCGTCAAGGGATGCGATCGATGCCAACGGACCGGGAATATATCAAGGCGAAACGAGATGTCGATGAGGCCCATTCTAGAAATTGAGCTATTCGATTGTTGGGGAGTGGACTTCATGGGACCTTTTCCATCAAGCAAGGGAAACAAGTATATCTTATTAGCCGTGGACTACGTCTTCAAATGGGTGGAATCCATTGTGACCCCTACTAATGATGCGAGGGTGGTATCCAAGTTTTTCAAGCAATACATCTTCCCACGCTTTGGGGTGCCTCGTACTTTGATAAGCGATGGGGGAAACCACTTTATAGAGAACAAATTTGAAGCCATGTTGAAAAGATATGGTGTGAATCATAGAGTTGGCATGGCATACCATCCCCAAACGAGTAGCCAAGTGGAGGTGTCAAACCGAGAAATCAAGCAAATTCTAGAAAAGACCGTAGATAGATCTAGAAAAGATTGGTCAATAAAATTGAACGATGCACTATGGGCTTATCGTACGACCTTTCGCACTCCTATTGGAACCACACCGTACCGACTTGTTTATGGGAAAGCTTGTCACTTGCTGATAGAGTTGGAGCACCGCGCATATTGGGCTATTAAGACATTCAACTATGACTACAAGAGTGCGACGGTGAGGCGACTCTTGGACATTAATGAGCTTGATGAGATAAGACGTGATGCTTATGAGAGCTCAAGGATTTATAAGGAAAGGACTAAAATCCTCCACGACGCACGCATCATCGTCAAGGACTTCAAGGTCGGAGATAAAGTCCTCCTATTCAATTCCCGGCTCCGACTCTTCCCCAGAAAATTGAGATCGTGATGGTCCGGACCATTCACCATTAAGCACATACAACCGTAGGGAGCCTTTGAATTGGAAGGGAAAGACAAAGCCACATTCAAGGTGAATGGACAACGGCTTAAGTATTATTCCGAAGGAGTTCCCTCTGGTGAAGTAGATCGCGTGTATCTACTCAAAGGACATCCCCACGATCTTTCATACCTCCTCGATGAAGTGATTGAAGAGGCTATCCCACATTCTATTGGTGCTCTTCCTGACGATGGCTTCGAAGAAGGCCAAGCTTCTAGCGATGAAGAGAAGTTGGAGGACCCTCTAGATAGCTCCACAGACGATGATGAAGGCAACGCTGATGTCGCAAGGATACGAGTGCTTTGCAAGCTCTCAACGGCCAAGAAACCAAAGAAAGCTCCACCAAACGAAGGATCGGTGTCACCGGCCAAGAAGAAGATAGGAACAAGCTCTAGCTTGGGGGACTTATCCCCCAACATTGCCATGATGAGGAGGCGTCGAGGAAGACCAATGATCAGCACGACCCAAATCCAAGTGGTCTTCCCGGCAAGTTTGATGGGCGCATCTCGTATGCGCCCAATATCGCGAGCTAAATGAATATATTATGGGGTCGAGCTCATGAACTTAAACGAGCGCTTGTCGGGAGGCAACCCGACGGTTTTTGCATTGTTTTTATTTGATTTTCATTTTTGGTTTAGACTTTTATTAGAGTTTTGAGTCTATGAAAATCGTGACAACGGGTCCTAATTTTCATGACAGGAGAAGGAGAAAGGGAGATCAAGCATATGGAGGATGATCGATGCAAGGAAGAGCGCTCCAGGAATGTGCTCAGGCCTTAGGAAGAGGAAGAAGCTGACTGGAGGAAGAAAAACAGAGACTGGAGCGAAAACAAAGAGCCGTTGCAGAAAACAGCACATCACTCGGCCGAGTAGCATATGCCACTCGGCCGAGCAAAGACTCCACTTGGCCGAGTGAACCAAAGCCACTCGGTCGAGTCGTAAGTGGTGAGGAGGCTTAGCAATATATTTTTGGTTATGCCACTAGGTCGAGTGACATTGTCACTTGGCCGAGTCGTAACAATCCCTATATGAGCGGGATGCGCGATTTGCGAGACAAAGAAAAAAAAATCCCGCTGCCATTTTGTTTTCCCCCCTCGCCTGCTGCGATACCCCAACTCCTCGCCTGCTGTGCTCCGTGGCCGCCCGAGCCGACTGACCATCGCTGGAGATCGACAGCCTATCGACCGCCGACGACCGGCCATGACCCCCCCTCGCCGGTGCCAGCCGTCACCGCCTCTGATCGCCCGTTTTTCACCCCCAAAATGCCCATTTCTACCTATTTCTCTTGATTCGTATGCCCGTAGAGCCCCAAATCCAAATTAATTTTCATATCTATCTATTATCCCCTATCTCCCCCATATATATTGAATATTATTTGTTGATTTTATCATTTGATTCACAGGCTAGCTTGGGGGAGCTTTGGGGAGTTTTTGGACGCGCATTGAGCTTCACGACGGATGTGTCTCTTCGCACACACTGCTGATTTGCTCTCGCGACGTGTTCAGGTACACTCGTTCCATCACTTAGCACGTCGCATTACTTATTTGGTTGGGACACATCTCGCGGCACGCATGACGCCGCGCACTAGGCCACGTACACGGGGAGCCGCTTCGAAGTAGAAGAGGACCGATGATCCAGGTCCCTCTTCTGCTAGGAAGGACTCCCCTCCACCTAGCCCGCCACTGCCACCGCCACCTACACAGCTGATCCCTGCTGATCCTGTCCCTCCACCCGCTCCCGTCGTCGGGCCGATGGGGATTACGTTTCAAAATGACGCACACTGTGCCAGATTCGAGCGTATCTACCATCACTCGATAGTACCCTCTAGGTTTGCACACCTAGCCGACCTAGACCGCCTAGGGGTACTCGAGAAGCTTCTCACGTTGTACGACAACGTGGGATGGCATGATTTTCTGTCGGTGTCGGTGGATACCTACATCCGTCTGACACTAGAGGTCATCAGTTCCATTGACCGGACCCCTGGAGGATGCACATTCCGTTTGATGGATCGAGAGTGCGAGATCACTCTCGACATGCTTAGAGCATTCTTCCAGTGGCCCGCCGTCCCTGTCCCTGACCGTGCCTACGCTCCCACGCACATCCCACCCCCATCGTTCGACACCCACACCTTCTAGACATGGATCATGGGATCCCCACTCGGCTTTGACCCTAGTAGGGCCAAGGCCTCAGCTATCCTCCACCCCTGCCTCTGCATTGCACAACGCCTTATGGAGACTGCTTTCCTCGCGAAGTTCGAGCCCGGGACCTTGTCTATGCCAGAGCTCTACATGCTCTACGCGATGACTCGCCCTAGGGTTCTAGAGAGGGGTAATGACGATTTGGTCCCCGCCATCAAGATCGACATTGCCAGTTGGTTTTTAGACCGCATTATCATTTCGGTGAGCGCTCGCTCCCCTATCTGTTACGGCGGTCTGATCACCCTTTTGGCCCTTATGACCGGCATGGACCTACCTGACGACTTGCGTCGATCTCCCGGCCCCACTATGCTTTCGATAGATGTTATTTCCAGGATGAAGATGCTTCATCCCCACGGTCGTCAGCATTGGGTGTGGTTGCACGGTCCCTTCAGCGCTGATTGTATGGTTCTCCCGAGCCCCGCTCGGACACACATTGGACCGGCTCACGGGGACTGGATTCCAGCGATGGACCTTCTTATCCCCGCTGCCTACGTTCTTGAGCCTGAGGATGCTGAGCAGGCACCCCCTGCACCACCTGTTGACCCCATGATCCCTCAGCCAGCACCTGCACTGTCTGCACCTCCCGACACCTCTGTCCACACGTCTGTTAGTGTCGGGAGCACGTTAGCTGAGTCCACCACCACCACCACTGAGCCTATGTCCATTGAGCCTATCACCTCTCTGAGTCCCGAGCGTCCCACCACCATTTTAGAGAGTGGCAAGTCTTCCTTCACTGCTACCATGGAGACCCTCTCCCGATTGCTTTCCACAACTCCTGGGGAGTCATATTTTGTGCCCTTCACAGCCTCCCCAGTCGTCGACCTTTCAGTCTCCACCGCCCCTGTCTTTACCGAGAGTGTCATGACTTCTGTCCCCACTTCTATGTCACTGACCTCTCTGTCTGCCTCGTCGTCTATTTTCACTTCCACTTCTGCTGTTGCTGCTTCTGCTTCGACACAACCTACATCCCAGCCTCACACCGAGGCTGGGCATCATGTAGTGAGCATAGCACCCCTTCCACACTTTCCTGCTGGTGCCATCCTCTACACTGCCCGCGTGAGACAGCCCCGCACTTCACCTGTTAGACCTGTGCGTCCCTCTGCTCCACCACCCCCTGACACTCTAGTTCAGAGCATTCGTGCTCTTGAGGGGGCTGTTAGTGGACTCAGAGTGGACTTTAGGGCTCTCTCCGCCACAGTCAGTTCTGTGTAGACCCGCGTCGCCATGCTTCCCGATATTCAGGCTTGCCTGATTCAGATTCTGGCGCGTCTGCCCCCACCACCGACACCCACCCAGCAGATACCACGCCCACCACCTCCACCACCACCTCTGCCATAGGACGGTGCTGGTGTAGTGCCACCACCAGCTTAGGCACACTCTTGATGCCTCTGATATTTTTGTCATTTTACTGCCCGTTTGTCCTTGGGCCTGGTGATTATTTTTTGCCCACTCCTCCACGTACTATTTTGGTGCCTTCCTGATCATATCTTTTTTATATCTTTTTGGGAGTGAGGGAGAGACTTTTTGGGGACACTTATATTTGCACCATTTTGATCTTTGCATACATCACATTCATTCACATCTTATTTTCTTTTTGTTTTTCTTTCTTTTTCATCATTCATGCATCCTCACCCACCCCACCCACTTCACGTCTCTTGGTGTGCTACACTCCGCACATTGAGGACACTGTGCACTTCAGCTTGCGGGAGTGAGTTCTCACACTTTTCATTTTTTCCACCCTTTATTTTTGATTTCTCACATTTTCTTTCCACTTTTGCACTTATTTTCACCACTTTTTTCATTTTTTATCATGCATCACGTTTTCTTATCTTTTTTGAGTATGCTGCATTGTATATATAGTTGTATTTTCTTTTATCTTTGTTTCTTTCATCTTTTGCTACAGATGACTTTTCTGTGATGATGATGACGTGGTGTTAGCTTATCTCTATGTGCATGCTATTTTGTCTTGTCATAGCTTTTATTTCAGATATCATATGCTATGTTCTGCTTTGCATTTGAAATAGTAACCCAATCTTTTTCTGTATGAATATGGATGAAATTCTGTTATTAGCTGATGTCTGATGATTCATATATATGCTTTTTATAGAAAACACACCAAGCTTCACGCATTGATTGCTTATATCTGGAGTACCGCTTTCCTTTCTCATATCACTTCTTATTGCATGAATTGTACGCTTCACTTTCAGGTTGATTGAATGATTGCTAGGATGATATATCTGGACTAGTTTACTTTTTGAGATTAAACTAAGTAGATTATATTACTCTGTTGAAAGTTGTCGTGCACGTCCTATAGAGTGAACCGAGTGATACATTTATTTCTTTCTCCACATATCTTGAGCATTATTTCTCTACTTAAAATTCATTGGTGAATCCTCCCCTTAGCAAGTCTATTATCGGCATTTCCCCGCTATTATATCACATGCTCCAATTCCCCAAAATCAAAAAGAAAAGAAGAAAAAAAATAAAATATATATATATATATGTGTATATCCTTCTCTCTTTTGATTTGGGATCGCTTATGTATATATGTTTATTCAAAAAAGGAGAAAAAGAGAAAATTTGAGAAAAAAAGAAAAAAAAAGAGAAAAGAAGTTCATAACGATCCCATCTCATACTATTTCTCTCTTTCTTCCCTCTTTTTGTTTTTTATTTTTACTTTTTTTGGAGCTTCAAAAGAAATGGGGAATGTACATATTGATTTGATTATGCCACCACGCTTATGGATAAGCTTGGGGGAGAGGATCCAATGATGTGAGAGATAGTGACTACTTGACAGTGCATGACAACCTAGGCAAAGTAATCTTCTATACTCGATGAGATTGCTAAAGTTTCACGAAATCCAGAAATCGACAATTAGCATTCATCTCACGAAAACCATACTTTTCTATTCTTACTATTCCATATCGTGTGATATCTCTTATACTCCTTATAGAAAGCATTCAATTGAAAAGTGTGTGATCTATGGTTATGCATACCGCTTTAGATGTTTCAGACGATGCTAATCCTAGAATGATTCCACATTTCGTGCTATTTTAATATTTTGGAGTTTTTTATTTCGAATGCATTATTATACTATGATATCGAGATAAAAGTCTGTGACATGTGTTTTATATTCGATGTATGCTATATGAGTAAGTAAAACCCACGTCCTGAGAAAAATGATCTAGCACCCCCCTTCTTCGCTTTCTATTCTATTTTTATTTTTTTTATTTTTTATTTTTCCCTCTTTTCCATCATTTTGCCCGTCGGGCTCGCTTTTTACTCATCTTCCTCGAGGACGAGTAAGAGGTAAGCTTAGGGGATTTTGATCACTCCATATTTTACACCCTTTTTCTGCATGTTTGCATGCCACTTTGATCGCTCATATCGCATTTTTCACGATTATTTGACAATATTGCGATGCTTTTCACGATTTCTTGTTTTTGTTGTATTTCAGGAGATATAGAGCGATTCGGAGTGATTCTGAGATGAAGAGGATTTGCACCCACTCCAGAGTGTCACCCAAGGCTCTTTGGAGGGCTATTCGGTGACGGAAGACGAGTGGAAGAGGAAGGAACTTCGTAGGAGCGACGAGGAAGCGAAACGATGAAGATTGGGCATCTGCAGCATCTCACTCGGCCGAGTGAAGCACTCACTCGGCTGAGCAAGAAGACCGCTCGGCTGATCAGACCGGACACACACCACAGAAGGAAATCAGTGTAAACTCGGCCGAGTGACGATAGTCCACTCGGCCGAGTGACGATAGTCCACTCGACCGAGCATGGAAATCCACTCGCCCGAGTGGCATGGAAAATCCGCCACCAAAAGAGGCCGACTTACTAGAAATGTATAGGCGATTGAGGCTTCCGACTCGGTCGAGCATGAAAATCCCCTCGGCCGAGTGAGTAAAGCCACTCGGCCGAGTCACGTCCGAAGACAGACCCCCAAAAATCCCCGACTTACTGGAAATTTACAGGGTTTGTCACTCGGCCGAGTGACATTTGTCACTCGGCCGAGTGAGCCGACCCGCCTGCTGCGTAAAGTGTGATTTCTGGGCTGCGCAGGGGCATTTTAGTCACGAATTTCTGGGCGATTTTGAGGGGTATTTAAACCCAGTTTTTGCCCTAGTTTAGGAGAACTTTTTGATACTTTTGGCAGCCCTTTTAGAGAGCTTTTTAGATAATTAGATTTAGGCTTTTTGGGAGATTAGAAAGGCTACTTTTGTTGGATGCTATTGGATTCTCATTGGTTTGTCTCTCTTCTTATCAAAACCCCCATTTTTGTTGATAATCTCTCTATTGCTATGAATTGTGTTGATTTTGCTATTGAATTTCTTATGAATTGCATGATGATTAGTGAGTAGTTTTATTGTCCTAGGGCATAGGGATGAACCATATGAACCATATTTCCGAATTGTGATGAATTGGTGAAATTCTTGCTAGACTTGATTAGGGTTAGGTTGGGGTTGATAAATTACGGATAGCTAGGGATTCGTATCGATTGGGATTTGCAAGAGATTGGGTCCTAATTGATAGGAAGCCCTAGAAATTCGATTTAGATTTACGATTGGACTCCTCTAGGATTGGTTTGCAAGATATTGGACCAAGGCTAGGGTTTTCAATCGTAATTCTATACCAATACCCATTTGCAAGAGATTGGACGGGTGGGAACTATCTCAACATAGGTCGTAGCTCGAGTTTACACGAGAGTGGGCTCGAGATACGATTGAACGATGATGTCGATCCTAATGCTAGGGACTTAGGCTAGTGTTTGCAAGAGATTGGGCACTATCCTAGGTTCGTTATAGACCGGCAATATCACGAGAGCGTGAGCTTGGTTCTACATCTAGTTGCGACTAGTTCACCTAAGATTCAAGTCTAGCAATGATAAAACCCACGAATCACAACGATGAGATACGGTCCGTAGCGGGGATTCCTAATCCCTAGGCATTTTTATTTTATTGATATTTCCATAGACATTTGAACGATTGTGACAATTTCACCCCGAATCATTCTCGACCATTTTGATAGCTAGGTTATTGGAAAGAGACACTGTCATTGTTCCTCCCTGAGTTTGATACCCGCTCGTCGCTACACCGTGTGCTTGCGGTAAGACTACGAGTCGCTTGTCCCGGGTGTGTGTGCATACCGGGGTGCGATCATGACTTAGAATAGCTTCATGGCAGCTAGGTCCGACCTAAAGGGAGGTCATTCGATCACTGCCACAACCAAGCTATGGAGGAAGAACTATAAAGTGGAAAATAAGATAATAAGGTTTTAGAGTATCGTAGTATTGAGTATCTCTCCTGCTCCACATGTCCCATTGTTGCTAATACTATTTATAGGTGAGGGTTTCCCCTTAGTGTCGTTAGTAGATAACTTCTTTGCTGTAATATTAGCATGATTGTCCCTGAAAAATAGGCATAGCCGTTGTCCACTTGCCCCTCCATTAATATCAATACCACCATTAACTAACCCATTGAGTCTTATAAGCTTAATGGGCAAAACGTGGCCTGGTTTTGACCGGGTAAGCGGTTCACTTTTCTTGAGGATTTCTTGGGCCTCATTAGCAATGCCACACATTCCTTGTGGACTTATTCATTTGGATGAAATATTCTCTCTCCTCTTCGTTGGCCGGCCCAATGTAGTAACAATGGCCCCCGTCACTTGAGCTCAAATGAAGCTTCAGTTGAGGTCGAGTGATGTGATGTCTCATTAAATGGGCACGACAGTCGAAGCAGGAATTTTTGATTTTGACCGCCAAAATCACTCACCTTTGATTCAGCCGTTGCTTTGGTGTGAGGCTCGGAGTGCGGATGCCCGTAGATCATCGAAACATGCCACCCAATCAGAGGATCAGATTCTATTGTGGAGGGGTAGCCCACAGTATAAGTAAAGAAGAGAAGGAAATGAAGCAGACTTTCTTGTTTGATCGTTCGAAGGAAACCCTTAGCTTTCTTTGTTGGTATCGCTTTTCTTCGATTTGAGAATTTCTCTCATGGCTTCTCCTTCGACATCTAGGTCTCTGACCAATAGGAAGAGATGTAAAGTGCAATGTTGGCTTCTTCCCAGACCTCTCGCCTCAAAGGTACTTCGAATGTGGGTGATGTTGAGGGACGTATGCCCTCCGTTCATTTGTATTTGATGCAAATAGATTTTAATATTAAATAAAATATATATATTATAAAATGTTTACAAATATATTTTAAAATAAAGGCATAGAAACAAAGAGGATTTTTCCACGAAAGTCAAGGAGAAAACCACATTCAAATCGGAGTCCAAAAGAGCCCAGAAAGTCTATTTAAAAAGAGTTTTTAAATAGAACTCAAAAGGCACAAAAGTGATGAGAGGCCCAACAGATTTTTATACACAAAAAAAGGGAAAAAAAGGAATGTCCCTTTTCTTAAATCCCTGACCAAGGGGGTCGGGCAAATTTCTACCCGCAGGGTGCCTGGAGGCGCCCTGTAGGGCGCATGCCACGCACGCGCCCTGTGTAGGGTGTTGGATACAACGATCGATGACTTCGTGCTTGATGATAACAAACATGTGTGAATGATTTAATGTGTGTGCTAATTGTTTTCAGGAATGGCACTCTCACAAATATTCAAAGAGAGACTAAGTAAAAGTGATGGAGAATTTTCCATGCATTAGCCAAGTGGACTAAGTCAAAGAGGAAGATAATGGCTACAAATATTAGACTAAGTCAACGATGGGAAGATAAGGAGGAAATCGATTCAAATCCATATTTGAATTGATTCAAATCAATTAGTGCATGAATCAAATCCTAAAGCTATGCAAATTGAAGACTTGGTCAAAGATGGAGAGATATGGAGAATCTCATGCAAATCAATATAAGAGATTAAATGAGATCGTATATGAAATCCTATAGCTACTCAAATTCAAATCCTATAGCCATCCATATTCAAATTCCATATCCATGGTGATTCATTCAAATCCAAATCAAGTTAGGATACCATCCAATCTCCATCAGTTATGGGATTCTAATTGATTCTATTATATTCCATCCTCTCTTATATAAACCCTTGTTCAAAGGAGAGAAAAGAGAGAGGCAACACAAAGAAAAATTTCAGTCAAACTCATTGCAATACCCATCTCGATAGCCGAACTAAACAGAAGCCCTCCCACCTTATGCAACATTGAATCAAAGCACCTTTGCACACATATTGTGCAACATACAAAGACAAAGCCTCATAGCCAAAGCTCATTGCCAAAATCCTTGCTAAGGCAGCAACATTGCCAAGCATACCCATCCTTGCACAAATCTCCATTAGGCTATCCTTGGCCGCAAGCTCCTTCCATTGCCAATCATCTCCATGCAACCAAGGCCAAAGCTCCATAGCTCCTCCATAGCTCCTGCCTCCCTTGCGCAAAGAGGCCAAGCCATCATCCCTCCCATTGCCGCAATACTCCAAGAGTCTTCATCATCTACATTGCGCAACTTGCAAGCTCCTATCTCCATTGCAAATCCTTTAGGCCGCACCTCCCTTGCACAAGCTCCAAGTCCAAAAACATCAAGCCTACATCCTCTCCATAGCCGCAAGTTCAAATGAGAGACACATCTCAAGGAGGCCGCAAGTTTGCAAGAGGGTTTCACACTTCACATTGCGCAACATCCAAAAGAGAAGCATCCATCTTCATTGCGCAAGCAACAACAAGGGGAGACAACCATGGCCGCAACATAGAAGGGGGAAACTTCCACAATGCCCCAAGTTTCAAGGGAGGACGTGACGTTGACGACTACATCCTGTCAGATACGATATGATCTGAGCTGATTGACAGAGACAACTACCGCTATACAAACTGAGATTTCCTAAACTCTTTATTATTATATTTGTGTAGTAGTAGCGATCTTTGTATGGGAAACTTTAGAATACTTGTGTTTCGGGTTCTTTTTTAGTCTGGGACTAGACAAGGGGGACTTGACAAGTTAGTGCTTGTCAAGACGAAGCATTTACTATGTTAATAGTGTTTTGCACTAAGGGAGTGTAGTACGAACTAGGTGAGAGTTGAGTTGGGGCTCATAGTTCATTGTAGTTGTACAAAGAAACATATTAATGCTAGTATCTGCTTGGGGCTGGACGTAGGTCGTGGGTGCGATCGAACCAGGGTAAATCTGATGTGTACTCTGTGATTGCTTATTATTTAGGGTTATTTAGTACTGGCACCCTATGGTTTCACCGTATTTAGCAACACCCCCATATGGTTTCAATTATTAGTAAGACCCCCCAGATGTATCCAATTTGGACTCCCCCGCCCCCTGTTTTGGACTCCAAACAGGGGGCGGGGGAGTCCAAATTGAATACATCAGGGGGTCTTACTAATAATTGAAACCATAGGGAGGCGTTGCTAATTATGGAGAAAACACAGGGGGTCGGTACTAAATAACCCTATTATTTATTCTGCATCTGCTATAATTGCCTGTGGTTGCTCGTAGGTTGCACGAGAATTTTTATTAGCCTATTCACCTCCCCTCTAGGCTTAGATCCAGATCCAGTAAGTGGTATCAGAGCATGATAAAGGATTTAGTCTAGAAATCATGAATAACCCAAATTAGTTTTTGCTCATGCCATGCCTATTGATTGCCCTCCTCTAGTTTTCATCCTAGCCTCTATATTGGAAGGCTAGGATGAAAACTTATTTACTATCCGTTGATGTTGACACATGGTACATTATTGAAAACGGACATACCATAATCCATAGGCCTAAAAGTAATTTGGATGCTAGAAATGTGTGTGCTATAAATGCTAGAGCAATGAATATTTTATTGTGTGGAATAGATAGAAAAACATTTGATCTTATCTCACATTGCTCTTCTGTGCAAGATATATGGAGGACTTTGGAGACAACCTATGGAATCAAGCAATCCTCCGGTAATCACATCTCTAGCGATGAAAAGAGCCTACAAAAGGGAAGAAAATCTCCGTTAAATAAAAATGATGCTTATGTTCCTAAGAATATTAGTAAGAATTCTACTAAGAGTAAAGTTATTTGTTTTAAATGCAGGGAGCAAGGACACTTCATGAAACATTGCCCACAATCAAAGAACAACACTACGGAGAAGAAAGGAAAATCTTTAGCAGTAATGTGGGATGACGATAGCGAGGATGAGAATCAAGTGGAGACTGCTCATTCCTCCCTCTGTTTAATGGCAAAGCACAATGAGGTAAAATCTTGCGCTAAGGTTGAACTTGTGAATATTTGTAAGGGAATGCAAGATAAAATCGATGAGTTAGAATCTACCTTTGATAGCTATAAAAATGGTAAATTTATATTGCAACAAGAAAACTGTGACATGTCTGATAAAATTGTTGATCTAGAATCTACTGTAAAATGCTATAGAAATTCTAGTTTTGTATTGCAAAAAGAAAATTGTGACATGTCTGAAGAAATTGATAATCTGAAAGAAAAACTTGTTGCATGTAATTATACCATTGAATGTTGAAAAAGGAGAATTCCAGCTCGCATGAAGAAATTGAATGCCTTTCTTGTCCAACTTTGTTAAAAGAAATTAGCAAGCATAAAGAAAAATTGATTAAGATTGAAACTGAAAATAAATTGCTTATTGAAAAAATGTGCATGCTAAATAATGAGCTTAAAAGGAAAATGATTGATTTTGAAAAGAAAGAAGAGGAAAACAAGAAAGCTTTCATTAATAAATGTACTTTGCTTGTGAATGAAAATGCTTTATTGAAATCCAAAGTCACGCACCTAGAATTGTCCATCAAGAAATTTTCTATTGGAAAACAATCTTTGGATACTATTCTTAAAATCAATTATATGGCAATAATAGACGCGAACTTGGATATGGTTTGAAACATGCTGAAAAGACTAATTATAAGAGATTTCACAATGTGCCAACCAAAGTGAAAAATGTTTATGCAAAGTGCTTTACTTGTGCAAGCGTTGGTCATACCTCTTATTATTGCAAATTTAGAAACACAAACATAAAGTTTAAGCAAGTATGGGTTCCTAAAAATTTGATGACTAACGTGAGTGGACCTTGTTGGATTCCAAGGTCACACGTAAAATCTTCTGTGTAGGTAAGATGGAGGTGGCAAGGAACTATGAATTGGACATCACATTTCTTTTAGTTCCTTAGCCAAACGACGACGCGAAGGTATGTTTTTCTTCCTTAAACTTAATGAATACCTTCATCGCATTTTTAGTGTGCTTTCATTCTTTTTGTGTGCTTGACTTATTTTTTATTTGTGTGCTAGTTTGTTTGCTTGCTAGCTTAGTTCTTTATAATAAAAAAATCAAAAAAATCAAAAAGCATAAAAATGGTGCTTAAATGTCTTTCTTTTGAATCATTTTAAGTGGCATTAATGAATGATAATCATATCCATGTAGAAATTGATGTATTATAGTTATGGCTACATGCACATGTTTGATTTTCTAAGTAGCCATGACATGTTCAATGATTAGAATAATTTGATTTCTATACTTACACTTTCACTTCCACGAATATTAAATATTTTTGTACATTTGGAGACACCTTTTATGAAATATTGGGAAGTGAATGTAGGATGAAAAATAACTGAAAATCTAAGGCATATGATGTGTCTTGCCATGGATAAAAATTGAGCACAAAAGAATTGAATATGAAAGGAAAATGAAAAGGAATGAAAATATCATCGTATGAAAAATGGAAACAATCCTTGGCAACAATACTACCCACGAATATACAACATATGCTTTACGGGTAAGCTATAGCGTTGTTGTTAAACTCATCAAGCAATGCCACCCCCACATCTAAGAGTCCTTATAGGCTATGTTTTTTGGTGTGGTACATTCAACTCATTTTAATGAGATAGGAAAAATCGATCCTATATGATTTCATGTTTAATGAAAAATGTGGATTGGTTTCGGTTGATTTTCTTAAAAGTTCTCCTCATGTGCTTTAATGTTTAATCGTCACACTTACACGAAGGTGTTGAAGTCTATGTTATAATTCTCATTGAATTTGAAGTGCTTATTCTATTAATGTCTACATGCAAGTGCTAGTTGTAATTTATAATACTGTTTAGTTTGCATGTGGTATGAAATTTGACTTCGTTATATACTTTTGATGATAACAAAAGCGGGAGAAAATATTGAAAAGATTTGTTCATTAAAGCTTATATGTTGAATATATGAATTTATGTTTAAGGGCGCACATTAATGAATAATGAATGAATGCATGTGCTTAATGAATATGTGAATATATGTTTAAGGGGGGAGCATGAATATAGGGGGAGCATGCTTGTATGTTTGAAACATTATTGTTGCATGCTCGTATGCTTGAACACCATGGCACACTTGTTGCATACATCCTCCATCATCACACTTCACACACACATGTCACGATGATATCATATGAATCATTACTGCAAATCTTATATTAGTTTGTCATCATCAAAAGGGGGAGATTGTTGGATACAACGTGTAGTTGGATACAACGATCAATGACTTCGTGTTTTATGATAACAAACATGTGTAAACGATATAATGTGTGTGCTAAGTGTTTTCAAGAATGGCACTCTCGCAAATACTCAAAGAGAGACTAAGTAAAATGGATGGAGAGTTTGACATGCATTAACCAAGTGGATTAAGTCAAAGATGAAGATAATGGCTACAAATATTGGACTAAGTCAAAGATAGGAAGATAAGGAGGAAATCAATTCAAATCAATATTTGAATTGACTCAAATCAATTAGTGCATGAATCAAATCCTAAAGCCATGCAAATTGAAGACTTCATCAAAAATGGAGAGATATGGAGAATCTCATGCAAATCAATATATGAGATTAAATGAGATCTTATATGAAATTCTATAGCTACTCAAATTCAAATCATATAGCCACTCAAATTCAAATTCTATAGCCATCCATATTCAAACTCCATATCCATAGTGATTCAGTCAAATCCTAATCAAGTTAGGATTCCATCCATGTGAATGAATGAATGCATGTGCTTAATGAATATGTGAATATATGTTCATGGGGAGCATGAATATAGGTGGAGCATGCTTGTATGTTTGAAACATTATTGTTGCATGCTCGTATGCTTGAACATCATTGTCACACTTGTTGCATGCATCCTCCATCATCATACTTCATACACACATGTCACGATAATTTCATATGAATCATTACTGCAAATCTTATATTAGTTTGTCATCATCAAAAGGGGGAGATTGTTGGATACAACGTGTAGTTGGATACAACGATTGATGACTTCATGTTTGATGATAACAAACGTGTGTGAATGATTTAATGTGTGTGCTAAGTGATTTCAGGAATGGCACTCTCGCAAATACTCAAAGAGAGCCTAGTAAAAGTGATGGAGAATTTGCCATGCATGAGCCAAGTGGACTAAGTCAAAGATGAAGATAATGACTACAAATATTGGACTAAGTCAACGATGGAAAGATAAGGAGAAAATCGATTCAAATCCATATTTGAATTGATTCAAATCAATTGGTGCATGAATCAAATTCTAAAGCCATGCAAATTGAAGACTTGGTCAAAGATGGAGAGATATGGAGAATCTCATGCAAATCAATATAAGAGATTAAATAAGATCTTACATGAAATCCTATAGCTACTCAAATTCAAATCCTATAGCCATCCATATTCAAACTCCATATCCATGGTGATTCATTCAAATCCTAATCAAGTTAGGATTCCATCCAATCTCCATCAATTATGGGATTTTCAGCCAAACTCATTGCAATACCCATCTCCATAGCTGAACCAAAGAGAAGCCCTCCCACCTTGCACAACATTGAATCAAAGCACCATTGCACACATATTGCGCAACATAGAAAGACAAAGCCTCATAGCCAAAGCTCATTGACAAAAATCCTTGCCAAGGCCGCAACATTGCCAAGTATACCCATCCTTGTGCAAATCTCCATTAGGCTATCCTTGGCTGCAAGCTCCTTCCATTGCCAATCATCAATCTCTAAGCAACCAAGGCCAAAGCTCCATAGCTCCTCCATAGCTTGTACCTCCCTTGCGTAAAGAGGCCAAGCCATCCTCCCTCCCATTGCCACAATACTCCAAGAGTCCTTCATCATCTACATTACGCAACTTGCAACGCCTATCTCCATTGCAAATCCTCTAGGCCGCACCTCCCTTGCACAAGCTCCAAGTCCAAAAAAATCAAGCACCCATCCTCTCCATAGCCGCAAGTTCAAAGGGGAGACGCATCTCAAGGAGCCGCAAGTTTGCAAGAGGGTTTCACACTTCACATTGTGCATCATCCCAAAGAGAAGCGTCCATCTTCATTTTGCAAGCTACAACAACAGGAGACAACCATGGCCGCAACATAGAAGGTGAAACTTCCACAAGGCCGCAAGTTTCAATGGAGGACGTGACGTTGGCGACTACATCCTGTCAGATACGATCTGACCTGAGTTGATTGACATAGACGACTACCGCTACACAAACTGAGATTTCCTAAAATCTTTATTATTATATTTGTGTAGTAGTAGAGATCTTTGTTTGGGTAACTTTACCATACTTATGTTTTGGGTTCTTGTTTAGTCTGGGACTAGACAATGGGGATTTGACGAGTTAGTGCTTGTCAAGACAAAGCATTTACTAAGTTGATAGTGTTTTGCACTCAGGGAGTGTGGTACGAACTAGGTGAGAGTTGAGTTGGGGCTCATAGTTCATTGTAGTTGTACAAAGAAACATATTAATGCTAGTATCTGCTTCGGGCTGGATGTAGGTCGTGGGTGCAACCGAACCAGGGTAAATCTGTTGTGTACTCTGTGATTGCTTATTATTTACTCTGCATCTGCTATAACTGTCTGTGATTGCTCGTGGGTTTCACGAGAATTTTTATTAGCCTATTCACACACCCCCTCTATGCTTAGATCCAGATCCAACACATGGAGCGTGCCAGCGCCCTGCGTAGGGTGCGCGCCAGGCGCGTGCCCCAGGGCTGGGCAGGATTTATTTTTTTGTGTGGGGCACATACTGTAGGCCCCACACTTCGGGTTTTGAACCCTAATTGAATAAGTTTTTTGACGGCTGAATTGTTAGCAAAAATCTGGTTTTGGGCTGATTTTGGGCACACGTTTTAGGAGTCAAACGAAGTAGGAATGGGTCACTGTTTGTTTCTATGCGATCACTGTTCAGTCTTCGATTTGATATGTTGTATCAATTACGAAGCTCAACGGTGAGAGAGGAAAAATTCGCTAAAGATTGGCCTTTGTGAAAGGCAAACTTTAATTGATTTGTTCACTCCAAATCTTTAGTCCCACATCAGATATGATGAAAGAAGAGTGGTCAGCCGCCTATATAAATAGGGGCCTACCCTCTCCCTGAAACCCGCACAAAGTCTCAAAATTCGAGAAGCTCCCAAAAGTTTGGAGCACGCTCGAATTAAGACGTAAATTATTATTCACTCTCTCCCTAAAATTCTGCATTGCTTCTGATCGGGCTCTAGCAAAGATACGAAGGAGCTTGGATTGGATCAGAAGTCTTGACGAAGGATCTACTCAAGGTGAAATCTTCTTCGGTGCGTGGTTGGCTCGGCGACAAGAGTGTTGCTCACCTCGGGACGCGGTGCGATTCGAGAAGCGGTTCGGCTTTGGACGGGGTGCGGCTCGGGATGCGGTTCGACTTGGGAGAAGCGGCGCGGGGCCAAAGAAATGTTGCTGAAAATGACGCTTCGTATTCTGCAGAAACGAAGTGAAAGGTATGTAATTAAAATATTCATGCGTTTATAATTGCAAATGTTTGATAAATCTATCCTTAGGGGTTGGTCGGACCCAACCCCAAGATAGTAGAGATCTTGTCTAGGGTTTGATCTCTTTAGGGCTATTCTTAAAATAGTTTTATGATGTTTTTTTCGCTGTAATTTTGATTTCGTCGTCCGACCGACTTAGGCCGGACGTCGATTTTTTGACCCTAAGGACCCAGAAACCCCAACATTGGTATTAGAGCCAGTCTACATGATCTATATTTTGCAGCTATAAAATGTTTGTGATACAACATGCTTCTCCATCAGATGTAGGTTTTATTTAAACTATGAAATTGTCGTTTTCTTGTGACATTTTATTTTCGAAAATTGTTTTTGAAAATTAGATTTAATTTTAAAATCATGTGATTATTTTAATAATCAAATATCTAAAATTATGTGATAATTTTAATGTAACTTAAACTTATGAGATAAAATTTAAGTTGCATGTTTAGCAAAAATTTATGAGATAATTTTATTTGCTATATTGTCATGTTAAAATGTTTAGATGATTAATTTTAATGGTTATATAATATTTCTTGTTAATTATGTGATAATACAAGAAGAACTATTAAGTTAGCCATTAAAAACTTTAATAAAATTATATGATAATTTTTGAAGGACATGCTATGATTTAAACTTGTTTAAATGCCTAATACATGATTAAGATATCACCCTTAAAAATCCTTATAGTTGATAAGGACATTAATAAAAGTTATTAACCAATCCTAATAATTTCGAATTTTAGGATTCAACTAGTTGATAGGATAACTAGTTTTAATGAAGTCATATCTAGTCGATGGCACACATATAAATAATAAGTTTCCTTCAATGGACCATGATAAGGTCTAGTGTGTTTTGACTAGTGTCGTGGATCACCTTAGCTCGACAGGGGATACTGATCCTGGCCTAGCCAAATCCCTGGCCGTGTTCTCCTGGACCGCAAGGATACGAATTATAATTATATGACACTGTCGACTATATCTAGTAAATTACGTTAAAAATCTTCTTCAAGGTTAGTCGTAACCCTCCTTACTTTTGGACCTTGGGAACTATGGATTTCATGTTATAGTTGTTGAGTCAACTCAAGATGTAACATGACTATCTTTTGGGAACCAATTCCATTAAACATGTGATGTAGTTCAACTTAACCCAACCCGTCGCGTCGTGAATAAACCGAGTGCCTGCGTAAGTTAGGATTGGACATGAAAGTAAGGGTCTGACTAAACTAGTCTTTATGATTTATTGAGCCAACTCAAGGTCATAAGTGATTAGGGGTAAAAACCTATAAGGAAATCACATTCAATGTGATTGATGAAGAGTCGTCTACCGATCGCAGAGTTAAGCAACTTATTGAGCTAACTCAAGGTTATGAGACTCAGGGTGGTCGAGTCCCTTTCCCACTAAATATTATTATTCGTTCATCTATATGGCTTAAGATGATCGCTAAAATAGTGGGAGGATATAGTTGAATAAAATCCATTTTAACTATATTTAAAAATCATTGAACATATGCTAAACTAGGATAGTTCTATGTTTTACCAGATGGAATCCAAGACATAATGGCCTAAATGAATTGTAAACTGGTCAAGATGATTGTTTAAGGAATATCAAGCCCAGATCAAGTTTGATAGTCTAAACCAGGTTCTCACTGACCTTAAAATGTCCTTGCTAGCATATGCTTAAGGACAATGATTTCCTTGAGCTCTGTGTCCAACAAAATAAAAGCATGATACCTGTCAATCGCCTCTATGAGGGGTAGCTTGAACATACTGATGTTCAATGCAAGTTTCTTCATACACTTTGTTGAGTCAACTCAAGGTTATATGGAAAATAGTTTCGATCCGCAAGATTCGAAACTTCGATCAAACTGTTTGACTTGAAGATGAGTGCACGAGCGGTACAAGACCATGTATCCAAATCAAATCTTGAGTCAAGCAACTTGTTGAGTCAACTCAAGGTTGTAAAGATCAAGTGTTTGGATACGTGAGGTGCTTGCACAATTAATATTTTTGTTGGGAACGAATTGTCTAAATGTGATTTAGAATGGAGAAGGCATTGAAGAAATTCGGTTGAGAACGAAAGTTTTGACTTTGATAAAAAAAGGCAAAAGTATGAGGAACTGAAAATGTGACATATTTGATGTCACGATTTCAGGATAATTGTTATACAAAAGGAGAACACATTTTGGCGAATGTCGTCACTTTGCTTCTGAAGCAATGTCTCGATGTGAATGTTTTGTATAACGACATTGTATTAAATATTAATACACGAATACACAAGTTATAGAAACTTTATCAATGACAAAATAGACTAGGCTGTACAGATGAGAACAAACTTTACAAGTCACATAAAGAAAGTTTTGATCTCTCATATTATGAGTCGAACGACACTTGAAAGTCTTATCTCAAAGGTATGATGGACAAACTCCTTCTATAAGACAGTTGGAGAATGAGTTGGAGAACTCACAGTCTTATACATACGGATGTATCCAGACCCAAGTCTAAATTAGACTAGATATGTTATACTTATTTTATTACGACATGTGTTCTTGATGAAACACAAGTCTGATAAAATAGACACAGTAAAAGAAGTATTTGAAATGCTTCGATTAGATCGAAGAGTCGAATACTTAGCTATACAATTCTTGCGTAATTAAAATAAAATGTGATTTTCTCTAAGGTCAAGTCTCTTAACACATCGGTGTATTGGAGAGCATGAATCACACTTTGTTAGACATGGTGTGATGCATGGAAAGTGACTCTGAGTTACAATCCGCCCTTTGGGTTAAGTCCCAGATAGTAATGCCTAGGTTCTTGATAAGGTTCTATGAGGAGCTTACCAATATGATATTCTTTAAATTAGTCGTTAGGAAGTTACATGATTACTCAAGCCTCATGAGATGAAAAGTCGAGTAAGACATCATAGTTGATGATGGCCAAGACAACTTTCAAAATGCCATTCGGAGTAGTGACTCTAAGGAATGGCTTGATGCAATTCGAAAAGGGTCCATGATCACTCCATATTTTACACCTTTTTTCTGCATATTTTCATGACGTTTTGATCGCCCATATCGTATTTTTCACAATTTTTCGACAATATTACGATGCTTTTCACTATTTCTTGTTTTTGTCGTATTTAAGGAGATATGGAGCGATTTGGAGCGAAAACGAGATCAAAGGAGTTTCACGCACTTTGGAGTGTCGCCCACGGCTTATTTGATGAGTTATCAGTGATAGAGGATGAGCGGAGGAAGAAAGAAATCGATAGGAGCGACGAGGAGGTGAAAAGGAGAAGAAATAAGCTCAGGAGCACCTCACTCGGCCGACCAAGATTGGCCATTCGGCCGAGTGAAGGATCACCCTCGCCCGAGTAGAACGTATACGTACTGTGAATTTCAGACGTTCACTCGGCTGAGCATGGAATTCCATTCGATTGAGTAAGAAGGTTCACTCGCCCGAGTGGTACAGAGAAATCAGACAGAAAATAACCGAAGTTACTGGAAAATCTGAGAAAGCTCACTCAGCCGAACGAAGAAGACTACTCGGCCGAATGAAGAAGACTGCTCGGCCGAGTCACCCCGAGAGACGGACCCCTGAGAACCCCGAAGTTATTGTTTTTGTACAGGGTTTGTCACTCGGGCGAGTGACAAGGGTCACTCGGCCGAGTGACTCTCTCCGACTGCTGCTAGGAATGCGAATTCTGGGCTGCGCATGGGCAGTTTTGTCACGATTTTTTGGACGTTTTGGCTTGTATTTAAGCCTTGATTTTACCCTAATTTTAGGAGAGACTTGAATTATTTTTTAGAGAGTTCTTTTAGGTTTTAGACGGCTATTATTTGGAGAAATCTCAGTTGGAGATCATTGGCTACGTCATTGGATTGTTCTTTCTTATTAAAAAAACTCATTTTTATGAACTGTTTCTTCTTTGAAATGAATTGTGCCATAATTATTATTATTATTTCTGAGGTTTTCATGATGATTAGTGAGTAGTTCCGTCGTTCTAGGGCATATGGATGAACCCTATGGACCCGATCTTTGAATTGTGATGAATTTGTAGATTTGTTGATAGAATTGATATTGGTTAGGTTGTGATTGATATATTACGAGTATCTAGGGATTCATATCGATTGGGATTTGCAAGAGATTGGATCCCAATTGATATGAAGGCCTAGATATTCGATTTAGATTAATAATTGGAATTCTCTAGATTTGGTTTGCAAGAGATTGGACCAAAGCTAGGATTTTTAATTATAAATCTATACCTATATTCGTTTGCAAGAGATTGGACGAATAAGAACTATCATAACCTAGATCGTAGCTCGAGTTTGCACGAGAGTGGGCTCGAGATGCGATTGGACAATGATGTCGATCTTCACACTAGCGGCTTAGGGTAGGGTTTGCACGAGAGTGGGTCCTAACCTAGGGTTGCTATGGACCGGTAATAGCGCGACAGCATGAGCTTGGTTCTACATTTAGTTGTGACTAGTTCACCTATATTCAAGCTTAGCAACAATGAAATTTATGATTCACAAGGATGAGAAACGGTCTGTAGTGTGGATTTCCTATCCCTAGACGCTTTATTATATTGACATTTCTTGCTATTTGAACGATTGTGATGATTACACCAAAATTATTCTTACTCTCTTGATAGCTAGGTAATTAAAGTGAGATACTGTCATTTGTACTCCCTGTGTTCGATACCCGCTCGCCACTACACTGTGTGTTTGCTGTAAGACTACAAGTAGTTTTTCGGGTGTATATCCGGACGCGATCAAGTTTTTGGCGCCGTTGTCGGGGACACTTTTGACAGTGTTCGACTTTTCTTACCCGGTTATATCTCACTTTCTTTCTTATTTCCTTTTTGACTTTGTATGATGCCCAATTTACGTGCTCTCCCAGTATTTTCCACAGAATCTTAAGCAAGTAACATGGGAGATGCGATGATGAGAACTGAGTCTAGCCCGGGAGATTATGATTCCTTCACAGCTCTTCTAAAGGAGCTTGTTGATGAGGTCCAAACCACAGGGGCTTTTGCAATTAATATCGAGGACCCCATTGAGCAACTATTTGCTAGCTTTGTGATGGATCAAGTCTCCCCGGAAGGGACTATCGAGGGCAACATTAAAGTCGATGTGAGGGACGACAGGTTATGCTTTAAAGACATTAGAGCATGCATCGAAGAGCACTACACTCCTAAGGAGTCCGCTTGGCATGCCAATACTCAGGTAAGCACACTCTACGACCCTCCTTCTTACATTTATGAACCCACTGACATATCTCTTAATCTCATGTGTGGACCGGAGCAAAGTGGTAGCCCCCTCGATGTCAACACAGAGCTATGCAGTGTCTATTCTGATGCACCGTCCTCACCAAGAACGGAATCTGAGCCCGCATACGAGAGCCCACTCCCCGAGCAGTAACTAAACTCAGATGTCACAGAAGAGGTTAAGCTTTCATAAGAGGAGGAAGTAGGGGGTACAGCGCCCCCTGAGGTAGAACTGAAACAATTACCTCCGAATCTAAGGTACACTTTCTTGGGCAATAATTGACCTATCCGGTAATTGTTAATGCCGCCCTTAACCATGACCAGCTTGAAAGACTCTTAGATGTCCTTAGGAGTCACAAGGATGTCCTAGGCTACACCATCTATGATCTAAAAGGAATAAGTCATAGGCTTTGCACGCACAGAATCCACTTAGAAAACACTGAAGCCACCTCCATAGAGCCTCAAAGGCGGTTAAATCCTAACATGAAGGATGTGGTTAAGAAGGAAATTCTTAAATTGCTTGAAGCCGACATTATCTATCCTCTCTCTGATAGTAGATGGGTTAGCCCCGTTCATGTCGTCCCTATAGGGGGGATGACCGTTATAAAAACGATAAGGGAGAACCCATTTCTACACGCACTGTCACGGGATGTCAGATGTGTATTGATTATAAGAAATTAAATAAAGCCACCTGTAAAGACCATTACCCCTTGCCCTTCATTGATCAAATGCTAGAGCGCCTCGCTAAACATAAATTCTTTTTTTATTTAGACGGGTTTTCGGGATTCTTTCAGATCCCTTTGCATGACGATGACCAAGAAAAGACTACTTTCACATGTCCTTATGGCACATATGCCTACCGTAGAATGCCCTTTGGTCTTTGCAATGCTCCCGCCACCTTTCAAAGGTGCATGACGTCCATCTTTTCTGATTATATTGAAAACATTATGGAAGTATTTATGGATGATTTTTCTGTTTATGGAAGTAAGTTTGATTCTTGTTTGGCTAATCTTACTAAAGTTCTTAAAAGATGCCAACAAAATAACCTTACTCTTAATTGGGAGAAATGTCATTTTATGGTCACAGAGGGGATAGTTCTTGGGCACCTTGTTTCATCTAGAGGGATTGAGGTTGATAAGGCGAAAATTGAGGTAATTGAAAAACTCCCTCCTCCTATTAATGTTAAGGGCATTAGGGCCTTCCTTGGTCATGCGGGATTTTACCGCCGCTTTATCAAGGATTTAGCCTTAATTGCCCGACCTCTTACCGTCTTACTTGCTAAAGATGCTCCATTTGTCTTTTCAGGAGAGTGCTTGCAAGCATTTAATACATTGAAGGAAGCTCTCATCTCCACACCCATTATACAACCGCCGGATTGGAGTCTCCCGTTTGAGCTCATGTGTGATGCAAGTGACCAAGCCGTTGGAGCGGTGCTAGGACAAAGGAAACACAAAAATCTTCATGCAATATTCTATGCAAGCAAGACATTGGACGAGGCACAGAAAAATTACACCACTACCGAAAAGGAGCTCTTGGTGGTTGTCTATTCCATCGAGAAGTTTTGTTCCTACCTCCTTGGATCCAAAGTGATCGTGCACACCGACCATGCGGCATTAAAGTATCTACTCAGCAAAAAGGAGGCCAAGCCACGATTAATAAGATGGATACTTTTGTTGCAAGAATTTGACTTGGAGATTAAAGACAAGAAGGGCACAGACAACGTAGTGGCGGACCATTTGTCTAGGCTTATTCGTGACAGGAAGGATGAAAGCCTACCAATTTATGACACTTTTGTCGGCGAGAGGTTGTTCGCCATTAGACCCGGAGAAGTGCCTTGGTATGTGGGTTACGTAAACTATTTGGCATGCGGGATAAAACCATGTGGGATGGCCACGCAACAAAAAAGGAGGTTCATGCACGAAGTCCGCAACTATTTTTGGGAAGACCCGTACATCTTCAAGATATGCAAGGATGGTATTATATAGAGGTGTGTTTTAAAGGAAGAGGCCACATCTATCATTTCACATTGCCATGGCATGCCTTGCGGGGGACATCACGTCGCCTCCAAGACCACCGCAAATATATTGCAATGCGGGTTCTTTTGGCTGACCATGTTCAAGGATACGCATGACTGTTGGAAGCAACGATCTATGATCTTGGTTTGATGATGACAAACGTGTCGTTGTATCTGACGTGTGTACTTAGTGTGTTTTAGGATTGAGGAAACGTTATATTTCGAGGAGTTGCTATTCATATAGCTATTTGGGTGTGTGTGTGAGCTTTGGCCTAAGCAAAGTGGACTTAGTCCAATTTGAGATGAGATGGAAATAATTTCTTGACTTGGTCAAAAATCTATTCATATAGCATGGTGGACTTGGTCCAAAAAGGAAAAGGGATGGAGCCAAATTTGAATTCAAAAAAGATTTGACCAAATCTTTTGGCTAGATGTGCAATTATTTGTCTATTCCATATCCTATTCAAATCTTACTTGAACACCTAATTATATTCCTATCCTTATTCAAATCAAATCAAAAATCCCACAATATCCTCATCAAGATATCTCCTATTCATATCTCTTCCAAAAGAAAAAGCCTACCCAATCTCTTTATATACCCCTCTACATAATGGTGTTAATTTGCGGCTGATAAAAATATCAAGAGTGCGGCCATAACAAAAAGGTGGAGCAAAAATTATTTACGGCATCAAAAATATTTAAGAGAGAGCTCTCCACATTATTTCTTTTAGGCAGCCGTCAAAAATTGATAGAAGGGGAGTTACAAAAAATTGTGCGTTCTTAAATCTCCAAAAGCCAAAACTTCACACACAAAACCCTACTAGCCTTCCGTCGTTCTCATCCCCGTGCTCTCATCAACTTAGCTGTGAATATCGAGGATCCATCGTCAACGTCCCTATCACCCTCGAGCTCCGATTGCCTAAAGAAAGCAGGCCTCTTCCATCACAGGAGATCTGTACGAAGTCGGAGACGTCGAAGCCCGTGGCCGTCGCCGCTGCGTCAACTAGAGGTCATCACCGAAGAACCCGCTGTCGTCGGAGAACTCCACGAAGTCGTCGTCATCGCCGCTCGAAAAAACCCAGCATGCCTAAGTCGAGTCGCTGCTCTCGTCTGATCAACTTTGCCATCTCATCGGAAACGGCCGCCATCAAAGGGAAGCTGTCGAAGTACACATCGAGTCGTTGCCATCTCATCGGAAACCGTCGCCATCAAAGGGAAGCTACTGAAGAACACATCAAGTCGCCATCGAGTCGGGGAAGTGTGCACGTAAAAGAACGGCCCGGCGAACTTGACAGTGCAGCAGTCACAGCCCTCGTACACCGTCGGAGAAGATCAGCGAAGTGTCGTCGAGGAGCGGCTGTCGAAGCTCGAACGCTGAAGACGAAGATGCTGTCACCCCAAGAGACCTCCTCCACCGTCGTGAACGCCTGCAGCTCCCATCTTCAAAGTCGAACGAAGCTGTCGCTCGTAGCCGGTGAAGCAGCGCTCCGCCATCGACGTGAACTCGCTCCGCCGTGAAGGAGAAGTCGCCACCGCTACGGAGATACCGCCGTCTCGAAGTCGGGGTCACCACTGGAGGTGCTGATCCGAAAAACCCACTGCTCTCGCCGCACTAAGTAGAAGCCGCTCGTCGCCGTCGAAGACGAAGAAGGCGACGTCCATCGCTGCATCTGCATGAATTGAAATCAAGTGGACGGATACGATTGCGAGGAAACGAATCAACGGCTATGATTAAATTAAGAAATCGAATCGGATTGCTGACGTGCGCATCCCCCGCAGCGAAAACAACGTGAATCAAAAGCGGGTGACGTGGCTGGGTTATAAAGAATTTCTATGCGCATAGACCGCTCCTTATTAGGTTTTGAACTGAGATTTCTTTGCACACAGACCAGAGTGCTATTTGAGATCCAGGAGTCGGATCGAGACACCGTTTGCGTCAGATTGGAGCTGACGACGTGCTGATTGACAGAGACGCCTACACGGACACGAACTGAGCATTTCTAAACCCTTAACTCTTTTATTCGTGTCTTAGTGTAACGTTCTCTGTAGGGGAAACTTTACCATTTATTTTGTGACTATTTTGGGACTTGTCTGGTTGGGTCTAGACAAGTGGGACCCAGCTAGTTTAGGACTAGCTGGTAGAAAGCATTACTAGGATTGATAGTGAGAGAAAACACTGTGTGTGGGGTACTGAGAGCCTGACGAGTGTAGAGACGTAGAGGGTGCTCTGAGCATGCTCTAACTTGTGGTTTTGTACCTATTGCGCTATTCAATACTAGTATCTGCTTTGGGGGCTGGAGTAGGTCGTGGGGACGACCGAACCAGGGTAAATCTGCTGTGTACTCTGTGTCTGCTTTTTATTTACCCTGTTGCTGCTATAACTGTGTGTGATTATTCGTGGGTTGCACGAATTATTTTTATAAACCTATTCACCCCCCCCCCCCCCTCTAGGCTAGGATCCAGATCCAACAAGTGGTATCAGAGTGGGTTTTTGGATCTAGCCTAGGATTGACCATGAATAACCACATGGATAGTGCTTTTGCTGAGGGTCAGTCTGTTTCTCGTCCCCCTAGATTTAATGGAGGTGATTATGCATATTGGAAAAATCGAATGAAAATTTACCTCATTTCTGTAGATTACACGGCTTGGCAAATAATTGAAAAAGGATATAAACTGCCTATAATTAAACTAGATAATGTTGAGATTGAAAAACCAAATGACAAATGGGATGATAATGATTGGAAATCTAATTCTTTAAATGCTAAAGCTATGAATGCTCTCATTTGTGCACTGGATAAATATGAATATAATAGAATCTCACATTGTTTAACTGCGCAGGAGATATGGCATACTTTGGAGGTGACGCACGAGGAAACGTCACAGGTAAAGGAGTCTAGACTGTCTCTTTTGAGTGCAGAGTTCGAGGGATTTCACATGCTACCATCAGAGAGCATATCAGAGATGTATGTGAGGTTCACCGACATAGTCTACAAGTCTAGCTCGCTCGGAAATCCATATGATAGCCTCGATCAAGTGAGAAAGATCCTAAGAGCATTACCAAGCTCCTTCATACCAAAGGTCACCGCCATCCAGGAAGCAAAGGTATTGTCTCAATTGAAGGTGGAGGACCTTATTGGTACTTTGATGTCCCATGAGTTGGAACTGCAAAATGTTGAAGCAAGGGAGAAACCTGAGGAGAAGGAGAAAGCTACAAAGCCACTTGCTCTGAAAGCTGACGAAAGTGAAGATGATGATGAGGACATAGCGCTAATGGTGAGAAACTTCAGAAAGTTCATCAAGACCAAGCATGGGAGAAATGAAATGGCACCCAGGTTTAATCGTTCTAACTTTAATAATTCTTCCAAGCAATTTAATGATCAAAAATCTACTGATAGAATGCAATGTTTTAAATGCAAGGGAAGAGGATATCTGATGAAGGATTGCCCAAATGAAACTGCTCAGCTCGCTAAAGGAAAATGAAAAGCGAAGATATTAACATGGGATATGGATAGCGAAGCCGAAAGCGAGGAGGAACATGAAGCCCATTCTTGCATGGCTTTGATGGGCATCCAAGATGAGAAACCGTCAGGTAGCAAAGCTGAACTTCTTAAAATTTGTGAAGAAATGCAAAATCAAATAGTAGATCATGAGTTCAATATTGAATGTCTCCAAAATCAAAACTATGACATGCAAGTTAGAGATGATAAGGTTTTTAAAGAGAATGAAAAGCTTAAAATTGAACTTAATGCATATAAGTCTAATATTGAAATTATGAAGAAGGAAAAAGCTAGCTTTGATGAAATTGCTCCTTGTATTTCTTGTTCCTCATTATTAAATCAAAATAGCATGCTTAAACAAGATTTAATGAAGCTCGAAGCTGAAAAAGAATATGAAATAAGAGAGCTTAATGATAAATTTTGCATGCTAGATAACGATCTTAAAAAGAAACAAATTGAATATGAAAAGAAGGAAAAAGAAAACAAGTTGGCTTTCGTTAGTAAATGCACGATGCTTGTGGAAGAAAATAAACAATTAAAAATCAAAGTCTTTCATCTTGAAGTGGCCATTAAGAAATTCTCTATGGGAAAACAATCGTTGGACAATATTTTAGAGAATTAATTATATGGCAATAATAGAAGAGGACTTGGTTTTGGTCTGAAAAACGTTGAAAAGCAAAAATTCAAGAAATTCCACAATGTACCCTCTATTGCAAAGAACAAATATGCAAAGTGCTTTACTTGTGATAGTGTAGGCCACACTTCATATTATTGTAAATTTAGGAACACAAATATCAAGTTTAAACAAGTGTGGGTTCCTAAAACAATAATGGCTAACTCTAGTGGACCTTGTTGGATTCCAAGGTCACACTTAACACCTTTCATGTAGGTAAGGTGGAGATTTGGCGAGGAGCAAATTTTTTCAATGTCTCATTTTTTTAGCTCCTTCGTCAAATAGCGACGAGAAGGTATAATTTTTATCCCTCTTTGCATTTCATTGCATACCTTCATAGTTTTTTTGTGCTTGTTTTTATTTTGTTTTGTGTGCTTGCTTGCATGTTTTTTTAATGTTATTATTCTAAAAAAACAAAAAAAATTGAAAACCCAAAAAATCAAAAAAAAATTGAGCTTAAAAGAATACCATTTATGATTTATCTTAAGTGGTATTGTATGAATGATCAAATCTATCCCTTGTAGAAGTTATTTCATTATTGTTGTAGCTACATGAACATGATGTTATTCTTTTTAGTAGCCATGACATGTCTCATAAGTTTTAAACTTGACTTCTACACCTACATTTGCACTTTCACGATATTTGACTTATTAGTACTTTTGGAGATTCTTTTGAAGAATAATGGAAAGTGAATGTAGGAATGATTAATTTCTGAATTTTCTAAGGGATATGAAGTGTTTAGCCATGAATTAAAATTGAGCACAAAAGAACTTTTAAAAAAACATATACTATATTTGCTCCGTATGAAAAATGGATACACTTCATGGCTAATACACAACCCACGAGTATCCAACTAATGCTACATGGGTAATCATTAGTGTTGGTGTATATTACTCGTCAAGCGATGCCACCCCATATTTAAAATTCCTTTTAGGCTATGTTTTGGGGTTTGGTAACTTGAACTCATCTTTGATGAGGTGGGAAAATTCAATCCTAGTGATATTCATGAAAATTGGAAAATGTGGATTGAATTGGTTGTTTTTCTGAACTTGGATATCCCATAGTACTTTATTGTCTACACTTACACAAAGGTGGGAAGCCGTGTTATGAAATTCTATGATCTTGAATTGTCTATTGTTTTTGGAAAACTCATGTAAATGCTAGCTATAACTTATAATGGTTTATTTTTTTGCTTGAGATATTTTTGGGACTTCATTAATCCACTTTTGGTGATTACAAAGGGGGAGAAAGAAAAGAAAGATTTGACAGACTGGATGTCTTATTGAAGGGGGAGCATGAAAAATACTTCAATAAATGTTGAAGGGGGAGCTTGAGAGAAGGGGGAGCATGCTTTAATATTTGTTATAATGTTGTGCATTCTACTTTGTAATGCTTGAATGACTCATCCATACATCATATTGCATTACACCCTTCAACACACTTCACACACCCATACTTATTGCTCAAATCATTTATGGGTTTATCATCACCAAAAGCGGGAGATTGTTGGAAGCAACGATCTAGGATCTTGGTTTAATGATGACAAACGTGTCTTTGTATCTGACGTGTGTGCTTAGTGTGTTTCAGGATTGAGGAAACGTTATATTTGAAGGAGTTGCTATTCATATAGCTATTTGGGTGTGTGAGAGAGCTTTGGCCTAAGCAAAGTGGACTTAGTCCAATTTGAGATGAGATGGAAATAATTTCTTGACTTGGTCAAAAATCTATTCATATAGCACGGTGGACTTGGTCCAAAGAGGAAAAGGGATGGAGCCAAATTTGAATTCAAAAAGGATTTGATCAAATATTTTGGCTAGATGTGCAATTATTTGTCTATTCCATATCCTATTCAAATCTTACTTGAACACCTAATTATATTCCTATCCTTATTCAAATCAAATCAAAAATCCCACAATATCATCATCAAGATATCTCCTATTCATATCTCTTCCAAAAGAAAAAGCCTACCCAATCTCTTTATATACCCCTCTACATGAGGGTGTTAATTTGCGGCTGATAAAAATATCAAGAGTGCGGCCATAACAAAAAGGTGGAGCAAAAATTATTTACGGCATCAAAAATATTTAAGAGAGAGCTCTCCACATTATTTCTTTTAGGCGGCAGTCAAAAATTGATAGAAGGGGAGTTACAAAAAATTGTGTGTTCTTAAATCTCCAAAATCCAAAACTTCACGCACAAAACCCTACTAGCCTTCAGTCGTTCTCATCCCCGTGCTCTCATCAAATTAGCCATGAATATCGAGGATCCACCGTTAACGTCGCTATCATCCTTGAGGTCCGATTGCCTAAAGAAAGCAGGCCTCTTCCATCGCAGGAGATCTGTACGAAGTCGGTGACGTCGAAGCCCGTGGCCGTCACCGCTGCGTCAACCGGAGGTCATCACCGAAGAACCCAATGTCGTCCGAGAACTCCACGAAGTCGTCGTCATCGCCGCTCGGAGAAACCCAGCACGCCTGAGTCGAGTCGCTGCTCTCGTCCGATCAAATCTGCCATCTCATCGGAAACGGCCGCCATCAAAGGGAAGCTGTCGAAGTACACATCGAGTCGCTGCCATCTCATCAGAAACCACCGCCATCAAAGGGAAGCTGCTAAAGAACACATCAAGTCACCATCGAGTCGAGGAAGTGTGCACACGAAAGAATGGCCTGGTGAACTTGACAGTGCAGCAGTCGGAGCCCTCATACACAGTCAGAGAAGATCAGCGAAGCGTCGTCGAGGAGCGGCTGTCGAAGCTCGAACGTTGAAGACGAAGACGCCGTCACCCCAAGAGACCTCCTCCACTGTCGTGAACGCCTGCAGCTCCCATCTTCATAGTCGAACGAAGTTGTCGCTCCCAGCCGATGAAGCAGCGCTCCGCCATCGACGTAAACTCGCTCCGTCGTGAATGAGAAGTCACCACCGTTATGGAGATACCGCCGTCTCAAAGTCGGGTTGCCACCGGAGGTGCTGATCGGAAAAACCCACTGCTCTCGTCGCACTAAGTAGAAGCCGCTCGTTGCCGTCGAAGACGAAGAAGGCGACGTCCATCGCTGCATCTGCATGAATTGAAATCAAGTGGATGTATACGATTGCGAGGAAACGAATCAACGGCTGTGATTAAATTAAGAAATCGAATCGGATTGCTGACGTGTGCATCCCCCGTAGCGAAAACAACGTGAATCAAAAGCGGGTGACGTGGCTGGGTTATAAGGAATTTCTATGCGCACAGACTGCTCCTTATTAGGTTTTGAACTGAGATTTCTTTGCACACAGACCAGAGTGCTATTTGAGATCCAGGAGTCGGATCGAGACACCGTTTACGTCAGATTGGAGCTGACGACGTGCTGATTGACAGAGATGTCTACACGGACACAAACTGAGCATTTCTAAACCCTTAACTCTTATATTCGTGTCTTAGTGTAACGTTCTCTGTAGGGGAAACTTTACCATTTATTTTGTGACTATTTTGGGACTTGTCTGGTTGGGGCTAGACAAGTGGGACCCAGCTAGTTTGGGACTAGCTGGTAGAAAGCATTACTATGATTGATAGTGAGAGAAAACACTGTGTGTGGGGTATTGAGAGCCTGGCGAGTGTAGAGACGTAAAGGGTGCTCTGAGCATGCTCTAACTTATGGTTTTGTACCTATTGCGCTATTCAATACTAGTATCTGCTTTGGGGGCTGGAGTAGGTCGTGGGGACGACCGAACCAGGGTAAATCTACTGTGTACTCTGTGTCTGCTTTTTATTTACCAAGTTGCTGCTATAACTGCGTGTGCTTATTCGTGGGTTGCATGAATTATTTTTATAAGCCTATTCACCCCCCCCCCCCCTCTAAGCTAGGATCCAGATCCAACAATGTCTTCGTCAAGCAATGCGATAGATGCCAACAGATGGGAAATATATCAAAACGGAATGAGATGCCGATGAAGCCTATTTTGGAAATTGAGCTATTTGATTGTTGGGGAGTGGACTTCATGGGGCCTTTTCCATCAAGTAAGGGAAACAAGTATATCCTATTAGCGGTGGACTACGTCTCAAAATGGGTAGAGACCATCGCCACCCCAACTAATGATGCAAGAGTGGTGTCCAAATTCTTCAAGCAAAACATCTTCCCGCGCTTTGGAGTGCCACGTACTTTGATAAGCGATGGAGGGAGACATTTTATAGAAAATAAGTTTGAAGCCATGTTGAAAAAGTACGGGGTGAATCATAGAATTGGTATGGTGTACCACCCTCAGACGAGTGGACAAGTAGAGGTGTCTAACCGGGAGATTAAACAAATTCTAGAAAATACCGTCGATAGATCTAGAAAGGATTGGTCCATGAAATTGAACGATGCATTATGGACATATCGCACAGCCTTTCGCACTCCCATTGGCACCACCCCGTACCGGCTTGTTTATGGGAAAGCTTGCCATTTGCAGGAGGAATTGGAACACCGCGCATATTGGACCATCAAGACCTTTAATTATGATTACAATAGTGAGGCGGTGAGGCGGCTCCTAGATATCAATGAGTTTGACGAGATTAGGCAGGACGCTTACGACAGCTCAAGAATATACAAGGAAAGGACTAGAATTATCCATGATGCACGCATTACCGTTATGGACTTGAAGGTCAGAGACAAGGTCCTCCTATACAATTCTAGACTCCGACTTTTTCCCAGAAAGCTAAGATCGCGATGGTCGGGACCATTCACCATTAAGCACATATAACCGGGGGGAGCCTTTAAGTTGGAAGGAAAAGACGGTGCCACCTTCAAGGTAAATGGACAACGGCTCATGCATTATTCCGAAGGAGCCCCTTTTGGTGAAGTGAATTGCACATATCTACTCAAGGGGCGGTCCCATGATCTTTCATACCTCCTTGATGAGGTGATCGATGAAGGTATACCACACTCTATTGGCGCCTTACACGATGATGGCCTTGAAGAAGGCCAAACTTCTAGTAATGGAGAAAAGTTGGAAGATTCTCCGGATGGCTCTATGGGTTATAACAAAGAAGACGACGCTGATGTCGCGAGAATTAGGGAGCTATGCAAGCTCTCCACGACCAACAATTTGAAGAAAGCTCCGTCGGATAAGAGATCGGCATCACCGGTGAAGAAAAAGAATTACACAAGCTCAAGCTTGGGGGACTTATCCCCCAACACTACCCATGATTAGGGGAAGCCGAGGAATGCCCACGAGCATCAACAATTGAATCAAAGTGGCCTTCCCGGTAAGTTTGACGGGCGCATCTCACATGCGTCAAATATCGAGCACTAAACGAATATCTTAAGGGGTCGAGCTCAAGACCTTAAACGAGCGCTTGTCGGGAGGCAACCTGATGGTTTTACATTATTTTTAGTTGAATACTATTTTTTTAGATTTTTCTTAGTGTTTAGAGTCTAGATTCAATAAAATCGTGACAACGGGCTCTATTTTTCATGACAGGAGATGGAGAACGAGAAATCATTCATATGGAGGATGACTATGGCAATGGAGAGCATCCAGGAACATGCTCAGGCCTTAGGAAGAGGAAGAAACTGACGGGGACGAGAAAAACAGAGAATGGCGCAAAAACAGAGAGCCGAGGCTGAAAACAGCTAACCACTCGGCCGAATGAGATTTGCATTCGGCCGCGTGAAGACTTTACTCGGCTGAGTAGAGTACCGATCAGGAAAGATCCTACAGACCCACTCTCCGTTATTTTCTGTGATTTACAGTGTTTATTACCACTCGGCTGAATGACTATGTCACTCGGCCGAGTTAATCTGATACCCTACATGCTTCAAAAATCGCTGAGTGGCCTTGCCACTCGAACGAGTAGAACTTGTCCATTCGGTCGAGTAAGAAATTTTACTCAGCCGAGTCATAAGTATGGAGAGAATTTGAAAAATTTTTAACGTTGAGCCATTTCGCCGAGTGAACGCGTCCCTCGGCCGAGTGACCCGCCTATATAAAGGCCAGCGGGCACTGCACGAATCCCGAAGCACCAAAAGTCCCAAATTTTTCTGCAGCGCCTGAGCCCTTCATCTCCTCATCGCCCGAATCCCCTCTCTCCTTGCCCGACCGTCCCCCACTGCCATTGCCAACCTCTACACCGGCCGCTGACGTCGCCCCGCCGCAGGCCGCCGCCCCCCCGTTCGCCGTTCTTCCCCCATTTCGCCCAAATCTCCCATTTCTCCTCCATTTCTCCAAATAATATGCCCCCTACGCCCAAATTCGAAATTAAATCCTATATATATCTATTATCCCCTATCTTCCCCATGTATATTGATTATCATTAGCTAATTTGATTGTTTGTTTTTCAGGATAGCTTGGGGGAGCTTGGGAGAGATTCAGGACGCTCCAGAGCTTCACGAAGGAGGCGATTTCTTTGCACACTTCACTTTTTGCTCTCACGTCATGCTCAGGTATACTCGTTTCATTTTATAGCACGTTGCATTTTCATTTGGGTGGGCACGTCTCGCGGCACACATGCCGCCACGCCTTAGGCCACGCACTCGGGAGCCCACTTCCAAGTGGAAGAAGTCAGGTGATCTTGGCTCCTCTTCTGCTAGAGTAGACTCTCTCCCACCTAGCCCAACACCACCCACACAGCCGCCTCCTACCGCACCCATTCCACCACTTGCACAGCCCGCCCCCGCGTTCGATGTGATGGGGATCACGTTCAGAGACGACGCCCAGCATGCCAGATTTGAGCGTATCTCCCATTGCTCAATCGTACCCACTAGGTTTGCGCACCTTGTTGACTTAGAGCGCCTAGGGGTCCTAGAGGGGTTACTCCAGTTGTATGACAACATGGGGTGGCGTGATTTTTTGTCGGTGTCGGCGGACACTTACATCCGCCCGACACTAGAGGTCCTTAGCTCTATTGATCGGACCCCTGGAGGATGCTCCTTTCGCCTGATGGATCAGGAATGCGAGGTCACTCTTGATATGCTCCGAGCATTCTTCCAGTGGCCCGTCGTCCCGGACCCAGACCGAGCTTACCGCCCCATGCACATCCCACCCCCGTCATTTGACACCCACGCTTTTTGGACACGGATCACAGGATCACCCCTTGTCTTTGACCCTAGTCGGGCCAAGGCCTCTGCCGTCCTCCACAAGTGCCTCCACATTACACAGCGCCTTATGGCGACCACTTTTCTTGCGAGGTACGAGCCCTGGACTTTGTCGACGCCAGAGCTCTACATGCTCTATGCGATGACACGTTCTAAGGTTTTTGATGGAGATGACGTTCTGGTCCCCGCCATAGAGATTGATATCGCCAGTTGGTACATCGATCGCCTCATTATTTCTGTCGACGCTCGGACGCCTATCTGTTGTGGTGGTCTGATTACCCTCTTGGCCCTTTTGTAAGGAGTTGACCTCCCAGCTCGCTTGCTGAGATCACCAGGCCCCACCTCACTTTCCATAGATGTTATGGCCCAGATGAGGATGCTTGGTCCTTATGGTCAGCACCACTGGGTGTGGATGCACGGTCCCCGTAGCACCGATTACATGATTCTGTCGAGCCCTGCTCAGACACATATTAGACCAACGGGCGGGGAGTGGATTCCAGCGATGGATCTCCTCATCCCTGTCGTGTATGTGCTTGAACCTGCGGGTGCTCAGCAGGAGCCCCTCCTTCCACCCCTTGACCCCATGATCCCTCAGCTTGCACCTGCTTCGTATGCACCTCCTGACACCTCTGTCCATACGTCTGTTAGTGTCGGGATCACTTTAGCCGAGTCCACCCACACCACAACCAATGTGCCCATGTCGATAGATCCCATTTCTGCTGCTAGCCCCAAGCGTCCCCTACCATAGTTGAGAGCAGCGAGCCTTCTTTTGCTTCCGCGGTTGAGACCCTTTCCTCATTTCTGTCCTCGACCCATGGGGAGTCTTTTCCTTAACATTTCACGACCTCCCCAGTCGTCGACCTCTCTGTCTCCACTGCCGCTGTATTTTTCGAGAGCGTCGTGACGTCTGTCCACATGTCTGTGTCACTGACCTCTCCGTCTGCCTCGTCATTTACCACCACTTCTGCTTCTGCTGTTGCTCCATCCTCTTCTACCTTGCCTGCGTCTCGGCCCCCTACAGAGACTGAGCGTCACTTAGAGAGCACATCACCACCGCACCACCCCACTGTCGCACCTATACTTTACAGTAGCCGTGCGAGACAGCCCCACGCTTCATCTGTTCGTCCCTCCTCTCCACCTCCCCCGACACCCTAGTTCAGCATCTCCGTGCTCTAGAGGGGGCAGTTAATGGGCTTAGAGGAGATTTTAGGGCTCTCTCTGCTACTGTTGATGTCGTGCAGAGGTAGGCCGCTTTACTGCCTGGTATTCAGGCTTGCCTGAGCCAGATCCTTGCACGTCTGCCCCCGCCACCCACACCCACACAGTGTCCTCCACGACCACCACCTCCGCCACAGGACGGTGCACCCCCACCCCCTTAGGCACACACTGGATGCCTTCCATATTTTTGCTTTCGATTCACTGGATATTTTGGATCTGTTGATTTTGCACCCCTCCTCCACACACTTTTTGGTCACTTTTTGTTCATATATGTCTATATCCTTTTGGGAGTGAGGGAGTATTTTTGGGGACACTTACATAGCACTATTTTGATCTCTGCATGCGTCACCCGCATATCTGCATTCATCACTTGCATTCCCATCACATTTACTTTTTATTCCCCTTTTTCTTATTTTATTTTCATCATGCATGCATCCTCACCCACCCCACCCATTTTTGTCTCTCAGTGTGCCACACTTTGCACATTGAGGACACTGTGCACTTTAGCTTAGGGGAATGAGTTCTCACGCACTTTTTATTTTTTGTCGCCTTTATTTTTATTTTCCCACCTTTTCTTTGTTTTTACACTTATTTTCACCCACTTTTTCATTTTTTTTCATGCATCACGTTTTCCATATTTTTTATGTGTGCTGCATATGTACAGTAGTTTTTATTTTCTTTCTATCCTTATTTCTTTTATCCTCTTCGCTAGAGATGAATTTTCTGTGATGATGATGACGTGGTATTAGCTTATCTCTATATGCATATTATCTTGTCATGTCATAGTTTTTATTTCAGATATCATATGCTATGTCTTGCTGTGCATTTGAGATAATAACCCGCACTTTCATATATGAATATGGATGAAATTCTTTTATTAGCTGAGTCTGATGATTGTTACTGTATACTCTTCATAGAAAACAGACCAAGCTTCACGCATTGATTGCTTATATCTGGAGTACTGCTTTCTTTTCTTATATCACTTCTTATTGCATGAAAATTGTACGCTTCACTTTCAGGTTGAGTGAATGTATGCTAGGTTGATATAACTAGATTAGTTTACTTTCTGAGATTAAACTGAGTAGATTACATTACTCCGCTGAAAGTTGTCGTGCACATTCTATAGAGTGAACCGAGTGTTACATATATTTCTTTCTCCACATATCTTGAGCATTATTTCTATACTTAGAGTCATTGGTGAATCTCCCTTTAGCGAATCTTATATTGGCATTCCCCCCCCCCCCCCCCCCCCCCCGCTACAAAAATTCATTCTCCAATACCCCCAAAATCAAAAGGAAAAAATACATGTATATCTTTCTATTTTTTGATTTGGGATCACAGTTGTGCATTTTTATAAAAAAAGAAAAAGAAAAAAAAGAAGAAAAGAAAAGAAAAGAGAAAAGAAGTTCATATATGATCCCATCTCATACTCTTTCTCTCTTTCTCCCCTCTTTTATTTTTATTTTTTTGGAGCGTCAAAAATGGGGATAAGCTTATTGATTTATCTTATGCCACCACGCTTATAGATAAGCTTGGGAGAGAGGATCCAATGATGTGTGAGAGAGAGTGACTAATTGATTGTGCATGACAACCTAAGCTAGGTAATTTTCTATACTCGGTGAGATTACTAAAAGTTTTACGAAATCCAGGAATTGAAACTTAACATGCATCTCATGAAAACCATACCTTTCTATTCTTATTGATCCATATTGTGTGATATCTCTTATACTCCAAATAGAAAGCATTCAATTGAAAAGTGTATGGTCTATGATTATGTATACCGCTTTAGATGCTTTGGACGATGTTAATTATAAAATGATTCCATATTTCATACTATTTTGATATTCTTGGGTTTCTATTTTGAATGCATCCATATGATTATGGTATCGAGATAAAAATCTTTGGCATGTGTTTTATATTCGCCGTATGCTAAATGAGTTAAGAAAAACCCACGTACTGAGAAAATGATCTAGCGCATCTCTCTTTGTTTACTTTCCTTATCTATTTTCTATTTCTTTCATCTTTCCTTTTTATTTTTTTTCCATCGGGTTCGCCTTTTACTTATCTTCCTCGAGGACGAGTAAGAGGTAAGCTTGGGGGATTTTGATCACTCCATATTTTACACCTTTTTTTCTGCATGTTTTCATGACGTTTTGATCGCCCATATCACGTTTTTCACGATTATTCGACAATATTGCGATGTTTTTCACTATTTCTTGTTTTTATCATATTTCAGGAGATATGGAGCGATTTGGAGCGAAAACGAGATCAAAGGAGTTTCACGCACTTCGGAGTGTCGCCCACGGCTTATTTGATGAGTTATCAGCAATAGAGGATGAGCGGAGGAAGAAGGATATCGATAGGAGCGATGAGGAGGCGAAAAGGAGAAGAAATAAGCTCAGAAGCACCTCACTCGGCCAACCAAGACTGGTCATTCGGCCGAGTGAAGGATCACCCTCGCCCGAGTAGAACGGATACGCACTGCGAATTTCAGACGTTCACTCGGCCGAGCAAGGAATTCCATTCGGACGAGTAAGAAGTTTCACTCACCCGAGTGGTACAGAGAAATCAGACAGAAAAGAGCCGAAGTTACTGGAAAATCTGAGAAAGCTCACTCGGCCGAACGAAGAAGACTACTCGGCCGAGTCACCCCGAGAGACGGACCCCTGAGAACCCCGAAGTTACTGTTTTTGTACAGGGTTTGTCACTCGGGCGAGTGACAAGGGTCACTCTGCCGAGTGACCCTCTCCGACTGCTGCTAGGAATGCGAATTTTGGGCTGCGCAGGGGCAGTTTTGTCACGGTTTTTGGACGTTTTTGGCTTGTATTTAAGCCCTGTTTTTACCCTAGTTTTAGGAGAGACTTGAATTATTTTTTAGAGAGTTATTTTAGGTTTTAGACGGCTATTCTTTGGAGAAATCTCAGCTGGAGATCATTGGCTACGTCATTGGATTGTTCTTTCTTATTAAAAACTCATTTTTATGAATTGTTTCTTCTTTGCAATGAATTATGACATGATTATTATTGTTATTTCTGATGTTTTCATGATGATTAGTGAGTAGTTCCGTCGTTCTAGGGCATATGGATGAACCCTATGGACCCGATCTTTGAATTGTGTTGAATTTGTAGATTTGTTGATAGAATTGACATTGGTTAGGTTGTGATTGATATATTACGAGTAGCTAGGAATTCATATCGATTGGGATTTGCAAGAGATTGGATCCCAATTGATATGAAGGCCTAGATATTCGATTTAGATTAATAATTGGAATTCTCTAGATTTGGTTTGCAAGAGATTGGACCAAAGCTAGGAGTTTTAATTATAAATCTATACCTATATTCGTTAGCAAGAGATTGGACGAATAAGAACTATCATAACCTAGATCATAGCTCGAGTTTGCACGAGAGTGGGCTCGAGATGCGATTGGACAATGATGTCGATCTTCACGCTAGCGGCTTAGGGTAGGGTTTGCACGAGAGTGGCCCTAACCTAGGTTTGCTATAGACCGGCAATAGCGCGAGAGCGCGATCTTGGTTCTACATTTAGTTGCGACTAGTTCACCCATATTCAAGCTTAGCAACAATGAAATTTATGATTCACAAGGATGAGAAACGGTCCGTAGTGGGGATTTCCTATCCCTAGACGCTTTATTATATTGACATTTCTTGCTATTTGAACGATTGTGACGATTACACCAAAATTATTCTTACTCTCTTGATTGCTAGGTAATTAAAGTGAGATACTGTCACTTGTCCTCCCTGTATTTGATACCCGCTCGCCACTACACCGTGCGCTTGCGGTAATACTACAAGTCATTTTTCGGGTGTATATCCAGACGCGATCAGTCCATGCGTGTAAATAAAGTATGAACCTTAGTTTATGTGCCCAAAGAAAGTGTTTTCTTATTGGCTGCTAATAAATCTTCAAGACAGCAGATTGGTGCAGATAGAAAATAATGAAGTACAACTTATTATGGTTGAGAACGATTATCATCCTAACTCCTATAAACGGATTATGATGAAACTGTCTCGCCAGCAGATGTGTACAAATCTACTCGGACCGAGCTCGATGTAAATGCTCATGATGACCATGAAAACTGGAGCATTCATGTATAGTCTGTTTTCTAAATATGATTTAGAAGAAGAACTTTATATGAATCTACCAGAGAGTTTTCAAGGTCAGTGGGAGAGAATAAAAGGCATGTGAGGCATCAAGGAGCCGGAATATTTGTTTTGACAAAGTGGTCAAATAGTTTGACACTTTATTCAAAATGATTATGAATCGTGTAAATGACCAGTAACTAATTTGGATTATTCTCGTAAGGTACGATGATCTGGATGAGATCCAGGCAAGACATATATTATGGATTCCAAGGGACCAAGGGAATCATTTGGATGAGACTCAAATGTATGGTCTAAAATGAATAAAGAAACCACGTAAGTCTATAATTAAAGACGGTTTAGCAGATTCACTCATGAAGGCTCTGCCACATAAAGTCTAGAGAGACTTACGTGTAAATGCGGTATGAGATACCGGGATAAATGGGCCTGAGTGCAAGTGAAAGATGTTAGGAGATAGGTATACCCTCGAACTCGAGGCAGTTTATCTCTATGTAAGCGTATAAACATCTTGTTCAAAATACAGTAACATGTATGGCAAGAATTTATCTAAGTTAATAAAAATGTAGTCAACATTAGAATTTAGGTAAAGTTTTAAGACTTAATGCGAGGTTAAACAAGTATCGAAATGAGGATCTTCATCATGGAGAATTGTTTGGCCGTTCGTAGAATAAGTCTAAAATCGTTCGTGGTCATAGATGTTTCTAGAAAAGGATATCAAAACATGGGATAGACCATTGTGTATTTATCTTCACCATGAAGAGGTGACTGACGTGCGTTTATATTTCATATATTCACGCATGTTTTCTTTTGAGTTTTTCCGTTATTTTCCACCGTCTCGTACCCGTTTCCTCGTATTTTCTTGTTTTCTTTCACTTCTCCGTGTTTTTTACGTATTTGCAGGAGTTTGCCAGCGTAGGGGATGTTTAACGATGATATCATAAGTCCCCAGAGCAACTGGAGGAGTCACACGTGATCCAGGGGGTCAAACGCGAAGATCGCATCTTTCAGCCCCACACCCGATCGGTTGGACACAGCCAACTGATCGGGTGGTGCACGCGTGCACGACCCGATCAGTCGTTGAAGCAACGAAAGTATCAACCGACCGGGTCGTCGACCGGTCCAACCCGACTGTTCTCTCTGGAAATTGGAGCTGAAACTCAACCGATCTGGTGATTTCACCCGATCGGTTCGCCTATAGCCGTTTTCCCGAAGAAGATGACCCGGAGAGCTCATCCGACCGTCAGCAGACCGTGCCAAAACGTCCGAAGTTACTGTCTTTTGGGCAACAATTCCAACCGATCGGTTGATTTATCAACCGATCGGTTCACCTGACGACGATCAAGATCTAAACGACGAGCAGCTTCCATCAACCGACCATGTTGCCTGACCGAGTGAAATGCTGAAGATTACTGCCGAAGTTCGCGGCAGGTCACCCGATCGGGTGATTCTTCACCCGATCGGGTGATGTCGTCTATAAATAGAGACCCTAGGTTTCCAGAAAACGGGAGAGAGTTATTTTTTGCTGTTTTTCTCTCTCTTGACGGCTGTAATTTTCTAGATATTTGTAAGTTGTCTGATCTTTACCAAACTTTAATATAGTGTTATTTGCATTGCTCTTACTACTTTTCAATCGCCTGATCATGTTTTTAACGATCGATTTCGATTTAGATTGCTTTTTAGTAAATATGTGTGAGTAGTTCCCAAATCTGGGATTTTGGTGGAAACCCCTTCGTGGGTTCTCCCAGATGCGTCCATAGGACTAGAAAATTGATAGGTGTTAGGAATCTATCGGTTACGCAGGGTGTTTTATTGTCATCGGCGGGAAAAAGACCGCCTTTGACCGTTGGGCCAAGGGGGAATAAACTTAGCGGTTGACTCCCTAGCCATAGCTCACGCCCTTATCATAGACGTCGAATCCTAGCGAGCGGGAGCAGCAGTATGAGACGTTGAGAGTTATCATTGCGAGCTTAGTGCTCCCAGAGTCGGTCAGTGTTAATGGACATGGGAATGCCCACTGACCGAACCCGGGTAGTCCGGCGTATCATCCTGGGCACCGACCGGAATATCGGGCCCCTGGGACGCCGGTATCACTCTTAGAGGCAACGTCTCACCATTAGACCCTAATTTCGATCGTTATCCTACCCGTAGGTCGTGTTGGCGAGAATCACACGATAGGGTGGAAACCAAAGTCCCGGGTTTCCCTTTATATCGTTTATCCCTCGCATTCTATTTTCCATGACAAACCTTCATCCGATTCAGGCTAGCTCACCCATGGGGTGAATTTGGTCCTTCTTGACACAAGCACAACCACGCCTCCCTGAGTTCGACCCCCAAGCCACACTACAACACCGTGCGCTTGCAGTTATAAATATTTAAATCCCACGCCCCCAATCATATATTGCACACTTGCAAGCACACAAAACGCGGGGACGTCAAACTCTATGGCGCCGTTGCCGGGGAGGCAACGTGCTTGCTATTTTAGGATCTCATGAACCCTTGAGTCTAGCTCACATCTCTATCTCGCGATAATTTTCGCATTCTTCTTTTTCACTTTTATTTTCTTATTTTTATCTTTCTATTTTATCTGCTTCTTTCCCACTTTTCGCTTCACGGGTGTTTGTTGTTTTTAATGCGCAGGAACACAAGGAGTCTTGACGACTTGATTCCTGTTGATCCTGAGATAAACGCCACCCTAAGGCGTCTGGCCGCTGAGAAGCGAAGAAGAGAAGAGCCCGAAGACATGGGGGAGAACACCCCACCTCACAAGTCCCTGCTGGAGTACTTGATGCCATCCATCGAGTCCACCTCTGCCATCCGTCCTTCTGCTATTACGGCGCAAAGCTTCGAGCTTAAACCGTCTTTGGTGACGTGGATCCATCAGGATCAATTCTCGGGGGCACCCATGGAGAGCCCCATCGAATATTTGGACTCCTTCTTAGAGAAATGTGACAGCTTCCGGATAAATGGTGTCACAACTGATGCGATCCGTCTGAAACTATTCTCCTTCTCACTGCGAGATAAGGCCAAGCTGTGGCTTAGGGGGAAGGACCCAAATACGTTCAACACTTGGAGAATCTTTCAAACGCATTTCTGACGAAGTTCTTTCCTCTGAGGAAGACCATGAAGCTGAGGAGCGAGATCTCCTCCATCTCCCAGGCCAGCCACGAGTCCTTGCATGAAGCTTGGACAAGATATAAAGAGATGCAGCGAAGATGCCCTCATTATGAGCTTCCGAAATGGCAGATAATTAAACTGTTCTACAACGGATTGAGGGATGACTTGAAATCTTCCATGGATGCCACGGCTGGAGGGTCCTTCATGTCCAGGAGTGATCACTCCGTATTTTACACCCTTTTTTGCATGTTTGCATGCCACTTTGATCTCTCATATCGCGTTTTTCACGATTATTCGACAATATTGCGATGTTGTTCACGATTTCTTGTTTTTGTCGTATTTCAGGAGATATAGAGTGATTCGGAGTGATTTTGAGATCAAGAGGATTTGCACCCACTCCGGAGAGTCACCCAACGCTCTTTTGAGTGATATTCGGTGATGGAAGACTAATGGAAGAAGAAGAAACATCGTAGGAGCGACGAGAAAGCGAAAAGATGAAGATTGGGCATCTGCAGCATCTCACTCAGCCGAGTGAATCACTCACTCGGCCGAGCAAGAAGACCACTCGGCCGACCAGACCGGACACGCACCAACAGAAGGAAATCAGCGTGCACTCGGCCGAAGGACGATATCCCACTCAGCCGAGTATGAAGATCGCATCGCCCGAGTGGCATGGAAAATCCACCATCAAAAAAGGCCGACTTACTGGAAATGTACAGGCTTTTGACGGTTCCGACTCGGCCGAGCAAGAAATGCCCCTCGGCCGAGTGAGTAAAGCCACTCAGCCGAGTCACTTCCGAAGACAGACCTCCGAAAAGTCCTAACTTACTGTAAATGTATAGGGTTTGTCACTCGGCCGAGTGACATTTGTCACTCGGCCGAGTGAACCGCCCCGCCTGCTGCGTAAACTGCGATTTCTGGGCTGCGCATGGGCATTTTTGTCATGATTTTTTTGGGCGATTTTGGGGGGTATTTAAACCCTGTTTTTGCCCTAGTTTAGGAGAGCTTTTTGATACTTTTGGCAGCCTTTTTAGAGAGCTTTTTAGATCAATAGATTTAGCTTTTCTATTGGAGATTAAAAGGTTATTTTTGTTGGATGCTATTGGGTTCTCATTGGTTTGTCTCTTTTCTCATCAAAAACTCTATTTTTGTTGATAATTTCTCTATTGCAATGAATTGTGCTGAATTTGCTATTGAATTTCTTATGAATTGCATGATGATTAGTGAGTAGTTTTATTGTCCTAGGGCATAGGGATGAACCCTATAAACCCTATTTCTGAATTGTGATGAATTGGTGAAATTCTTGCTAGAATTGATTAGGGTTAGGTTGGGATTGATTAATTACAGATAGCTAGGGATTCATATCGATTGGGATTTGCAAGAGATTGGGTCCCAATTGATAGGAAGCCCTAGAGATTCGATTTAGATTTACGATTGGACTTTTCTAGAATTGGTTTGCAAGAGATTGGACCAAGGCTAGGGTTTTCAATCGTAATTCTATACCCATACCCGTTTGCAAGAGATTGGATGGGTAGGAACTATCTCAACCTAGATCGTACCTCGAGTTTGCACGAGAGTGGGCTCGAGATATGATTGAACGATGATGTCGATCCTAATGCTAGCAGCTTAGGCTAGGGTTTGCAAGAGATTGGGCCCTATCCTAGGTTTGCTATAGACAGGCAATAGCGCGAGAGCGTGAGCTTGGTTCTACATCTAGTTGCGACTAGTTCACCTAAAATTCAAGTCTAGCAATGATGTAACCTACGAATCACAACGATGAGATACGGTCCGTAGCGGGGATTCCCTATCCCTAGGCGCTTTATTTTATTGACATTTCTATCGACATTCGAACGATTGTGACAATTTTACCCAAAATTATTCTCGACCATTTTTGATAGCTAGGTGATTAGAAGGAGACACTGTCATTGTTCCTCCCTGAGTTCGATACCCGCTCGCCGCTACACCATGCGCTTGTTGTAAGACTACGAGTCTCTCGTCCTGGGTGCGTGTGCATACCGGGGCAACGATCAAGTTTTTGGCGCCGTTGTCGGGGAGGCGACTGTGTTTTATTCTCTTTACTTAGTGTCTTCTTTTTCCTTTATTACTTTTATCTTTTTACTCCTTATCCATGCTAACAATTCCTTTAAAACTCTGTTTTCCTTTGCATGTACACGAGATCTACGGCAAACCCCGAGGAAATACTATTTGATCCGGAGATCGAACGTACCGTAAGGAGAATCAGAGCCGAGAGAAGGCACGCTACGGAGGACAATTGTATGAACCGTGCGGAGACACCAGAGGAGCTAGCCGCGCGTATGGCGAGGATCATATCCATTAGAGATAGGCTTCGGCCTAAGACTTCTTCCACCACATCATCCATCGCCATGCCGAAACTAGCGGCGGACAAGAATTTTGAGCTAAAGACGGGATTGGTAGTATTGATGCAACAAGACCCGTTTCATGGGAATGCCCATGAGAATCCGTATTATCACATCCAGCTTTTCTTGTCCAAGTGTGCCACCTTCCAAATGCCGGGCGTTTCCGTTGATGCAATTCGACTGCCACTCTTCCCCTTTACACTCAAGGACAAAGCTTTATATTGGTTGAGGACGCAGGCGGAAGGTACATTCACCACTTGGGATGAGTTGGCTAGCGCCTTCGTCGACAAATTCTACCCGCCCTCCAAGACGGTTAAAATACAGAGTGCTCTCATGTCTTTTAAGCAAGGACTACAGGAGACCCTATATGAAGCATGGGAGCGCTTCAAGGATTTACAACATCAATGCCCCCATCACAGTATAGAGGATTGGGAACTTGTTCACAGTTTTTACAATGGACTCCAACCGGGAACAAAGCAAATTATAGACGCAACCGCCAATGGAGCCATATTATCAAAGACCCCGGATGAAGCTACGGCCTCTAATAATCAACAATGGAGTGACGAGCGAGGACATTCTTCGTCCTCCTTGAAGCCCACTAGCATTTATGAGGCCAAGGCCGTGGCGAAGCTTTCAAACAAATTTGACTCTCTCCACAAGGTAGTGGAGAGATTGGAGAAATATATCACCGAGCCACATAGAGCACCCTCTACATCTACGCCGGTAACCAATATGAGTGATTGGCAAGACCATTCTCAAGCCATGTATGTAGGAGGGCACAATGGAGAGGGAGCCTTGGAGCAAGTACAATATGTTGCGGGGAACTCCGGATATTGGGCCAACCCGGCCGCTAGAAACCATCCGGGCTTTTCATATGCAAACAATGATGGTGCTTTGAACCCGTCGCCACAACAACTTCCTCCGGCTCGACCTCCACTACCACAACCTCAATATCAACCGAGGGGGCCACCGCAACAAAATTACCCACCGAGGCAACAAGCGGGACCATATAGACCTCCCAGTTATAACCAAGGTTGGAGAGCTCCCAACCCACCTCAAGCTCAACCATGATCGGACCACGAAGCTAGGGTAGAGGAATTTATGGTGGAGCAAAGAAAGATCAATGCTAGATTGACGACGGGACAAGATTCACTAAATACCGTCGTCGCTCAACTTGGTGAGAAACTTGCATTGCTTAACAAGAACGCCCAACAATTGTCGGCTCAACCCGAGCCCAATCCATGGAGCAACTCCGGACACATCAATACAGTTGTTGCGGTTACAACAAGGGGCGGGAAGGATACCACTCCCGCTATGACCCAAAGCAAGCAACCCGTGGTGGAAATTTTGAAAGTAAAAACCCAGAAATTGAAGAGGAGAGCTAAAAGGAGCCGATTGGAGAAGGAAATTCTAAAGTGGTGGAGCCACTTGATGAGCGCCGCTAATGCCACCGGTGCCGTTTCCACAACGGCTAGCTAGAGCCAAGATAGAGAAAAGGCTCGCCAAGTTCCTAGAATACTTGAGGGGAGTGAGCCTCAATATTCCTTTCTTAGATGCAATTATTGAGATCCCGTCTTATGCAAAGTTCTTGAAGGACTTGATTTCGGGAAAGAAAAGGAAGGAAAAAATCATGTTTGCGGAACAAGGAACTTGGTTTACCCGGAAGGAGAAGGAGACGGCGAAATTGAAGGATCACGGGAGTTTCCGCATCCCTTGCACACTAGGAGGCGTCCCTTTGCAAAAAGCTCTAGTTGACTTGGGCACGAGTGTGAGCCTTATGCCCCTTAGCATGTTCCGGAAATTGAACATGGGCACCGACTTGAAGCCGACCGACATGAGAATTCAACTTGCGGACGGTCGGATTACTAGGCCGGCAGGGATCACAGAGAATATTCCACTCCAAGTTCCGGGAGAGATATGCTTGCCTTGTGATTTTGTCCTAATGGACATCAAGGAAGAGGTCGACACTTCGCTCATACTTGGACGCCCGTTCCACGCAATCACCGGTGTTATCGTCGACGTGCGTGAAGGAACTCTATCCTTGAATGTCGGGAATATAGAAGTCGAGCTTCACATACCCAAGGCCATGAAACATATGCCCTATCACGAGGAGATAGATTATGTGGATCTCCTCAATGAAGTTATTGAAGAAGCAATCCCCCACTCTATTGGTGCTCTCCATGACAATGGCTTCGAAGAAGGCAAAGCTTCAGGTGAAGAAGAGAAGTTGGAGGACCCCCCAGATAGCTCCATGGATGGTGATGAAGGCGACGCTGATGTCGCAAGAATACGAGAGCTTTGCAAGCTCTCAAAGGCCAATAATCCGAAGAAAGCTCCACCGAATGGAAGATCGGTGTCACCGGCCAAAAAGAAGATAGGAACAAGCTTTAGCTTGGGGGACTTATTCTCCAACATTACCCATGATGAGGGGCGTCGAGGAAGACCGATGATCATCATGACCCAAACCCAAGCGGCCTTCCCGACAAGTTCGACGGGCGTATCTTGTATGCGCCCACTATCGCGAGCTAAACGAATATCTAAAGGGGTCGAGCTCATGACCTTAAACGATCGCTTGTCGGGAGGCAACCCGACGGTTTTTGCATTGTTTTTATTTGATTTTCATTTTGGGTTTAGCCTTTTATTAGTTTTTAGAGTCTTATGTCCATGAAAATCGTGACAACGGGTCTTAATTTTCATGACAGGAGAAGGAGAAAGGGAGATCAATCATATGGAGGATGATCGAGGCAAGGAAGAGCGCTCCAAGAACGTGCTCAGGCTTTAGGATGAGGAAGAAACAGACTGGAGGAAGAAAAACAGAAACCAGAGCGAAAACGGAGAGCCGATGCAGAAAACAGCACGGCACTCGGCCGAGTAGCTTATGCCACTCGGCCGAGCAAAGACTCCACTCGGCCGAGTGGAGCACCAAGCAGCGAAGTTTCTGCAGACTAACTCTCTGTAAATTTCTGTAAGTTTTAGTTTTAATTGCACTCGGGCGAGTGATTAGTCACTCGGCCGAGTGAAACAGATACCCTCCTAGCTTAAAAATTGCTGAGTAGCAGAGCCACTCGGCCGAGCGGAATTTCTCCCTTCGACCAAGTGAAGCAAAGCCACTCGGCCGAGTCGTAAGTGACGAGGCAAATTTTCAAACTTTTTCGTTTACGTCACTCGACCGAGTGATATCATCACTCGGTCGAGTCATAACAATTCCTATATATAGCGGCTGCGGGCTGCGCGAAAGTCGAAACGAAAAAATCCCTAATTATCGCCCGAGCCGCAGTCGCTTCGCATCCCGTCGCCCGATTTGACTCTTCCTCGCCCGAGCCGGCCACCACCCGCCGGCGATCGACCCGCAGCTGACCCGCCGACGACCGGCCAAGCACCTCGCCGCCGGTCATCACCGGCGCCGCCGCTATTTTGCCGTAATCCCTCAGTTTTGCCCCAAATCCAATTTTCTTGCCTTTTTCTCCAATCCACACGTGTTTTTAGCCCGATTTTGAAATTAATTTTCATATCTATCTATTATCCCACATCTCCCCCATACATATTCAATATTATTTACTGATTTGATCGTTTGATTTACAGGCTAGCTTGGGGGAGCCTTGGGGAGTTTTTGGACGCGCATTGAGCTTTGCGACGGAGGCGTCTCTTCGCACACACTACTTATTGCTCTCGCGGCATGTTCAGGTACACTCGTTCCATCATTTATCACGTCGTTGTATTTATTTGGTTGGGACACGTCTCGCGGCACATATGCCGCCGCGCACTACGCCACGTACACAGGGAGCCTCTTCGAAGCGGAAGAGGACCGATGATCCCGGTCCCTCTCACGCTAGGGAGGACTCCCCTCCACCTAGCCCTCCACCGCCACCGCCACCTACACAGCCGATCCCTGGCGATCATGTCCCTCCACCCGCTCCCGCCGTCGGGCCGATGGGGATTACGTTTCGAAATGACGCACACCGCGCCAGATTCGAGCGTATCTGCCATTGCTCGATAGTACCCTATAGGTTTGCACACCTAGCTGACCTAGACCGCCTAGGGTGTAATGCCCTGCTAAGCTACTGCACAAGTACTAGAGGGGGGGTGAATAGTACTTTAAAATAATTAAGAGGCTAATTCCTAATTACCTTGCAAACTCTACCAAACAATGCGGAAATGCGGAAATGTAAATGTTAGACAACAAAGAAACAATCGCAAACAAGCAATATTACTGGGTTCGGATCCACCCAAGTCTCCCCGACTTGTTCCCGGTGATCCTACGTCCCAACCACCCGGATCACTTCCGGATACTTGAGTTAGAAACCCTAACTCAAGATTTCCACTATGAAATACTTGTGAAAAACCTTCACAAGTCAAATCATACACAAATGAAATAATGACTCCCACAACCCGGGATCACAAACAATCTCTCACAACCGAGAGAAAAACACTTACAATATGAAAGTAAATGAAATAGAAACTCTTACCACAAAATAACTATGCCTTGAGTAACACTTACGATTTAGGGTAAAGATGATTTTGGGGAAGATGAAGAGGCACCAAACCCTAGCTCCAAGATGTAGATCAGCGATGGAGAGATATGAGGTTGTTGGTGACCTAGGATCAAGCACTTGGCTTGGAAGGCTCACAAACAATGAATCTCTCTTTTGAAATAAGAGTGAGGGAGAGATTCTTGAAAGGAAATGAATGAGCTTTAATGAGATTGAATGCTTTCTCTTTGATCTCTAAACTTCTCTTAAAATCAGCCTTGAGTGCAATGAATGCAGCACACCAAGTATATATAGGTTAGAGGAGAGAGAGAGAGAGAAAAACGTTTCAATTAAAGCTCCAACGGCTCTATTCTGAACCAAACTAGTCAGTCAAAGAACAACCACTGACCGACTAGTTCATCAACTAGTTGGTCGGTCAATCAACATGAACCGACTAATGGATGAACATGGAATAGGTCGAAGTTCAGACTAACAGAACTAGTCGGTCAAAGAACACTTGCCAACCGACTAGTTTCACAACTAGTCGGTCGGTGAGTGAACTTAGACCGACTAAGAGATAAAACAAATAGTCTGAGTACAAATTGATTTAGTCGGTCCAAGAACAAAAGTTGACCGACTAATTCATCAACTAGTCGGTCGCCAAATGTACATAGACAGACTAACGATAAACAGTAACTAGGCATGTATAGGGAAAGCTCAACTAGTCGGTCCAAGAAGCATCACTGACCGACTAGTTCACAAACTAGTCGGTCGGTGAGTCAACGTAGACCGACTAACTGTAAACAGTAAAGAGCTTAGAATTGAGAAGGCAAACTAGTCAGTCCAAGAAGCATTGCCGACCGACTAGATCACCATCTAGTCGGTTGGTTCTTCTTCTTGAACCAACTAACATGCACAAAAAGTCACAAAACGAAGCGCGAAGCTTCGGGAAAGTTCGTATGGACTTCTACTAAGATCCTATGTCTAAGATAGGAGCGTTATGAAGATTAAAACGTAAGACCTACTCAAGGCTTAACATTCTACGGAACGAAGCTAAAAGACTATAAATAAAACATGACGAACCGTCTTTGAAAGCTTCGATCCGAATCTTCATGACTTCTAAAATGGTCCAAAAGCTTCAACGAAGTTTTAGGCATACGATCACGTGCTTTGAGAAGTCTCGAGACGTCGCTTTGGATGTTCACATGAATTTGGCGACGGTCTCCATAACTGCGCTCACAAATTGTTAGTTCACGATATATTTATGTTTGTTCATCATCCAAAACCAAATCCGGGTAGTCCAATATCCAACATTCTCCCCCTTTTTGGTGATGACAAATCAACATAAATAATAATCAAAAATAATGATTCAAATGTAATTTACTTACTCCCCCTGCATTGATGACACGTTAATTCCAAAATGAAAAATAATAATACGCATCAAGCAGACGAGTAAAGTATATAAAATGAGAATCGATTATTGAAATATCGAATTTGAAAATCTATTTTTATATCTTAACTCCCCCTGAATCTAACTTATCAAATTAGATTCTTGGAAAAATACTCTAAATTATCATTTTAGCACATCGTCATTATTATATCTCTCCCCCGTTGGCATTAGCAAAAAGAGTGGGAGGAGATCAACGACAACAACAATGGCTTCAAATAAAAGCACGGGAGTCGTAGAATACGACCACGGTCCAAATGACACCAAAGGAAAATACGAATTAAATCAAAGCGTGTCAATGAGACCAAAGTCGAAATTTGATAAATAGAATCATCAAAACTCAAATTAATTTTACGAATTGAGTTATGGAATATACTCTCCAATATCAACATTCTTGGTTAATTTAGTGCATGGAATACAATTCTATGTTTTCATAGAAATAATTTCTATTTAACCAAGTTATTATCGTCGAGCGACGAAATCAAACATCAGAGACATATAAAGCATATATAATGTGCACAAGGGAGTGAAATGTCAACATCGATGTATATATATATATATATAAAGTATGAGTACATCAAAATGATACATCGACAACATACATAAAAGCGATCCAACGATCGGTGCACAAAATACATCAAAATATCACACAAGACATCGGAGTATCATAAAACATACATATACCACTATCAAAACATCATCAGAGATACAGCAAAGTACATCAAAAAGATCCAAAAATCATAACCACACTCTATCCTACCCAAACTCTCTCACTATAAGATCTATCATCCAAAGTTCATCGGAGAGTCCTCAGAGAACTCAGGAGGCTGAGGGAGGATCTCTAGCAGCAGCAGGCTCTGCAGCAGGAGTGGTGGTCACCGGATCAGCAGAAGTGTCCACGGGAACGATGGTAGTGGCCTCGGGAGCACCAGTCGTAGTATCCACCGTAGGAACGGTGGCAACATGAGTACTCTCAGGGTCACCAGCAGAAGAGGCAACAGCACCAGAAGTGCCCGTAGGGGCACGAGCAGCAACACGAACAAGCTCCTCAATCTCCTCCTCATCCAACTCCTCCTCGTCAGAGACTGACGGAGGGATCTCAATGCCCAAAGAGAGGCGATACGAGCAAGTATCTCCTCAGTACGAGCATAACAAGACTCCATACGTCTCACTGAACGTGTGAGCTCATCAAGAGTGGTAGAGGGAGCAGGAGCAGCTGAGGCTAAAGCGGACACTAAAGCAGAGGGGGTCGTCCTCTGAACGTGACGGAGCGCCACAAGAGACTTCTTGACGGCCGTCGCATTCAGAGGGGGACCGAGAGGACGCTCATCATCAGGAGGCAAAGTGACACGAAAGTGGCGAAAGACAAGTGTCAGAAGGCACGGATATGGGATATGAGCAGACTTTGTGGACTTGCGGATACACTCGAAAGAATCCATCTTATCGAGTATGATCCGAGCCCAGTTAATCTCACTCCCCATGAAGATGGCATAGATGAGCTTCAGGAATGGCTGGGAAGGCAAAGAAGAGGAACCATACTTAGGAAGTAAGCACGACTTCAAAATCAAGTTAAGGACCCAGCCATTAGGCTTGAATGACTTCGAGGGGACGCCAATCATGGCAGGAGGAATCTCGTGGAAGATCTCAGAAAGGATGACCTGATCAAGGGAAGATATGTCATCGACGGAGATATCGGAAGGGAGGAGGCCAGACGACGAGCAACCGATCAACTCTCCTAAGATTTCTGCCGTGAGGACAATTGGTGTCCCCAAGATAGTAGTCTCAATCGAGTGGGTCTCATCGTACTAACCCCGGACACGGTTGGCGTAGAAGAGTTTGACCAGACGAGGGTAAGGGTGAGGATTCGCCGTAGGGTCATATCGAAGGTAATCGATAAGACCGAAAGATGACAGAAGATCAGCTAGGCATGGGAAGTCAGAAAACTGTACGAAATGCTCCAGAAGCAGCGGGCAGTGTTCAATACGGTTGTAAACCACGAGACACATAGGGTCATCGTGACACAACGAGATATCAACACCGCCAACCGGCATCGGACCCTTTCCCTTAGGCTGACGTATGGAAGTACGGGGTCGAGAGCTAGACGTGGGTTCCCTAGGAGGGGGTGAAGGATCCCTATGGGTCTCGGTCTCAGGTATGTATTCCGTTTCGGAATCGGATGGAGGTGTAGGGGCACGGAATGAAGCTGGCTTGGGCTTGGGCTGAGATTGGGCACTGGGTTTCGATATCGTCGTCCTCTTACGCTTAAGAGGAGGCGAAGACAAAGAAGGTTGGGTGGTCTTTGATCGGCGTTTGGGTGTGGTTCGCGTAGGTTGATTGGGATCTGTAGAAGATGGTTCAACGGTCATAGGAGAATAGGAGAAGGGCTCGAAGGACAGATCGGGATACGTGTGCGTGCCATAAGCACGACAAGACACGTACGAGATCGACTCTAGAAATCGAGGAAACCTAAAGCAAACCATAGAAACTGAAACCCTAGCCGAAATATCGGTTGGAATAGATGGAACTCTAAACCTAGGAGCTAGAGAGAGGGTGGAGAATCACCTAGGGAGGAAGATCGACGGACGACGACGGTGGGGATGGTCGGAAAGTGGCCAGAAATCGATCGGAGAGGGAGGAAGTCCAAGGGGCTCGGTGGATTTGGCTGAGAGAGAAGACAAAGAACCGACTTGAAATGAAAGAATTCGGTTCGGGGGCTTAACTAATCGATTGGAAGCCGAAAAGACAAGACAGTCCCCGTCATAATTAGTCGGTCACAGTTCAAGCACTGACCGACTAGATCACGATCTAGTCGTCGGTCAATGAGCTTGAACCGACTAATTGTAAACAGTAACTGAAGCCAAAAAAATCTGACAAGAATTAGTCGGTCTAAGCTTATTCACTGACCGACTAGAACTAAATCTAGTCGGTCGGCCAATGAACTTGGACCGACTAAGAGAGTCCAAAAATTTTAGAATTAGAAATTTTGAGTCCTCTCCCAATCGCACTTGGACGAAACATCGTTATAACTCTCATTAATCATTATGCTACCCCATTAAACATCGAAAATCTGAAATTTGACGTTTACGAACAAATCGAGCGAAAATTCCGAAAATTCAACAAAAATCCAGAAAATTCCAATAATTCTAGCATATGCAAATATAATGAAATTGAATAGCATGCAAGATTATTGAACTTAACATGAATCCTAAATCTCGGATTCACCCATAATCCCCAATTCTCGACGTAACCGCACAAAGGAGTCTTCCTTTAGGGGTTTCGTGAAAATATCGGCGATTTGCTTCTGGGTTTCAACGTACACTAAAATGATGTCCTTTTTAGCAACATGATCATCTAAGAAATGGTGACGGACATCTATGTGTTTCGAACGGGAATGGTGTACCGGGTTCTTAGAGAGACAAATTGCACTTTGGTTGTCCACCATGATGGGGCAAGTATCACAGTTTATACCAAAGTCTTTAAGTGTGTGTCTCATCCAAAGAACTTGAGCACACGCGGCACCGGCGGTAATATATTCCGCCTCGGTGGTTGAAAGTGATACGAAATTCTGCTTCTTGGAAAACCAAGAGACAAGAGAATTTCTTATAAAATGGCAAGTGCCACTAGTACTTTTCCTGTCGGATTTGCATCCCGCATAATCTGCGTCACTATATGAGATTAACTCATACGTGCTAGATTTTGGATAAAGTAATCCAAAATCAAGTGTGTAACTTAAATAACGGAAAATACGTTTTACCGCTACTAAGTGTGACTCCTTAGGTTGAGACTGATAACGAGCACATACACATACGGCAAACATTATATCGGGCCTACTTGCGGTAAGATAAAGTAAACTACATATCATACCTCGATATAGACGAATGTCTACATCTTTTCTGCCCGCATCTTTATCAAGATGTGTAGTCGTGCTCATAGGAGTCTTCTTCCCGGAGGCATTCTCCATTCCAAATCACTTTAGCAACTCCACCGTGTACTTCATTTGGTGGATGAAGATTGCATCGTTCATTTGGCGAATTTGGAGACCTAAGAAATATTTGAGCTCACCCATGTGGCTCATCTCAAATTGATCCTTCATCACATTAGAAAACTCTTCGCAAAGAGCAAAGTTAGTAGCACCGAAAATGATATCATCAACATAAATTTGAACTAAAATTATATCATTATTCGAATACTTAACAAATAATGTGGAGTCAACTTCTCCCATTTTAAAACCCAGATCCAAAAGAAAATTCTTTAAACGGTCATACCAAGCTCGAGGAGCTTGTCTCAAATCGTAAAGTGCTTTCTTAAGTTTAAAAACATGATTTGGAAATTTTTCATTTATAAAACCCGGAGGTTGAGAAACATAAACTTCCTCAACAACATCTCCGTTTAAAAACGCACTTTTAACATCCATTTGAAATAATTTAAAATCCTTATTGCATGTAAAAGATAACAATAATCTAATTGATTCTAATCTAGCTACCGGAGCAAAGGATTCTTCGAAATCGATACCTTCCTCTTGCCGATAGCCTTGAGCTACTAACCGAGCTTTGTTCTGGACGACAATTTGGTTTTCGTCGGTCTTGTTCTTGAAGATCCACTTTGTCCCTATGACGGTGTGGTTCTTCGATGGCAATGGAACAATCTCCCAAACCTCATTCCTCTCGAATTGAATGAGTTCCTCCTCCATGGCAAGGATCCAAGCACCATCTTCGCACGCTTCATTAACATTCTTTGGCTCTATCGAGGAGGCAAAGGCACAATGAGCGAAGTAGTTGACTTGAGATCTCGTCTTGACACTATCATGGATATTGCCAATGACTTGCTCATGAGGATGGTCAAGAACGGTATGAAGCCGTTTGGGAATTCCATGATCACTAGGAATATTCTCAACAACTTCATTATTCGGGTTAGTATCAATAGAATCAATAGAGTTAGAATTACCAATTGAATCACATAAAACATCCATGGAGTCATCATCATTAGTAATTCTAGTTGGAACAAATCCTTCATTGAATGAAACATGAAGCGATTCCTCGATCGTTGAGGTTCGTTTGTTGTATATCCGGTAGGCTTTGCTACGGGAGGAATATCCAACAAAAATTCCCTCATCAGAGCTTGGATCGAATTTGTCCAAACTACCATACGTGTTTTTAATAAAACATTTTGAACCAAAAACACGAAAATGTTTAACTTGAGACAATCTACCAAACAACAATTCATAACAAGTTTGTTTAATGCCGGGCCTCAAAAGTATTCTATTAAACACATAGCAAGCGGTGTGTACCGCTTCCACCCAAAATTGATGGCCAAGTTGGCTATCATCAAGCATAGTGCGAGCACACTCCACTAGCGTCCTATTCTTTCTCTCAACAACACCATTCTGAGGAGGTGCGCGAGGGAATGAAAAGGTGTGTGTAATACCAACTTCATCACAAAAGTTCTCAAAAGACTCATTCTCAAATTCTCCTCCATGATCACTACGAATAGTGACAATGGTGGTTCCAATGAGATTTTGTACTTTCTTGACAAAAATTGTGAAGTTTTCAAAAGCATCATTTTTATTACTTCAATGAAAATACCCAAGTAAACCTAAAAAAGTCATCAACGATGACAAGTCCATAACGTGCATTTCCTAATGAAGCAACTCTAGTTGGCCCAAATAAATCTAGATGTAATAGCTCTAGTGGCCGCTTAGAAGAAATGCTTTTCTTAGGTTTAAAAGACGATTTTGGAAGCTTGCCTAATTGACACGAGTCACAAAAGCTTTTCTTTTGAAAGACAAGCTGAGGGAAGCCTCTAATAGAATTTAACTTGGGAAGCTTAAATAGTGTTCCAAAGTTCACATGACCAAAATTTCGATGCCATAAGTGTTGTTCACTTGTGTTGGCAATGAGACATTGTTCATGTGATCTTGGAAGATCTAGGATGTATATATCCTTATGGCGTGTGCCGGAAAACAATAATTCATTATTATCTTTTCTTAAAATATGGCACATTCCTTTCGCAAAGCTAACTTTGTAACCTTTGTCACAAAGTTGGCTTATTGAAATGAGATTGTGGTTTAATCCTTTAACAAGGTAAACATCATTTATAAGAGGTTTAGAAGGATTACCCACTTTACCAACACCTATGATGGTTCCGCTCTCGTTGCCTCCAAAGACTACCAGGTTTCCATTTGCAATGGGAACCACTCCGGAGAGCAATTGAGCGTCACCCGTCATGTGTTTTGAACACCCGCTATCGAGTATCCAATTCCTCTTGGAGCTAAATTTAAATTTGTTGCTCCGTTTCTTTTTCTTGAGTACCTAAAGATAGAAAATATCGTATCATGGTACCCAAGGTCATTGGGTCTAAAAGATTAGACCTTTGGAAGCCAAGTCCAATTGGACTTAGACATCCCCCCATAATTATCATTATCCACTACATTCATAAAATAATCATTCATGTAAACTTGTTTTTCATCCATGCTTGTGTCCTTTGGGCTCCAAATAGTGAATATTTTGGGAGCCTTAATCCTATTGGGAGCATGCATGCGTTGTTGATTTCTACGTGATGCATGTCGTGGATATGCATAAGGAACATGATGAAATGGTGCATGTGGATAATTATTCATACGATGATGTGGGTGAACATATGCATGTGGAAGAACACGTGTGTGAGGGTGTCTCACATGGTGTGCACGTGCCCGTGGATGTGTAGCATAGAAATCATCATATGTGTGAGCCGGTGGAGTAGGACGTGTGTTCCTACGTGGCATGGTATTCGTGTACATGTAAGCATGGCCCTTCTTTGGAGGTCCACCCAAAGTGGGTTTCTTTCCAAATGAAGGTGTGTACGAGGTGGAAGCACCATTGGTAGATGAACTACCAATAGAGTGTTTGCTACCACTCGTTGAGGCATCGGAAGTTGGCCTAACAAAGGTAGTGGCCGCTTTGGATGAATTTCCCATCGTATACCCCAAGCCAATGTGGTGATTGGCCGGGAGTAAGTCATTTAGGATTTTATCCAAATGATCCTTACCCTTATTGAATTTATTAATACGGCCTAATGTGTTCTCATATTTCTCGGTGAGAGAACGCATGGAAGCATCCAAAGTGGATACTTGCGATGTGAGCACATAAACACGAGATTTGAGATTCTCATTCTCAATACTCAAAGTCGAGTTTTGAGAAGTCAAATCCGCTATCTTGTGTTCTTCCAGATCCTCAATGCTAACATGTTCAAGTTGAGTCTTGAGATTAACAATCTCATTCTTCAACTCTTCAACAACGGTGTCGTTGTTGGTGATGATAGTTTTAGGCGAGGTTTGGATGCTAGCTAAATCATCTTTTACTTTAGTATACCTATTTACTAATTTAGTGTATTTAGACCATAATTGCTCATTAGCATTTCTAAGGTCATCCATGGTTACCTCATCGCCTTCGTTGTCGCTATCATCGGAAGAGGAATCTTTATCTTGCTCCTCTCGAGCCATGAAGCACATGTGTGCTTGCTCCACTTGCTCATCATCCGACTCTCCACTTGAGGAATCATCGGAGTCGGTGGATGTCCCAATAAGCCCCTTTTTGTACCCTTTCTTGTACTTCTTGGACTTGTCGAACTTCGGCACCTTCCACTTCTCCTTGTGCTTGTTTTGAGGACACTATGCTTTCATGTGTCCTGGCTTGTTGCATTTGAAACACAAAGGAGAGGAGGCGTTAGAAGAATTAAACTTCAACTTGTTTTTGAAGTTACCTTTCCGGAAGAACCGGTTGAACTTCTTGGCCATAAGAACCATGGACTCCAAGTCCAACTCGTCTTCCGAGTTTTCATCATCGGTCGATGTGGAAGTTGATGGAGCGGCCTTGAAAGCAATCGCCTTCTTCTTTGGCTCATCTTGCTTTAGGTAGGACTTCATCTTTTCCTGCAACTTCAACTTGCTATCCTTGCGTACCTCATAAGACATCAAGGTACCCATTAGTTGAACAACGGTGTAAGTTTTCATATCATTACCTTCCTCGATGGCGAAGGTACGTTTCTCCCAAATAGAAGGAAGTCCATCGATGATATTCGAGACTTTCTCCTTTTGGGTGTAGGTCTAACCGAGAGCCTCCAACTCGTTTGTGATGTTGACGAAGCGAGCATAGTACTCCTTCATCTTCTCACCCTGTAGCATATGAAATAACTCGTAATCTTTATTAACTACAACGAGTTTAGAGTCTCTTATCCTACTCGTTCCTTCATGCAAGATGAGGAGGGAGTTTCATATTTGATATGCACTCTTACATGTGCATATCTTATTGAAATCCTCGGGCTCCAAAGCGCATTGCAAGGCGTTCATAACCTTGGCATTGCTTACCTTCGCGGCGACCTCCGCGGTAGTCCACTTCTTGAAATCTTCTTCGGCGGGCTCGACATGCTCATTCATCGTGGCCCTCCATAATGAAGCACTCCAGAGAAAAGTTTCCATCGGGCGTTTCCAGTACCCGTAGTTGGTACCGTTGAAGAAAGGAGGCCTCATTGAGGAGTGTCCTTCCATCACCGAAGACGCTCCTTTACGATTCTTGAAGGTGCTATACTCGGAAGGTGGACGAACGGTCTTGTTGTCGTTGGCAGACATAGCTATAGACTTGGCTCTGATACCAAATGTAATGCCCTGCTAAGCTACTGCACAAGTACTAGAGGGGGGTGAATAGTACTTTAAAATAATTAAGAGGCTAATTCCTAATTACCTTGCAAACTCTACCAAACAATGCGGAAATGCCGAAATGTAAATGTTAGACAACAAAGAAACAATCGCAAACAAGCAATATTACTGGGTTCGGATCCACCCAAGTCTCCCCGACTTGTTCCCGGTGATCCTACGTCCCAACCACCCGGATCACTTCCGGATACTTGAGTTAGAAACCCTAACTCAAGATTTCCACTATGAAATACTTGTGAAAACCCTTCACAAGTCAAATCATACACAAATGAAATTGTGACTCCCACAACCCGGGATCACAAACAATCTCTCACAACCGAGAGAAAAACACTTACAATATGAAAGTAAATGAAATAGAAACTCTTACCACAAAATACATATGCCTTGAGTAACACTTACGATTTAGGGCAAAGATGATTTTGGGGAAGATGAAGAGGCACCAAACCCTAGCTCCAAGATGTAGATCAGCGATGGAGAGATATGAGGTTGTTGGTGACCTAGGAGCAAGCACTTGGCTTGGAAGGCTCACAATCAATGAATCTCTCTTTTGAAATAAGAGTGAGGGAGAGATTCTTGACAGGAAATGAATGAGCTTTAATGAGATTGAATGCTTTCTCTTTGATCTCTAAACTTCTCTTAAAATCAGCCTTGAGTGCAATGAATGCAGCACACCAAGTATATATAGGTTAGAGGAGAGAGAGAGAGAAAAATGTTTCAATTAAAGCTCCAACGGCTCTATTCTGAACCAAACTAGTCGGTCAAAGAACTACCACTGACCGACTAGTTCATCAACTAGTTGGTCGGTCAATCAACATGAACCGACTAATGGATGAACAGGGAATAGGTCGAAGTTCAGACTAACAGAACTAGTCAGTCAAAGAACACTTGCCAACCGACTAGTTTCACAACTAGTCGGTCGGTGAGTGAACTTAGACCGACTATGAGATAAAACAAATAGTCTGAGTACAAATTGATTTAGTCGGTCCAAGAACAAAAGTTGACCGACTAGTTCATCAACTAGTCGGTCACCAAATGTACATAGACCGACTAACGATAAACAGTAACTAAGCATGTACAGGGAAAGCTCAACTAGTCGGTCTAAGAAGCATCACTGACCGACTAGTTCACAAACTAGTCGGTCGGTGAGTCAACGTAGACCGACTAACTGTAAACAGTAAAGAGCTTAGAATTGAGAAGGCAAACTAGTCGGTCCAAGAAGCATTGCCGACCGACTAGATCACCATCTAGTCGGTTGGTTCTTCTTCTTGAACCAACTAACATGCACAAAAAGTCACGAAACGAAGCGCGAAGCTTCGGGAAACTTCGTATGGACTTCTACTAAGATCCTATGTCTAAGATAGGAGCGTTATGAAGATTAAAATGTAAGACCTACTCAAGGCTTAACATTCTACGAAATGAAGCTAAAAGACTATAAATAAAACATGACGAACCGTCTTTGAAAGCTTCGATCCGAATCTTCATGACTTCTAAAATGGTCCAAAAGCTTCAACGAAGCTTTAGGCATATGATCATGTGCTTTGAGAAGTCTCAAGACGTCGCTTTGGATGTTCACATGAATTTGGCGACGGTCTCCATAACTGCGCTCACAAATTGTTAGTTCACGATATATTTATGTTTGTTCATCATCCAAAACCAAATCCGGGGAGTCCAATATCCAACATAAGGGTACTCGAGGGGCTTCTCATGTTATACGACAATGTGGGATGGTGTGACTTTTTGTCGGAGTCGGCGGATACTTACATCCGTCCGACACTAGAGGTCCTCAGCTCCATTGACCGGACCCCTGGATGATGCACATTCCGCTTGATGGATCGAGAGTGTGAGATCACCCTTGACATGCTTAGAGCATTCTTCCAGTGGCCCACCGTCACTGTCCCTGATCACGCCTACGCTCCCACGCACATCCCACCCCCGTCGTTCGACACCCATACCTTCTGGACACGGATCATGGTATCCCCACTTGCCTTTGACCCTAGTAGGGCCAAGGCCTCAGCTATCCTCCACCCCTGCCTCCGCATTGCACAGTGCCTCATGGCGACTACTTTCCTAGCGAAGTACGAGCCCGGGACCTTGTCTACGCCAGAGCTCAACATGCACTACGCGATGACTCGCCCTAGGGTTCTAGATAGGGGTAGCGACGACTTGGTCCCCGCCGTCGAGATAGACATTGCTAGTTGGTTTTTAGACCGTATTATCATTTCGGTGAGCGCTCGCTCCCCTATCTGTTGTGGCGGTCTGATCACTCTTTTGGCCCTTATGACCGGCGTGGACCTACCTGACGACTTGCGTCAAGCTCCGGGCCCCACTTCACTTTTGATAGATGTTATGGCCCGGATGAAGATGCTTTGTCCCCATGGTCGCCAGCACTGGGTGTGGTTGCACGGTCCCTTCAGCACTGACTACATGGTTCTTCCGAGCCCCGCTCAGACTCACATTGGACCGGCACACGTGGACTGGATTCCAGCGATGGATCTTCTTATCCCCTCCGCCTATGTGCTTGAGCCCGAGGATGCTGAGCAGGCACCCCCTGCACCCCCTGTCGACCCTGTGATCCCTCGGCCCGCACCTCCACTGTCTACACCTCCCGACACCTCTGTCCACACGTCTGTTAGTGTCGGGAATACTTTAGATGAGTCCACCACCACCACCACCACTGAGCCTATGTTTGTTGAGCCTATCACCTCTCTGAGTCCCGACCGTCCCACCACCATTCTTAAGAGCGGCAAGTCTTCCTTTACTGCCGCCGTGGAGACCCTCTCCCGATTGCTGTTCTCGACTCCTGGGGAGTCATCTTTTGTGCCCTACACTGCCTCCCCAGTTGTCGACCTTTCGGTCTCCACCGCCCCTGTCTTTACCGAGAGCGTCGTGACATATGTTCCCACTTCAGCGTCACTGACCTCTCCTGCTGTCTCGTCGCCCATTTTGACTTTCACCGCTGCTGCTTCTGCTTCTGCTTCGACCCAGCCTGTGTCCCAGCCTCACACCGAGGATGGACATCCCTTAGTGAGCACAGCACCCCTTCCACACTTTCCTGCTGGCCCCATCCTCTACACTGCCCACCAGAGACAGCCCCGCACCTCACCCGTTAGACCTGTGCGTCCCTCTGATCCACCACCCCCAGACACTCTAGTTCAGAGCATTCGTGCTCTTGAGGGGGCTGTTAGTGGACTTAGAGGTGACTTTCGGGCTCTCTCCACCACGGTCAGCGCCGTGCAGACCCGCGTCGCCATCCTTCCCAGCATTCAGGCTTGCCTGAATCAGATTCTGGTGCGTCTGCCTCCACTACCCCCACCCACCCAGCAGATACCACACCCACCACCTCCACCACCACCTCCGCCACAGGACGGTTCTGGTGCAGCACCACCACCAGCTTAGGCACACTCTTGATGCCTCTGATATTTTTGTCGTTTTGCTGCCTATTTGTTCTTGGGCCTGGTGATATTTTTTGCACCCCTCCTCCACGTATTATTTTGGAGACTTCCTGTTCATATCTTTTTAATAGATTTTTGGGAGTGAGGGAGAGACTTTTTGGGGACACTTATATTTGCACCACCCTGATCTTTGCATGCATCACATTCATTCACATCTTATTTTCTTTTTGTTTTTTTTCTTTTTCATCATGCATGCATCCTCACCCACCCCACCCATTTCACGTCTCTCGATGTGCCACACTTTGCACATTGAGGACAGTGTGCACTTCAGCTTGGGGGAGTGAGTTCTCACACTTTTTATTTTTGCCACCCTTTATTTTTTATTTCTCACATTTTCTTTCCACTTTTGCACTTATTTTCACCACTTTTTCATTTTTTATCATGCATCACATTTTCTTATCTTTTTTGAGTGTGCTGTATTGTATATATAGCTCTATTTTCTTTTATCCTTTTTCCTTTCATCTTTTGCTAGAGATGATTTTTCTGTGATGATGATGACATAGTGTTAGTTTATCTCTATGTGCATGCTATTTTGTCATGTCATAGCTTTTGTTTCAGATATCATATGTTATGTCCTGCTTTGCATTTGAAATAGTGACCTACTCTTTTCCCGTATGAATATGGATGAAATTCTGTTATTAGCTGATGTCTGATTATTCATATATATGCTTATCATAGAAAACACACCAAGCTTCACGCATTGATTGCTTATATCTGGAGTACTTCTTTCCTTTCTCATATCACTTCTTATTGCATGAATTGTACGCTTCACTTTCAGGTTGATTGAATGTTTGCTAGGATGATATATCTGGACTAGTTTACTTTTTGAGATTAAACTGAGTAGATTATATTGCTCTGCTGAAAGTTGTCATGCATGTCCTATAGAGTGAACTGAGCGATACATTTATTTCTTTCTCTACATATCTTGAGCATCATTTCTCTATTTGATATTCATTGGTGAATCCTCCCCTTAGCAAGTCTATTATCGGCATTTCCCCCGCTATTAATTTCCATGCTCCAAATCCCCAAAATCAAATATATATATATATTCTTGTATATCCTTCTCTCTTTTGATTTGGGATCGCTTATGTATATACGTTTATTCAAAAAAAGGTGAAAAATTGAGAAAAAGAAAAGAAAAGAGAAAAGAAGTTCATAACGATCCCATCTCATACTATTTCACTCTTTCTTCCCTCTTTTTGTTTTTATTTTTACTTTTTTGGAGCTTCAAAAGAAATGGGGAATGTACATGTTGATTTGTTTATGTCGCCACGCTTATGGATAAGCTTGGGGGAGAGGATCCAAAGATGTGTGAGAGAGTGACTCCTTGACGGTGCATAACAACCTAGGCTAAGTAATCTTCTATACTCGGTGAGATTGCTAAAGTTTCACGAATCCAAAGATCGACACTTAGCATTCATTTCATGAAAACCATACTTTTCTATTCTTACTATTCCATATCGTGTGATATCTCTTATACTCCTTATAGAAAGCATTCAATTGAAAAGTGTGTATCTATGGTTGTGCATACCGCTTTAGATGCTTCAGACGATGCTAATCCTAGAATGATTCCATATTTCATGCTATTCTGATATTTTGGGGTTTTCTATTTCGAATGCATCATTATACTATGATATCGAAATAAAAGTCTGTGACATGTGATTTATATTCGATATATGCTATATGAGTAAGCAAAACCCACGTCCTGAGAAAAATGATCTAGCACCCCCCCTCCTTCGCTTTCTATTCTTTTTTTATTTTTTTTATTTTTTTCCTTCTTTTCCATTATTTTGCCCGTCAGGTTTACTTTTTACTCATCTTCCTCGAGGACGAGTAAGAGGTAAGCTTGGGGGATTTTGATCACTCTGTATTTTACACCCTTTTTATGTATGTTTGCAGGCCACTTTGATCGCTCATATCGTGTTTTTCACGATTATTCGACAATATTGCGATGCTTTTCACGATTTCTTGTTTTTGTCGTATTTCAGGAGATATGGAGCGATTCAGAGTGATTTTAAGATCAAGAGGATTTGCACCCACTCCGGAGAGTCACCCAAGGCTCTTTTGAGGGCTATTCGGCGATGGAAGACGAATGGAAGAAGAAGGAACATCGTAGGAGCGACGAGGAAGCGAAAAGATGAAGATTGCGCATCTGTAGCATCTCACTCGGCCGAGTGAATCACTCACTCGGCCGAGCAAGAAGACCACTCGGTCGACTAGACCGGACGTCACCAACAGAAGGAAATCGGTGTGCACTCGGCCGAAGGACGATATCCCACTCGGTCGAGTATGAAGATCGCATCGCCTGAGTGGCATGGAAAATCCACCATCAAAAAAGGCCGACTTAATGGAAATGTACATGCTTTTGACGGTTCCGACTCGGCTGAGCAAGAAATGCCCCTCGGCCGAGTGAGTAAAGCCCTTCGGCCGAGTCACTTCCGAAGACATACCCCCGAAAAGTCCCAACACAGGGTTTGTCACTCGGCCGAGTAAGCCGCCCCGCCTGCTGCGTAAACTGCGATTTCTGGGCTGCGCATGGGCATTTTTGTCACGATTTTTTGGGCGATTTGAGGGGTATTTAAACCCAGTTTTGCCCTAGTTTAGGAGAGCTTTTTGATACTTTTGGCAGTCTTTTTTAGAGAGCTTTTTAGATCAATAGATTTAGCTTTTCTCTTGGAGATTAAAAGGTTATTTTTGTTGGATGCTATTGGGTTCTCATTGGTTTGTCTCTTTTCTCATCAAAAACTCTATTTTTGTTGATAATTTCTCTATTGCAATGAATTGTGCTGAATTTGCTATTGAATTTCTTATGAATTGCAAGATGATTAATGAGTAGTTTTATTGTCCTAGGGCATAGGGATGAACCCTATGAACCCTATTTCTGACTTGTGATAAATTGGTGAAATTCTTGCTAGAATTGATTAGGGTTAGGTTGGGATTGATTAATTACAGATAGCTAGGGATTCATATCGATTGGGATTTGCAAGAGATTGGGTCCCAATTGATAGGAAGCCCTAGAGATTCGATTTAGATTTACGATTGGACTTTTCTATAATTGGTTTGCAAGAGATTGGACCAAGGCTAGGGTTTTCAATCGTAATTCTATAACCATACCCGTTTGCAAGAGATTGGACGGGTAGGAACTATCTCAACCTAGATCGTAGCTCGAGTTTGCATGAGAGTGGGCTCGAGATACGATTGAACGATGATGTCGATCCTAATGCTAGCAGCGTAGGCTAGGGTTTGCAAGAGATTGGGCCCTATCCTAGGTTCGTTATAGACCGGCAATAGCACGAGAGCGTGAGCTTGGTTCTACATCTAGTTGCGACTAGTTCACCTAAAATACAAGTCTAGTAATGATGTAACCTACGAATCACAACGATGAGATACGGTCCGTAGCAGGGATTCCCTATCCCTATGCGCTTTATTTTATTGACATTTCTATCGACATTCGAACGATTGTGACAATTTTACCCAAAATTATTCTCGACCATTTTTGATAGCTAGGTGATTAGAAGGAGACACTGTCATTGTTCCTCCCTGAGTTCGATACCCGCTCGCCGCTACACCGTGCGCTTGCGGTAAGACTACGAGTCTCTCGTCCCGAGTGCGTGTGCATACCGGGACAGCGATCAAGGAGTGAAGAAGATGCCGGACAAATTCTAGAAAATATGGCATCAAACAATGAGCGGTGGTGTGACGAGAGAGCCACACCTAGATCTGGGGGTATCCACAGGGTCGAGGACGTCGACAAATTATCCAGCAAGTTTGACTTGCTATTGACCCAGATCTCCGCATTGATGGTAGGAGCCGGTGGTGCCGGTACACAACATATTGCGGCGGTGGAAGCCGAAGTCTTGGGAGAATTCGACGGTGGTGACATCTCACCACCGTTGGACCAAGCGAGTGCACTATTCTACAATCCTATGGGAAATGCGTCGTATCCACCACGGACTAGCTCCAACCCGGCCTACTCTCCAAACAACCGGAACCACCCCAACCTTAGTTACCGGGCACCGTATCAGTAGCCGCCTCCTCAGCAACAACAGCAGCCAACATATCAGCCGGCTAGGCCTCAGCAGCAGTAGTTTTAGCAGCAGCAGCCTTCACAACAGTATCAGCAATATGCTTCCAGGAATCAGCAACCCGTTCAGCAGTAGCAGCAATATGGCCAACGAGGGCCATCTCTCCGGTTGAGTCCCTTTTGATTCAATATATCACCAACCAGGAGAAGATAAATTTGAAGCTGGAAATGGGACACCGGGCTCTCACGGACCAAGTAACCCAGCTGGGGTTACAAGTGGCGAACCTTTCAAGGTCGTAAAACTTATTGTCGCCACAACCAGAGGTGAACCCGAGGGGAGCAAACCAAACTTTGGCACTCACGCACCAGCATGAGAATGTGTCCGCTATCGTATTGAGGAGCGGAACACAAATCCCCATGAGAGTGCCCCAAAAGGAACCAGAAGAACCATTGGTCATGGAGCGACTGATTGAAAAATTGAATGACGCCGGTGCTTCGTCGCCAAAGCCAAAAACTCCGGAGGGAGTTCCTGAAGAGGAAGAGAAGAAAAACGAGGAAGGGAACCTCAATGTATTCAAGCCTGTTGTGCCTTTTCCACAACGGCTAGCCCAAGCCAAGATAGACGAGAAGTATGGCAAATTCTTTGCCATGGTCAAGGATCTAAGCTTGCAAATCTCCTTCCTTGAAGCTATAGAGACCATACCATCCTACGCGAAATTCCTCAAGGATTTGGTGACAAAGGGTTCTAGAAAGGAGAAGGTCGTTCTGATGGCAGAATGTAGTGCTCTTATCCAGCGAGCAAATCCTCCTAAGCTTAAAGACCCAGGGAGCTTCTCTATCCCTTGCGCGATCGGGGAGGTAAAGATCCATCGTGCGCTCGTCGATCTTGGAGCGAGTGTCAGTTTGATGCCCCTGTCGCTATATAAGAGGATAGGGATGGGCGACTTGGAGCCCACCGGAATGACCCTACAGCTTGCAGACCTTTCGGTAAAATATCCGATGGGGGTTGTAGATGACCTCCCTGTCAACGTAAGTGGGGTGCATGTGCCAGTGGACTTCGTTGTCATGGACATGCCTGAAGATGCGCACACCCCCATCATACTTGGACGGCCTTTCATGGCCACTGTCGGTGTTTTAATATATGTGAATAATGGGAAGCTTTCCCTGAACGTCGACAACGAAAAAGTCGAGTTTGACTTGGGGTTGTCAATGAAGCACCCCGATCCCCCGGATGACCCAAGATGCAATATGCTGGAGTTAGAAGAAGAGAGAACTGTGGAAGCCACAGCCTGGGAGATTCTTTCAAGAAATCCCACCGATAGCTCAGGGGACCTCGAAGAACATGACAGCCCGAAGAATGAGGATGTTGCTGGGATAGCGGATGCGGCACATGCGATCCCTCTCGGATTTCAGAAAGCTCCTCCGACAAGGAGGAAAGGGAAAGAGCCCATGGGGCTCATCGGTGACGAGATCCGAATCCTGAAACGAGTGGCGGTGGACGCCAACATGAGGGAAAAGCCCCCGGATCCCGTCAACAAGGGGAGGGTCGTCGAGAAAGTTTTCTTCTCACCGTCGACGACGCCAAAGGCCGCCAACTCTGAAGCTGAAGTGATGCCGACCTTAGGGCATCACCACCGTCTGCCTTGAGTATCATCCAAGGGCGTCGAGCAAACGACGTTAAACAAAAGCGCTTCATGGGAGGCAACCCATGCTCTAAACTTTTATCTTTGTTTTTAGGATTTTTATTACCTTTATTTTTTCTATTTTAATAATTAAATCCAGCCGCGGGATCATCCGTCAAGAAACTTAGGCCATTTGTGAATTTTTGCAGGAAACAAGCCCTCACCCGATCGGGTGACTACTCGACCGATCGGGTGAGGCATATCAGATGATGGCTGTATCTGCTCTCCTTGCGAACCGGTCGGGTGAAGCACTGCGTGACCGGGTGGCAGACCGTGTGAGCTGAACTGATGTCTCAAGAATTTTAGGAATTGATCAACTGATCGGTTGATACGAAGCGTGGTCGGGTGATCGATCGGGTGAGCTGTACTAAACTTTTGGGAGAAAGTGTGAAGCGGTAAACCGATCGGTTGGGTTATCAACCGATCGGGTCCCCTGTAGCCTCGTTTCGGTAAATTCTTCGACCTAAAAGTCAACCGATCGGGTGACATTTCACCCGATCGGTTCGACTTAAAATCCTATATATATCCGCCCTCCACCCGTTCGTTCCCCCCTCGCCCAATCTCGAATTCCCATCGCCGTTTCGACTTGTCCTCCCTCCAACCGGCCTCCTCCTTCTCTCAACCGACACAAACCCCCCCAATCGATCTCTCCCCTCTCCTTTTCCATCTCTCCGTCGATCTCTCCCCCTTTCTCTTCGATTCCACCCCCACAAAAGCCCTAATTTCCGCCCAAAACCCCCCATTTTCGAAATTTGCTGAAAGGAGTTGCCGCGGCTTCACACTTCATCCCGTTGCATTGCGTTGGGACCTCTACGAGCAAGGATCTTCATCTCGCTTGGGTAACTTCGCTCCTTAGCTTAATTTCATATTTTGCCCTAGAATTTTTATTTGCTCCATTGTGTTAGTGTGCATTCATCGCATTTCGCATTCACCCACATACACACACTCTCACATGGCCAAAGATAATGATAAGGGTAAGGCCATCATGCGAGAGTTGGGGTCGTCTCGCAAGAGACGCAAAACTACATGTCCACCACACCCACGCCCTCCTCCCGCACACCCTACACAACCCCAACCCCAACCCCAACCCCAACCCCAACCCCAACCCCAACCTATCGTTCCAATTAAGGACCCACTGATGGGCCCACATGGCTACCGCTTTAGGAACCAGGAGCACAAAGACTTTTACCATAGACTTGATGCTCGGGGGCATCTATCGACCAAGTTTTCCCATACCCAATCGCTTATCGACCTCGGTGTATTCACTGAGGTCGAGACCCTCTTCGCAAACTTAGGTTGGTTGGCTTTCCTAAACGCTAGCACCGTGTCCTAACCCGCACTCACACTCAAATTTTTATCCACACTTATCTGTGAGTCGGGGTCGGTCGTCATATTTCGGGTCCACAATAGAACCATTCGCACCCACCTGGATATCATCAATGACATATTTGGTTTCCCTATCCTTGGGGACGGCGCTATCCGTCCCTCTGGGTATCCCCCGATTTTGACGTCGATCAGTTTTGGTTCCGCCTTACCCTTCACCCTGACTATCCCCGAGGCAAGGCCAAGGCCTCCTCCATCATTCACCCCATCTTCCGTCTGGCCCACCGAATTATTTCTTCCATGTTTTTCCCCAGGGATGAGTCAGGTACCGTGACCATCCCTGATCTCTTCATTCTGTGGGCCATGACCTTTCCCTTCGTTCGGGGTGATGATGGGATTTCTTTTAGGGCCCTTACCGTTCCCGTCCATGCCGGTGCTTGGCTTATTTCCAAGCTTCTCGAGATTAGCCGTGCCGGCAAGGGCAAGCTTTGTTGCGGGGGCCTTATCACGATCATAGCCTCTGCTCCCCAATTTAACATTGTCATCCTCCGATATCTTCCCACTACCGCAGGACCCTCACGTCTAGATCTCGACGTCCTGCGGCATAGTCACATGATTAAGCCCCGCCCCGATGGTCGTTTCACCTTCCATTACGGACACCCCCCATCTCCATATACCATTCTGCCCAACCCCGCTCGCATGACTATTGCTTTGGCGGCAGATTGGACATTTCCTCCCGATCCCGAGTTTATGGCAGGGCTCCGTCTTCCATTCCTTCCCCAGGACGCACCCAGACCACCTTTCCCTATCGCCCACTTAGGCGTGCAGGATATCCTGACGTCCCGGGGAGATTCCGGGGATGGTCCTAGTCATGCCATCCCGGCTTCTGTCCCGATCACCACCGTCGCCACCACTCTGGTCTGTACTACCTCCTCCTCCTCCTTTCGTCGAGCCACTTCCACTCGTCTCTCTCTCGAGGCTGAGCTGGCTTCGCTTCGCACTGTCGTTTCGTCCTCCACCCCCTCGGACCCATCCTCTTCTATTTTCTCTCACCCATGTTTCATCGCACTTGAGAGGAACGTGGCCGCCATCCTCCGCCTTCTCACTCACGTCCACGGACCACCACCACCCACACCACACCCCTCACCACCACCTTCACCACCTCGACAATCGTCACCTCCCCCATCACATTCATCACCTCCACCATCACCCCCTAGGCGACCATCCCCTCCTATCACCACTTCCATCACTATTTCCATACCCACCACCTCATCTACTCCCACCGTTTCCATTCCCTCCACTATCGCCCCCACAGCTCCACCACCCTCCACTTCCGTCACTCCATATGTGCACCGCAAGAAATTGCAGGTGCATTCTCAATCACTTCCCCCACCATCCTCACCTACCCCCATACCCCCACCATCCTCACCTCAACCATCTACCACCGCACTGGTCGCCATTTCACTCCCACTCACCGTCGTCACTTCCATTACACCCATTGTCCACACTTCCTCCACACCCACCGATCCATCACCTCGACCACTTTCTCCACTTCTCCGCACTCCTGTCACCTCTCCCACCCACACCGCATCCCACGTTTCTTTCGTCGAGGAGGACGAGGATGCTTCCTCTCCTGCTTTTTGATTTCGTTTTGTTTCCTGACCTCCCTCTTGCTTATCTCTGCATTTTCATGATCACATCATTTCGCTAGCATTGTCAGTCTAGCTTGGGGAAGTCAATTTTTATGTGTGCTGTCGTATGTTGTTTTTCTTGTTGTATTTATTTTAGATGTTATGTAGTGTGGTTTATATTTTTTTATTTTTTATTTTTTATTTTTTATTTTTTTATTTTTATTTTCTTTTTTTATGTCGTGTGGTGTGATTTTTATTCTTATTCTTCTTTTCAGTTTCATCTGTGTGATTTTCTTGTCTTTCGTGTCTTTTTGTGTCTGTGCGTATTCCCCCCCATATTCATTGCCCTCCCGTATTTAATTCTATTGCATTGAGGGCAATGCAAGTTTCAGCTTGGGGGAGTCGCACTTCATGCGTCATTTGTCTCTTTTTCTTCGTTATTTGAGTCGTTTTCCATCGTGTTTTTCCTTTTCTTTTCTTCTTTTTATCTCTTTCTCCTAGAGATGAACCCTATGATGAATTGTCACAAAAATCACACACACACACACACCTAGTATGGCTTCGATAATCACATTCACTAACCCTATGGAGCCGAGTCCTCTTGCATTTCATGCATCGTGTGTCCATTTTGCTTTTTTGTGAGCGTGTGGCGTGCCTAGCTGTTTGGTGTGCTTCTACTTTGTGATTGTGTTTTATATGCATGTCCAGGAATGACCCCTAGGTTATCATGCTTCGATTTGAATATGCGGTATTTGCCTCTCTTATATGCTTCTGTACGCATGAAAATATATATCGTATGCTTCATTTCGCATGTGTCGGGATTCCACGGTTAGGACTAGGATAACCCATTTTAGCCTATGCTCTGATTAGCGAAATATCTCCCTTGCCCGGGTGTTTAGAATCCGACTTCTTTTTATTTTACTTGGTGCAAATCCCCTCGCCGTGTACCGTTCTCCCACTTGGGAGAGTACACACATGTATATATCCCAAAATCCAAAAATCCAAAAAAAAGGGGGAAGAAAGAAAAGAAAAGAAAAAGGGAAAAAATATGTATAGCCAAAAAGCAAAAAAAAATACAAATACCCAAAACCCAAAAAAAAGATATGTGTGAATATTTTTCCTATCTAACGAGAATAAATGGAAGGCGAGAATTTGCACCGAGTGTTCTACTCCACATCATCTCAACCCACGTCGCTTTCGAAAACACTTAGAATAGGTAATTCCTAGCTATTACCTAGGCGATAGTGTGGTGATGCCCGAGTCCCTAGCTGTGGAGTCCCTGACACATGATGCGTTTCTATTCTCATACTCTTCTCATGCATGCTTGAGCCATATATTCACCGCTTATCCTAAATCGAATCGATATTTGGGTCATTTCTTGGATTTGTGTATATGGAGTTTATAGCACAATGTAGATAGCGACACCATCTGCTAGCACACGACCACGCTCACTCGCGCTTCACCGCGTGGGCCCATGGTACTTGTCTGGACTTGTATTCCTTGGTTTAGTGATGTGATTTGGCGTTTGCTTGCTTGGTGTTTCGTTTTTGGTTTTGTTGCCCCTGACAGGCGATTTAGGATTTAGAGTTCTCTCTTTCTCTCTATTTTCTCCCTCCGAGCTCCTACTCTTGCTCGTCTTCCTCGAGGATGAGGAAGGGTTCAGCTTGGGGGATTTTGACATGTGTTTATATTTCATATGTTCACGCACATTTTCTTTTGTGTTTTTTCGTTATTTTCCGCCCTCTCGTACCTGTTTCCTCGTATTTTCTTGTTTTCTTTCACTTCTCCGTGTTTTTTACGTATTTGTAGGAGTTTGCCAGCATAGGGGACATTTAACGACGATATCATAAGTCCCCGGAGCAACGGGAGGAGTCACGCGTGATCCAGGGGGTCAAACGACGAAGATCGCATCTTTCAGCCCCCCACCCGATCGGTTGGACACAGCCAACCAATCGGGTGGTGCACACGTGCACGACCCGGTCAGTAGCTGAATCAACGAAAGTATCAACCGACCGGGTCGCCGAGCGGTTCAACCCGACTGTTCTCTTTGGAAATTGGAGTTGAAACTCAACCGATCGGGTGATCTTCACCCGATCGGTTCGCCTGTAGCCGTTTCCCTGAAGAAGATGACCCGGAGAGCTCACCCGACCGTCAGCAGACCGTGCCAAAACATCTGAAGTTACTGTCTTTTGGGCAACAATTCCAACCGATCGGTTGATTTATCAACCGATCGGTTCACCCGACGACGATCAAGATCCAAACGACGAGCAGCTTCAATCAACCGACCGTGTTGCCTGACCGGGTGAAGTGCTGAAGATTGTTGTCGAAGTTCGCAGCAGGTCACCTGATCGGGTGATTCTTCACCCGATCGGGTGATGTCGTTTTCTATAAATAGAGACCCTAGGTTTCCAGAAAATGGGAGAGAGTTATTTTTTGCTGTTTTTCTCTCTCTGACGGCTGTAATTTTTTAGATATTTGTAAGTTGTCTGATCTTTACCAAACTTTAATATAGTATTATTTGCATTGCTCTTACTACTTTTCAATCGCTTGATCATGTTTTTAATGGTCGATTTTGATTTAGATTGCTTTTTAGTAAATATGTGTGAGTAGTTCCCAAATCTGGGATTTTGGTGGAAACCCATTCGTGGGTTCTCCCCGATGCGTCCATAGGACTAGGAAATCGACAAGGGTTAGGAATCTATCGGTTACGCGAGGTGTTTTATTGTCATCGACAGGAAAAAGATCGCCTTTGACCGTTGGGCCAAGGGGGAATAAACTTGGCGGTTGACTCCCTAGACATAGCTCACGCCCTTAGCGTAGACGTCGAATCCTAGCGCGCGGGAGCGGCAGGATGAGACGTTGGGAGTTATCGTTGCGAGCTTAGTGCTCCCGGATTCGGTCAGTGTTAATGGACATGGGAATGCCCACTGACCGAACCCGGGTAGTCCGACGTATCATCATGGGCACCGACCGGAATATCGGGCCCATGGGACATCGGTATCACTCTTAGAGGCAACGTCTCACCATTAGACCCTAATTCTGATCGTTATCCTACCCGTAGGCCGTGTTGGCGAGAATCGCATGATAGGGTGGAAACCGAAGTCTCGGGCTTCCCTTTATATCGTTTATCCCTCGCATTCTATTTTCCGTGACAAACCTTCATCCGATTTGGGCTAGCTCGCCCATGGGGTGAATTTGGTCATTCTTGACACAAGCACAACCACGCCTCCCTGAGTTCGACCCCCAAGCCACACTACAACACCGTGCGCTTGTGGTTATAAATATTTAAATCTCACGCCCCCAATTATATATTGCACACTTGCATGCACGCAAAACGCGGGGACGTCAGTGACGATTATCTTATGGTCGTTCAACTTGGCAAAGTCGGAGACAAGACATATATGCTCATTGGAGAATGAGTTCACTGAACGAACCAACAAGAGTAATCACACGGTTAACATAACATATTTGTCAGTGATAACTCTCTGTGATGATAGGCAAGTTGGTCCTTAGACTTGAGGTCATTGTACGAACCTGTACGTGAACGGTGTCACTTAGATTTCTCACCTAGCTTCAAGGCAATGCCCGTCGAAAGGTCTTTGGTTGGGTGACACTTGAAGCATGCAAGGAGAGTAATGACCAAGAGAGAATTCGTCTCTCTCATTATAGGGAGTTAGTGTTGCATGTGTTGGTTCGGTCTTTAGTGAAAAACTTTGGCCAAAGTATGCTGGAAGAAGTCCAACATTATTTGACTAAAGATCGATGGAACTAACCAATTTCAAGCTATTGGGGTTCTCAGTTTGACCGTACCCTAGGCTTGACTAGGCGACATAGTTCTGACGAGGGGACTAAAACTGCGGTATTCATCACGAACACAATCAGGGTGGTCCAGACAATACTCATGTCAATTAGTTAACCACATAATTATGATACCGAAACATCGACATCACCTACTACTAGTGGTCACTGCTGTCTGGGGTTTCGAGCCCCACCTGTAGTAGGGTCAGGCTGTAGGGTCTCACACAGAGTGAGACATTCGTCAAGTAATATGTAGAATTAAGGGAGATAATACATAGGTTGTATGGGAAATAATTAAGTCGCAAAGAGTTTGCGATATAAGTCTAAAATATTTAAGATGTGGGTTTAATGCATTTGATACAAGAGACATAAAACTGCAAAGAGATTGCAGATAGCTTTTGGATTTGGGATAAATGATCTTGAGTGCAAGTGAGAGATGTTGAGGGATGTATGCCCTCAGTTCATTTGTATTTGATGCAAATGGATTTTAATATTAAATAATATATATATATATATATATATATATATTGTAAAATGTTTACAAATATATTTTATAATAAAGGCATAGAAACAAAGAGGATTTTTCCACGAAAGTCGGGGAGAAAACCGCGCTCAAATCGGAGTCCAAAAAAGCCCAGAAAGTCTATTTAAAAAGATTTTTTAAATAGAACTCAAAAGGCCCAAAAGTGATTAGAGGCCCAACATATTTTTAAACACAAAAAAAGGGGAAAATGGAATGTTCCTTTTCTTAAAGCCCAGTCCAAGGGGGCTAGTCAAATTTCTGCCCGCAGGGCGCATGCCACGTACGCGCCCTGCGCAGGGCACATGCCACGCACGTGCCATGGGGACACGTGCCTGGCACGCGCTGCAGGCTAGGCAATAATTATTTTTTTCTGGGGCCCACGTTGTGGGCCCCACACTTAGGGTTTTGAACCCTAAGTGAATAAGGTTTTTTACGACTGAATTGTTCAGCGAAAATATGGGTTTGGTCTGATTTTGGACACACATTTTAGGGGTCAAACGAAGTCAGAATGGGGCCACGTTTGTTTCTATGTGATCACTGTTCAGTGCTCTTCGATTTGATAGGTTGTATCAATTGCGAAGTTCAACGGTGAGTGAGGAAAAATTCGCTAAAGATTGGCCTTTGTGAAAGGCAAACTTTAATTTATTTTTTCACTCCAAATCTTTAGTCCCACATTTGATATGATGAAAGGGGAGGGGTCAGCCGACTATATATATAGCGGCTTACCCGCTCCCTGAAACCCGCACCAAGTCTTAAAATCTGAGAAGCTCCCAAAAGTTTGGAGCACGCTCGGATTAGGACTTAAATTAAGTATTCCCTCTCTCCCTAAAATTCTTCCTTGCTCCTGACCAGGCTCTAGCAAAGCTACGAAGGAACTCGGATCGGATCCGAAGTCTTGACGAAGGATCCACTCAAGGTAAAATCTTCTTCGACGCATGATTGGCCGGCGACAAGGGTGTTGCTCGCCTCGGATAGCGGTTCGGCTCGGAACGAGGTGCGGCTCGGGACGCGGTTCGGCTAGGGAGAAGCAGCACATGGCCAAAGAAATGTTGCTGAAAACGACGGTTCGTATTCTATAGAAACGATGTGAAAGCTATATAGTTTAAATATTCATGCGTTTATAATTGCAAATGTTAGATAGATCTATCTTTAGGGTTTGGTCTGACCAAACCCTGGGATAGTAGAGATCTTGGCTAGGGTTTGTTCTCTTTAAGGTTATTCTTAAAATAGTTTTGTCACGCCCTGCTTCCCAATCTACCGGGAGCGAGGACGCGAGCGGGTCCACAGCGTGCTTAAAACATGGAGGAGCACTTTTTTAAAAAAATCTTTTCTTCTTCCTCCTTGGCTTAAACACACTAAGCGTCTATGTAAACTGCAGGTCCTTTCATGAAAATTTAAGAAGCAGATCAAACAACATTATTATATATCCAGCGTAAAGAATTTTAAAATACATTTTGGACCTAGCATGGCCAATACAAACAAAGTACACAAATTACATTATTTCAAATATAAAGGTGCAGTCGCGAAGGAGATCGTCTAATCTTCAGCAGGTAGGTACTCCACGTATTCTTCGAGCATTGGCTCAACTTCTACAGTAATGTCTTCAGAGAACTCACTATCGATACCTGACAGACATTTCGTAAAACAACAAAGTGAAATGTCCGTCAGCGAGGTTTACTTGGCAAGATATCTCCAAAACAAAACGTTGAGCATTTTAATTAATCCATACTAAACTTAAAGGCAAGCAATAAGTTTAATTTAAGAGAGATATAGCAGTTAAAAATTCACAGCAATTTACAACCTGCAGCAATTTAATCATTTGCAATTCTATTAGCAACCTGTAACAATTTAGCAATTGATAACAAAACTATAACGTTGTCAGCAACATGTAGAAGAAGAGGTTTGAGCAATATTTAATAACCATTCTATTATAGTGCTAAGTCCATGTCCAAGAGTACGAGATATGACTAACATGCGCCCCGCGACGGGAGCCAATCCGAGGCGCTACTCACTGACCCTATATGGCGACGGTCAAGCACTAACCTCCATAAGTAGTGGAGGAATTTGTCGGGTGGATCCAGTCATTCCGTAACACTTGTGATCATATACTACCCCAATCCCACAGGCCAAGTCAAGTGCCGGGTCAAAAGTACGTACACTATTTATTTATATTGAATTTCCATCTTCCATTCAGTCTATTCAGTTTATTTGCATCATATTAGATGTGTATGGTTGTTCCGTGGATCTCAATAGTCCATATGATTAGTCTCACAAAATTTCAGAATTAACAATTTACTTTAACAATTAAGCGAAATGTGAAAACATGCGATAGTATAAAGAATTTAGCACAGAAATGATTCCAACTGAGTAAATGAGTCTAATTAAACTTAAAATATTTTTCTAATGCTAGTAGGTAGTGTTCAGGATTTTGCAATAATTAATAGGCATTTTAAAAAGCCAAAAACTAATTTTAAACCAAGAATTGATTTTTACGATATACATTCAAAGATTAATTTAGAGCAAACTGTACGTCGGAATTCTTCCAACAAGGGGGTCAAAACGTCCATATTAAATAATACTACAGCATATATTTTTCTCGTACGTTAGTGTACGTGAAAATCTCATGATATGAATTTAAAAGAGAAATTAGCTGTATTGAGTTTTGCCTTTGAAAAATCATTGTGGGAGATGTACTTGCCTTTTGGCGATGAAACCAACGCCAATGAGTCTGTTTCGTCGCTTCTGATTTTCTGGGCCCTGTCTCGTATTTTTTTGAGGCCCCGTCACTGGAGGAGGGTCTGGGCTTTGTCGACAGCAGTGGTGGCGGCGTCGGAGGGCAGCAGGGGTCGCGGCAGTCGGCGGCAGTGGTGGTGGCAGAGAACAACGAAGCAACGATGACGAGGTCAGGGGTGTCACTACCCATGGTGGGGGTGCTGCAAGAGCACGGGGAGGCAGCTGGGTCGTGGGGCGTGGTAGTCGGTGGTGGACGGTGGTGTGGTCGTCGGAGGGAGGCGACGTCCACGGCGTTGACGGTGACGTGGGGACCTGTTGTTGCTGCTAAGGGGTTGACGGGATCTAGGCAGCGGTGGTGTAGCTCTACTAGTGGAGGACGTCAGAGCAGGGCGGAGTGGCGGGAAGTGATGTGGGTGCTGCTCGAGGGCGTTGCAGCGTCGTGGGGTGTCGTTGTCATCGTGGAGAGGAGAGACGGGGGTGTGTCGGAGTGGGGAGGGAGGAGCAGGTGAGGGGAGGTGTTGGAGAGGAGCTGGGGCTCATTGATGGGTGTGGAGGAGAGCAGCTTTGCTGTGAGCATGGAGGTGGAGGCGATCGGCGGTGCTTCGCCGTGGGGTGTGGGTGGAAGTCGGAACGGAGGGAAGAGGGAGAGGAGGGGTAGTGGGGTGATCGAGAGCGTGAGCATGTTGGGTTAAGGGTGCAGCAAAACGAAGAACAAGAGGGGAATATATATAGAAATATATCAATATGATATTAATTAGAATTAATTATGGTTGGTGAAAATTTGACTAAGTTTGGACTAATTGGAATTAGGGGAAAATAACCGGGTAGGGGAGAGGAAAACGTGCTTACACATTTAAATTGTTGGAGGGTTAGGTAGAGGTTAAGATTAAAAGGTAATTAGAATAGTTAAAATGGTAATTAAGATAAGGTAAAAGTGATTAGTAAAGGTCATTAGTAAAAACTAAGTAATACTATGTAGTTTTCGCACACGATTACAAAAAATTACCAAAACATAGCCACGGGTTCGTATCGATGCGAGGATCATGGATACGAAGTCCATTTCGAAGTTTGAGCTACGAAAGTACTAGTTTCGGTCCAAAATGTTTAGGTCACAGGTTTGTGGGTTCTAGGTCGATTTGACTCCAGAAAATTACGAAATTAATATGGGGAGCACTAAATGACAATAGAATCATATGGTATAAGTTTGAAATCATTTAGATAACGTTTATATAGAAATATAATTGATACGGCTATATCAGTAACAATTAAGTAGAAAATATTATATAAACTATATTAACTTTTTGACGACATATAAACTTATGAATACATGTTATAACCAGTATGATGATACGAAAATATTTTTTATAAAATTGATTCGAAACTATTTTTGATATAAAACTCCTGACCAACCATTTTTAAATATCTTTAAAGTTTAAAAATACGTAGAAAACGAAAATATGTGTACTGATGAATACGGGTCGTCACATCTTACTCTCCTTAAAATAATTCCATCCTCGGAATTTAGAAGACCGATAATTGCCTAAGCAATTTAAACGATCGAAGGGAAGGCCTGACGAATGATTACGATATAGGAAAATAAGTTGTTAATAGCATGAAATACTGTGATATCATAGCATCAAGAAAACTAGAGATACTAATAAATATATACTATTAACATCACCATAGCTTCCGTAATTAGTCCTAAGATCAGTATCGTCATAATAATTAACTTGACTTCTCAAGTAGCATAAGTTAATATGAGTTAATGGCGTTACATGAAAATGATAGCTATTATGATAACATATGTTCGTACTTGGAACCTGAGGTGATAAGCTAGTAGCAAGCTAATCAATCACATCAAAAGAAAGATCATAAAGTTTAAAATTTCAACTCAGGCTAATGATGACTAACAGTCTAGTCAAGGAAGTCATCAATAATATAGCATACAAAGATGTAAAGACTAATACATATGTGTACGGTCTGTTATATCTAACCCACTTAGCACAAATGACATCTACTCCCATAAGGCCCAAAGACAAACCAACGTCTAAAACAACACAAATAAACAAGTACAATGCCAACTACTAAAGACCATACTTATCACTATACTTATCACTGCCACCCTTGTATCAACGTCCATAACGCCCAATAACAATCCAACACCGAAACCGTTATTCAAATCCAAGCACAAGATCGACATCTAACTTCAACACCTAAGGCTAACAGCATGCCAATACCAATCGACAATGATACTCCTTGCCAACACCAATTGTCGACATGCAAAGCTCTCATCATCAATCCTAAACAAGCCAACAGCCAAAAACATAAAGTCTCGCAAACCAGAAGGAGTAGACCTATGGAGATGCCCAGGCGGGACATCAATAGTGGAAAGATCCAGAGCAATGAGCTCAAAAGAAGCCCAAGAATTGCGACTTGCCAAGATCTCAACCACACGACGACGGTGAGGGTGGCGGTGAGGATCATCGCTAAACCCAAAAATCCTAAAACAGAATGTCGGAGGGCCATCAGTGGTTGTCGATCCATGTCGTGTAGCAGCGATGGTTGCTTGGTGACGACGGGTGGCCTGGCAGAGCTTCGAGTGAGGCCGGAGGAGCTTGAGGCGAGAGGGGTTGGTCTCGCTGGGTAAGGAGTGGGTGTCGACACGGCGTAAGGGAACCATAGGATGGGTTTGGTGAGGGAAGAGATGAGGGGATTAATTGGGGTGACGTAGTCGTCGATAGGGTAGGGTAGGCTGGGCCGGGGCTCGAGGAGAGGATGCAGACAAAAGATAATAAAAAGGGGGATGGTATGCGAGAAAAGGATTCAAACCATGGGAAATCAGGTTCAAAATGAAAGTAGTGGATAGAAGAGAAATACGAGCTCAAGAAAGATGAAGAAGACGTAACAGCCTACACTTGTACGGCGTGGCTCGTCTCAAATTCTCTAGCACCATCCTTAAATACTTCTGAGCGTCCTTCGATCTGCTTCTGTTATCGAACTCGAACTTCGAAAAAATTTGAATGATACCCTCCTTATAAAAGAGTATAGCCATAGTTTAGATGAACTAAACGCGACTAGGAAGTATTCTCAGAATAAGTAAGACGATTGGAAGGCCATTACAAGAATGATGATGGTGACGCAATGAATGGACGGATCTATCTTATGGAAGGTCACTCTAGTTGTTATCAAAGGAAGGTTCTAGAATAAGATTCCTCAAAATGAAACACGAGCTCCTAGTTGAGGGTTCAAGAGTTCGAAGAAGATAATGAGGATCGATGGACATGGATCGTTGCGACTTTTTGCGATAAGAAGCAATGGGAAGCTTCCAAATCAAGAAGGGGTATGCTACTAAGAAAATACATATAGTATGATAATGTAGGCTAGCGATGATAATAAAGGCATTGGGTGTCAAATCGACATAAAGGGGAAAGGTTCAGACATACCAGTGATTACTAGCTCTGCAGCCTCAGCTTCTCTAGTTGTCGTGGTGAATGCATGACACCTGGGGTGGTTCAACTTGGCCTGATGAACGACTCGATGTTGTGGAGCTAGGGGTGGTTTATGTTGTGCTGATCCATAAACTCTTTATGTCGTAGTCGCTTTCTTGTTAAGTGGAGGGGGCAGTTCCTGGTAGAGTGCTCAGATGCTCCACAGACCAAACATTGATTCAGCAGTTGGCGACAATTCTTCTTGGCATGTCCCTTTCAGTTGCAATTGAAGCACACCATCAGGGATTTCTTATGGTCGGTGGAGTATGCCTCTTGAAAGTAGTCTTCATCGGTCGAAGGGCATCTCCCGGTGGTTCCATAGGATGTTTCCCTTCGGATGCTTTACAGAGTTTGTCAACATCCTCATGGAGAATTTGGCGTTGAATTTCCAGTATTTCTTTTACGACACCCAAGATGTCGTTGTCGGTGACGTCGTGAGTATTTGGTCGACCTGCCATACTTCAAGACAAACTGCAATGTAAGTTAGGTGAAAAATCTATTCTAATTGTACACTTTTATATTAATGTCGTCTAAACCGATCTTAAAGCATTTGCAAAAGCATGACCTGCATGGGCCACCACTAAAAATTATCACGCCCCGCTTCCCATTCTATCGAGAGCGAGGATGCGAGCGGGTCCGTGGAGTGCTTAAAACAAGGAGATGCACTTTTTTTAAATCTTTTCTTCTTCCTTCTTGGCTTAAACACACTAAGCGTCTGTGTAAACTACAGGTCCTTGCTTGCAAATTTAAGAAGCAGCTCAAACAACATTATTACATATCCAGCGTACAGAATTTTAAGATACATTTTGGGCCTAACATGGCCAAAACAAACAAAGTACACAAATTACATTACTTCTAATATAAAGTTGCAGTCATGAAGGTGATCGTATAATCTTCAGCAGGTAGGTACTCCACGTATTCTTTGAGAACTGGCTCAACTTCTACGGCAATGTCTTCAGATAACTCACTATTGATACCTGACAGACATTTCGTAAAACAACAAAGTGAAATGTCCGTTAGGGAGGTATACTCGGCAAGATATCTCCAAAATAAAACGTTAAGCATTTTAATTAATCCATACTGAACTTAAAGGCAAGCAATAAGTTTCGGGTCAAGTCAAGTGTCGGGTCAAAAGTACGTGTACTATCTATTTATATTAAAGTTCCATCTTTCATTCATTTATATTGAAGTTCCATCTTCCATTCAGTCTATTCAGTTTATTTGCATCATATTAGCTGCGTACGGTTGTTCCGTGGTATCTCAATAGTCCATATGATTAGTCTTACAAAATTTCACAATTAACGATTTACTTTAACAATTAATCGAAATGTGAAAACATGCGATAGTATAAAGAATGTTGCACAGAAATGATTCCAACTGAGCAAATGAGTCTAATTAAGCTTAAAATATTTTTCTAAGGCTAGTAAGTTGTCTTCAAGATTTTGCAATAATTAATAGGCATTTTGAAAAGGCCAAAAACTAATTTTAAACCAAGAATTGATTTTTACGATATAAATTCAAGATTTATTTAGAGCAAACCGTACGTCGGAATTCTTCCAACAAGGGGTCAAAACGTCTGTATTAACTAGTACTACAACCTATATGTTTCTCGTACGTCAGTGTACGTAAAAATATCATGATATGAATTTAAAAGCAAAATTAGCTTATTGAGTTTTGCCTTTGAAAAATCATTGTAGCAGATGTACTTGCCTTTTGGCGATAAAACCAATGCCAATGAGTCTGTTTCGTCGCTTCTGATTTTCTAGGCCTTGTCTCGTATTTTTCTGAGGCCCCGTCACTCGAGGAGGGTCTGGGATTTGTCGACGGCAGTGGTGGCAGCGTCGGAGGGCGGCAGGGGTCGCGACAGTCGGTGGCAACGGCAGCAGAGAATGGCGAGGCGATGACACCGCGGTCAGGGGGCGGCATTGCCCATGTCAGAGGCACAGCGAGAGCACGGGGAGGCACATCGAGAGCACGGGGAGGCGCTGGGTCACGGGGCATGGTCGTCGATGGTGGACGAAGGTGTGCTCATCGGAGGGAGGCGACGTCCACGGCGATGACGACGACGTGGGGAGCTTTTGTTGCTGCTAGGGGGTTTGATAGGATCTAGGTGGTGGCAGCGATGTCACTCTACTAGTGGAGGATGTCAGAGCCGGGCGGAGTGGTGGGAAGTGTTGTGGCTGCTGCTCGAGGGCGCTGCAGCGTCGTGGGGTGTTGTCGTCTCCGTGGAGAGGTGTGTCAGGGGTGTGTCGGAGTGGGGAGGGACGAGAAATAAAGGGGCGATGTTGGGGGGGAGCTGGGGCTCGTTGATGGGCTTGGAGGAGAGTGTCTTCATCGTGAGCATGGAGGGGGAGGCAGTTGGCAGTGCTTTGCCGTGGGGTATGGGTGGAAGTTGGAACGGAGGGAAGAGTGAGAGGAGGGGTAGCGGGGAGAGCGTGAGTGTGAGCGTAGTGGGCTAAGGGTGCAGCAAAATGAAGAACAATAGGGGAATAGATATAGAAATATATTAATATGATATTAATTAGAATTAATTATGGTTGGTGAAAATTTGACTAAGTTTGGACTAATTGGAATTAGGGGGAAGGAACCGGTGGGAGAGAGGAAAACATGCTAACACATTTAAATTGTTGGAGGGTTAGGTAGAGGTTAAGGTTAAAAGGTAATTAGAATAGTTAGAATGGTAATTAAGATGAGGTAAAAGTGATTAGTAAAGGTCATTAGTAAAGACGAAGTAATACTTTATCGTTTTCGCACACGATTCCGAAAAATTATGAAAACATAGCCACGGGTTTGTATCGATGTGAGGATCACGGATACAAAGTCCATTTCGAAGTTTGAGCTACGAAAGTACGAGTTTCGAGCCAAAACGTTTAGATCGTGAGTTTGCGGGTTCTATGTCAATTTGACTCCAGAAAATTACGAAATTAATATGGAGAGCACTAAATGACCATAGAATCACTTGGTAGAAGTTTGAAACGTTTTGATAACGTTTATATAGAAAAATAATTGATACGGCTATATCGGTAACAATTAAGTAGAAAATATTGTATAAACTATTTAAACTTTTTGACGACACTTAAACTTACGCATACATGTTATAACTAGTATGATGATATGAACATATTTATTATATAATTGATTTGAAACTATTTTTGATATAAAACTCCTGACCAACCATTTTAAAATATCTTTAAAGTATAAAAATATGTAGAAGACGAAAATACATGTACTGATGAATACAGGTCGTTACAAGTTTTAAGATTTTTTTCGCTATAATTTTTATTTCGTCGTCCGACTGACTTAGGCCGGACGTGGATTTTATGGCCCTAAGGACCCAAAAAACCCAACAGGTGAAGCCCATGCGGATGTTAACACTTCAGAGTGGTCAGTAGAGAAAGAAAAAAGCTTGGCTCTTGTCTCTATCAACCTTGAGGCCCCAATCCCACGAGACAGTAAATGGAGTCTCGTCATACCTGACATAGTCGTCAACCAAGCATCTGAAGTATCGGCTGATCAGCTTTGTGCACTTCAAGAGGGTTACGTCTAATACCCCTATTAGATTTGGATTCCCCTTGCCAATGAAAGGGTTTGCTTCCATGGGGAGTGTGAGGTGGGAGTGTACGTAAAATCTTTCTGTCACTGGCTTCACTTCTCTATGCACCCTTTCATTCCTTAAGTGATGAATGTTCTGGGGCTCTCCTTCTGCCAGCTAATGTCCAATTATGTGGGTTGTTTGGTCGGCTTCATTGAGCTTTTCATAATGATTGGAGTGGAGTCGACCATGCTGTTGTTCAACTAATTCTTTAAATTGAAAATCCATGTGTCATCCCGCGTGCTATTATATCACCCCTAGAAGTAATAGACAGCTAATTAGGGATCTCTCCATCTCCAACCAAGGATGGAAGGAGCAATTTGTGTTTGTGGCCTTCCCCGATGAAGCGGTCTTTCTTATCATTGGGAGCGACTGAGTCTCACTGTAAATGAGGAAGTGCCTATCTCGGGAGATGAGCTAAGGGATGTCGATCACTTACTAACTCTGCCAATGAGCCTCAGATATATATCGAAGCTTTTCGACACAGAGACTTTGTTAAGGACTGTTTCGGCGAAAGGTAAGATGCTTTCTCAGGTCTTGTGCTCGCCTCTGTTTTTCACTAACCCCTCTTTTTCCTTTTACAGACATGGTCGGCCAAGAGTATTAGGAAGAACCTGAACTTCAAGATTCCTTTCGAGCTTCTCTTCAAGCAATTGAAGGAGGCTCACCCTCTCGACAAGTGGCCCGACCCGAATGGAGCTTGGACGAGGCTGTTGGGGACTCACCTCCAATAGCTTAAATCGTTCCTCAAGAAGGACAATACATAAAAAAGAAAAGGCTACGCACCTTGGCTGAGGTTGAGAGGGCTAATGTCCAAGAGAAGAAGAGGACAAATGAAATCTCCATCATGATCCCGGGCTCTCCAGTCAGGGGTGTAGCCGAGGCTCTGATCGTGGCCCCTGAGCAAGTTTGGGCCCCCGCTCAGGGAGAGTCTTCAAAGGAACTGACTCCGCCTTATGAACCATGCCTTTATAAGGACACATGGCCATGGGGGCGATCTCCAACCCATAGAACCATTGGACGATGGGGTTCCTCCCGAGTTCAAGTCAATCTTCTTGGTAAACAGGTCGCATCAAGTCCCTCCAGAATGCCCTAAGCACAAACTTCACCTAATCATTTATCCGGTGGGAGAGGGTGAGTCAGCTTTCTTGAATTATGAGGCTGCCTCCCACCTTGTGGAGAACTCAATTCTTCCTCGGGATATGGCGATTTTGCAGAAGATTGACTACAAGAGGCTGGCTTCCTTTATGGTTCGGTAGAGTCACCAAGTGGGTCACTTCCTTTCTTTCTCATCAATCTCCGGTACTAATTTTAACATCCCATATTAACTTTTTGATATGAAGTTTGCTTTGGTGGCATCTGAATTACCTCAACGCTCGTTGTCGATGGCCAATTATGTGGCCAATTTAGCCTCAAAGAAAAAATGGATCGCCACCGCCCAGAAAGCTATCGACAAGGCGAAGATGAACTTGGAGATATCAAAGCTTCGCAAGGTCAAACTCACATCTTGCGTGGAGGAGATGAAGAAAGAATTGGTAACTACCAGAACGAAGGCCAAAGACAAAGGAGCCCTCAAGAGGCAGGCCGAGCACCTGCTGCTTGCAAAGTCGCCATTAGGAAGTAGGCCAAGGAACAGTTGCTTGAAGGGGAGAGGAGGTTAAAGGCGATGGAAGCCAACCTTGGAGCCCAACTGTTCAGTGGGATAGCAAATGGAAGGCAGAGGAAGCCGACCTCCAAACTAAGCTACGTGCGTCAGAATGGGTCGATCCTTCAAAAATTGCAGAGGAGGCAGTGGAGAAGTATAAAGAAAGCCTTGGCCCCATCTATAAATTATATAAGGCTGGCTTCTCATTATGTCAGCTAGAAATTGAGCGCAAATTCCCCACTTTAGGTATTGAGTTTGATCAACTGACATTGATGTCGGATGACGAATTCGACGATGCTCCAGTCGAAGGGAATGACCACGCATGTGCTGAGGAACCAGCCGAAGGGAATGACCACGCCTCTACTGAGGAATTTACATCCTGAGGGTCATCCTCATGACTCCGCTGCCTTATGATTTTACCTTTCGTTTCTTTATGTGTGGCTCGATTTTTTGTACTTTATAAGCAAACTTTTGTTTTTTATAAACAGAATAAAGTTCATAATAAGAAATAATGCTCGGCTTGTCATGGAATACCTCTGACCTCTGAGGTTATCTCGTCCACGTGGTATCATATTGTCTGCCTGCCCCCTCAACAACACAGACTTATGCATGCAGAGGATGCTTAGTGTGGGCTATTGAGTAACGAACACCTTTCTTAGTTGTAGGGTCCAATGCTCCTTGTCATAGGTGGTCTTTAGCCCAGTAGGTAAAGCTAACTTAACCCCTGAGGGCGAAGATTTGATCATGCTGGTAGGCTAGCCGAGCGAGGGTATAGATGGTTAGATATGTTAGGACCTAGCGGGGCTACACAATACACTAGATGGGGGTGAATAGTGTAAAGGCATGCAAATTGCTTAGTTAAAAGTTACTAAAATTAAGGCACAATAAGCAGCGGAAGTTAAAGAGTATACTCAACAACAACAATCGCAAACACATAGGGTTTTATCCTGGTTCCCCAAAGTTGGATACATCCAGACACACCAATATCCACTATTAATCCTACATAAGGTAGTGAATACAAACCCTGCATAAGGGTAACCCTACACAAGGGTTAGTCCTACACAATGACACTCTCACTAACTCCCACAAAGGGAGAACTCAAACCCTACACAAGGGTTAGTCCTACACAAGGACACAACCTCCCACAGAGGGAGAAACTAACTCCCATAAAGAGAGTTAGTGTATCACAAAAGATGAAACAAAGTAACACTTAACTATGCCTTGAAATGATCTTACCAAAGTGTAGACGAAGGCATGCAAGTGTAAAATCCAAGTGCTTGAGATGAGGCTTTGATTACACTTGTTGATCTTTCTCTCTTCTAGGAATGAACCCTAACCCTTCTCAATTGAGTGTAAGAATGAAGAGAAGAAATATGTTCTCCAAGAAAGGAATGAGATTGAAATCCCTTGGAGAAATTCCCTAGACCATAGATGCTATAGAATAAGAATGAAGCTCTAATGAAGGGAAAGAATGAGGAAAGGCTTAATGAAGAGATTATTGTTGGATACAACGATCGATGACTTCGTGTTTGATGATAACAAATGCGTGTGAATGTTTTGATGTGTGTGCTAAGTGTTTTTAGGAGTGGCAAGCTCGTAAATACTCAAAGGAAGACTTGGTCAAAGTGATGGAGAAAATTGCAATTCATTTACAAAGATGATTTGGTCAAATATGGAGAGATAAGAAGGGATCTCATTCAAATCAAAAGTGATTTAGTCAAATCCTTTTTTTTCCTATCAAATTCACATTTCTTTGTGATTTAATGAGATCTGCACAAATCCAATTCAAACCCTACTTGAAATCCTATTCCACTTTCAAATCGTATTCAAATCCCAAATCTCTTTCAATTCCTATTCCTATGGGATTCTACTAGAGCCAAATCCTCTCCTCTACATCTATATAAACCCATAATCCAAAGAGAGAAAAATGGGAAGCGGCCAAAAGCAAAACCTTAGCAACTCATATCTCATGCCGCAAGCAACTCCCCAAGCTAAAATACTTCATCATGCTGGCAAATTGTTTTTCCCCAAGCAAAAGAGAAAGCCTGACATACTTCAAAAAGAGAAAACCAAGTGCCTCTTCATTACTCCCCAAAGCATGCGGCCACATTCAAAATAAAGAAACCTAGTTCCAAAGGCCATGCCATAATCTGTGATTTCCCATGCCAATATAATGTCCCTGTCGCAACCAATCTTAGGTTGTGAAGCATTTCCTTAAAAACATCTCCTCGTTGTGAAGAAATCTCCTTGGTGCCAACTTCTTGAAGTTGTGAAGAAATCTCCTTACTGCCATAAATAAAAACATCTCATCGCTGCTGTTAAGAGGACTGCATAGCCAACTTCAAAGAAGCCTCCATCTTCACCAACGCAAGGGCAGTCTTCATCAACCTCTCAACGACAAGTTGCCATGCTGCCAGAGCAGGCTTCCATCTGCGCTGCCGAACCCTTGCTGTCGCCCTCGAAGTCCAGCTTTCCATTGAACAGCTGCATGCCCTAGCTGCCATGAAGGGTTGTTGTTGTCGAGTTCGTCGTCCCCCCGTCGTTCTCCATCGCCATCGACGACGAGTTTGCCGTTGTCGTGAAGAGCTGGTCCTTGCCTACATCAGCTACCGAACCCTTCCATCCTCTAATGGTCTGACGAGGAGATAGTAGCCGTGAAACATCAAGCTGCCGATCGAAGTACTTCTCACCGTCAAAATACACCCTCAGGCCTTCACTTTCATGTTGCCAAACCCTAGCCTCAGCAGAGATCGAACTCTTACTGCTGCCATACCTCCTTGCAGCCGACGTGAAGAAGCTCTACTTTGTCGCCATCCTCAAAGCTGTATCCGCCATACTCCTCGCTATGAAGACACCGGTGCAACACTAGTCGAAATCCTGTTTGCTGTTGGAACCTCCATCTGCTGACAAAGAGGACATGCTCCCGAGTTCATCCACAAGCTGCCTAGGGAACCAAGTTGGCATCGACTACCTTTTCGGCGTAGATTCATTACACTACCGTTCAGAATATTCTCATCACCGTCGAGTTCTCATACTACCACCTTCATCTCCTTGCCGTGATCTTGCTGCCGCCATGACTTGGAGTTGAAGACAAATCTCGTACATAGGGCTGTTAACGAACATAACATTCAACAAACTACTCGTGAACAAGCTCGGTACATGTTCATTTACGTTCGTTCCGGAAGCTTAATGAACAAGCTTGAACAGATTTTTAAAGCTCGGTTAGTAAACGAACAGAGCTTGAATATAACTGTGTTCATTCATTTATGTTCAAGAACAAGCTCGTTAAGTGTTCGTGAACAAGCTCGTTAAGTGATGTTCATGAACAAGCTCGTTAAGTATTCATTATAATACACTGATGGTAGAATTGTTGGAATATTGGGTTCTTACATTGTATTGCATTTAGACAAATACTATATTTTTACTATGATTGGAATGGATGCTTGTTATAATGAGATTTATGGAGCTATTATGCTAGATTTGTTTGTTTTTGTCCTGCAAATATTTAATCCTTTTATTTAATTGGATTATTCATTGGTAACTATGGTTAAATATTATTATTCCTGATTTAAAAATTGATGTTTGTTTGTTTGTTTGAAAATTTGTTCATGAACAAGATTGATTGTGTGTTCACGAACATGTTCCTGAACATGTCACGAATGTTGCGGGTCAAATCCACCTAATAATGAGATGTGTAGTTAATGGAAATCACGGGTACAATGATTATAGGTTTAGGGTTGATGGCGAGGTTAGCACGACTCAGAACACACTTTGGGGGTGAGGGATCCAAGGTCGCCTGAAGGTCGCCTAAGGTCGACGTCTCCTGGTAGCTGAGACGAGCTTCCTGCAACAATAGCAGCGCGTCAGAAAGGCGGTGTTGGCTGTCAGCCCGTAGCATCTCTGATGCTTAAGTCAGTGGGTGACTTGTAATAAGAGTGTCGGACACACTTGGCGATCTTAAGGTAGATCAGCGAAGCGTGGCGAGCTTATGAGGAAGGCACAGATATATAGGAGATATCTGACCTTGAAATATTGGAAAGGATTTAAGGATTTCAACTAACCAACCCCCTCCTTGATGGCTAGAGGGGGGTATTTATAGGGCTGAGAGTCGGTTTCTCACCGTCCCATCAGCTGTCGAGTCTGCTTAGCTGGAGGAGAAGTGATAGATAAAGATATGTATGCCTTAATGGGTATCAGACGGTGTCAGACGCATTAATGAGACGCGATGGGCGGCCATCAATTCTTTCCCTTAACCTCTGGCATTAATGGGGGGTAGGTGGCCCTGCGTCAACCTGTCAGAGATATTTGTGTTAACCGCCCTTGGTTAGGCCCAAACTCGGCGACCGAGCTTGGTGTCTTCGGACCGTCCAATCATGCTTCTTGTTGGAGAGTTGGCGAGCTTCTTGTTGGTATGGAGAGCTTGTCGCCTGGTGAGGCGAGCTTCCCTGGATAGAGGCGATCTTCCGTTCGGGCTAGTACCCCTTTCGGATGGTCGGAGAGCTATTCGCTTTGGCTTTCAGTGTATGTGGACCTTAATTACATGGGTCGGCCTTAAGCCCGTAACAACAAACAAGCTCGATAAGTCTTGTTAACGAACAGAATGTTCGATGAACTACTCGTGAACAAGCTCAATAAATGTTCGTTTACGTTCGTTTATGTTCATTCGGTAAGCTTAACGAACAAGCTTGAATGGGTTTTTAAAGCTCGATTAGTAAACGAACAGAGCTTGAACATGGATTTGGTTCTTGAACAAAACCAAGTTCTCTGTTCAACCCCGTTCAAGCTCATTCGTCAACAGCCTTACTTGTACATGCCTACAGTAGAGACGTGAACTTCTCTACACTGCTGATGTGGGATTGCAACATATGCATGCAAAGTTTTAAGGGGTTGCTTTGCGTGCACACCAATTTTGAATTGGTTTGAACTAGAACTGCTATACACATAGACCAGATGACTTCTCAAGTTTGTGGAGACACAGATTGAGATCCAGACGTCAGATCGAGACTACATTTGCGTCAGAGGATACCTGACGACGTGTTAATTGACAAAGACTATAACACCAACACAAACTGAGCTTTTATAAACGTATTATCTTTATACGTTTGTGATATTTGGTGTGTTGACCTTTGTAGGTTACTAAGCATTCGTTTTTGGGGTCTTGTTTAGTCGGTGCTAGACAATAGGGTCTTGACTAGTCGGTGCTAGTCAAGGGAGAGCATTTACTAAATTAATAAGGTTTAGCACTTTGGTGAGTGCGGTACGGAACCTGGTGAGCGTAGAGTGGGTGCTCGTAGCTCTTTATGGTTGTACCCTTGTAACATATTAATGCTAGTAATTGCTTTGGGACTGGAGTAGGTCGTTGGGACGACCGAACCAGGGCAAATCTCTCGTGCACTTTGTGATTGCTTTTTACTTACTCTGTGGCTGATTGATTGTGCTGAATAATTGCATGTGTTATCTCGAGAATTTTTATTAGCCTATTCACCCCCCCCCCCAACCCCCCAACTAGGCTTAGATCCAGATCCAACAATTATATGATCTTCGAAGTTTTCCAAGAGTTCTAAATGAACTAAGCACTCTCTTATATATAGGGATCCAAAACAGCCCAAGAAAAGCCGAGAATCCAAGCCAAAAGACAAAAAAACTAAGAATCCCAACTGCTATAAACGGGAAAAAATGTAGCTGGACCAGGAGCCTAATGAAGGTTTAATAGTCCCCTTGGTAATGGTCATCAGGCGACTGATGAAGAGAGATCAGGCCCTTGTGCAGCTAAAAATCAGCAGGCTAAAATTCTGGATACATCTTCACTAATACAGCTATATCTGCCACTACAGATATCGGGATGGAGTGATTCAAGTTGGTTGGAAATCTTAGTAAGTTAGCTAACCAATGCAAGTGGTTTAGATGAAAAATTCAAACTACAAAATAATGATTCAACTTTGATGGCAGACTAGTCTGAAAAATCAGAAACAGCAGGTTGGACAGCTGATCACTAAAATAGTTATATCTGCTACTACAGATATCGGAATAGAGTGATTCAAGTTGGGTTGGAAACCTTAGTAAGTTAGCTAACCAATTCAATTGGTTTGGATGAAAAATTCCAACTACAGAAAAACTGACCTCAGTTTGAAGATAGCCTGGTCTAAAAAAAGTCAGAAACAATCAGCTCTCGGGTTAACATGACAGGCGCCTGTAGAAGGATGACCAAGCCCCTGATGAACACATAGACGCCTTATGTGCTTATATGCTTCAATCTTAATCATCAAACTTACACGTTGGTGTTGAAGTCTTAGTTTGCTTAACATCATTGGATTTGCCTTGACTATTCTATGGTAGGATACATGCAGATGTTGGTAATGGTTAATAATGCTCTCTTTCTGCATGTTATATGTTATTGACATCGTGTTTCAACTTTAGATGATAACAAAGGGGGACAAAAATTGGGAAGATTTGGTACTATGAATTGGTATTTGATATTAATGCCCATGAGAATCTGAATACTTAAGGGGGAGCATAAATATAGGGGGAGCACAAATATAGGGGGAGCATGCATATTGTTAACTTTGCACATCATTGTTTGCACATCATTATACCTTATTGCATGTCAGCCACTATCGTCACACTTTCACACACACTATTTGGAAACCTATTTCTCAAATCTTATACTTAGTTTGTCATCATCAAAAGGGGGAGATTGTTGGTAGCAACGATCTATGAACTTCGTGTTTGATGATAACAAACGTGTGTGAACGTTTTAAACGTGTGTGTTAAGTGTTTCAGGAGTGGCGAGGACGTAATACTTTAAAGTGATGGCTAAGTCAAGAGATGGAGAAATTGCTATGCACATAGCATATTGGACTTGGTCAAGATGGCCAAGAGATGAGAGAATCTCTATTCATATCAATGGGGATTAAGTCATATCAATTAGAGAACTAATCCTATTACAATACAAACTCATATCAAATATATTCAAATCCCAAATTGCTTGCTCATTCATATCTCTAATAAGATCCCTCCTTATCCGCACAAAACCCTACCCATTGAATCCCCTCTTGCCGCAACTTCCCTAGCATACCCTATTTTAATCTTCACCCAATGCCAATGCAATGGTTGGCAAAACCTCAAGAAACCCTAGCCTCCTTCTACAAGCCTAAAGCTCCATAAAAACTCCAAGATCATTGCCGCAATTTTCCTTAGAAAACCCCCAAGAGCTCAAGCACCTGTCTTTTGTCAATCCAAAAAACAGCTGCACTTCTCAAATTGCAAATCTTCAAGAGCTCTTCGTTGAAAACCAATGCACATAATTCAATAAGCTGCAGGTTGTGTTTTGTTTGCTAAAAGCTAAGTGCCAAAATCTTCAAGCTCAATTTTAAAAGCCAATGCCCTCTCTTAGCCACAAGAATTGACCAAGGGCCTTCAAATCAATTCTCCTAGCCACAAGTTTTCACCCCTTGCAAAAATCACTACCTTGCTGCAAGAAAACTCCCCATGGCCGCATTGTTTGACTAAGAGATTGAGAAGGAGAAGACTTGAGAGCCCCCATACCGTACCTTTCTTGCAGATCACCCCTTACCGCAATATTTGACAGAACCAAGGAGGATGCCGCAAGCTACCAACGTGAGGAGAAGGGTTCAGACTCTTTACCGCATCTTCATGTCCATTGCTGAAGCTTGCTAGCATCAAGACAACACACGCGCAACTTGGAGATTGATTGGATTATGGTGCATGCCGCAACTAGGAGACTACTTCCTGTCAGATTGCTTCTGACCACGCGCTGAACGATAGAGACATCGACACAGTTACAAACTGAGCGATTCTAAACTCATACTTTATTATATTTTTGATATTGGTGTTGTAATCTTTGTAGAACAATTTACTATCTTTTTTGGGGACTTGGCTAGTTGGTACTAGCCAAGAGAGAGCTTTACTAGGATTGTTATAGTTTGGCACTTTAGTGAGTATAGGTACTGAGAGCCAGTTGAGTGTAGAATTGGTGCTCTAGCTACAGGTTGTACCGGTAATCTAGTATTGTTTTTGGGGCTGGACGTAGGTCGTTGAGACGATCAAACCAGGGTATATCGTTTGTGCATGCTGTGACTGCTTTTCTACACTTTGGGTCTGATTGATTGTGCTATAACTGCCTGAGATTTTGAGTGGGTTGCACGAATATTTTTATAAGCCTATTCAACCCCCCCGCCCCCTCTTGGCTTAGATCCAGATCCAACAAGTGGTATCAGAGCCAGTTTAGAGGATCTAGCCTAGTTGACCATGTCTATGAATATGTCTGATTCTGCTTTTGCTGAGGGTCAGTCTATTTCTCATCCCCCTAAGTTTAACGGTGTTGATTTTGCTTATTGGAAAACTATGATGAGGATATACATAGCTGCTGTTGATTATGATGTGTGGAGCATAGTAGAAAAAGGCTATAAACATCCCACTATTAAAATTGAAGATATTGAAATGCTAAAACCAGAAGATAAGTGGGATGATCATGATAAGAAAAGTTTTTCTTTAAATAATAAAGCTATAAATGCTCTGATTTGTTCTTTAGATAAAGCTGAGTTGAACCGTATATCTCAATGTCAAACTGCGCAGGAAATTTGGCATACTCTGGAGGTGACTCGTAAGGGTACATCGCAGGTAAAGGAGTCCAGGCTTGCATTTCTCAGCACTGAATATGAAAGCTTCTACATGCTTCCATCAGAGTCAATTAAGGAGATGTTTGCGAGGTTCACAGACATCGTCTACAAATCTACCTCGCTTGGAAAGCCGTACTCGAGTCTGAAGTGAATCAGAAAGATCTTAAGAGCGTTGCCTAGCTCCTTCCGCCCCAAGATTACAGCTATTCAGGAAGCGAAGGATTTATCGCAGATGAAAGTCGAAGACCTGATAGGGAACCTGATGTCACTGATGTCCCATGAGCTGGAGCTGCAGAGCATTGAACTTAGAGAGAAAGATGAAATCAAGATTTCAAAGGCACTAGCCCTTCAGGATAAGAAGGATGAAGATGAAGATGAAGATGAAGATGGAGATGAAGAGGAGGCATTTTTGGTGAGAAGCTTCAAGAAATATATCAGAACAGACAATGGGAGATCAGAGATACTAAAAAGGTTTAATCGCTCTAACAAGTTTACTTCTGCAAATAAATTTTCTAAGCAGACTACTACTGATCACGTTATATGTTTTAAATGTAAAAAGCAGGGACACTTCATGAAGCAATTAATGCCCTCAATTAAAGAAGAACGATGTGGATCAAAAAGGGAAATCGCTAGTGCTAACATGGGATATGGACAGGGAGGATGAATCTCAAGAGGAAGTAGTTGCACATTCCTCCTTTTGCTTGATGGGAGAACTAGATGAGGTAAAATATCTAACCAAAGCTCAACTTGTGACTACTTTTAAAGAAATGCAAGATGAAATTCAATGCTTGGAATCAACTGTTGAGTTACTTGAATCCCATGTAGAGAAGTTTAAAAATGCTAACATTGAACTGCATCAAGACAACTATAACATGTCATTAGAAGTTGATGAAATAAAAGAAAAGCTTGCTGAATATAATTCTTCAATTAGTTCATTAAAAAAAGGAAAATCTAGCATGCCTGCTGGAACTGAATGCCCTAGTTGCTCTACTTTGCTTAAAAATACTAGCATGTTTAAACAAAATATGATAAAGCTAGAAACTGAAAATGATTGGCTAAATGAGAAGATTTGCATGCTAATCAATGAAAATAAAGAGCTAGAAAAGAAGATGGCTAATCTGAAAAAGAGTGAGGAAGAGAATAAAAAGGCATTTATCAGTAAATGTACCATGCTTGTTAATGAGAACATGTACTTGAAATCTAAAATATCTGATCTTGAGTTGTCTATTAAAAAATTTGGTGTTGGAAAGCATTCATTAGACATTATTCTAGGAAATCAGCTACATGGTAATGATAGGCGTGGTTTGGGCTATGGAAACAAAATTGATGAAAGGCCAAGAATTAACAAAAAGAATCAAAAAGAAACTACTGTAGGAAGAAGTGTGTTTGCTAAATGTTATACATGTGGTGGTGTTGGTCATGCTTATTATAATTGCAAGTATATGAACACTAACATTAAATTTAAACAAGTTTGGGTTTTGAAAGGTACATCGACTAACACCAGTGGACCAATTTGGATACCTAGATCACACATATCATGTTCTTCCTATGTGTAGGTACATGGCATGGCTAAGGGACAACGGTGTGAGTGGTACTTAGACTCTGGCTGCTCAAGACACATGACATGTTATAGTGAAAAGTTCCTTAGCCTTGCAAAGCATGAAGGAGGAAGTGTTACTTTAGGGGACAATGGAAAATGCAAGGTAATTGGTAAAGGTGTTGTAGGTAACGACACCTTTCAGCTTACAGATGTCCTATTGTTTGAAAAGCTTAAACATAACCTCATTTCTATCAATCAGATGTGCGACAAAGGTATGAAAGTTGAATTTAATGCAAAACTTTGTAGAATCATTGATAGCTCCACAGGTGACACTATTATTACTGCAAATAGAAAGAATAATGTTTAAACTCTTATGATTGAAGAACTAACTGTTTCTAAATGCTTGCTTGTAGATGAAGAAGAGGACACACTATGGCATAGACGATTAGCACATGCAAGCATCTGATTGATAAAGAAGTGGGAAAACAAAAATCGGGTAAGAGGACCACCGCATCAGACATATGTAACGGTCGTTTTTCGGCAGTGTGTATTTCAGCACGTATTTTATTTTTCGTACGCGTATTTATTGTGACCTCCTCTTGTATCCCAAACGCACGAAGTTATATATCGTTGTGACCCTCAAGAAGAGTATATTTTTGTGAAAATTTTTATGAACGTCATTTCACAGGTCATTCTTCCACAAATCAGCTTTGAATGAAGAGGTGTCTCAACCGTTAGACTTCGACGTTAGATTATTTATTTTTATTATCGTTTTTAGTGAACCTAGCATGTGACCGACCGCTGTATTCTCGATCCTCTTGTCGCCACGGTCGTCCCGATATTTTTCTTGTATTTTTTAGACACCGTTAGACTGACCCTTCACCTTAATTATTTTTAATCTTTAATTAGCCCTAAACTAATTCAAATCCTAATCCCTAAATCAAATCTAAACCCATTTGGATCCTACGTATCATATCATATATTCATAGTCTATTTGCCACACTAATCATACCCTCTCCCCCTCTCACACTCTCTCCCACCTATCCCTTAAGTCCACTCCTTTTCTACCCTCTTTAGCAAACCACCCATCATTAAAACCCACTCAATTAGCCCTATGGTTTTTTCTCAAAAACAGCTGCCGGCCTCTCTAGCTATCCCCTCTCCCACTCGACAGCCCTGTCGAGACCCCCAACCTGCCGACCACCTCCATCTCATGGCAGACCCCCACAGCCCGGCCATCTCCCCTCAAAAACTGCAAGCTTCCTCCATTGTTTCCGGCCACACCACCGCACAGAACCTGCCACCGGCCCCCTCAGCCACGCGCTACCACCCCGTGCTACACTACGCCACCCTGTACTGCTGGTCACCCCGCTACGTAGTCGGCCACCTCCACGTGAGGCAGCAAGCATCTGGCCTCCTGCTCTTTGCATCCGGCATCTCCTCTCCCTTTGAGAACCCACTGCTGGCCACCCCCTTTAGACCCGACAGCCTGCCACACCGCTGTCCTGTGCCCCGTGTGTCTTCTCGCTACCGCAGAGACTCGTTGCTGTTGTCGCTCTCCGTCTCGTTGCGCTACTCGCAACCGAGGCGACCCAGACGCCGTTACCATTTTGCTGCGCTACCCATAGCCGAAACGATCCCGAGGCGACTTCACTTACTGCGCTATCCACAGTCGAGGAACCGGAGATGACAAGGCCCATCACCGTTTCAGATCCGACATCAGACTCGTGCGCGTTCGTTGTACTAGGTTGGTCCTCTCGCTCGTAGCAACTCAAACGATACGTCATTGAACCCTAAATAAAAATCGACAATTTAACACACTAAATTTACTTTTTGCTCCTTTAAAATGTTGTGCTAATCTAGAATCGATGATCGGACATTTTAACTGTACATATAGGGTAGAATTGTCGAATAGGCTGAACTTTCAAACTTGATTTGAAACTGATAGGGTAGCCACGGTCAACTTAGAGACAACTTAATAGGATTTCTAAACTGGTCCTGACACCGCCCATTGACTTGTGACAACGGACCTTGACCGACATGCTATCCGTGATGAGACGCTTCCGACGGACGTTCTTTTTGCCACCACAGTGTACCCACTTGCGTAGTTACGTCCACGTCTAGGCCACTTCCTTCTTAAAATGTCACGCCCCGCTTCCCAAAATGGACGGAAGCGAAACGTGACGAGGCCCGCTTAGGCCAGAGCTTTAGAAGCTCGGACCCAATAAGCGTCTGTAGGGGGGTACCATTTTAAAAGTTTCAGGTTCTTGCATTTATAAAGTTTAGGAACAACAAAAGTACAGAAAGGAAATTGCATTCATTTATATGGAGAAATAATATCCAACTAGTACAAAGTCTAAAAGAAGCCTAAGCATGGCGACACAAGTTTAAAGACAAACCGAAAAGTAGTACCCTCGGGAAGTGGCGACTAAAAGACCTCAAGGTCTGGTCCTCGTCAGGCACGAACTCTGGATCAACGTCCTCAGCTCCTCGTACTCCAGTGAGTCTGCCTCGTCCACTAACTCTGGCTGAGCACCTGACGTACAGCACCCAAGAAAAAGGAACTGTACGTCAGGTAAAGTCTACAAGAAGGGTTAGACTTTACTGCAAGTGTATCAACTTTTGGACAACGTTTTACTGGTTGATTAGCATGATGGGGTTACAACAAGTACAAGAGAAGTAACGTAGCAGGAAAGTAAAGCGTAGCAGGCAGTAGTCGTAGCGTGTGCTACCAACTACGGGACTAACCTAAAGGTGTCATGACAAGACGAAGACAGACAAGATAGGTAGGACACGACACGACACGGCACGACACGATACGACACGAAGGGTTCACGCCTTACAGTTCGAGGGGGATCAGACCCTCTCACTGTGCGCACGCTCAACCCTACCCCAAAACCCCAGAACTCAGGACAGGAAGCACGGAGATCACTTTCGCAAGGAAAGCACCTGAAACGCCCGTAGGCTTTTTGTATCACGGAGATCACTTCCGCTCAGGAAGCATCTGAAACGCTCGCATGCTTTTTTGTATCACGAAGATCACTTCCGCTCGGGAAGCATCTGAAACGCCCGTAGGCTTTTTGTAACACGGAGATCACTTCCGCTCGGGAAGCATCTGAAACGCCCGAAGGCTTTTTTTGTAACACTGTGACAAGACACGACCAGTGTGGATAACAGTGACAAGACATGACCAGTGTACGAGAGAGTTATTCTAGGGTGTCCACACACACGCACACACATGATAGCCCTACAGCATCAAAGTTTTTGTTGTCAGGCTCAGACTTCGTCGTCAAGTCTGAGTCGTCAGGGGCGTCCCGGACGCTATCATTTCACGTCCGGTTCTATACATTCACAGTCTAACAGTTCTAGCAAACTAAGACCAAAGCACGGTCAAAAACGCAAGTGGGTACACTTGCCTGCGATGGCGAGTGTGTCGTCTTCTCGAAGCGTCTCGTCCAAGCGTCTCGTCTGCAGAAGTCCGTCTGAAAAATCGCCACGGCGACGATGTCAAGCCTCAAATTCATCAAATCCTATTAGGTTTCGTTTCTAGGTTTTCGGGACTATCCTATTCGTCAAAAGTCACTTTTTGATGTTTCAGCCTAATCGACGATCTATCCTATGTGCACAGTCAACAAAGTCCATTCGTCGATTTTCTATGTTCGTACAACGATTTACAGGAGCTGGAAAGTAAAATTTAGTTCAAGTTGACGGTTTTTAGTTTAGGGTTCAGTCAGCTATTGTGGGGGTTTCTACGAGTTTCGGGGAACCAACCTGAACCGGAGTTTGTCGTAGAATGGATGTCGTATCTGATCGGAGGACTCCTCAGCTTCAGATCTGGTCCTCGCACAATTCTCCGAAAGTCGAAACTTGCGACGAAGGCCGACGACGTGTCGCAACGTTGTAGACGGCATATCCGCGAAGTAGCACGTCCAAGTGGGGCCCTCAGCAGTGCTAGGCGTCCAAGGGGGCCCACAACACCTCTGGAGAACTTGGGGGGCCCACCACAGAAGTTGGTGTGGGAGAAACAGTGTTGCGACGAAGTTCGGTCGGTCGGGCTTGGTCGGTGCGGTGGTTCCTCTCGATCAGACCGAGAGGGGCTCTCGGTCGTGCAAGTGCAGCGCAGGCGGAGGCGGGGGCTTGGGCGGTGCGAGGGATTCCCTCGGTCAGACCGAGGGATCCCGTCGGTCGTAGCGGGGCGGGCCAAGTTGCAACGTTGCAACTTGCAACGAAGCGGAGCAGCGCGGGTGCGGGGCGGCCTCTCGGTCGCTGCGGGCGAACCGACCGGTCAGGCGCTAGCGGGTGCGGAGCGGATGCGGAGCGGTGGCAACGAAGCGGGTGCGGGCTGTTCTCTCGGTCAGACCGAGCGACGGCCTCGGTCGGAGCGGGGCGACAGCAAGGGGGGCGATGCAGCGGAGCGATGCAGCGGCGATGCGGAGCGGAGCGCCGGTCGTGCACTAGGATGTGCGGGGGCGGCCGTCGGTCGTGCACTGGGCGATCATCGCAACGTTACGACGAACGTCGGGAGGGTGTTTTTGACGGCTAGGGTTTGTGTAATGCGAAAATAATTTATCCTAGGGCTAATATAAATAGGTTAGAGCTAGGGTTAGGGTTGGGGTTTAATAAAAACGTAATTAAATAATTAAAATAATTAATTAAAAATAGATTTACTCTTCTCTCCCTCACACGAGATGGGTGCGGCCAAAAATTCTGAAACTTTGCCTAAAAATTCTTTAATACGTTATTATAATATAGGAATTTTATTGTAATTAAAACTCTTATAAAAATAGGTTTTAAAATTATTTAAAACTTTCAAAAATGGAAAATAGGTCAAATTAAGTCCAAAAATTGTGAAATAATTCTGGGGTGTTCGGGACGACTAATGAAAGAGGGTGGAGAAGACGGATCTAAATTTTGACGTCGAGAGACGAAACTAAAAATAGAAACGTCTCACGTCAAAACAGAAAGTCGTGACGTCACGTCAAATAAGTTAGTATCGCGGAAGAACGACTCGAGATATGTCGTTCCAAAGTTGTTCCACAATTTAATACTTTCAGAGACGATCACGACGACATATCACACAAAAACGTTCAAAAACAAATAAAGTCTAAAATAAACACGTGCACGATCAAAAACACGTGCACGAAGAAGGTACGATAGAAACAGGCCGTTACATAAAATGTTAAATTGTTGAACAAGAGAACCGGACGTGAAATGATAGTGTCCAGGACCCCTCACGATAGCCTAGACTTGACAACAAAGTCTAGGTATAAATTTCTATAACTGTCGTGCTAGGAACTATCTGCGCGAGTGTGTGCATGTGGACCCCCTAGAATAACATACTATACTCATGTAATGCCATGTAACATCATTCACGAAATGTTTTACACAGCCTGCGGGCAATAGGGCACTCTCCAAGACAGAGAGAGTGACCCTTTGTACAGATACACAACCTGCAGGAAGCCCGACACTCATCGAGTGAGTGAGTGACCCTCGGCAACTTGCGGGGATTGAAACACCCACCTAGCAGAGTGGGTGATCCTTGGTATGAAACAACCTACGAGAAGCTCGGCACTCACCTAGCAGAGTGAGTGGCCCCTGCAACCTGTGGGTATAAAGGCACTCACCTAGCAGAGTAAGTGGTCCTCGTCCAGTCTTGTCTTGAGCACTTGGGGTGGGGTTGGGTTGTGCAGCCTCCAGGTTAAAGAGTTTGGCCACTTTCTAAGCTGAAGGCGTGAACTCTCTTGGTGACGAGTTGCTTGGTGTCACACAGTCTTGGTGTCGACTCGCTTGGTGTCACACAGTCTTGTCTAGTCTCGTCATGTCTTGTAACTGGTAGCTTACTGATTGACCGTGAGAAGTGCACAATCCAAGTAGGATGCACACGCTCACCTCCCAAGAGTCGGAGTGTCAATGCAATATAATCCCGGTAAGTACGGGGTCGAATCCACAGAGACAATTCATTTCACATTCACAATCTCGATTGGTTATGGAAATGCTAAAGGTGTTGGTACAACCAACTAAACTAACAAGTATCGTGTGAGGGAGTGTGGTGGTAAGACGGTCGAGCCAACCCAAGGTAGGTAGGGTGGAGACCAAAGTAAGGGGCTAGTCAAGCAAGGAGAAGTGTGTGGAATGGGATTTCACTAGGGTTGTGAGTTGATTAGCAATCGGTTCATTCCAAATGAATCAACCCTCGCATCCATTTCAAGGTATGCGGGGTTGTGCACATAGGTAATGCCCTTAAGGCACATCGCCGTTCTACGGCCCCACCAAGAGTAATGCACGATTCATTTGTGTGTTGATTAGTGGGTTGGAATCCCTAACTTAAGCTAGTGAGTCAATCCTTGCATCCGTGTCAATAGAATGCAAAGATGGTGCATGTAGGTGTGACCCTTAAGGTACAACACCGTTCTACGGCCCCGCCAAGAGTGGTGCATGACTCAATGAAATCTAGGGCACAACCCATCAATCAACACTATTAGCACCCATCTCTAGGTATACTAATCCAATTTAATCCTAGGAATGAGCAATTAATAATCAAACACACAAACCCTAGCTAACCCCAATTCCACACCCAAATGGCTTTAGGCCTTTATAATGAAAATAGGGTAATAATCATGCAAGATGAACACACCAATCTTCATTACAAGCAATTAATCAAACAACTATCAAATGGGTCTCACTCTCATTCAACAATCATTCAAATATTCATACAAATTAATTGCAACCAAATGTTTACAAGAGAGGGGAAAGAGATAACCAAAAGAAGCCCTAAAACCCCAAGCTTTCCCCTTCCTTGCTCCTCCTCCAAGCTCTCCTAGCCTCCAATGGCCTCCAAGCCCTTGCCCTAGCTCTTGGGGAAGAAGAGGAAGTCTAAAACCCCCCAATGGAACAATAAAATGCCCTGGCCGAAGTTCTTTCTTGCATCAGAGTTTAGGGGTTTTAAACCCCTAAGAGAGTGCATCCTACCCCCTCCAACGAAGCATCCAACGGTCCACATCGATTGGGGAGAAAGCGAGTTAAGAAAAACTCGTTTCTCGTAACCCAGATCCGCCAGGAAAAACCCGCAACATGTGACTACTGAACAAGTGTCAGTCGCCTGTCAATGGTCAGGCAGCGTAGCTTCCAAAGGATGGGCAGGCGACTGTCTTGAAAATCACAGTCGACTGTGCATGACACAGGCGACTGTCTTTTGTGCTTCAGTCGCCTGCTGCAAAAGTTTCAAATTGACAGAGAGTTGGATTTCCTTCGCCCTTCGGGAGGAGATGAAACAGTCGACTGCTGAAGAACTAGCAGTCGACTACACAGTGGTACAGCCAACTATCAATCCTTCTGCAGGCGACTGTGTTGCACGTTGGCTTGCTCCAGGCGACTGTCGAGATAACAGGCGACTGTCGTTATAAGGACAGTCGACTGTCCTGGCCCCCATGTTCACTTCTCCAATTACTTGATTTTGTCCCCTACTTTGGTCTCCACCCTACCTACCTTGGGTTAGCTCGACCGTCTTACCACCACACTCCCGCACACGATACTTGTTAGTTTAGTTGGTTGTACCAACACCTTTAGCATTTCCTTAACCAATTGAGATTGTGAATGTGAAACGAATTGTCTCTGTGGATTCGACCCCGTACTTACTGGGATTATATTGCATTGACACTTCTACTCTTGGGAGGTGAGCGTGTGCATCCTACTTGGATTGTGCACTTCTCACGGTCAATCATTTTGGCGCTGTTTCCTTGAAACGGGCCCGATCCGACGATAGGGCGACACCCGCTTGCTCTCACCCGCATCCAAGAGGAGGTCTTTAGCCCGCTTTGTCGTAAGAGCGGCCCAGCGGCCCGCTCATGAAGTCGCCGCTCGAAAATTGGGCCAGCGCCCCGCGAAAAATCAAGCGGGCTGAGCCCACTTCTCATTATCAAGCGGGCTCTTGGAGCCCGCGTTCTCAAGCGGGCTGACTCCCGCTGAAACGAAGAGGGGGGAACGACCTGGTGCCACGTGGCACCGCCTGGTTGTGCCACGTGACGCCCTTAGATTAATCCCCTTTAAAAATCCTTTTTCCCTATTTAAAATGCCAATTTTCCTCCATTTAAATCACGAAAAATACCCAGAAATCCCAGAAAAATCCCAGAAAATTCTGGAAAATCCCCAAGACTCTCAGGAGTACCTGAAAAATAGGGGAGGGAGAAATTAGTCCATATAATGATGTTTTGTGCAAATAATACGAATAAGCTCTAATATGAAACATAAAGTGAGTTTATACCCAAAAGAGCAAGATTAAGCCTAATCCTTAGCACAAAATAGGGGTAGTTAGGGGGTATAAATATACACTTTTTACCACGAATCACTTACGCTACGAATTTTGCCTGCCACCTTTACTTTCTGCACAGTCTTTACTTTCCTTGCATAAATGTATAAATGGCATGCTGTTGCATCTCTCATGTAATCAATATTAAATGTCGTCTTTAAGTTCCTTTACACTTGCAGTAGAGTCTTCTCACCTTTCCCTTGTAGACTTTACCTGACGTACAGCTCCTTTTCTTTAGGGTGTTGTACGTCAGGTACTGAGCCGGAGTACATAGACGAGCCGGCCTTACTTGAGGACTTGGAGCCAGAGGACGTTGACCCAGAGTACGTTCCAGACGAGGACCAGACCTAGAGGTTCCTCACCGTTGCTGTCTCACGGAGGTTACTGCTTTCTAGTTTGGGTGCGTAGCACCATTTTACTTCTTGTCTAGGTTAGGTGTGTCGCACCATTAGTTTCCTTTTCTGCAGTTGTAGCAATGCTTGGGTTTCTTTTATTTGACTTGATATAATGCTGGATATTATCTCTTTTATTAATGAATGCAGTTTCCTTTCGAGTACTCTTATCTTATTGTTATGAACTTTTATATGCAAGAACCTGTAATTATTGGTATCCCTACAGACGCTTATTGGGCCCGAGCCTCACAGCTCTGGCTCATGCGGACCTTTGCCTAGTCCTCACACCCGTTTTGGGAAGCGTAGCGTGACAAGTTTTAGTGGTGGCCCATACAGGTCGTGCAAAAGTTCAGAACAGTAAAAAGTACTCGCATTCATTTAAATATCCAGTTTAACATGTGCAAAGTCTAAAAATCCTTGCTAGTTAGGTTAGCGACCCTTGTTTGACCTTATCTTTATCTTTTGTATCTTAGGCACCATTTCAGTGTCGTCTTACCCAGCTTTAACTTTGTTCGACTACGGTGCATCTATGTGCATCGTAACCCGGAGATTCATAACAGAGCACTCCATTTCCACCCATACACTTCCTAAGTGTTGGGACATCACTACAGGGAACGGAGTGGTGACGGTTAATTTAGGATGCCGATCGATTCCGTTGGTGATCAGTGGACACGAGCTCTATGCTAACTTCATTGTCCATGATTTACCACATTTCGATATTGTTCTTGGCATCAATTGGTTGGGAGATTTCCATGCCTCGATCGTTTACCGCAGCAAGAAAGTGGTGTTCAGGATTCCAGGCCACCAGGAGTTCGAGTTTCACAGCAGAGAGCGATCGCTTGGGCCCGTTAGATTCTGGGCCAAGCCGGAGGAATCGATCGTTGTCGCCATACAGATGGAGACCAGTAGACTAGCAGGAGTCAGAGACTTCGACGACGTCTTTCCAGATGATATTTCAGGGTTGCCACCCGACAGAGCTTTGGAGTTCATTATAGACCTTATGCAGTAAGCGCAACCTATTTCGAAGGCACCGTATCGGATGGCTCCTGTAGAGCTTGAGGAGTTGTGAAAGCAGTTGGACAAACTGTTGCAAAAGAGCTTCATGTTGAATATTGACTCCCCAGATTTGGTTTTAGATGATGAACAAACATAAATATCATGAACTAACTCTTTGTGAGCGCAGTTATGGAGATCGACGCCAAACTTCTATGAACATCAAAAGCGACGTCTCGAGACTTCTCAAAGCACGTGATCGTATTCTTGAAGCTTCGTTGAAGCTCAAGGACCATTATTGAAGTCAAGAGATTCGAATCGAAGCGATTGAAGACGGTTCGTCATGTTTTATTTATAGTCTTCTAGCTTCGTTTCGTAGATTGTTAAGCCTTAAGTAGGTCTTACATTTTAATCTTCATAACGCTCCTATCTTAGAGCTAGGATCTTATTAGAAGCCCATACGAACTTTCCTGAAGCTTCGCGCTTCGATTCGCGGCTTCTTGTGCATGTTAGTTGGTTCAAGAAGAAGAACCAACCGACTAGATGGCAATCTAGTCGGTCGGCAAAGCTTCTTGAACCGACTAGAATGCCTTCTCAATTTCTAGCTCACTTACTGTTTACAGTTAGTCGGTCCAAGAAAGTTCACCGACCGACTAGTTGTGAAACTAGTTGGTTAGGAATCCTTCTTAGACCGACTAGTTGAACTTCCATTTTTGAGCCTGAGCTACTGTTTATCATTAGTCGGTCTAAGAACGATTGTCGACCGACTAGTTCAACTTGTATTCAGACTATTCTATTTCTTCTGTTAGTCGGTCAAAGAACACTCACCGACCGACTAGTTGTGAAACTAGTCGGTTGGCAAGTCTTCTTAGACCGACTAGTTCTTTAAGTCTGAACATCTTTATTCACTGTTCACCTCTTAGTCGGTTCATGTTGTTTCATCGACCCTAGTTGATGAACTAGTCGGTCAGTGATCCTTCTTTGACCGACTAGTCTGCTTCAGAATAGAGCCGTTGGAGCATTAAATGCCACGAATTTTGCTCTCTCTTTCCTCTATCCTATATATACTTGGAGTGCTGATTTCATAGCATTCAAGGCTGATATTAATTGATCTTTAGAGAATCAAAGAGAAGTATTTAATCCTCATTCAAAGCTCTTTCATTTCTCACTTGAATCTCTCCCTCACTCTTATTTCAAAAGAGAGATTCATTGATTGTGAGCCTTCCAAGCCAAGAGCTTGATCCTAGGTCACCAACAACCTCCTAGGCCTCCATTGCTGATCTATATCTTGGAGCTAGGGTTTGGTGCCTTCATCTTCCCCAAAATCCTCTTTGCCCTAAATCGTAAGTTTACTCAAGGCATAGGATTTTGTCGGCAAGAATTTCGTATTTCATTTACTTTGATATTGTAAGTGTTTTACTCTCTATTGTGAGAGTTTGTTTGTGATCCCGGGTTGTGGGAGTCACAATTCCATTTGTGTATGATTTGATCTTGTAGAGGTTTCTACAAGTATTTCATAGTGCAAATTTGAGTTAGAGGATTCTAACTCAAGTATCCGGAGGTGATCTGGGTGTTTGGGATGTAGGATCACCGGGAACAAGTCAGGGAGACTTGGGTGGATCCGAACCCATTAATTCGTCTATTTACGTTTGCATTTCCTCGTTGTCAATATTTACATTTCCGCATTGTTGGTTGAGTTTGCAAGATAATTAGGAATTATCTTCTTAATTATGTTAAAGTACTATTCACCCCCCCTCTAGTACTTGTGCAGTAGCTTCGTAGGGCATTACATTTGGTATCAGAGCCAAGTACCTAGCTATGTCTTCCAACGACAACAAGACCGTTCGTCCACCTTCAGATTATAGCACCTTCAGGAACCGTGAAGGAGCTTCTTCGGTGATGGAAGGACACTCCTCAACAAGGCCTCCCTTCTTCAACGGTACCAATTACGGGTACTGGAAATGCCGGATAGAAACGTTCCTCCGGAGTGCTTCACTACAGATAGCCGCGATGGCGGAGTATGTCGAGCCCGCCGAAGAAGATTTTGCTAAGTGGACTACTGCGGAGGTCACCACGGAGGTAAGCAATGCCAAGGCAATGAACGCCTTGCAATGCGCTTTGGAGCCCGAGGACTTCAATAAGATATGCACATGTAAAAGTGCATATCAAATATGGAACTCCCTCCTCATCTTGCATGAAGGAATGAGTAGGGTAAGAGACTCCAAACTCGTTGTTGTAAATAAAGATTTCGAATTATTTCATATGCAACAGGGTAAGAAGATGAAGGAGTACTATGCTCGCTTCGTCGACATCACAAACGAGTTGGAGGCTCTTGGGAAAACCTACACCCAAAAGGAGAAAGTCTCAAAGATCATTGATGGACTTCCTTCTTGTTGGGAGAAACGTACCTTCGCCATCGAGGAAGGTAATGATATGAGTAAGTATACGGTTATTCAACTAATAGGTACCTTGATGTCTTATGAGGTACACAAGGATAGCAAACATAAGTTGCAGGACAAGATGAAGTCATACTTCAAGCAAGACAAGCCAAAGAAAAAGGCGATTGTGTTCAAGGCCGCTCCATCTACATCTACATCTACCGATGATGAAGAATCGGAAGAAGAGTTAGACTTGGAATCTATTGCCCTCATGGCAAAGAAGTTCAACCGGTTCTTCCGGAAAGGTAATTTCAAGAACAAATCAAAGTTTAGTTCTTCTAACGCCTCCACTCCTTTGTGCTTTAAATGCAATAAGCCAGGACACATGAAATCGGATTGTCCACAAAACAAGCAAAAGGAGAAGTGGAAGGCGCCAAAGTTCGACAAGTCAAAGAAGTACAAGAAAGGGTACAAGAAAGGACTTGTCAGGAAATTCTCCGACTCCGACGAGGACTCCTCAAGTGGAGAGTCGGACGATGAGCAAGTGGAGCAAGCACATATGTGCTTCATGGCTAGAGAGGAGCATGATAAAGAATCCAACTCCGATGATAGCGATAATGAAGGCGATGAGGTAACAATGGATGACCTTAGACTAGCTAATGAGTAAATATGGTCTAAATATTCTAAATTAGTAAATAAATATACTAAGGTAAAAGATGAGTTAGCTAGCATCCAAACCTCGCCTAAACCTATCATCACCAACAACGACACTGTTGTTGAAGGTTTGAGAAATGAGATTGTAAATCTCAAATCTCAAATTGAACATGTTCATATTGAAAAATCGGATGAACATGAGATAGCGGATTTGACTTCTCGAAACTCAACTTTGAGTATTGAGAATGAGAATCTCAAATCTCGTGTTTATGCACTCACATCGCAAGTGTCCACTTTGGATGCTTCTATGCATTCTCTCACCGAGAAATATGAGTGCACATTAGGCCGAATTAACAAATTCAATAAAGGTAAGGACCATTTGGATAAAATCCTAAATGACTTACTTCCAGACAATCACCACATTGGCTTGGGGTATAAGATGGGAAGTACATCCAAATCGTCTACTACCTTTGTTAGGCCAACTTCCGGTGACTCAACGAGTGGGAGCAAACACTCTATTGGTAGTTCATCTACCAATGGTGCTTCCACCTCGTACACACCCTCATTTGGAAAGAAACCCACTTTGGGTGGACCTCCAAAGAAGAGTCATGCTTATATGTACACGAATACCATGCCACGTAGGAACACACATCCTACTCCACATGTTCACACATATTATGATTTTTATGCACCACATCCACAGGCACGTGCACACCATGTGAGACACCCTCACGCACGTGTTCCTCCACATGCATATGTTCACACACATCATCATATGAACAATTATCATCATGCACCATTTCATCATGTGACATTTGCCTATCCACGACATGCATCACGTAGAAATCAACAACGCATGCATGCTCCCAATAGGAATAGAGCTCCCAAAATCTTCACTATTTGGAGCCCGAAGGACACAAATATGGATGAAAAACAAGTTTACATGAATTCTTACTTCATGAATGTAGTGCATAACGATGATTATGTGGGGAAGTCTAAGTCCAATTGGACTTGGCTTCCAAAGGTCTAATCTTTTAGGACCCAATGACCTTGGGTACTATGGAATGATATGTTTATCTTTAGGTACTCAAGAAAAAGAAACGGAGCAACAAATCCAAATTTCGCTCCAAGAATAATTGGATACTCGATAGCGGGTGTTCAAAACACATGACGGGTGATGCTCATTTGCTCTCCGGAGTGGTGCCCATTGCAAATGGGAACCGGGTAGTCTTTGGAGGCAACGAGAGCAGAACCATCATAGGTGTTGGAAAAGTGGGTAATCCTTCTAAACCACTTATAAGTTATGTTTACCTTGTTAAAGGATTAACCCACAATCTTATTTCAATAAGCCAACTTTGTGACAAAGGTTACAAAGTTAGCTTTGCGAAAGGAATGTGCCATATTTTAAGAAAAGATAATAATGATTTATTATTTTTCGACACACGCCATAAGGATATATACATCCTAGATCTTCCAAAATCACATGAACAATGTCTCATTGCCAACACAAGTGAACAACACTTATGGCATCGACGTTTTGGTCATGTGAACTTTGGAACACTTTTTAAGCTTTCCAAGTTAAATTCTATTAGAGGCTTCCCTAAGCTTGTCTTTCAAAAGAAAAGCTTTTGTGACTCGTGTCAACGAGGCAAGCTTCCAAAATCGTCTTTTAAACCTAAGAAAAGCTTTTCATCTAAGCGGCCTCTAGAGCTTTTACATCTAGATCTTTTTGGGCCAACTAGAGTTGCTTCATTAGGAAATGCACGATATGGACTTGTCATTGTTGATGACTTTTCTAGATTTACTTGGGTATTTTCCTTAAGTAATAAAAATGATGCTTTTGAAAACTTCACAATATTTGTTAAGAAAGTACAAAATCTCATTGGAACCACCATTGTCACTATCCGTAGTGATCATGGAGGGGAATTTGAGAATGATTCTTTCTCAAATTTTAGTGATGAAGTTGGTATTACTCACACCTTTTCCTTCCATCGGCTCCTCAAAATGGTGTTGTTGAGAGAAAGAATAGGACGCTAGTGGAGTGTGCTCGCACTATGCTTGATGATAGTCAACTTGGCCATCAATTGTGGGCGGAAGCGATACATACCACTTGCTATGTGTTTAATAGAATACTTTTGAGGCCCGGAACTAAATAAACTTGTTATGAATTGTTGTTTGGTAGATTGCCTCAAGTTAAACATTTTCGAGTTTTCGGTGCAAAATGTTTTATTAAAAACACGTATGGTAGCTTGGACAAATTTGATCCAAGATCCGATGAGGGGATATTTGTTGGATATTCCTCCCGTAGCAAAGCCTACCGGATATACAACAAATGAACCTCAACGATCGAGGAATCACTTCATGTTTCATTTAATGAAGGTTTTGTCCCTACTAGAATTACTAATGATGATGACTCCATGGATGTCTTATGTGATTCAATTGGTAATTCTAATTCTATTGATTCTATTGATACTAACCCGACTAATGAATCTTTTGAGAATGTTCCTAGTGATCAGGGAATTCCCAAATGGCTTCATACCATTCGTGACCATCCTCATGAGCAAGTCATTGGCAATATCCATGATAGTGTCAAGACGAGATCTCAAGTCAACTACTTCGCTCATTGTGCCTTTGCCTCCTCGATAGAGCCAAAGAATGTTAACGAAGCGTGCGAAGATAGTGCTTGGATCTTAGCCATGGAGGAGGAATTCATTCAATTCGAGAGGAATGAGGTTTGGGAGCTTGTTCCATTGCCCTCGAAGAACCACACCGTTATAGGAACGAAGTGGATTTTCAAGAACAAGACTGACGAGAACCAAATCGTCGTCCGGAACAAAGCTCGGTTAGTAGCTCAAGGCTGCCGGCAAGAGGAAGGTATCGATTTCAAAGAATCCTTTGCTCCGGTAGCTAGATTAGAATCTATTAGATTATTGTTATCTTTTGCATGCCATAAAGATTTTAAACTCTTTCAAATGGATGTAAAAAGTGCGTTTTTAAACGGAGATGTTATTGAGGAATTTTATGTTTCTCAACCTCCGGGTTTTATAAATGAAAAATTTCCAAATCATGTTTTCAAACTTAAGAAAGCACTTTACGGTTTGAGACAAGCTCCTCGAGCTTGGTATGACCGTTTAAAGAATTTTCTTTTGGATTTGGGTTTTAAAATGGGAGAAGTTGATTCTACATTATTTGTTAAGTATTCGAATAATGATATTATTTTAGTTCAAATTTATGTTGATGATATCATTTTCGGTGCTACTAACTTCACTCTTTGCGAAGAGTTTTCTAATGTTATGAAGGATCAATTTGAGATGAGCCACATGGGTCAGCTCAAATATTTCTTAGGTCTCCAAATTCGCCAAATGAATGATGCAATCTTCATCCACCAAACCAAGTACACGGTGGAGTTGCTAAAGCGATTTGGAATGGAGAATGCCTCCGGGAAGAAGACTCCAATGAGCACGACTACACATCTTGATAAAGATACGGGCGGCAAAGATGTAGACATTCGTCTATATCGAGGTATGATAGGTAGTTTACTATATCTTACCGCAAGTAGGCCCGATATTATGTTTACCATATGTGTATGTGCTCGTTATCAGTCTCAACCTAAGGAATCTCACTTAGTAGCGGTAAAACGTATTTTCTGTTATTTAAGTTACACACTTGACTTTGGGTTACTTTATCCAAAGTCTAGCACATATGAGTTAATCTCATATAGTGACACAGATTATGTGGGATGCAAATCCGACAGGAAAAGTACTAGTGGCACTTGTCATTTTATAAGAAATTCTCTTGTCTCTTGGTTTTCCAAGAAGCAGAATTCTGTATCACTTTCAACCACCGAGGCGGAATATATTGCCGTCGGTGCCGCGTGTGCTCAGGTTCTTTGGATGAGACACACTCTTAAAGACTTTGGTATAAACTGTGATACTTGCCCTATCATGGTGGACAACCAAAGTGCAATATGTCTCTCTAAGAATCCGGTACACCATTCCCGTTCTAAACACATAGATGTCTGCACTACAAAAGGAAGGGTTATTTCCAGCGGTTATTTTAGTAGCGGTTCAAAAACCGCCACAATTTTGTGTCATTTTAGCGGTTTCGAACCGCTAGAATTCACGTTTTACAAGATGTATGTTTGTAATGGTTCGAAACCGCTAAAAGCTTTAAAAAAAACTAAAGCTGCGGAAAGAACCTCCACAAGGCGCGTAAATTTTTGGTTTGTACCGGTTTAAAACCGCTGCAAAAACTTTTATTTTCTTTTTCTTTTTTGTTATTATCTATTTGATTTCTAGAGCTGTTTTAGTCCTGCGTTCATCTCTCCTCTCGAAAAGACTCTCCTCTTCCCCAAACCCTAACCACCTCTCTCTCTCTCTCTCTCTCTCTCTCTCTTCCCCCCTCCCCCCTGACCTGCGACCTGCGGTCTTCAATCTCCAATTGCGGCGACAAACATCGGGATGATGGACGGCGCCGACTTCATCGGCCGTAAAGAGATCATCCCCTGGATCAATACTACCCTGCATCGCTATCTCTCCAAGGTCGAAGATGTAATGATCATTCCACTAGGTTTCATGTGAGAAAGTTTCGATTTTTTACTAATTCGATTTTTGGGATTTTTGTTGCAGTACACTTCGAATAACATTTTGTTTTGTCATCTAATTCCTCTCATTGCTTTCTGTGGAGGGTGGAAAACCAGTGATGCCTAATTGTGGCATGGACTGGATGGTAATTAGCAATAACCGAAAACTTGTGTTGTCAGAGAAATTAGCAGGTAGTCTATGCAGAAGAGTTTGAGATTGTTTCTGAACTTTTGGCAGGGTATATGCGTGGACAGCCTTCCTGCTGATTTTACTGGCGATTCTTGGTGCATGCTCCATTGTCACCAGATTTACGCACATAGCAGGCAAGATGTTTGGTCTGTTGATTGCTATGCTCTTCATGCAGCAGGAAAAGTAAGTACTCAGCAATACATTTCTTGAAAATACCCTTAATTTATAAAGAGAAGTAGGGGGGACAAAGTTATATTCAACATGAGAATATGATAATTTTCATCAAATAACATATAGAGCTGCAAACATATAAAAGAATGTATTTCATGACATAATTTGAGGTATTCATTTACTGATAATAACATGGATATTGATGCTGTCTCTAAGTTTCACTCCAGACTCCAACTAATATCGCCAAACCTGATACCGGCAAAGTAATCCAAGGGTTGGATGATGTTGATACTATTAGCCAATGTCAGACAATTGGCTTGTGGGAGGCTAATTCCCCCCACACAAAAGGTACTGTTTTCTCTTTTCTCCATTAATTTGTACCATTTGTTTAGTTGGTCATTGGAAGTCGATAGGAAGTTTTATGGCCTTGATCTTAGTCATTTCTTGTTTGTATAGTTTTAGTTTAGTTTTTTTTTGGTTTTCTAAAGGAAACGGGGAGCCCATCTGCTTCCCTAATCACACATACAGAGGTGAAAGGAACATCCCGAATATACTTAATAAAGAGGTGAAAAAATTAAAATTTGTATTCTTGCACCACAAGATGTCGAACCCCCCTAATCACACACACACATTTGAAAATAAAGTATCATAATGAAATAAGAATGGAGGCATCACTGTATTTACTCTCCTAGTCAGTTCTTGTTCATACACTTACTACTATCTTGTTTCTTTCTTTTATTTGGGAGACATATAATTTGCCACGACGAAAGTTATCTTAGGGCTTACAGTTATTATGATTGTGAGAGATTTGAGCAAATTATTTGGACAATTTGGCATGGAGCACAAAATGATTGCTTCTACGGTGTTGAATAGGTTTCGTCTGATATCATCCTGCAGCAGGTAGGCCATTGACTTTGAAAGACTAAGATTACCCAAATTATTTCAAAATCTGTCTTAAACTGTCTGAACTCATGTTTTAGATTTGTTGGACCATTCATATCATTTATAAATTCCAGTTTAGTTAAAGCTTCTTTGAAATAATAAGTTGATTGTCTTGGATGTTCCATCTAGTTGCAATTATATGATGTTTGCTGTTGAGGTTGTACATTATATGTGCCTCATTCTGTTGATTGACCTGTTCTCCAGGTCATTTTCTTTTAACAAATCTTTTGTCGGTGAACATGAAGAATGCATCACGCAAGAGTAATATTGAAGGCAGGATTGTTATTGTTTCATCCGAGGCACATCGAATGACCTATCTTGAAGGGATTCGTTTTGATAGAATCAATGAACAGTCAGGGCAATCTACTTGGGAGTTCGGCAATTCCATTGTTATTCTCAAAAAATGATTTTCTTCCTCTGATTATTACAGTGCTCTAATCTTATCCTTTCTCATGTCCATTTTATGGTCTGAACTATTTAATTGACATTAGTAGTACTTTTACTTTGAAATGATTTAAATATCTGCAGATATGTCAGTTATCAAGCTTATGGTCAGTCAAAGCTTGCAAATATTTTGCATGCAAATGAGCTATCAAGGCGTTTCCGGTTATTCATTCATGTTGCTTGACAATCTGATATCTCAATTTTGTGCTTGAGATATCTGTGTTTCTTACTTTTCAGAGATACCAATTTGTAGATAATTTTTTTAGGCCTTGTATGGAAATGTAGTTTAGTTTTGTAAACAACATTATTTGTAAACTGTTGTTTGTTTAGAAGACTTTGATGCCTAAACATCAGTTTTTGAAACTAGGCCTTACTTGGATGCCTAAATGGAATTTCATAATCTTAGAGTTCGGAGGCAACCAAACCCAACTGGGATATAAGAAAATCTAGTATCATTAAATTTTCAAAAGCTGTAATACACAAAGAAAGAAAGACTATTGCCAAACACTCATTTAACATAAAAACTTTATATGGGGGCAAGGAGTTCAATATACAGGCCAAACCTTTTGTTATTGTCCATTCAGATTTTGTCCTCAAAATTTTTATCAGCTGTTCTTAATATGGTGTATTTTGTATGCACTTTAATATCTGCATCATGACTTTATTTCCATAATCTGTTTTGCTATAGACTCCTCCATTCACCCAACATTATCTTTCTATTATCTTCATTGCTTTGTTAGTTCCTTATTTAGTTGTTGGGAGTGCACTGATTTGATTTGTATGCGTGTTGAAATTTTTTGCTTGATTTTAAAGTTTTTGCATATTTTTTCTTTAAACGTTTATGTTTCAGAATTTATTGGTTTCTCTTTTTTACTTGTGAGATGCAAATATCCAAATTTCGGGAAGAGAATGCCTCAATAACGAAAACATTGGTGGTAAAGGAGTCTAGAGGACATGGATCAAGAGATGGAAGTCCCCGCATCATCAAATAACTCAAAGGTTATTTTGGCAAACTTCTATATTTTTCATTAGTTAATGTGAAAGAAATCACATCATTTAAACACACGCAAATAGCAAAGTTAAACTGTTTTCTTTTTTATGTCTTTGAAATCTGTTTGTCTTAATAAGCTTGGGAAATTCAATTCGCATATGGGTGTGCTACTCCATAATGGGGAAGCTATGTGCATCTTGTAGTTAATCTTGTAATAATTGACTGAGACTGTTGCTGATGTAAATGTGAAACACTCGTAATAGGGAAATCAGATTATTCTCCCAAAATCTGCACAAAGTGGTGGTGACACTGAAACAACCTAGATGAAATTGGCAGGAAATAGAAATCATTGGCCTTGAATAAGATTGAGGGAAAGGCTTTCGTTGTTATGTCGATGGCTAAGCTTGTTTTATGTAATCAGCAAAAGGATCATGCAATCACGCATTCTTTAATCATTTTTTGCTCTATTATCCTTTCCTTTTTTGTACCTTAGGTTACATAGTCAAAACACCCACCCTTCATTACTGTACTTGTATAGAATAACACATCTCTCATCATTAAAATGTTTCATTACTGTAGAGAGAGCTTCAAGATTTGAAGAGTCAGAACAGGAACGTAAGTTCATCCGACTCTTACCATCTAACATATTCAACCTCTTATGAGTCCAGTGAGAATGATCATGCTTAGTGCATATGAATCTCTTATTCATGTACTTGTTGTGAATGATAATTGGTATATGCTAGAAAAAGATGTGTCCAACTGAATTAGAGTTACTCTGTCATTATAAGCATGATAATTTAGTATATCTTTGTAATCTACTTTACTCATTATCATGTTATGTAGATGCTATCTAAACAACTATAATCATCTAGTTTCCTTTTCGTGTCGATGATATGTATCCATATTAGTCAAAATACTGATACAAAATCAAATTCGGATAGGATTATTTGCATTTGTTTACCTCCCTAATGGCCGAGTTATGTGGGTTTTTCATTGTTTGCCCTTACATTACCTCTTAATCATCATCAAGTCCACTTAAATCCTTCACCAGGTTGATATTGAAGCTGATTTTCCTTATCAAAAAAGACTGCTGAGCTTATGCTTTCATTGTTCATGTCCATAGATATGGGACTCACTTTATATATAATGCACCATCAAATGTAATGAAATTATCATTTACAGCAAGAACTTGAACTAGTATAAACGATGACTACGGACAGGTTCATCATAATCTTATGTATACAACATGCGATGTCAGGACATAAAAATCATTTCCCAAAGGTGGTCATTCAACTATCAAAAAGATAACTAGAGCTAGGTTATGTGATAATTTTAAGAGGGGAAAAATACATTCATTAAAAGGAAACTAGGCTCGTATTCTGAAATTACACGCGTCGACTTTTTTTTGGAATTCTAAAAATAAAAAGATCATGTTACTAATAATACTATTGGCTAATTAAATAATATTACAGGCTGTAGCCATGGTCAATTTCCCAGCACCGCTCTCTCTGTGCATTGTTTCTGCGTTGATGGGTTAGATATTTGTTGCTATGTTGCAATTTGTCACACGAGGAAATCTCGACGGTGGCTCTTCAAGCCTGAGCGTTAAGCTCATCATTGGCCTTGTGATATTGGTATGACTTTAAGAAACTGTTTCAATTTATTGAAACTTGTTATTAATCCTTCGTTGGTATGAATATATATTGAGCTTTTTGATATTATTGTTTTGCAGGGTGATGTTGTGACCAGCATTTGTGTTGGATTTCAAACGTGGTGCTTTAAGAAGAAAGGGCCGATGATGGTCTCTATTTTCAACCCTGTTCAAACCTTGTTCTCTGCAATACTATCTGCCTTCATCTTGGGACAAGTCATTAATCTAGGAAGGTAGATTAATTAAGTCTTAATTTGTTCAAATGGACTTAAATCAGAGCTTGATTTTTATTTTAGACAATTTTTCGTAATGTTGTGCAGCTTGGCAGTGATGCTCCTCATGTTTGTGGTGATGTATACTGGATTATGGGCAAAAAAGAAAGAAGATTGCGATGATGAGACTGATCATGATATTGAGAAGCCACGGCACAGAACAGTTCGTCCCTTTAGATCAGCTTCAATAAGCAAGACTTGGTCATGTGCCTGCTTATGCCTAGGGATAAATGGACTGAACACTCAATGCTTGTTTGTCATCACATTCAACCGCAACCGATGCACATGCGGAGAAATTGAGCGTGTCAGCAAATTATATTTTTTTAAAAAAATTGTTAGATAGCTTTCTAGCGGTTCCTAACCGCCAGAAAATTATATATATATTAAAATTATTTGACAGCTTTTGCCGGTTCCTAACAGGTAGAAACAACAATTTATTTTTAAACAGTTGGTAATTTAGTAGTGGCGGTTCGCAACCACTAACAACCAAAGTTTCATGCGGTTGCGCTTTAGCAGTTTTAAACCGCTTTAAACCAAGTTTTTCACCGTCTATTCAGTAGCGGGTTGCGGAACCGCTTGAAATCTTGGTAGAAGCGGTTTCGAACCGCCAAAACCTCATTTTCGAACCGCTAAAAACATTCACCTTTCTTGTAGTGCTGTCACCATTTCCTTGATGATCATGTTGCTAAAAAGGACATCATTTTAGTGTACGTTGAAACCCAGAAGTAAATCGCCGATATTTTCACGAAACCACTCAAGGAAGTCTCCTTTGTGCGGTTGCATCGAGAATTTGGGATTATGGGTGAATCCGAGATTTAGGATTCATATATTTCAATAATCTTGCGTGCTATTAAATTTCATTTATATATGCTCATGCTAGAATTATTGAGATTTTCCTGGATTTTTGGTTGAATTTTCGGAATGTATGCTCGATTTATTCATGAACGTCAAATTTAAGATTTTCGATGTTTTATGGGGTAGTATAATGATATATGAGAGTATTACGATGTTTCGTCCAAGTGCGATTAAGAGAGAACTCAAAATTTCAAATTCTAAAATTTTTGAACTCTTTTAATCGGTTCATGTTCATTGACCGACCGACTAGATTGCTTTTTAGTCGGTCAGTGAATGAACTCAGACCGACTAACTCAAGCTCTAATTTTGGCTTCAGTTACTGTTCGCACTTAGTCGATTCAAGCTCATTGGCCGACCGACTAGATCGTCATCTAGTCGGTCAGCGCTTGAACTGTGACCGACTAAATGCATCGGGGACTGTGTGGTCTTTTCGCATTCTAGTCGATTTAATCTACTCCGCACCGACTAGAATCTATTCTAGTCGATGCGAAACTCTCCTCAGCCAAAAACCCCCGTCGACTCCTCACTCTCCTCTGTCGTCCGATCGATTTTTCCCGGCCATCTCCTCCGTCGATCTCCCTCCATCTTCCTCCTAGGGTAAAGCTCTCACTCTCCTATCTACTTTAGGGTTTGATTTCAGCTTCTAGGGTTAGGTTCTTTCAATTTCAGTTCGGCCTAGGGTTAGTGTTAGGGTTTAGATTTCGATTTCTAGTTTGTCTTCGTGCGTGTCTCATCTCGATTATGGCGAAAACACGCATCCCGATCGAACCCTCGCGTCCGTCTCCCATGAATGTAGAGTCGCTTCCTACGGACCCCCCGTAACCCAAACACCGATCAAAATCGACCCATCCATCGTCTTCTTCGCCTCCTCTTAAGAAGAAGAGGACGGCGACCGCCAAGCCTAGATCTCAGCCCAAGCCTAGGAAGCATACCATGTCCCCAGCTTCTTTTCGTGCTCCCTCTCCTCCAGCTGATTCTGATTCCGACACGGAATATATTCCGGAGACTGAGCATACCGCTAGGGATCCTACTCCTCCACCTCGATCTAGCACTCATCAGCCTAAGGGGAAGGCTCACATGCCAGTTGGCGGTGTCGATATTTTGCTATGTCGCGATGACCAGTTGTGTCTCGCGGCATACAACCGTATCGAGCATTGCCCACTGTTGTTGGAGCACTTCGTTCAGTTCTCCGACTTCCCTCATCTAGCCGATCTTCTTTCATCTAGTGGTCTCATTGATTATCTTCGCTTTGATCCTAAGGCGAATCCACACCCGTACCCCGGTCTAGTCAAGCTTTTCTATGCGAACCGTGTTCGCGGTCAGTATGACGAGACCCATTCCATTGAGACGACTGTCTTAGGGACACCAATAGTCCTCACGGCAGAAATCTTAGGGGATTTGATAGGTGTCTCCTCATCTGGCCTTCTTCCTGTCGATATCTCTGTCGACGACATTTTTGACCTTGACCAGGCCATGCTCTCCGAGATATTCCATGTGATCCCTCCTGCCATGATTGGCGTCCCATCCAAATCTTTTAAGCCGAATGCCTGGGTTCTAAATCTTATCTTGAAGTAGTGCCTCCTTCCGAAGTACGGCTCATCTAGTTTATCCTCCCAGCCATTCCTCAAGCTGATCTACTCTATTTTCATGGGGAGCGAGATCAATTGGGCACGGATTATTCTTGACAAGATGGACTCCTTCGAATGTATTTGAAAGTCCACCAAGTCAGCCCACATTCCATACCCGTGCCTATTGACCCTTGTCTTCCGTCACTTCAAGGTCCCTCTCCCTCCCGATGATGAGCGTCCCCTTAGTCCCCCTCTGAATGCGACGGCCGTCAAGAAGTCTCTTGCGGCGCTTCGTCACGTTCAGAGGACGACCCCTTCAGCTTCTGCTTCTGCTGCTGCTCCTGCTCCTTCTCCTACTCTCGCTAAGCTTTCACGTTTGTTGAGACATGTGGAGTCTCGTTGTGCTCGTTCCGAGGAGATGCTCGCTTGCATCTGCTCTCGCTTGGGCATTGAGGTTCCTCCGTCTGTTTCTGACGACGAGGAGATGGATGATGCTGAGCTCGAGGAGCTTATTGGTTCTGCTATTCATGCCCCAGAGGGTACATCTGCTGCTGCTGCTACTTCTGCCGGTGCCCCCGAGAGCACACATGTTGCCACCATTCCTCCGGTGGATACTTCGTCTGGTGCTCCCGAGGCCACTCCTGCTACGACACTCCCATCTGTAGACACTCCTGCTGACCCAGTGACCACCACCCCTCCTGTAGAGCCTGCTGCTCCTGCTGACCCTACCTCCACCTCCTGAGCTTGCTTGGAGGACTCTCCCGATGCACTTTGGATGATATATCTTGTAGTGAGAGAGTGGGGTAAGATAGTTTGGGTGGTTATGACTTTTGATGTATTTTTGGATGTTTTTCATGTTGTATTTTGATGTATTTTGATGCTTCACTTCTGTTGTATGATCTTTTTGATGTCTGGTGTGACATATATATATTGTATGATGTACCCCGATCTGAGGATCGCTATTATGTATACTGTCAGATGTATCCATTTTGTTGTATCCATGTTTGATATATATATATACATCCTTTTGCCTCTTACTTCTTTTGTGCACATTATATTTTTGTCTCTGATGTTGACTTCGTCGCTCGACAATTATTCTTGAATTAATAGAAATTATTTCTATGAAAACATAGAATTGTTTTCCATGCACTTAATTCATCGAGAATGTTGATATTGGAGAGTATATTCCATAACTCAATTCATGAAATTAATTTGAGTTTTGATGATTTCATTTTCGATCTTCAACTATGGTCTTGTTGGCACGCTTTGATTTAATTCGTATTTTCCTTTGGTGTCATTTGGACCATGGTCGTATTCTACGACTCACGTGCTTTTATTTGAAGCCATTGTTGTTGTCGTTGATCTCCTCCCGCTCTTTTTGCTAATGCCAAAGGGGGAGAGAATTAATAATGACAATGTGCTAAATGATAATTTAAAGCAATTTACCGTGAATCTAATTTGATGTGTTAGATTCAGGGGGAGTTAAGATATAAAAAAGGATCTCAAATCCGATATTTCAATAATTGATTCACATTTTATACTTTACTCGTCGGTTTGATGCTTATGATTATTAGTCAATTTGGAATTAACGTGTCATCAATGCAGGGGGGAGTAAGTAAATTTCATTTGAATCATTATTTTTTATTATTATTTATGTTGGTTTGTCATCACCAAAAGGGGGAGAATGTTGAGTATTGACTCCCCGGATTTGGTTTTGGATGATGAACAAACATAAATATTATGAACTAACTCTTTGTGAGCGCAGTTATGGAGATCGTCGCCAAACTTCTATGAACATCAAAAGCGACGTCTCGAGACTTCTCAAAGCGTGTGATCGTATGCTTGAAGCTTCGTTGAAGCTCAAGGACCATTATTGAAGTCAAGAGATTCGAATCGAAGCGATTGAAAACGGTTTGTCATGTTTTATTTATAGTCTTCTAGCTTCGTTTCGTAGATTGTTAAGCCTTGAGTAGGTCTTATGTTTTAATCTTCATAACGCTCCTATCTTAGAGCTAGGGTCTTATTAGAAGCCCATACGAACTTTCCCGAAGCTTCGCGCTTCGATTCGCAGCTTCTTGTGCATGTTAGTTGGTTCAAGAAGAAGAACAAACCGACTAGATGGCAATCTAGTCGGTCGGCAAAGCTTCTTGAACCGACTAGAAAACCTTCTCAATTTATAGCTCACTTACTGTTTACAGTTAGTCGGTCCAAGAAGGTTCACCGACCGACTAGTTGTGAAACTAGTCGGTTAGGAATCCTTCTTAGACTGGCTAGTTGAACTTCCATTTTTGAGCCTGAGCTACTGTTTATCATTAGTCGGTCTAAGAACGATTGTCGACCGACTAGTTGAGAAACTAGTCAGTTAGAATTTGTTCTCAGACCGACTAGTTCAACTTGTATTCAGACTATTCTATTTCTTCTGTTAGTCGGTCAAAGAACACTCACCGACCGACTAGTTGTGAAATTAGTCGGTTGGCAAGTCTTCTTAGACCAACTAGTTCTTTAAGTCTGAACATATTTATTCACTGTTCACCTCTTAGTCGGTTCATGTTGTTTCACCGACCGACTAGTTGATGAACTAGTCCGTCAGTAATCCTTCTTTGACCGACTAGTCTACTTCAGAATAGAGCCGTTGGAGCATTAAATGCCACGAATTTTGCTCTCTCTTTCCTCTATCCTATATATACTTAGAGTGCTGCTTTCATAGCATTCAAGGCTGATATTAATTGATCTTTAGAGAATCAAAGAGAAGCATTTAATCCTCATTCAAAGCTCTTTCATTTCTCACTTGAATCTCTCCCTCACTCTTATTTCAAAAGAGAGATTCATTGATTGTGAGCCTTCCAAGCCAAGAGCTTGATCCTAGGTCACCAACAACCTCCTAGGCCTCCATTGCTGATCTACATCTTGGAGCTAGGGTTTGGTGCCTTCATCTTCCCCAAAATCCTCTTTGCCCTAAATCGTAAGTTTACTCAAGGCATAGGATTTTGTTGGTAAGAATTTCGTATTTCATTTACTTTGATATTGTAAGTGTTTTACTCTCGGTTGTGAGAGTTTGTTTGTGATTCCGGGTTGTGGGAGTCACAATTCCATTTGTGTATGATTTGATCTTGTAGAGGTTTCTACAAGTATTTCATAGTGCAAATTTGAGTTAGAGGATTCTAACTCAAGTATCCGGAGGGGATCCGGGTGTTTGGGACGTAGGATCACCGGGAACAAGTCGGGGAGACTTGGGTGGATCCGAACCCGTTAATTCGTCTGTTTGCGTTTGCATTTCTTCGTTGTCAATATTTACATTTCCGCATTGTTGGTTGAGTTTGCAAGATAATTAGGAATTATTTTCTTAATTATTTTAAAGTACTATTCACCCCCTCCCCCCTGTAGTACTTGTGCAGTAGCTTCGTAGGGCATTACACTTCATACATCCTAGTGTGTCACCTTGGGGTGTACCGGTTCTATTGGTGAAGAAGAACGATGGATCCCGTCGGATGTGCGTAGACTACAGAGGACTGAATGCAGTGACCGTGAAGAATAAGTACTTGCTGCCCTGGATTGATGATATTTTTGACCAACTTGGAGGTTCGAGGGTTTTCTCGAAATAGGATTTGAGGAGTGGGTACCATCACTTGAAAGTGAAGAAGGACGATATTTCGAAGACGGCCTTCAGTACAAAGTACGGACACTATGAGTTCGTGGTCATGCCTTTCGGTGTGACCAATGCTCCAGCAATGTTTATGAACTTGATGAATTTGATTTTCTACGACTTCCTGGATAAGTTCGTCGTCATCTTCATCGACGACATTCTTACTTATTCGAAGTTTGAAGAGTAGCACAGCCGTCATCTGAGGACAGCGTTGGAGACACTAAGACGTCATAAGCTGTATGCCAAGTATAGTAAGTGTGAGTTCTGGTTGGACAGAGTCGCATTCCTGGGACACGTGGTGTCTGGTGATGGCATATCTGTAGATCCAAAGAAGGTCAGAGCAGTCAGCGAGTGGCCGACCCCGCAGTCAGCATCAGATATCATGAGCGTTCTTGGATTAGCTGGCTACTACCGTCGGTTCATTAAGAATTTTTCGAGGATTGCAAAGCCGATGTCGAAGCTGACGAGGAAGGATGTGGAGTTCTGTTGGTCGGAGGATTGTGAGAAGGCCTTCAGTATTTTGAAGGAGAGATTGACCACAGCACCGGTATTGGCTGTACCGAATCGGAGCAGAGGCTTCAAGATTTACTGTGATGCATCTGGCAAGGGTCTTGGATGTGCCCTGCATCAGCATGGTCACATGGTCGCGTATGCTTCTTGGCAGTTAAGGAATCATGAGAAGAACTATCAGACGCACGATCTGGAGTTAGCAGCGGTGATATTTGCGTTGAAGATCTGGAGACACTTCCTACTGAGTGAGCATGAAGATTTTCACCGATCACAAAATCTTGAACTACATTTTTACGCAGAAGGAGCTCAACATGCATCAGAGACGATGGTTGAAGCTAATGGCAGGCTATGAGATAGATCTGCAGTATCACCTGGGGAAGGTGAATGTAGTGACAGATGCTTTGAGCAGACTCCCTGCAGTGATGATGCATACTGCCGACTGGAGAGTACAACATGAGCTGAGAGGGATGAACATTGAGGTTTTCCTACCAGGAGTGATCATTTCGTTGATGAACTTGCAGATTCAGTCAACGATGGTGGATCGTATCAAGGCAGCTCAGGCAGGAGACCCGAAGCTGCAGAGGATCAGAAGACAGGTGGAAGCTGGACTTCGAACGGAGTTTATTATTCATGAGGATGGATCGTTGAGGTACAGCAGCAGACTCTGCGTACCTGCAAGTGACATTAGAGAGGAGCTGTTGAGTGAGGCTCATAGCTCGTCTTATTCCATACATCCTGGAGGCACGAAGATGTACAAGGACCTCCGTCTGAACTATTGGTGAATTGGCATGAAGAGGAGTGTGGCACGGAGCATTGCCAAGTGTCTAGTATGCCAACAAGTGAAGGCAAAGCACCATTGGACAACAGGATTGCTACAACCGCTTCCTATTCCGGAGTGGAAGTGGCAACACATCACGATGGATTTCGTGACAGGCCTACCTTGGAGCCCGAAGCAGAACGATGCAGTCTGCATGATCGTTGATCGATTGACCAAGTCTGCGCATTTCATACCTTTCCAAATGGGACAATCCACAGAAATCTTGGCGAGGAAGTATTTAGAGGTAAAGATATAAGTATTTAGAGGTAAAGATATTTTACTTCTCTATTTATAGTTCCTCCTTTAGTTTAGTTCGTGATGTAGATCGTGTACGTGCAGGAGATTGTGTGCTTACATGGATTTTCGGTGAGCATCATATCTAACAGAGACTCGAGATTTACATCTCAGTTCTGGAAGAGTCTGCAAGAGAATCTTGGTACGAGTCTGAGTTTCACCACGGCGTACCATCCACAGACCGATGGCCAGTCAGAGAGGACTATTCAGATTCTGGAGGATATGCTAAGAGCTTGTACGCTTGATCTGAAGGGTTCATGGGAAGATCATCTCCAGCTAGTGGATTTCTCATACAACAACAGCTACCAGGCGAGCATTGGCAAGGTGCCATTTGCTGCCCTGTATGGAAGGAAATGTCGATCGCCACTGAGCTGGGATGACATCAGAGACCGAGAGCTGTTGGGTCCAGAGATGATTGTAGAGGCTGTGGATGTCGTGAGGGACATCAGGGATAAGCTCCGGATTGCGAAAGATCGTTACAAGCATTGGGCAGACACCAAGAGATGACCTTTGGATTTTCAGCCGGGAGATCATGTCTTCCTGAGGATTTCTCTGAACCGTGGAGTCATTCATTTCGGAAAGAAGGGAAAGCTGAGTCCGAGGTTTATTGGACCGTTTGATGTGCTGGAGCGTGTGGGAGCAGTGGCTTATCACCTTGCACTGCCACCATCTTTAGAAGGAGTTCACGATGTTTTCCACGTATCTCAGCTACGTCGATACGTCAGTGACCCATCGCACACTGTGGATTTTTCAGAGATCACGGTTCGACCGGACCTGACCTATGATCAGCAGCCAGTGCAGATTTTGGACCGTCGGTAGAAGCAGTTGAGGAACAATGTAGTCAACCTGGTGAGAGTGATGTGGCGTCACGGATCACCTGGAGAGTCCACGTGGGAGCGCAAAGAAGAGATGAGAGAGCGGATCACCTCGAGGTATGATTGGTTCCTTGTTGTACTTGACTGCTTCTAGGCCTGATATAATGTTTGTTGTATGCTTGTGGGCACGCTTTCAATCAAACCCAAAAGAGTCTCATTTAAAATCCATTAAAAGGATCTTTACGTACCTAATTAGTACACGTACTTTAGGCCTTTGGTATCCTTCTAGTGGTAATTTTGATTTGTTGGGTTATTCTGATGCTGATTATGCGGGAATTTTAACTGATAGAAAGAGCACTAGTGGCACTTGTTTTATGGTAGGACACTCTTTAGTTTCATGGTCTAGCCTTAAGCAAAAGAGTGTTGCATTATCCACTACTGAAGCAGAGTACATTGCCTTAGGCAGTTGCTGTGCTCAAGTATTGTGGATGATACAAACATTATCTGACTAAGGACTAGCTCTTAAAAGAGTCCATGTTAGATGTGATAGCAAAAGTGCCATAGATCTCTCTAATAATCACGTACACCACTCTCGTTCTAAACATATTGACGTAAGACACCATTTTCTTAGAGATCACCTCACTAAAGAGGATGTGTCTGTTGAGTTCGTTCCCACAGAATCACAACTTGCAGACATATTCACCAAACCTTTGGTTGAGGCTCGATTTTGTCGTCTTCGTCTTGAGCTTGGTATTATTGATAAAAATTAGTACGAGATTTCATGCTTTCTTGTGTGCTTGAACTTTTTCTTGTTTGTGTGCGAGTAGTTGCATTGTTATGTGTGCATGATTTTCTTTGTTTTGTGCGATAGAATCTCATGTTTGCTTTAGTACTTCATGCATAAAAACAAAAATAATAATAATAATAATAATAATAATAATAATAATAATAATAATAATAATAAGTAAAAGTGGTACTTAAATGTGTATCTTTCTCTTTGATTCATTAAAAGAAGTCTTCATGAATGATTTTCATATTGGTGTATTATTGCTCTTGCTACATGCGCATGTTCATCTTTCTAAATATTCATGGCATGTTCAATGACCGAAAATAACTTGATTTCTACACCTACTATTTCACTTTCACGTGTACTATTATTGTTGCACATTTGGAGATATCGTTTATGAAGTATGGAAAGTGAATGTAGGAGGAAAACTTAACTGAAAATCTAAGAGATATAATATATCTTGCCATGGATAAAAATTAAGCATTAAAAAATGACACTACAAGTATAAAAATGAAAAAGAAGGTTAATTGCTTCGTATGAAAAATGGATACAATCCTTGGCAACGGTATTACCCACGAGTATCCAACATAAGCTTTATGAGTAAACTTTAGCGTTAGCGTATTTACTCGTCAAGCAATACCACCCCCACATCTAGAGTCCTTATAGGCTATGTTTTGGGGGTGTGGTATCTTGAAATCATTTTTAATGAGATGGGAAAAATCAATCCTAGGTGATAGAACGTTATATGTAAAATGAGGATTTGTTTTGGTTGACTTTCGTAAATGATTCTCCTTATGTGCTTCAATCTTAATCATCACACTTACATGTTGGTGTTGAATTCTTAGTTTGCTTAACATCATTGGATTTGCCTTGACAATTCTATGGTAGGATACATGCAGATGTTGGTAATGGTTAATAATGCTCTCTTTCTACATGTTATATATGTTATAGACTTCGTGTTTCAACTTTTGATGGTAACAAAGGGGGGGAAATTGGGAAGATTTGGTACTATGAATTGGTATTTGATATTAATGCTCATAAGAATTTGAATGCTTAATTAAGGGGGAGCATGAATATAGGTGGAGCACAAATATAGGGGGAGCATGCATATTGTTAACTTTTCACATCATTGTTTGCACATCATTATATCTCATTACATGTCAGCCACTATCGTCACACTTTCACATACACTATTTGAAAACCTATTTCTCAAATCTTATACTTAGTTTGTCATCATCAAAAGGGGGATATTGTTGGTAGCAACGATCTATGAACTTCGTGTTTGATGATAATAAACGTGTGTGAACGTTTTTAATGTGTGTGTTAAGTGTTTCAGGAGTGGCGAGGATGTAATTCTTCAAATTGATGGCTAAGTCAAAAAATGGAGAAATTGCTATGCACATAGCATATTGGACTTGGTCAAGATGGTTAAGAGATGAGAGAATCTCTATTCATATCAAAGAGGATTAAGCCATATCAGTTAGAGAACTAATCCTATTACAATACAAACTCATATCAAATCTATTCAAATCCCAAATTGCTTGCTCATTCCTATCTCTAATAGGATCCCTCCTTAACCGCAAAAACCCCTACCCATTGAATCCTCTCTTGCTGTAACTTCCCCTAGCATACCCTATTTTAGTCTTCATCCAAGGCCAAGGCAATGGTCGGCAAAAACTCAAGAAACCCTAGCCTCCTTCTACAAACCTAAATCTCCATAAAAACTCCAAGATCATTGCTGCAATTTTCCTTAGAAAACCCCCAAGAGCTCAAGCACCTGTCTTTTGTCAATCCCAAGAACAGCTGCACTTCTCAAATTGCAAATCTTCAAGAGCTCTTCGTTGAAAACCAATGCGCATAATTCAATAAGCTGCAGGTTGTGTTTTGTTTGCTAAAAGCCAAGTGCTGAAATCTTCAACCTCAATTTTAAAAGCCAATGCCCTCTCTTAGCTGCAAGAATTGACCAAGGGCCTTCAAATCAATTCTCCTAGCTGCAAGTTTTCACCCCTTGCAAAAATCACTACCTTGCCGTAAGAAAACTCCCCATGGCCGCATTGTTTGACTAAGAGATTGAGAAGGAGAAGACTTGAGAGCCCCCATGCCGTACCTTTCTTGCAGATCACCCCCTTGCTGCAATATTTGACAGAACCCAGGAGGAGGTCGCAAGCTACCAACATGAGGAGAGGGGTTCAAACTCTTTGCCGCATCTTCATGTCCCTTGCCTAAGCTTGCTAGCATCAAGACAACACATGCACAACTTGGAGATTGATTGGATTGTGGGGCATGCCGCAACTAGGAGACTATTTCCTGTCAGATTGCTTCTGACCACGTGCTGAATGACAAAGACATCGACACTGTCACAAACTGAGCGATTCTAAACTAATACTTTATTATATTTGTGATATTGGTGTTGTAATCTTTGTAGAACAATTTACTATCTTTTTGGGGACTAGGCTAGTTGGGACTAGCCAAGAGAGAGCTTTACTAGGATTGTTATAGTTTGGCATTTTAGTGAGTGCAGGTACTGAGAGCCAGTTGAATATAGAGTTGGTGCTCTAGCAACAGGTTGTACCAGTTAACTTTAATAATCTAGTGTTGCTTTTGGGGCTGGATGTAGGTCATTGGGACGACCGAACCAGGGTATATCGCCTGTGCATGCTGTGACTGATTTTCTATACTCTGCGTCGGATTGATTGTGATATAACTACCTGAGATTTTGTGTTGGTTGCATAAATATTTTTATAAGCCTATTCCCCCCCATTCTAGGCTTAGATCCAGATCCAACCGGTATCGATCATTATCACATGCTCCCCCTAGATCATAGAAAAGGTCAAAATGTTGACTTCTATGAGCTAATAAAAATTAATTGGAGCCATGGGCCAAAATTGTATCATTGCATTGATATAGAAAGATCAAGCATCAATGATACAAATGACATTGCATAGAGATAATATAGCATATACAATGTTGGCAACTTCAATGGATTGAGTTTGAGACCATAATAACCAATTGTAGATAATGATCTCAAAAATAACCCAAAATAAGAGTTAAAATATGATTTTAAAATAATTTTAAACATACATACCATACTAACTCCCCCATTGTCATACACATAGATCAACAAATGCATGTATGACAATGAAATCCCCAAGGTCCTATTTTCATGAAAATAAATAGTTGAAAATATTTTCAAAATCATGAAAAATCACACACAATCAATGGGTATGCTAAGATATAGAAATATAAGCATAATACCCATGCAATGAAACACAATGTGAGTGGGCTAGCAAGGTGGAAACCAAACAAAAGTTGAGTTTGATTTTCGTATATAGCCATATGAAAATGTAAGGATCGTCTACCTTGTAATACTAACAACAACCACTCTAGATGGGTGGTGAATAGAGTAATGACAATAAATTGTCCAATTAAAACTTAACTTGCAAATTCAGAATAATAAATGCAAGAGGAATTAGTCTACACAATCAAACCAAACACAAACACAAGATTTTACCATGGTTCCCTAAACTTGGGTATGTCCAGCCACACCAAAATCCACTATAATTCTCACAAAGAAAAGTGAATACAATCTCACACAAAGATACCTTACACAGAGGATTTTGCCCTACACAAGAACCAAACCAACCCTACACAAGGGTCAAACTCCAACATAGAATTACTAACTCCCACACAGAGAAATAGGGTTAGTCCTACACTAGGACACCAAACTCTCACAAAGGGAGTAACTCCCACAAAGGGAGTAACTCCCACAAAGGGCCCACAAAGAGAATTAGGGTTTCAAGAAACAAAATGAAACAAATAAACTCTTACCTATGACTTGATGATGAACTTACACATTAATGAATGCAAGGCAGGGAAGAGATCTCCAAGTGATGAGATTTGCTTGAAATGCACTTGAATGATTTCCCTTGAGCGTGACTTCAATGCATGAAGGAGAAAATGAGCTCTAAGAGGAAAATAAGAGAGTTTGAGAGTGGCTTAGTGATTCTCAAAATGATCTTCAATAGTTCCAAGAGATTCTAATGAACTCAGCCCTCGCATATATATAGGAAGCCCAAAGGAACCATCAAACCCAAAGAAAAACCCCAAAATAATAAATCAACAACGGCTAGAATTTGGCAGTTTACGGCATAGATAGTCGACTGATGAGCAACTGACAGTCGACTGGTCAACGGCTAAAAAATTCCCAACGGCTATAATCTGAGCCAGGACATGCGACTGTAAAAGACTACACATGCACCTTTAATGAGCAGGCGCCTATATAACCTTCTGCAGGCAACTGCCACTTGGGATGGAAATGGAGCTGGAAAATGCAACTTTTGCACTAGAACCTTCAGACGATAAATGACCATTTCATAGGTGCCTGTAAATAGACACGCGACTGTAAATACTTCATCAGTCGATTGACTTGCAAATTGGGATGAAACCCAAAAATGCAAGTTACGCACAGACGACAGTAGAACAATTCCTAGACGCCTGTAGGAAGATAGGTGACTGCAAAATGAACTTCAGTCGACTGATGTGAAAGCTCAAGTAGAATTCTATAAAAGTTTGACTTGAGCTGTGCATTCCAGTCGGCTGTAGAAGACTGGGCAGGCGCCTGGAATCACCTAGTCGCTTGTCGTGCCTTCATCAGTCGACTGTAGGAGAGCCAAAAAATCCAGTTTGAGTTTAAGGCTAGATGAACCTATTGGGATGATTTCTATGATAATCCTAAGGCTCACTAAGATGAAAAATTCATATGCATGAATGAGTTAATCCATCTTTCAAGGCATTACATTAACCTAGACTCAAAAAGAGAAAAGCAATAAATGAAATATTACATGGATTACATTGCTTCCCTTAGAGTCTATGGCTACAACCTTGATGCTCTCCATCATCTCCAAGCTTTGGCACCCCTTGATTTCAAGCTTTGGCATTTCTCCTCTTGATGTCCATACTTGTACCAAGCATATAGTCTCGGTTAAGGCCAAAAATGACCGAGACAGCTGTCAAGCTGCCGTGGGCCCTTCGTGCTGAGTCAGAGCCTCGTCAACGAGTGAAGTGGGACCCTAGGTTGGTGGAACCAGGGTCGAAGGATGGATGTTGATTGGGATGCAGTGCTCGATCGACCCTCGAGCTTCTTGTACATCGACGAATTGAGGCAGGGAAGCTCGAAAGCGACCCTCGCGAGATATCGTGACCCGGTGATCTACACCACAAAGGCATGTTAGGGGGGTTGGATCTGGGCCCCGACCCAAATCCCCTCCGATGCTTAAGTTAGTATGGGAACTTAAGGAAGAGAGGAAGCTTGGAGTAGCTGAGATCAACCTACGGAGGTTCGTCTCAGATCTGACGTCGCAAGCTCTATAATGTAACAAATAGCAGGTGAAAGAGTAGAGTCCATGTCTTAGATCTCGTACTTTATCAATTGGAACCCCTTTACCTTTGTCCTTTGGGGTATTTATAGGCAGCTCCCTATTGATTGTGTGTAACCGTCCCTCATTGATTCGGGCGCGATCTTCTCAGGATTCGAGATAACGACTGCCCATTTATTCGGCCCCATTAACTTTCCCCTGAATATCGACGGAAGCTTAACAGTCGAACGAGCCATTCGCTTGACTCGGTAATACTCCGCTTTGAGCGACGGGTATCATACTTCACCATGATCTGTACTCGTGCACTAACAATGGCCCCCATCATTCAAGCCTCAAAAACTGTGTTGATTAAGGCCGCATGATGTGTAATCTCCTTAAATGCGCATAGTTTTCAAAACGTTTGATTTGATTTATACCGCCAAAACCCTTTCGTCTTTGAATCGATCTCAACTGCTTCTTGAGGCTGTCTTCGGACACGTGTCGTTCATCGATCATTAGTCGGTTGAACTCCTTCACATAAAAGAAAAGTGTGGAAGGAGAAAATATTTTTCTGTTTCGCCTTCTTCGTTGTTTCGAAAGATTGATTCTTCCGTTGCCTTATTCGAAGATTGCTTGTTCTTCCTAAGGTACTTTATCCTGATTGACCTTGACTCTTCTTTAGATCCCTCAGGTATGTTTGCACCAGTTAGGATGAAGGAGCCATCCTACACGGAGCTCATGGCACGCCTTTGACCCCCTAAATGTAAGGAAGTTCCTGCAAAGGAGAAAGGAGTTCGGATCAAACCAAACCTTCACATTCATCGGAGGGATCCAAGCTTGATGGTTCCCAGAGTTATCTTAGAGATGGCCCCTGGGTTTTCCCTTGATCTGACCACAGAGGTCTGGCTAGGTTGTCTCTGACATCCTTTTAGGGTTAGGATCAATTTGGATGCGAGAGTTTGTTTTTCCTGGAAGAACGAGGCGGAGTGTATCTCAAATACTTTTGCATAGGACTTCGGTTTCCTCTTCATCCCTTCATCGTAGAAGTTCCATGATCTTCAGGGCTTTCCCTTTGTCAACTCGCACCCCAAGCTCTTCCTCCCTCAGTTGGCTTTATTGTGCTTTGTGAGCTCTGTGGGGTTCAACCATCCCTTGGCCTATTCAATTATTTCTTCCAGATAATACTTGATCCTTGCCAAGTGTGGTACCATATCATCACTCGCCCAACAGTGAGGCTTATATATGACCTCCTAATTTTCGACCCTAGATGGAAAGACACTTTTGTATTTGTCGTCCTTACTGACCTGGGACCGATGCTCAATTGTTGGAGTTCTCATAGCTCTGAGCTTACTGAAGAGTCCCAGTTATCATCGAAAGAGGTTAAAACCAGGTTGTCGTCGGGCGAGTTTGAGGCAGTAAAGCTCCTTCTGGGTCGACCAAGGCGAGAGAGGTCGACTCTGTATCTGCTGGACGGTCATCGATTGAAGACCCTTTTGTGGAGTCCAGGTAATGCATCTCGACTCTATGTCTTTATCCTCGCCACTCACGATAATTACATCCGGTGTTTGCAGAAATGGCTAACGGAGCTAGCCAGAGTGGTGACTCTGGAATGGATCAGGTCTAGAGGGAGCAGCAGCAGAAGAAAAGGAGCGTCGAAAGGTCGAGTGCTCTTACCGAAGGGTTGAGTGCTCGTTCTGAAGGGTCAAGCACTCGATCTCCCCTTCCCGTCAATCAGAGCTCTTCTTCTGAGGGGGGGTGAGGTCAGGCAGACCTCAAGGCCTTCTCTCATGCCCCCTCAAGGCAGGCTTCGAATCAGGCCCTCGTTCGAACTGCTGCATCCCTTGCCTCTGTCGTTGTCTCAGAGCTGTTGGTGGTGGTCGACGTCGATGCTGCCGAAGTCGTTGAGCCGACCAAAGCTGTTGGCCAGAAATGGGAGATATCCTCCCAAGGTGAGGAGGAGCCAGGGAAAAGGAGGCGAGTGGAGGATGGAAATCATCTTCTTTCACCCATGGCAAAAGGTATGGGAGTCGCCCCTCTTGAGTATCAGGGGGCGATCGAGACTTCCTCGGCGTCTCAGACTCCTGTGACACTGATCGCTCCGGGATGTAACCCAAAGAACGGTTGTAGTTTTACCGCAAGCGCACGATATAGCGGCGAGCGGGTTATCGAACACAGGGAGGACGAATGACCGTGCTTGTTCCAATCAACCTGGTTATTTAAGAAGAGAGAAATTTGCCTTCGGCGATCCTGTCACAATCGTCAGACAAAGTGTGGAAATATCAAATCAAATAAAGAACGTCTAGGGAATGGGGAATTCCCGCTACTCACCGTATTTCGTAAATGTGGTTCGTCGGTATCAAAATTGCTAGAATAAGATTTTGGATGAACTAGTTGCAACTGAATGTAGAACCAAGCTCACGCTCTCGCGTTGTTGCCGGTCTATAGCTATCCTAGGTTTGGGTCCAATCTCTTGCAAACCCTAGCCTAGGGAAGCTAGCATTGGGATCAACATCATCGTTCAATCACGCACCGAGCCCAATCTCTTGCAAACTCGGCCCGCGACCTAGGTTGGGATAGTTCCTACCCGTCCAATCTCTTGCAAACGGGTATCGGCACGGAATTGCAACCGGAAACCCTAGTATCGGTCCAATCTCTTGCAAACCGATACTTCGGAAATTCGATTCCAACCCAATTCGGATTTCTAGGGTTTCCTACCGAATTGGGATCCAATCTCTTGCAAATCCCAATCGGTATGAACTCCTAGCTATCCGTAGTAAATCGATCCCAAACTAATCCCTAAACAACAATTCTAGCAAAATCTCTACTAATTCATCACAAAAATGAAATTGGGCTTGTGGGGTTCATCCCCACGCCCCAAGACGCGGAGACTACTCACAATTCATAGCAAGATCACAAAAATAATCAATGAAATAAGCAATAGAATTCATCACAATATTGAGATATGCAATAAAAATAGAATTTTTAGAGAGGAGAAAACACAAACCAATGGAGTTCTTCAAATAATTCAACAAAAATCAACTTTTGTCTCCTCTCTAATCACAAGAATAAAGCTAAAAAGTTAATCTAAAAAGCTGCAAAAATCTAAGGGAAAAGCTCTCTAAAACTAGGGTAAAAAAACAGGGGTTAAATACCCCCAAAATCGTCCAAAAACTGTGACCAAAATACCCCTGCGCAGCCTGAAATCCGCAATTTTCGCTACAGGCAGCGCGTCGCACTCGGCCGAGTGACAAAAGTCGCTCGGCCGAGTGAGAAACCCTGTAATTTTCCAGTAAGTCTTGATCTTCAAGGGTCTTCACTTCGGGGGCGGCTCGGCCGAGTGAGTTGTCGTCACTCGGCCGATGGCTTCTTGGTACTCGGGCGGTCGGGATTATCCACTCGGCCGAGTGGGTCTTCTGAAGCTCAGGCAGCCGAAAAACAGTAACTTGGCGATTTTTGAATGGCTTCGTCTGGGCGCCACTCGGGCGGACGGGACGTCGTCACTCGGCCGATGTGGTCTCCGTCGCTCGGCCGAGTGCACGTATGAATCGTGTCCGATCTGGTCGGCCGAGCGGTGTCTCGCTGGTCGGCCGAGTGGCTCCTCCACTCGGCCGAGTGGGACACCAAAAATGCCCAATCAGCTTGTTTTGGCCTCCTCGTCGCTCCTACGATGTCCGTTCTTCTTCCGCTCCTCTCCAACAGCGAAATACCCCTTGGTGAGGTCGTCGGTGACCCTCTGGAGTAAGTGCATCTCGAGATCATTCCGAATCGCGCCAAATCACCTGAAATGCGACAAAAACAACAAATCGTGAAAAGCATCGCAATATCGTCGATATATCGTGAAAAACATGATTTGGGCGATCTAAATGGCATGCAAACATGCGGGAAAAAAGTGTAAAATAAGGAGTGATCAAAATCCCCCAAGCTTACCTCTTACTCGTCCTCAAGGAAGATAAGTAAAAGGCGAACCCGGTGGATTCGGAAAACGAAAACGGCGAAAAAAATGAAAAATGAAAAACGGAGAAGAATGAAAAACGAAACAAAAATAAAGAAGAAAGAAAGAAGCGAAGAGGTAAGCTGCTAGATCATTTTCTCAGGACGTGGGTTCCGCTTACTCATATAGCATGCACTGAATGAAAAATACATGTCAAAGAATTTTATTTTGATATCATAGTATAATAGTGCAAATAGAAATAGAAAACCCACGAACAACGATATAATCAAGAAAAACGGAATAATTTTAGAATTAACATCGTCTGAATAATTTAAAGCGGTATACAAATCGCAGATCACACACTTTTCAATTGAATGCTTTCTATGAGGAGTATAAGAGTATCACACAATAGAATAGAGAGAATAGAAAAGTATGGATTTCATGATATGAATGCTAGGCTTGGATTTCTGGATTTCGTAAAGCTAGAAACAATCTCACCGAGTATAGAATATTACTTAGCCTAGGTTGTCGTGCAATGTCAAGTAGTCACTCTCTCACACATCAATGGATTCCCTCACCCAAGCTTATCTATAAGCACGGTGGCATAAAAAATATTCACATCCCCATTTTTATAAAGCTCCAAAAGAAATGAAAAGAAAGAAGAAATAAAGAGAGAGAGATGGGATCTTTTATTGAGGATTTTTCCTCTTTTTTTTTGTTTTTCTTTTTTTTGTTTTTTTTTGTTTTTTTGATATAGCATATATACACAACGATCCCAACTCAAAGAGAGATAATGATATACAAGAATATTTTCTCTTATTATTTTTTTTTGAATAAGAAATTTGGAGCTAGGAGTTAATAGCGGGGGAAATGCCATATAATAGAATTTCTAAGGGTGAGATTCACCAATGATTTTAAAAGTAGAGAAATGATGTTCAAGATTTGTGGAGAAAGAAATAAATATATCTCTCGGTTCACTCTATAAGACATGCACGACAACTTCAGCAGGGTAATCTAATCTACTCAGTTTCGATCACAAAAAAGCTAACTAATCCAGATTTATCATAGCTAACATCATTCAATCATCCTGAAGTGAAATGTACAATTCATGCATATAGAAGTGATATAGGAAAGGAAATCGGTACTCCAGATATAGGCATTCAATGCGTGAATCTTGGTGTGTTTTCTGTGATAGCATACATATGAATATTTAGACTCAGCTAATAATAAAATTTCATCCACTTTCATGTGGAAAAAATGTGGGTTACTATCTCTAGATGCAAGGCAAGTCATAGCATATGATATCAGAAATAAAGTCTAACACATGACAAATAAAGCATGCATATAGAGTAAGCTAAATCACACGTCATCATCATCATAGAAAAGTCATCTCTAACATGAGATGAAAAAGAAAATAAAGATAAAGGGAAAATAGAACTATTTACAATGTGGCACACCGAAAAATAAGGAAAACGTGATGCATGGTGAAATAAAAGAAAAATGATGAAAATAAGTGCAAAAGCGGAAAATGGTGTGAAAAACTAAAAATAAAGGTGGCAAATCGAAAGAGAACGTGAGAACTCACTCCCCCAGGCTGAATGGCACAGTGTCCTCAATGTGCAAAGTGGGGCACACCAAAGACAAGTAATGTGAGGGGTAAGTGAGGATGCATGCATGTTGGAAAAATGAAAATAAAAAGAAAAATAAAGAAATGAAAAATATGATGCGGACATGATGCATGCAAAGATAGGAGCGATACAGATATATAGATGTGGCCCCAAAAACTCTCCCTCTCTCCCAAAAAAGATATATAAAGATATGGTCGAAATGAGAATCCCAAAAGTAAGTGAGGGGAGGGGGTGGACAAAAGGCAACAGGACCCAGCAGAAACGCGCAGCACGACGGCAAAAATAATCGATGGCATCAAGGGTGCCTAAGAAGGTGGTGCTGCGCCGTCTCCGTCCTGAGGCGGAAGTGGTGGTGGTGGCTGGACAGGCTGCTGAGCGGGTGTGGGTGTGGAAGTGGTAGCAGGCTGAGTGTGTGTGGAAGTGTGGGTGGGAACCTGCTGGGTGGGTACGGGTACGCGGGGGAGACGCTCCAGGACCTGGGTAAGACAGTAGTGAATCTGCGGGAGCAGGTCAAAGCGGCCAGCCATCGCGGAGACGGTGGAGGACAGGGTCATAAGGTCACCTCTGAGGCCACTCACCGCCCCCTCTAGAGCACGAATGCTCTGAAGTACAGTGTCAGGGGGAGGTGGAGCAGAGGGACGCATCGGTCTGGGCTGTGCAGGGCGGGGCTGACGTACTCGGGTCGCGTAGGTGATGGGCTCAGCAGGGAAGGGAACGAAAGGTGCTGTGCTCACGAATGTGGGCCTGGCCTCAGTGTGAGGCCGGGGCACCGGCTGGTGAGAAGTGGAGGCAGCAGCAATGAAAGAAGAATACAAAAGAGGCAGCAAGGCGGCCGGAGAGGTCGGTGGCACAGAAGTGTGGACAGACGCCACGACACTCTCGGAAAATACAGCAGCAGTGGAGACAGAGGGCTCTCCGCACTCAACTACGGTCGGCGGGCGCTCGGGTGGGGCAGAGGAAACGGGCTCAGCAGACAGATGGCCAGTGGTGGTGGTGACAGCCTCGGAAGCAGTGGAAGTGGGCTCAGCTAAGGTACTCCCGACACCGACAAGGGTGTGGACAGAGGTGTCAGGAGCAGTGGAAACAGCAGGTATATGCTGAGGGGCCACGAGTCAACAGGCGCAGCAGGCTCGACAGGTGCAACAGGGTCTGTGGGGGCAGCGTAGGCAGCGTGGGCCTGCTCGGCCTCCTCGGCCTCGAGCACGTAAGCAGCGGGGATGAGAACATCCATCGCAGGGAGCCAGTCCACATGGGCTGGTGCAATCTGAGTCCGATCTGGGCTCGGAAGAATCATGTAATCAGCACCGTAAGGGCCGTGCAACCAGACCCAGTGTCGCTCACCGTGCGGACGAAGCATCTTCATCCGGGCCATAACATCAATCGACAGAGAAGTGGGGCCCGGTGCTCGTCGCAGGTCGTCAGGGAAGTCCTTGCCGGTCATAAGAGCAAGCAGGGTGATCAGGCCGCCGCAGCATATCGGTGAGCGAGCGCCCACCGATACAATGTTGCGGTCCAAAAACCAAGCCGCGACATCAATCACGACGGCGGGGACAAGCTCATCGCCATCCCTAGATAGAGCTCTGGGACGTGTCATCGCGTAGAGCATGTAGAGCTCCGACGTAGACATCGTGCCCGGCTCATATCTGGCCAAAAAGGTCGTCGCCGTAAGGCGCTGAGCTATACGTAGGCAGGGATGGACAATGGCCGAGGCCTTGGCCCTACTAGGGTCAAAGGCAGCGTGGAGACCCGTAATCCGGGCCCAGAAGGCACCGGCGTCGAAGGAAGGTGGGGGGATATGGGTGGGGGCGTAACCTCGATCGGCCCCGGGGACATCGGGCCACGAGAAAAATGCTCTCATCATACCGAGAGTGACCTGGCACTCCCGGTCCATGAACCGAAACGAGCATCCCTCGTCGGTCCGGACGATCGAACTAAGTACCTCAAGTGTCGGACGGACAAACGTGTCCGCCGACACCTGCAAGAAATCTCGCCAACCCACGTTGTCGTACAACGTGAGCATCCCCTCTAGTACCCCCAGGCGTCCTAGGTCGGCAAGGTGTGCAAACCTGGAGGGTACGATCGAGCGCTGGGAGATACGCTCGAAAGCGACGCGGTGTGCGTCGTTCCGGAACGTGATCCCCAGCGGCCCGATCAGTGGAGCCGGAGGTGGTGGCTGTGGAGCGACAGGGAGCAGCTGTGTGGGGTGTGCGGGCTGTGCGGGCTCTGCAGGCTGTGCGGGGTGTGTGGGGCCTGCAGGCTGTGCTGGGTGGACGGTGTGTGTGGGAGAAGGCGGAGGAGAGTCCTCCAACTCGTGGGAGGGGCCGGCATCATCCGACCGCTTCCGCTTGGCGGAAGCTCTCTTCGACCGCGGCCGTGTCCGGGGCGGCATATCGGCCCCGAGCGCGCGTCGAAAAACGTGAAAAGTGCGGCATGTGCAAAATAAAGGAAAGAGTATACCCCGACATGCCGCGAGTGAAAAATAATGGAAGCGTGCGAAGACAGCGCCTCCGCGAAGCCCGAATCAGTCCCTAGAAGCTCCCCTGGGCTCCCCTAAGCTCCCAGAAATAATCTGCGCATGAAATGGAGATATCAGCGGGTAATATTCAAAACATATGGAGCATTAGGGGTATAATAGATAGATATAGAAATTAATTTGCGTTTGGGGGTCGTTTAACACATGGATCCTCGAAAAATACACAAAAAGAGGAGAAAAAGGCGAAATAGGCGATACCGGAGGTGGTCGGAGCGGTGGCCGCCGGCGGCGACTCGGGCGAGGCGCGGCGGGTGCTCGGCCGGCGGTGGCTGGCCGAGCGGCGGCGCGGCGGCGGCGGTCGGGCGAGTGGGAGCACGAGCGAGGGGAAACGGGCGAGGGAGCTGAACAGTCGGGGCGGTTTTGATTTTTTACGTTTCGAAAAACGTGCCCCCCCCCTCGGCCCTTTATATAGCAAAAGTTACGACTCGGCTGAGTGACTGGGTCACTCGGCTGAGTGAGATCAATAGAAAATTCCTCCCCGCTATCGCTTCGGCCGAGTGGCCTTGCCAGCCTCGGCCGAGTGGAGTAAGTCCATTCGGCCGAGTGGCTCAAGCTACTCGGCAAGGCTCGCCCTAGGAGCGTATCCGTTTTACTCGGCTGAGTGAATATATATACTCGGCCGAGTAGCAGTTATACTAAAATCAGGAAAATAAACAGAGAGTTGAGTACATCAGACTTCCCTCGTTCGTGAGCGGCTCGGCCGGACGAACTTATGTACTCGGCCGAGTGACTAGTATACTCGGCCGAGTGAGCCTTGTGTTCTGCTGTTTGTCTTCGTTTGGGCTCTAAACTCCGTCTTTCTTCCTCCAGTCGATTTCATCTTCCTCCTAAGCATCGAGCACCTTCCTGGGGCACTCCTCGTCGTCTCGTTCATCCTCCTCGTGATGGATTTACCTATCTCCTCTCCTGCCAAGAAAAATAGGACCCATTATCACAAAATTTTTGGGCGAACGACTCGAAACACTAAAAATTTCTAAAACAAAAATAAAAGAAAAATGAAAATAAAGCAATAACCGTTGGGTTGCCTCCCGACAAGCGCTCGTTTAAGGTCGTGAGCTCGACCCCCTATGATTTTCAATTAATGCGGGATGTTTGGTGCATATGAGATGCACCCATCAAACTTTCCGGGGAGAACGCTTGGGTTCGAAAGTGGCGGCGGCGTGTTCTCCCTCGGCGGTCTCCCGTCTCGAATAGTGTCGGGGGGAGGCTCCCCCAAGCTAGCATTTGCTCCGGTCAACGGCTTCACCGGTGATGCCGATTTCCGTATCGGCGGAGCTTTCTTCGGAGACTTCAATTTCGAGAGCTTGCAGAGCTCTCGAATCCTTGCGACATCAGCATCGCCTTCATCATTTTCAGCGGAGAGGTCAGGGAAATCATCTATCTTCTCATCTCGGCCTAAATCCGGGCCTTCCTCGAATTCCTCATCGAAAAGAGCACCAATCGAGTGGGGGATTGCTTCCTCTATTACCTCATCAAGGAGGCCCAAAAGATCATCCAGCCGTCCCTTAAGCAAATATATTCTATTGGTTTCGCCCGTCGGGACTCCCTCGGAATAGTGTTTGAGCCTCTGACCATTTACTTTGAATGTGGAACCGTCCTTGCTTTCCAACTCGAAAGCTCCTCCTGGTTGTATGTGCTTGATGGTGAAAGGTTCGGACCAACGTGACCTCAACTTACCAGGAAATAGTCGGAGCCGGGAATTATAGAGCAAGACCTTGTCTCCCACCTTGAAGTCTGTGACGGTTATGCGGGCATCGTGGAGAATCTTGGTCCTTTCTTTGTAAATTCTCGAGCTCTCGTAGGCGTCTCTCCTTATTTCATCAAGTTCGTTGATGTCCAAGAGTCGCCTCACCGCCGCACTCTTGTAGTCGTAGTTAAAGGTCTTGATGGCCTAATATGCGCGGTGTTCCAACTCTACCGGCAAGTGGCAAGCCTTCCCATAAACTAGTCTGAACGGTGTGGTACCGATGGGAGTGCGCAAGGCCGTGCGATATGCCCATAGAGCATCGTTTAGCTTCATTGACCAATCCTTTCTAGACCGATCCACGGTCTTCTCAAGAATTTGCTTGATCTCTCTATTTGAGACTTCCATTTGGCCGCTTGTCTGGGGGTGATATGCCATGCCAACTCTATGGTTTACTCCGTACTTCTTTAGCATGGCTTCAAACTTGTTCTCTATGAAGTGGCTCCCCCCGTCGCTTATCAAGGTACGAGGCACTCCGAAGCGCGGGAAGATTTTTTGCTTGAAGAACTTGGAGACGACCCTTGCATCATTAGTAGGGGTGGCGATTGCTTCCACCCATTTGGAGACATAGTCGACGGCCAATAGGATGTATTTGTTGCAATTGCTCGACGGAAATGGTCCCATGAAGTCTACTCCCCAACAATCAAAAAGCTCAATTTCTTGGATGGGCCTCATTGGCATCTCATTGCGCTTGGAGATATTCCCGGTCCGTTGGCATCTATCGCACCCCTTTACAAAGTCGTGGGTGTCTTTAAACATTGTCGGCCAGAAGAACCCGCTCTGCAAAATCTTAGCGGTAGTTTTAGAGGCGGCATGATGTCCTCTGCATGGTAGACCGTGGCAATGCAAAATGATGGATGTCGCCTCCTCTTTAGAAACACACCTCCGAATGACGCTATCCTTGCATATCTTGAAGAGGTATGGATCTTCCCAGAAATAGCTACGGACTTCATGAAGAAATCTCCTCTTTTGATGCGTGGGCATCCCATGCGGTTTAATTCCACAAGCCAAGTAGTTGATGAAGTCCGCGTACCAAGGGACCTCTCCGGTCCTTATGGCATATAGCCTCTCATCCACGAATGTGTCGTCGATAGGCAAACTCTCATCCTCCTTGTCGCGAATGAGCCTAGATAAATGATCCGCCACGACATTGTCCGTACCCTTCTTGTCTCTGATCTCTAAGTCGAATTCTTGCAACAAGAGTATCCACCTAATCAACCGAGGTTTGGCCTCCTTCTTGTTTAAAAGATACTTCAATGCCGCATGGTCGGTGTGGACAATCACCTTGGAACCGAGGAGGTAGGAGCGAAACTTCTCTATGGAATAGACGACCGCTAGAAGCTCTTTCTTGGTAGTTGTGTAGTTTTTCTGCGCGTCATCCAATGTCTTGCTCGCATAGTATATCGCATGAAGCTTCTTATCTTTTCTTTGTCCCAACACCGCTCCAATGGCTTGGTCACTAGCATCACACATTAGCTCAAAAGGAAGGCTCCAATCCGGTGGTTGTATGATGGGCACGGAGACTAGTGCTTCCTTCAAGGTGTTGAAGGCTTGCAAGCATTCTCCTGAAAAAAACAAAAGGAATATCTTTAGCGAGCAAGGAAGTAAGCGGTCGGGCAATCGAGGCGAAATCCTTGATGAAGCGGCGGTAAAACCCCGCGTGACCAAGAAAGCCTCTAATGCCCTTGACATTAATAGGAGGAGGGAGTTTCTTGATTACCTCAATCTTTGCTTTATCTACCTCAATTCCTCTCGAAGAGACAAGGTGTCCGAGAACTATACCTTCCGTGACCATGAAGTGACACTTCTCCCAATTGAGAGTGAGATTGTTTTGTTGGCACCTTTTTAGGACTTTAGTAAGATTTTCCAAGCAAGAGTCAAACTCACTTCCATAAACCGAGAAATCATCCATAAAAACTTCCATAATATTTTCAATGTAATCGGAAAATATGGATGTCATACATCTCTGAAAGGTGGCGGGGGCATTACAAAGGCCAAACGGCATCCTACGGTAGGCATAGGTGCCATAGGGACACGTGAAAGTTGTCTTCTCTTGGTCATCTTCGTGCAAAGGGATTTGGAAGAATCCCGAATACCCATCTAGATAGCAAAAGTATTTATGTTTTGCAAGGCGTTCAAGCATTTGATCAATGAAGGGCAATGGGTAATGGTCCTTTCGGGTGGCTTTATTGAGTTTCCTATAGTCAATGCACATTCGCCATCCCGTGACGGTGCGTGTAGATATGGGCTCACCTTTTTCATTTTTTATGACTGTCATCCCCCCTTTCTTGGGGACGACGTGAACGGGGCTAACCCACCTACTGTCGGAGATAGGATAAATAATACCGGCGTCTAGCAATTTTAGGATTTCCTTTTTAACCACCTCCTTCATGTTCGGGTTTAACCGCCTTTGAGGCTCTATGGAGGTGGCATCGGTATCCTCCAAATGGATCCTATGCGTGCAAAGCCTAGGGCTTATCCCTTTTAGATCGGAGATAGTGTATCCCAGGACATCTTTGTGGCTCCTAAGAACGTCTAGGAGTTTTTCAAGTTGATCGTGCGTGAGGTGGGAATTGACTATCACCGGGAAAGTTAATTTATTACCCAAAAAAGCATACCTTTGATTCGGAGGTAATTGTTTAAGTTCTACCTCAGGAGGCGCTGCTCCTTCCACTTCATCAGCTCGCATGAGTTTGGCTTTTTCCTTGTCATCCGGGTTTAGCTCATGTTCAGGTGGTGCGCTCTCTTGTGACGAGTCAGACTCACTACTTAGTGAGGACGGTACATCGAAATAGGCGCTCTCCGATTCTGCGCTAGCATCGTTTGAACCTTCATCCTGTTCCGGTTCGTGCCTGGAATCAAGAAACACATCAGACGATTCATAAAAGCAAGAGTGAGCGTCATAGAGTGCAACTCCCTGAATGTCGGTTTGCTCGAAGGATTCTTCGGGAGTATAGTGTTCTTCGACATTTGTTCTACCGTCTTCGAAATATAATTTGTCGTCGATCACGTCAACTCTAACACTGCCCCGATAGTCCCCTCCGGGGAGATCTGCTCCATCACGAAACTAGCAAACAGTTGTTCGTCGGGGTCCTTGACATCGATAGCGAAAGCTCCGGTAGCGTGGACCTCGTCGACAAGCTCCTTAAGGAGGTCTGTGAAGGAGTCATAGTCTTCCTGACTGAGTTCTATTGTTGGCATTGCATCATCCAATCTCCCTGTTAAGATCTTATGCAAAATACAGGAAGAATATGCAAATAGGGCTGCGAACAAAGTTACAACAAGGTCTAGAAGAAAGTAAAGAAAGAGAGAAAGAAGAAGTAACCGGGTGGTCGATGACGAACACCGTCAAAATGCTGTCCCCGGCAACGGCGCCAAGAACTTGATCGCTCCGGGATGTAACCCAAAGAACGGTTGTAGTTTTACCGCAAGCGCACGGTATAGCGGCGAGCGGGTTATCGAACACAGGGAGGACGAATGACCGTGCTTGTTCCAATCAACCTGGCTATTTAAGAAGAGAGAAATTTGCCTTCGGTGATCCTGTCACAATCATCAGACAAATTGTGGAAATATCAAATCAAATAAAGAACGTCTAGGGAATGGGGAATTCCCGCTACTCACCGTATTTCGTAAATGTGGTTCGTCGGTATCAAAATTGCTAGAATAAGATTTTGGATGAACTATTTGCAACTGAATGTAGAACCAAGCTCACGCTCTCGCGTTGTTGCTGGTCTATAGCTATCCTAGGTTTGGGTCCAATCTCTTGCAAACCCTAGCCTAGGGAAGCTAGCATTGGGATCAACATCATCGTTCAATCGCGCACCGAGCCCAATCTCTTGCAAACTCGGCCCGCGACCTAGGTTGGGATAGTTCCTACCCGTCCAATCTCTTGCAAACAGGTATCGGCACGGAATTGCAACCGGAAACCCTAGTATCGGTCCAATCTCTTACAAACCGATACTTCGGAAATTCGATTCCAACCCTATTCAGATTTCTAGGGTTTCCTACCGAATTGGGATCCAATCTCTTGCAAATCCCAATCGGTATGAACTCCTAGCTATCCGTAGTAAATCGATCCCAAACTAATCCCTAAACAACAATTCTAGCAAAATCTCTACTAATTCATCACAAATATGAAATTAGGCTTGTAGGGTTCATCCCCACGCCCCAAGACGCGGAGACTACTCACAATTCATAGCAAGATCACAAAAATAATCAATGAAATAAGCAATAGAATTCATCACAATATTGAGATATGCAATAAAAATAGAATTTTTAGAGAGGAGAAAACACAAACCAATGGAGTTCTTCAAATAATTCAACAAAAATCAACTTTTGTCTCCTCTCTAATCACAAGAATAAAGCTAAAAAGTTAATCTAAAAAGCTGCAAAAATCTAAGGCAAAAGCTCTCTAAAACTAGGGTAAAAACAGGGGTTAAATACCCCCCAAAATCGTCCAAAAACTGTGACCAAAATACCCCTGCGCAGCCTGAAATCCGCAATTTTCGCTACAGGCAGCGTGTCGCACTCGGCCGAGTGACAAAAGTCGCTCGGCCGAGTGAGAAACCCTGTAATTTTCCAGTAAGTCTTGATCTTCAGGGGTCTTCACTTCAGGGGTGGCTCGGCCGAGTGAGTTGTCGTCACTCGGCCGATGGCTTCTTGGTACTCGGGCGGTCGGGATTATACACTCGGCCGAGTGGGTCTTCTGAAGCTCAGGCAGCCGAAAAACAGTAACTTGGCGATTTTTGAATGGCTTCGTCTGGGCGCCACTCGGGCGGACGGGATGTCGTCACTCGGCCGATGTGGTCTCCGTCGCTCGGCCGAATGCGCGTATGAATCGTGTCCGATCTGGTCGGCCGAGCGGTGTCTCGCTGGTCGGCCGAGTGGCTCCTCCACTTGGCCGAGTGGGACACCAAAAAATGCCCAATCAGCTTGTTTTGGCCTCCTTGTCACTCCTGCGACGTCTGTTCTTCTTCCGCTCCTCTCCAACAGCGAAATACCCCTTGGTGAGGTCGTCGGTGACCCTCTGGAGTAAGTGCATCTCGAGATCACTCCGAATCGCACCAAATCACCTGAAATGCGACAAAAACAACAAATCGTGAAAAGCATCGCAATATCGTCGATATATCATGAAAAACATGATTTGGGCGATCTAAATGGCATGCAAACATGCGGGAAAAAAGTGTAAAATAAGGAGTGATCAGACACCCCTTTTGGATCAATGGCCCTGGGGTGATATTGAGTCACCCATCCCTTTGGTCGGCCTGATCCCCGCGGAGTTTGGACGAGTTTTGCTACTCAATCAACTTTCGTCTCGCTCCTCAGGGCCTGTACGGGGTGATCCTTACCAACCTTCCTTCGTCATTGGAAGGGAAGAGTCGGCCTTGTTGGATTTTGGGACGACTGCTCGATTAGTGGAGAACTCGATCCTCCCTACGGACCTATAGTTCTTTCAGAGGTTGGACCTCGAAGGGGTGGCCAACTCTTTGTGGGGAGCGGATATCAGGTACGTTGTCTGCCTTCTGTTTATTGACGCACGATTTAGCCGTTCCTGACTAATCTTTTTTGCATATGTCCGCTCTTGGCGTCGTGTTGCATCGTCAGGTCGTCGACTTGATCGAAGGAGGTCGACAGGTGGCAGACGCTGAGCACAAGGCATTCAAGCTCGAGGCTTGGACGAGGAAGGCGGAGGAGGACTTTGAGAAAGCACTCGTAGCTAAGGTGGAGGCCGAGTGGGTGGCTATAGAGGCTAAGAATAGACTCTCGTCCATGTCGGACCTCCGCAAGTCCGTCGAGCTTCAGTGGAGGATGGAGAAGGCTCAGCTTGAGGCAGACCTCGACCCTTTTAAAAGGGAAGCGGTGGAGCTCCGAGCCAAAGCTTCCTACTCTGAGAGATGGGCGGAGGCTTGCAAGGCGGAGGCTGCTGAGTTTCAGACCAAAGTCACCGAGCTCGAGGAGGCGGCCGCGAGGGAGAAGGCAGAGCTCATAGCAAGGTTCACAAAGTCGATGGAAGCTTTCCACAATGTCTTTGTACCCAGAGGCACTCCTCCTCCTTCCTAGGCCGACAGGCCTTAGCTTAGGCTTTTTGCAATCTTTTTGTTTTTACTCCTTTTTTTCTTTTGAAATGAAAATAATAAAAACTTTTGCAACTTTGGTGTACTTTTGCAACTTTCACGTTTACATTTACTTGAACATATGCATGTGTATGGCCCCTCAATGACTCAACTTCCAATTTCATAGAAATCGATGATAAATTTGGTCGTTGATAAGTTAAGCGCATTCAATCGATGAATACAATATTTTAAACCATAAACCACGATGCATTTGGTAGCAAGGGGCCATGCCCCTTCGACTTAGAGCCAACAAAATTCGGGGATTATTCAGTAGCGAGGGGCGAGGCCCCTTCGGCTTATCGCCGACGACTGTCGAGAATCGTTCAGTGGCGAGGAATGATCCGACGACTTACGGATGATGTCTAGAGTCGTTTGGTGGCGAGAGGCAAGGCCCATTCGACTTTCAGTCGACGACGGTCGTGGGTCATTCAATGGCAAGGGGTGATCCTTTGGCTTACGGTTGGCGACTAGGGTCGTTCGGTGGCAAGGGGCGAGGCCCCTTCGACTTACGGCCGACAACTGTCATGGGTCGTTCAATGGTGAGGGGTGATCCCTCTGCTTACGGTTGATGACTAGGGTCGTTCGGTGGTGAGGGAGAGACCCCTTCGACTTATGGCCGACGACTGTCATGGGTCGTTCAGTGGAAAGGGGTGATCCATCGACTTACGTCTTACGACTAGGGTCGTTCGGTGGCGAGGGGGCGAGACCCCTTCGACTGATGGCCGACGACTGTTGTGGGTTGTTCAGTGGCAAGGGGTGATCCCTCAGCTTAAGGCTGATGACTAGGGTTAGAAATCATCAGACAGATATTGAAAAACGATCGACTTTGCATTTACCATGAATCGACATAAGATAAAAGACAAAGATAAGTTTCGATCATTTAGTGCATTTACTGTTGGGGTTTTGGCGGACCCCCAGAGCTCGGATCCGTATCCGTCCTAAGTCGGACGGACCACGGAGGCACAAAAGCGCAGCGGAAAAACAGAAATCATATTTCTACACTAGCTAAACTATTTAGCTAGGCTCTGGGGAGCCAGAACCTAGCCCGATCTATGCCGACTTGGAGTGGGTCTGACCACTCCAAGAAGGATCTACACTAAGCGACTAATTAAAAATTACGCTAAAAAACGCTTAACAACATACCCGGAATCTTGGCCCTGGAGCAGGCAAGATGTACCGCACCGTCTTGAGAAGCTCCTCGTAGCCGAGCCGCGTTGACCCGATCTCCCTGAGCCGCCTCGCACCCTCGCACCGATCCGCCCGAGCCGCTTTCGCCTCCGAGCCGATCACACGCGGTAGAAAGTTTCACTTGAGAAGAACCCGCGTCTTAGACGTCCGGATCAGATCCAAACCCCCTTCGTAGTCGTGCTAGGACTACTCCGGAGAATAAGAAAATTTGAGAGAGAGATTTAGTCGCCGATCGAGCCTGCTCTAAAATTCTGGAGCTACTCGATCGTTGACTGGTGTGTTTTTCAACGAGGAGAGTGCACCCCTATTTATATAGGGAGTGAGCACTCACCCTCTTGTTGCGGGCAATGTGGGACAATCCACATGAAGAGAAAAATTGAATTAAGTCATTTGGCTTAATTTCAATTTTAAAGTTAGCCTTTCACAAAGTCAAACTTTAACTAATTAATTCTCCTCGCATACTAAACTTCAGACACCAAACAAGCTATCAATCAGAAAAGCTTGGAATGGTGATCGCGTAGGAACTGACGGTGATGAATTTCGACTTCGTTTGACCCCTCAAACAATTGCTCAAAGTTTAGCAATTCTCACAAAATTCGTAGCCGTCATTAGGGGTTTCAAAAAAAACCTAATTGACTTAAGTTGCGGGCGCGCCCGCTAGACTTAGCGGGCGCGCCCGCCCAAGGGGGGCAAGGGCGGGCCGCCCGCCCGCTGCTGCAGCGGGCGGGCGCCCGCTGTAGCAGCGGGCCGTGCCCGCTGCATCAGCGGGCGCTGGCCCGCTGTGCAGCGGGCCACGCCCGCTGTGCAGCGGGTGCCCGCCCGCTGTACACAACGGGCCATGCCCGCTGCTGCAGCGGGTCACGCCCGTTTGCCTTTGCACATGGGCCTCTTGGCCCAGTGGGTCTAACCCACTTCCCCTTGGACTCTTTCTGCGTTTCTGGGCTCGTTTGAGCTCCGATTTGGACGCGGTTTGAACCTGTGTTTAGACCGGGACGATCCCGTCATCCAGGTAACCTTTTCCAACAAGTTTGTTCCTACTAAATTCGTTGTAACTAATTTACAACACGTTTAGTCAAAGTTAGCATCTAATGCAACGTTGTGTCCCTATTGCTAATGCGACTAACTTTCACAACTTAACTTGTGAATATCATCAAATGACATTTCTCTCTATTCTATATTCCTATTACTAAGAGACGAGCACTACTCGGTGTGAGACCCTACAGCCTGACCTTACTACAGGTTGGGGCTCGAAACCCCTAGACGACGGTCACTACGAGCAGTAGCTGTCGTCCCTGTTTCAGAGTCATCATAACGTGATTGACCCTTTGACAAAAGTGTCATAGGGTTTGCATTGGCTGTGTCAGAGATGAATTCCGTTAGCTAAAATCCCTTCGTCAAGACTGTGTTTGATGTTGGCCTAGGGTATGGTTTTCTGTCAACCCTATTAGACAACATTGGTCAGTATACGGCGGTCTTTATTGTATACACGTTGTACAACTTGCAACGTACCCCGGCCGAGGATTAACATAAAGACCGTACTGAGCCTATAACCCTAACTTCCCTTTAATGGAAGTGACGAATCCCATCTTAGTCACTTACTCATCTTGAGAGCTTCAGGTGCAACCCAACCTAAGATCTTTCAACAGGACTGGTCCTCGAAGCTAGATCATGGGTCTAAGCTACACCGTCCGCTCACAGGTGGGTACAGATGACTTCAGGTCTTAAGTATCAACTAACCTATCATCACCCTAGAGTTATTAAAGACAGATCATTAAAGTTAACCATTTAATAACTCTAACTTGGTCGTTCAGTGAACTCATTCTCCAATGAGCACCTGTGTCTCGTCTCCGACTTCGCTAAGTCGAATGACTATGAGATCATCATTACCCGAAGGTAAGACGAAGACACAGTGATCTATCCGATGTGTCGATATCCAGTTCTCGACACATCTATGATCACGAACCGTTTAAGACCTACGTTTCTATTCGGTCGCTTACTTACTCATAATCGAGATCTCATCCAGATATGTAAGGACCTAACTATAAGTCTATGGATATTATCTAAGTATATTAAAACAAATATTTTTATACCTAGAATAATACGTACCATGTACGGTATGAACAAGACGTATAATCAAGATAAATTGCCTTATGTGCATATATCTTCCTACATCTCACACTTGCACTTAGGCTATTTATCTCGGTATCTCATACCGTTATAGCATATCAGTCACTTTGACTTTCGATATGACAAACCTAAGAATGGTTCTACTAATAAGTATCTACAACGAATTTTAATGGATTGAAATTACATCTCTTGATCACACAGGGTTGATCCTTTGGAAAAATGATCTGGATCAATTTTCCTAACTTTGTATAGCTAACAGTTAGCTTATACGATTTAGATATGGGGTCTAACATTTCCGTAAGTCAGTTCTAGCTCACTCCACTTTATTGTGTCAATATGTCAAGTACATATTTGACACCCTAAGTCTCTATATATATACTATTAAATCAAAACAATTTTGACTTAATGATTTATATAGAAGATTCATTAAAGTGAAAAATCCTTTTTACTTAGTCCGAAAAACGGAACTAAGTATATGAGCTCGCTCCCACTGACTTTAAGAATTACCTGGTCAAATTTCTTTAACATAATATCTAAATCATATTTAGATTTATGTGCAAAATATAACCTTTTGGTAAGTGCCTCAGATGGAATGTACAAGTGTCAGATTCGGTTTGACGAATGAGTCAAGACAAGATCGTTTTAAGGAATCTTGACATTGACTCGTTCAATCAAAACGTACTACACTGTACATATTCCTTTAACCACATTTAGTATTAACTCTTTTAATAACTGAATGCAGATAATCGAGAATTAATCTTGATATGCGTATTATTGTGATCGCTCACAATTTATACGCCCCCTGGAACATATACTTAACTACTGATTGACTTCTAACATTTAGTCAGCTCCAAAATCAATATTATCGAAGCTATACACCATTATTCGAAAATATACGCAACCATCACAGAAAAGCCACATCCACAGAATTTAAGCCAATTCAATTTCAATTGCAACAAACGAGACATCCATTCCAAAACAACGGGTTCATAAAAGGAACCTTAATTTGTTTATCAAAAATAAACCTTGAGTGCAAAGCACTCATTCATTGTTTTCGATCCTTAAAGATGATACATTTTATTCAAATAAGAAAAATATCATCTCCATCACGATCAACGTCTCCAGAAGTCTTTGAGCGGTCCCAGCAGCAACTGTTGCTTTAATTACCGACCGATCTCCGTGCTTCTCTAATCTCCAGTTCTTATCAGCCACCTGTATACAGTACACAGATGTCTATAAGTATCTCATACTTTATGAATGGAAATAATTGCATTTAATTGAATTTTAATTTGTACCTGAGGTGGAGGCATCAGTATGCCCCTTCTTCTTCTCTGCAAGATAGATCTTGCAGTTCCTCTTCCAGTGGCCAATCTTGTGGCAATGGAAGCACTCAGATTTCGACGGGGCCCCTTTGTTCTTCTTCTTCCCATTCTTAGCCTTCGCAGGTTGTGGGACCTGCCTCTTCTTTCCTTTGCCTTTCGGCTGGTCGGAAGTAGCAGAGCCAACAACCAGTGCAGCCGGCTTCTTATGAATCTCCTCAAACTGCCGGAGCATATTGAGGAGACCCGGAAGATCTGTCTCAAGGCTGTTCATTATAAAGCCAGTTATAAAAGGCTTGAAATCGGGAGTCAAAGACTTTAGGATAATGTCCGTGGACATTTCATTGTCCAGGACAAATCCTAACTGGGCGGCGTCCTCCACGTACCCGATCATCTTGATGACATGATCTTGTACGGGTTCTGTCCCCATCTTGGTGCCCCAGAGGTTGCTAGTGGCCTCGAACTTGGCAGCTCTTGATCGCTTGCCATACAACTCTTGTGCGTTGAGGAGCATGCTTTGAACATCCATATGTTCATGCTTCCTCTGCAACTCGTTGGTCATCGAAGCCAGAGTAAGGCACCTGGCCTTCTCTGCATCCCTCTGGTACAATTTGTAGGCTTCCTTTTCCTCGTGGGTCGAATCTTCATCCGGCTTATCTGGAGCGTCCTCGAACAGTACGTATCCTATTCCGGCTAGGGAAAGGACCAACTTGATGTTCCTAAGCCAGTCTTTGTAGTTGGTTCCATCCAGCACGTTCTTTTCAACCATGTATCTAAGTCCCGAATCCATTCTGTATTTTATAGATACTATAGTTAGTAAATGTTCGTAGTATAGTTTTAATGGTTTTAATAAAACTATATTCTCCCACTAAATTTATTTAAAGCCATAATAATAAACAATTTATTATAAAATAATATTTGTGAGAGAGGGATCCGACTACCCTGAGTCTGACAACCTTGAGTGTATCTCAACAAGTTGTCCGACTCTGCAGTCGGTAGACGAACTCGTCGTCAATCATATTTACTATGATTCCCTATCGATTTTTACCCCTAGTCATTTGTGATCATGAGTGTGCTCAACCGGATCACAATGTCTAGCCTAGTCGGACCCTTGTCTTCGTGTCTAGCCTGACTTGCCCCTTTGCTCGGTGTATGCACGACGCGCCGGTTTGGGTCAGGTCTTAGACTACATTCTTGGTTAGACCTACGCCGAAGCTCGAGGGATGAGACAACGGTTTCAGTCAGGTTAAGATGTCAATCAAGAAATCGGTTTCTATAAGATTGACATGTCATGGCTTGAGTGTAGCTCAACAACCGGAACATGTTTCTTACAGTTGCCAACTCCTAAAACAAGGAGGGCTACGATTTATCTTGAACAAGATTATTATCGTATTGACTTAGGTATAGTCGATGGACTTACATAGTCATGAATCGACTCCTTGCGGTCCAGCGGACGCGGCCAGGGAATTGACTAAGCCAGGACCACTTGTTACCCAGTCTAGCTAGGTTGGTCCAAAAACTTTAGCCAAGCACATTGACCGACATCATGATCCATTGAAGGAGTTGTCATCAATCTTATGTTTTCCAAACAACTAAATGGCTTTTAATTTAGAGAACTAGTTAATCCTTATCAACTAGTGGATCCTAAAATTCAAAATTTTTCAGATTGGTTGAACATCTTTTATTAAGTCCTTATCAACTATAAGGTTCTACGTTCAACTTACTACCCCAATCTTATTAGGATTTTAATAAAACAATTCAACATTTTGAAAATCATTATTTAAACGATTTAATGAAATGATTTACAAACAAGGGGACTACCCTAATCAGGTATTAGGTTCAATGTTGTTTTGTTTTATTAAACATAACATGTCACTATCATGTTTTAATGGCTAACCTAACAAGGTTTGTGTATACGTTATACAACATGAAACGAAAACTAACTTTATCCGCATAAAAGAAAGTTTCATTTTTAGTGACATATAAAAGGTATTTGCAAGTTTTAAAAATTATCTATATAATACAAACATGCAAATCTAAATTTTAACACTTAAAATCAAAGATTAAAAAATTTTAAAGTCTTCATAAAATTTTATCGCATAAAACTAGGTTGTTCAAAATTATCTAATAATTTTAAACCTAGGCCTTAAAAATATTAACCTTACTTCTAAAATTAAAATGTCACAAAATAATTTTAGAAACCTATATGTAACAAAAAGAAAATAATTTATGCTTCATCTCATGAAATAAAATCATTTCTATACTTACATATATTTAAAATAATTTTAAAACTCTTTTTAAAAATTTTAGAAATCACTTAGAAGCTTTCAAATAAAGTTTTAAAAGATTTCTAACTTTATGTAACTAAAGAAAAATTCTTAAATTTCAAAAATAAAATTTTTCTAAAGATTACATAAACATTAAATACTCTTTTAAAATTTTTAATGTCTCATAAAAATTTAATAAAGTATTTAAAATAAAAGAGACTACCTTTAGATTTATCGCATAAAAATAATTTTGTCCCAAAAATAATTTTCCGTGTTGCAACAAATTAATTTTTGAAACACAAAATATTTTCAAAACTAATTTAACATAAAGCTAAAAGGTTTTGAACATGCAGGCTAAGCATTTTTAACTATTTAAAAGTCGCTATAGTAGATCTATAGCATAACCGTGGCTCTGATACCACTGTTGGGGTTTTGGCGGACCCCCAGAGCTCGGATCCGTATCCGTCCTAAGTCGGACGGACCACGGAGGCACAAAAGCGCAGCGGAAAAACAGAAATCATATTTCTACACTAGCTAAACTATTTAGCTAGGCTCTGGGGAGCTAGAACCTAGCCCGATCTATGCCGACTTGGAGTGGGTCTGACCACTCCAAGAAGGATCTACACTAAGCGACTAATTAAAAATTACGCTAAAAAACGCTTAACCACATACCCGGAATCTTGGCCCTGGAGCAGGCAAGATGTACCGCACCGTCTTGAGAAGCTCCTCGTAGCCGAGCCGCGTTGACCCGATCTCCCTGAGTCGCCTCGCACCCTCGCACCGATCCGCCCGAGCCGCTTTCGCCTCCGAGCCGATCACACGCGGTAGAAAGTTTCACTTGAGAAGAACCCGTGTCTTAGACGTCCGGATCAGATCCAAACCCCCTTCGTAGTCGTGCTAGGACTACTCCGGAGAATAGGAAAATTAGAGAGAGAGATTTAGTCGCCGATCGAGCCTGCTCTAAAATTCTGGAGCTACTCGATCGTTGACTGGTGTGTTTTTCAACGAGGAGAGTGCACCCCTATTTATATAGGGAGTGAGCACTCACCCTCTTGTTGCAGGCAATGTGGGACAATCCACATGAAGAGAAAAATTGAATTAAGTCATTTGGCTTAATTTCAATTTTAAAGTTAGCCTTTCACAAAGTCAAACTTTAACTAATTAATTCTCCTCGCATACTAAACTTCAGACACCAAACAAGCTATCAATCAGAAAAGCTTGGAATGGTGATCGCGTAGGAACTGACGGTGATGAATTTCGACTTCGTTTGACTCCTCAAACAATTGCTCAAAGTTTAGCAATTCTCACAAAATTCGTAGCCGTCATTAGGGGTTTCAAAAAAAACCTAATTGACTTAAGTTGCGGGCACGCCCGCTAGACTTAGCGGGCGCGCCCGCCCAAGGGGGGCAAGGGCGGGCCGCCCGCCCGCTGCTGCAGCGGGCGGGCGCCCGCTGCAACAGCGGGCGCGGGCCCGCTGTGCAGCGGGCCACGCCCGCTGTGCAGCGGGTGCCCGCCCGCTGTACACAGCGGGCCATGCCCGCTGCTGCAGCGGGTCACGCCCGTTTGCCTTGGCACATGGGCCTCTTGGCCCAGTGGGTCTAACCCACTTCCCCTTGGACTCTTTCTGCGTTTCTGGGCTCGTTTGAGCTCCGATTTGGACGCGGTTTGAACCTGTGTTTAGACCGGGACGATCCCGTCATCCAGGTAACCTTTTCCAACAAGTTTGTTCCTACTAAATTTGTTGTAACTAATTTACAACACGTTTAGTCAAAGTTAGCATCTAATGCAACGTTGTGTCCCTATTGCTAATGCGACTAACTTTCACAACTTAACTTGTGAATATCATCAAATGACATTTCTCTCTATTCTATATTCCTATTACTAAGAGACGAGCACTACTCGGTGTGAGACCCTACAGCCTGACCTTACTACAGGTTGGGGCTCGAAACCCCTAGACGACGGTCACTACGAGCAGTAGCTGTCGTCCCTGTTTCAGAGTCATCATAACGTGATCGACCCTTTGACAAAAGTGTCATAGGGTTTGCATTGGCTGTGTCAGAGATGAATTCCGTTAGCTAAAATCCCTTCGTCAAGACTGTGTTTGATGTTGGCCTAGGGTATGGTTTTCTGTCAACCCTATTAGACAACATTGGTCAGTATACGGCGGTCTTTATTGTATACACGTTGTACAACTTGCAACGTAACCCGGCCGAGGATTAACATAAAGACCGTACTGAGCCTATAACACTAACTTCCCTTTAATGGAAGTGACGAATCCCATCTTAGTCACTTACTCATCTTGAGAGCTTCAGGTGCAACCCAACCTAAGATCTTTCAACAGGACTGGTCCTCGAAGCTAGATCATGGGTCTAAGCTACACCATCCGCTCACAGGTGGGTACAGATGACTTCAGGTCTTAAGGATCAACTAACCTATCATCACCCTAGAGTTATTAAAGACAGATCATTAAAGTTAACCATTTAATAACTCTAACTTGGTCGTTCAGTGAACTCATTCTCCAATGAGCACCTGTTTCTCGTCTCCGACTTCGCTAAGTCGAATGACTATGAGATCATCATTACCCGAAGGTAAGACGAAGACACAGTGATCTATCCGATGTGTCGATATCCAGTTCTCGACACATCTATGATCACGAACCGTTTAAGACCTACGTTTCTATTCGGTCGCTTACTTACTCATAATCGAGATCTCATCCAGATATGTAAGGACCTAACTATAAGTCTATGGATATTATCTAAGTATATTAAAACAAATCTTTTTATACCTAGAATAATACGTACCATGTACGGTATGAACAAGACGTATAATCAAGATAAATTGCCTTATGGGCATATATCTTCCTACATTTACCCTCACTGGTACAATCACTGACCGTACTTCCATAAATGTTGAGTGTTCCAAGGATGAGGTAGTTTTCTATCATCCAATGAAGCGAGCCGGTAAATGGCAGGACCGAGCACATCGATCACTGTGTAAGGTCATTCCCACTTTGCAGCGAGCTTTCCTTACTTGAGAATCTTGGGAGTGAAAGAAGCCTTATGCAGCACCAAGTCGCCTACACGAAAGCTGCATCCGCGAACCTTTGAGTTGAAATATCGAGCCATGTGTCCTTTTTGTTCTATGAGGGTCTCCAAAGTCCGTTTGCAGACCTCGTCGATCAATTGTAGCTTGATTTTGAGTCCTTCCGAGTTTCTTTCTTCGTCGTAGTACTGAAGACGAAGTGGTCATTCATTAACTTCCACTGGAACGACAGCTTCACATCCATAAGCCAGCATGAAAGGTGTTTCTCCCATCGAGGTTTTGTGTCGTTCTATACGACCATAGTATGTCGGGGATTTCTTCTGGCCAGGTTCCCTCGAGCCCAGTTATTCTCTTTAGAAGGGGTCCAAGGATGCATTTGTTAGCAGCCTCTGCCAATCCATTAGACTGTGAATGGGCGACAGAGGCGTAATGCAACTTGATCTTCAGCTCGGAGTAGAAATCTTTGAAGCCGACACTGTTGAATTGCGTCACGTTGTCCGTCACAATGGATTGTGAGATACCAAAATGATAGACAATGGATTTCCAGACGAAGCTCCGGGCTTCCTTCCAAGTGATTCGGTACAGGGGCTCTACCTCGATCCCCTTCGTAAAGTAGTCGATCGCCACTATTAGGAATTTTCGTTACCTGCTTGCTTGTTTGAACGAACCGAGGAGTTCCAATCCCCACTTGGCGAAGGGCACTATACTGACGATGGGGATGAGATCAGTTGGAGGGGCCGAGTTGATCCTTGAGAATTTTTGGCAAATCTGGCATTTTTGCACGTACTCGACGGCATCCTTGAACATCGTTGGCCAGAAGTAGCCTGGTCTTACGGCCTTCAATGCTATTTTTTTCCCCTGCAATGGTTCCCTCAATCGCCCTCATGGATTTCTTGGATCACATAGAGCGCTTCCTGCGGGGTTAAACATTTGAAGTAGGGAAAAACGTCATACCTGGTCCATCGCCTTTTGTACAATGAACCATCCAGTAGAGCGAGTTGGTACGCCTTCCATTCTAGCTTTCATGCCCCCAGCAGGTCGGTCGGTTTTTCCCCGTGCTCAGGTAACGGATTATAGGATTCATCCAAGTGATTCCTCGGTTGAGGCTTAGCAGTTCCTGCTCCAGCATGCTGGGGTGTGGTAGAAGTTGTACATACACTATTCGACCGAGTCCACTGGAGAGGATGATGCAAGCTTCGCAAGGGCGTCGGCTCGGTGATTCTTCGACCTTGGTACATGATGGATTTCTACTCGTCTGAATTTGGCGAGCTCTGCTTTAGCAACTTGCATGTAACTCTGCATTGTGTCTTCGCGGGCCTCGAAGCTTCTGTTTAGTTGGTGGACAACGAGGTTAGAATCTCTGATTAGTTGGACCACTTTTGCTCCAAGGGCCCGAGCCAATGGAGTCCATTGAAGGCCGCTTTGTACTCAGCACCATTATTTGTGGTTTGGAAATCGAAGCAGAAAGCGTACTCAAATATATTGTCCGCTGACGTTTGGACAGTTATTTTGGCCCCGCTCCCGGCTTGAGTGGACGAACTGTCAACTTGGACGATCCACGTTCCCTCGTCTTCAATTTCATCGGTTGACGAATTGAGACATGTCAAGGGTGAAGAGGTAGCATCGGGCTGCATGTTAGTAACATATACCTCTTCCTTTGGGCTGTCGTCGTAAGTGAGTTCGATAATGAATTCGACGAGAGCCTACCTTTTAATGGTGGTCCTCGGCTTGAACTGGATGTCGAATTCGCTCAGCTCGACTCCCCACTTCGTCATTCTCCCTGAACAATCCAGCCTCTTTAGGGTCTGTTCCAAGAGACTTTCGTGAGGACCAAGATGGTGTGCACTTGGAAGGACGGTCGCAACCTCCTCGCAGATTGGATTAGCACGAAAGACATCTTCTCTATCCTCGAGTAGTTTATCTCCGTGCCACGGAGAACTTGACTGGCGTAATAGATGGGCTGTTGCACTCCCCAGTCTTCTTTGACGAGCACCGAGCTTACGACCTCCATGGTAGCGGCCAGATAAATGATGAGTTGGTCATCTCTATCTGGCTTGGTGAGGAGTGGTGGGCTGCGAAGGTACTCCTTTAACTCGAAGAAGGCTTTCTTGCAGTCTGTGTCCCAATCAATGGCCCTCTTGCCATTCGAGGCGGATGTTATTGCCTTTCTTAGTACTTTGAAGAAAGGTAACGATCTCTCGGCTGACTTAGACAAGAACCTGCCCAAAGCAGCTATCCTCTCATTCAGTCTTTGGAGCCCTCTGATGGTCGAAGGCTCCTTCATCGTTACGATCGCCGCGATCTTGTCGGGGTTAGCAACGATCCCTCGGTTCGTCAGCATGAAACCGAGGAACTTCCCCGACCGAACCCTGAAGGTACATTTAACCGAGTTGGGCCAAAGGTTGTATCGTCGGATCTGTGCAAATATCTTTCGAAGATCTGCGATGTGATCCGTCGACTTCCTCGAGTTGACCAGCATGTCGTCAACGTAGACCTCGAGGTTCCGCCTGATTTGGGCCTTGAAGACCTCGTTCATCATGAGTTGGTACGTGGCCATGCATTCTTCAAACCAAATGGCATTTTGGTATAACAGAAAATACCTCGATCGGTGATGAAAGATGTCTTCTCTTCGTCTTCCGGTGCCATCTGGATCTGGTTATACCCTGAAAATGTGTCCATGAAGCTGAGTAGTTCGTGACCAGAAGCACTATCGACCAGATGGTCGATCTGAGGTAGGGGATAACTATCCTTCGGGCAGGCTTTATTGAGATCGGTGAAGTCGACGCACATTCCCCATTTGCCGTTCGCCTTCTTCACCATCACGACATTCGAGAGCAAGTCAGGATACTTGACTTTTCGAATGAAGCCCACCTCTAGAAGTCGATCCACTTCCTCGATTGCAGCCTTCATCTTTTCTCCTTTCATGTTCCACTTCTTTTGTTTCATGGGTCTGGATGTCGGGTCAACTTCCAGCTTGTGGGATATCACCTTGGGGTCGATGTCGGGCATATCCTTAGGGACCAGGCGAAAACATCTGCATGCTCTTTCAAAAGAGTGATCATCTGCTCCCTTAGGTCGAAAGGGAGCATTGACCCAATAGAGATGGTCTTCCCTTCTTCTTCGAAGATTCGGATGTTCTCCGTCTCTTTGACGGTTGCGAGTCGTCGATCCTTTCCTTTGGGATCGATTGGGTCTGCCTGTCCAACCCTTCTCAAAGCGGTGGATAGAGTACAACACGACCGTGCTTGCTTCTGATTTCCTCTCACTTTCCCAACCCCTTTAGGAGTCTGGAACTTGATCATTTAATGGAAAGGGGAGACCATCGCCTCTATAGAATTTAGTAGTGGTCTACCGACAATTACATTGCATGCCGAGTAGATCTTTACCACCATGAAATCGGTCAGGCAAGTGACTTGTCGTGGATGCGTACCTAAGGTCACCAGCAGGATGATGATGCCTTCTATTGGGGCTGAGTGTTCGGTGAACCCCACTAGAGGTCTCGAACAAGATCTCAACTTCACAGAGGACAGCCTCATTCTTTTCAAAGTGGTGAAGAAAATCACGTTGCACGAGCTTTCAGTGTCGATGAGGAATCTCTTCACAGTGATCTCATTGATGGTAGCAGTGATGACGACGGCATCATCATGTAACAATTCTACACCCTCTAGATCCTCATCTGAGAAGGATATAGGAGGTGTAGAATCTATGGGCCGCTTTCGCCCCAAGGAAATTATCATCAACCTTCCAGCGTAGGAAATCTGAAGTGAGGTTGACATCTCCAGGTGCGAAGGACCTCTCATTATCATGCAGAGGAGGCCGACACTGGGAGGTGCCAAGGCATCACCGGAGGATCTTGGTGGGTGAGTTGACATGGTCGAGATGTTCGGTGATGTTAACTCGGAGTTTCCCACACACGGTGCCAAACTGTTAAGGCCAAAAATGACCGAGACAGTTGTCAATCTGACGTGGGCCCTTCGTGCGGAGTCGGAGCCTCGTCAGAAGTGAAGTGGGACCAAGTTGGTGGAACCAGGGTCGGAGGATGGATGTTGATTGGGATGCGGTGCTCGATTGACCCTCGAGCTACTTGTACGTCGACGGACGAGGCTGGGAAGCTCGGAAGCGACCCTCGCGAGATATCGTGACTCGGTGATCTACACTACAAAGACACGTTAGGGGGGGTCGGATCTGGGTCCCAATTCAAATCCCCTCCGATACTTAAGGTAGTACGGGAACTTAAGGAAGAGAGGGAGCTTGGAGCAGCTGAAATCGATCCACGGAGGGTTCGTCTCAGATCTGACGTCGCAAGCTCTATAATGTAAGAAATATCAGCTGAAAGAGTAGAGTCTGTGTATTAGATCTCGTACCTTATGAATTGGAACCCCTTTACCTTTGTCCTTTCGTGTATTTATAGGTAGCTTCCTATTGACTGTGTGTAACAGTCCCTCATTGATTCGGGCACGATCTTCTCGGGATTCGAGATAACGGCTGCCCATTTATTCAGCCCCATTAACTTTTCCCTGAATATCGGTGGAAGCTTAACTGTCGAACGAGCCGTTAGCTTAACATGGTAATACTCTGCTTTGAGCGATGGGTATCAGGTTGGGGCACCAAATGGGTCGGGTATGCGGATACTTGGCCATGATCCATACCCGTGCACTAACAATCTCCAAAAGTGAAATTCCTCAATTGATAACTAAGAGACTAAAATATGAGAGACATTAGCAACAACATAATGTTATGATCATCATCAAAATAACATCGGTATGAAACACAAATACTCAACAATCTATCCCTTTTGATGATGACACACATTATGTAAACATAAAGAAAATAAAGCACAATGCTAATGAGCCCCCCCTACTTATATGCACCAATTGTAAAATGAGATACACAATTGTAAATACTCATGATACCAATTGAAATAATAAGACATAATGGTGACATATAATATGTATGGATTACATAAACCAATTGCACTAAGTATATAACATGCTCCAAATGAATGGTTTACATAATCCCACATATCTATTTCCATATGTATATGTATTATTATTTTTTGACAACCCAGAAAAATCCACATCCCCATCCCCCGCCTTCGGCATAGGAGGGTAAGGCAAAAGCCCGGTCGAGACTATGTAAACTGGGGGGAAACCGACGTGCCCTCAACGGTCCCCAGGTAAGTTCGAGAGGGGAGATGTAGCCCCAGGGTAAATAATCCCCCAACAAATACCAACCCAGTAGGCCATAGGCCTTGAACCCATGACTCTTGGCTTTGGAGTGGAATGACTTACCACCAGGACACCCTCTCGTGGGCAAAAAATTTGTGTGTGTGTGTGTGTGTGTGTGTGTGTGTGTGTCACCCCATAAATATATCTCTCTCCCCAAATGCATATGTATCATAAACATGATTTACATAATGCATATATCTCTCACCCTTGTCATTGTCAAAAAGGTGGACATCAAATATATCCCCCTTGACATTCCAAAAAAAGATGTGACAATATGCATGAGATAAAGAGATGTATGATACCAAATATAAAAAATTAGTGTGTATCAATCGCTATCCCTTTCTCCCTCTAGATCATAGAAAAGGTCAAGTTTTGACTTCTAGGCTCTAATACTAATTGTAAAGAAAGATATAAAAGATAATCCTCTTTACCAATTGTAAATAATACTTGGAGCCATGGACCTAAAGTGTATCAAAGCATATAAATGGAAAAAACAAACACATTGATACACATGACATTGCCATAAAAATGGCAATATCCAAGGGTTGAATTTGAGACTAATAATAACTAATTGTAAACAATGATCTCAAGACAACCCGAAATGGGAGTTAAAATATGTTTTAAAAAATTTTAAACATATTAACCATATTTTAAACATTGCATATATGACAATGCATTTCCCAAAGTCCCCATTTTCATGAAAAATAAATTTGAAATCATTTTCAAAATCATGAAAAATCACACAACAATGGGTATCCTAAAAATACACATTTAAGCACAATACACATGCAATATGCATATGTGTGAGAGACCTAAACATTAGGGAACCAAACCCAAGAGGAGTTTGATTTCCTAATGTAATCACATGAGATGATCACATCCCTAACTAGAGAGTTGATGTATATATCTCTCTCTTGCACACTACACCTAGTGGGAATCCATAAACTCAAGGATTTCTTCGGCAAGGATTTTGCCTTTGCAAGAGGGGTGGATGTGGCATGCTTAAATGTCGAAATGAATTTCTTAGCATACAAAGAGTGGGGAGTTTGCTTCTTAGAAAAAAAATGAAGAATTTTCATTTTTCCTCACCACCTTATGATTTACATGCTTCTTGTTGATGTTATTGTTATACAAGAAGGCATGGTGATTCTTCTTAAGTGCTTTAGCAATATTTCTTGAATTTGCACCATAAGAAGAATTAAAGGTAGGTTTGGTAACCACCTTTGGAGTGTATCCCAAACCTCCACTATGGTTTACCGGATGTTGTTTTTCAAGCAAACCGTGGAATTAATCCCTAGAATGAACAAAGCTTATAAGCTTTTGGGATTCCTCTTCGCACTTCAACGTAAGTTGTTGAATGCGAGATTCTAAGCTAAGGTTTTGAGCTACTAATTTATCATTGGAAATGTTCAATTCCTTGACTTGAGAGAGAAGTGTGTCTCTCTCACTAGTGTCACAAATATGTATATCATTATTGTTTACACTAGAAGATTCTAAAGCATGCACCCTACTCATAGCATTCTTAAATTTTGCTTTCAGTTTAGCATATTAGTCGATGCACTTGCCACGTTGGAGGCCACATTGTAACGATACTCAAGCTCCTCATACGGTAGCTTTGGCTCCTCCTTTTCTTCACCATCGCTTTTATCCTTGCTAGAGCTTGACAAAGACTCTTCCCCTTTTGCCATGAGGCACATGTGGACTTGCTCCTTGTCTTCATCTTCTTTGTCACTTGATGAGTCCTCATCCGAGTCATCAAATGTGTCGATAAGTCCCTTCTTTTGGTTCTTGAATTTGGACTTGTCTTTCTAATGTTTCTTCTCTTTCCCTTTGTAGTAATCTTTGGAGGGTTTGGAAGGGTATTCGGTAGAGCGATGACCTTTACCATTACAAGCGTAACAAGTAGGAATCTTGTTAGAAATGGAGGCAAACTCTGACAAATTTTTACCTTGCTTGCCCTTGAGGAATGCCTTGAATTACTTGGCAAGCTCGATGAAATCATCATCGCTAGCATCAGCATCTCCTTCATTTCACTTGAGGCTTCTCGATGGAATTTCTTTCTGTAGGAATATTATGCCCTCGAGGCCATTTATTCCTGTGTAAATAGCACAAACAACTTGTTCAAAATAACAGTAAGCTGTTTGGTAATAATTTATCTAAGCTATATTGTAATGTAGTCAACATTAGATATAAACTTAGGTAAAGTCCTGAGACTTTATGCAAGGTCAAACGGGTATCGAGATGAGTATCTCGATCATGGAGAAACGTTTAACCGTCTGTAGCATAAGTCTAAAATGGTTCGTGGTCGTAGATGTTTCGAGACAAGGATATCGAAACATCGGATAGACCATTGTGTCTTAGTCTTCACCATTTAGCGGTGGCGATGATCTCATGATCGCTTGACTTAGCGAAGTCGAAGACGAGACATAGGTGCTCATTAGAATGAGTTCACTGAACGATCCACTAGAGTTATCATATGGTTATATTGACCAATATGTCAGTGATAACTCTGAGTGATGATAGGATAGTTGGTCTTTTGACTTGAGGTCATTTTGACGGACCTGTGCGTGAACGGTGCCACTTAGATCAATTAACCTAGCTTCGAGGCAAGGCCTGTCGAAAGGTCTTTTGATTGGGTGTCACTTGAAACGTACGAGGCGAGTAATGACCAAGAGAGGATTCGTCTCTCCCGGTCAATGGGAGTTAGTGTCGTAGAGTTAGTTCGGTCTTTAGTAAAAACTCTGCGCAGAGTATGTTGGAAGAAGTCCAACATTAGTTGACTAAAGATTGATCGAAACTAACCGGAGTCAAGTTATTGGGGTTGACAGTTTAACCGTACCCCAGACTTGATCCGAACGACATATTTAAGACGAAGAGACTATAACTGCGGAATTCATCACGGAAACAGTCAGGTGGTCCCGACAATACTCATGTCAATGAGTTAACCACATAATGATGATTCCTGAAGCAGGGACGGCAACCACTGCTCGTGGTCACTGCCGTATAGGGCTTCGAGCCCAACCTGTTGTAAGGGTCAGGCTGTAGGGTCTCACACAGAGTGCAACGCTTCGTCTAGTAATAGGTAGAAAATAGTTAGGGAGAATATTTGCATTTAGTGCAAAAGAAGAAATAATTGCATTTGATGCAATATGATAATTTAAGCTTAGATAGGGACTATTTTGCATTTGATGCAAAAGTGATTAAATATATATTAAATTGTTTAATACAATATTTAATGAAATAAACGCAAGGAAAAGTTCACGGATAAGACGGGAATGTCCCGGTCTAGACCCAGGTTCGAACGGCGTCCAAATCGGACACCAAATGCTCAAATTAGAGCCAAAACAGCCCAAAGAATCAGAACAAGCCAGGCCCAGTAAATACAGCCAGAACAGGCTGCCTGGGCTAGCCCAGACGCTGCCTGGGCTAGCCCAGGCTCGGCCTGGGCTAAGCCCAGGCCCGCCTGGGCAGAGCCCAGGCGCGGGCCTGGGCGCGCCCAGGCGCCTGGGCGAGCCCAGGCGCGGCCTGGGCTCTGCCCAGGCCGATTTAGGCGCGCGCGGATTGCGTGGGGCCCACCCATGGGCCCCACCTCTAGGGTTTTGAACCCTAAGTGTGCTGAATCAAATGACGGCTCAGTTTTTGTGAAAAACTAGCCTAGGGCTGATCTTTGGACACTCAATTGGAGGATCAAACGAACTCCGATTGACAAACCGTTTTTTCCTATGCGTTCACCGTTGAACGCTTGTCGTATTGATAGGTTGTATCAATCCTGAAGCTCAACGGTGAGTGAGTTAAAATTCACGGAAGTTTGCACTTTGTGAAGTGCAAACTAACTTGATTTTAATTAACTCATCATTTAGTCCCACATCGGATTTTGAGAAAAGGGGAGAGTCCGCCGCCTATATAAATAGGGGTCTCCCCCCTTCCTCAAAACTCGTCCCAAGCTCTAGATCTGAGCGGCTCTCGTAAATGTTGGAGCACGCTCGGATCTAAGCTTAAATAAATATTTCTCTATCTCCCTAAATTTCTGCCTTACTCCTGCGGGCTCTAGCAAAGCCACAAAGGAGTTCGGATTCTGGATCTGAAATCTTGGCGGAGGTTTCACTCGCGTGAAACTTTCTTCGGCGCGTGGTTGGCTCGGCGGCACGGGGATTGATCGCCTCGGGATGCGGAGCGATTCGAGGAGCGGTTCGGGGAGCGGTTCAAAGGAGCGGCTCGGCGTGGGACGGGAGCAGCTCGGAAGACGGCGTGGAACATCTCGCCTGCTCCAGGGCTGAGATTCCGGGTATGTGGTTAAAGTATTTTTAGCATTAGTTTAGTTTAATCGCAGTAGGCTAGATCCTTCTTGGGATGGTCAGACCCATCCCAAGTCGGCATAGATCTTGGCATATGGTCTTGGACCTTAGGGCTAAGTTAAAAATAGTTTTTAACTGCATGCTAATTAGTTAACATAGGTTTTTCTTCCGCTGCTTTGTTTTTCCTGTCTATGTTCCGTCCGACTTAGGACGGGACTAGAGTTTTTGTGCCCGAAGGGACCGCCAATCCCATACAGTGGTATCAGAGCAAGGTTTGCGTAGTCGATCTAGCCTGCGATTATTTTTAAACTATTAAATGCTTTTAAATACTTTTCAAATATTTTAAAGTTATGAGATAAAATTTTAAAAATGTTTTAGATGTTCAAAATTTTATTTTGATATTTTTTTGAACATGAAATTTTTTTTTTTAAATTACGTTTTAAAATTTATGTAATAATTTTAAATCTTTAAAAGTTTAAAATTATTATGGATGCCTTAAAAATTTTTTATATGATAAATTTTTTTTAAAAGCATGGAAATTTTAAAATGGTGTTTTTTTAATTTATGTGATAAATTTTAAAATTGATTTTAAGGCTTTAAATTTATGCGATAAGTTTAAAATTTAGATGTTTAAAAATTATATTTGATAAATTTTTTGAACATGGAAAATTTTAAAAGTAATGTTTTAAATTTATAAGATAATTTTAAAACTGATTTTAAAAATCTAAAATTGTTTATGCGATAAACTTAGTATATTTAAATGTTAAATAGTTGTGCACTATCTTTATGCGATAAATTAGTGTAGCTTTATTTTAATGGCTTGTTAATGTTGTCCCTTATTTGATAACATAAGACAACCTTTTAGGTTAGCCATTAAAAATGATTAAAATTTATTACTTGAATTTTAATGACATGCTATGTTTTAATAAAACATTAACAACAATATAAAGACCTAATTCCTGATTAGGGTAGTCCTTTAAATGAACTTTAAATTCTAATTGTTATAATTTTCATTAAAGGACTTCGCTTTTAGCGTTGTTAATAATTTATTAAAATCCTAATAATGATTAGGGTAGCACGTGAACCTTATAGTTGATAAGGACTTAATAAAAGTTATTAAACAAATCCTAAAAATTTTGAATTAAGGATTCAACTAGTTGATAGGATTAATTAGTTGTTAATAAAAGCTGTTTAGTCTATGGCATACATACAAAAATGACAAGCTTCATTCAATGGACCATGATCCAGTCAATGTGCTTGGCTAAGAGTTCTGGGTCAACCCTTGCTAGTCCAAGAGGTAGTGATCCTGGCTTAGTCAATTCCCTGGCTGAGTTCCGCTGGAACGCAATGTCGCGAATCATGATTGTATGACACCCTGGACTATATCTAAGTCAAATACGTTAATGATCTTTTTCAAGATTAGCCGTAGCCCTCCTTGTTTTAGGGGTTAGCAACTATAGGGCCCGTGTTATAGTTGTTGAGATACACTCAAGCTGTGACATGGCAACCCTGTAGAAACTAACTCCTTAAATACATAAGATGAAATCTTGACTAACCCTAACCGTCGTCTCGTACCCCGAGCGCCGGCGTAAGTTAAGTCAACGATGTAGTCTGACTTGATGTAAGTCTAAAGCCTGACCCAAACCGACGTGTCGTGCATACACCGAGCTGAGGGGCAAGTCAGGCTAGACATGAAAACAAGGGTCCGACTAGACTAGACATTGTGATTTGGATGAGCACACTCATGATCACGAATGGCTAGGGGCAAAAACCGATTAAGAGAGTCATATCCGATATGATCGATGAAGAGTCATCTTCCGATCACAGAGTCAATCAACTTGTTGAGCTACACTCAAGGTTGTTTAGACTCAAGGTGATTGGAACTCTTACCCATTAATTTTAATTCGATTAAATCGTTCGTTATTAAGCTTTAAAACGTTCGTAAAATTAGTGGGAGGATATAGATAGATAAAAGCCAATCTACCTATATTTAATATTGAACACATGCTAAAACTAGGGCAAGTCTATGTTAACCGAAAGAATCAATTGATAATATTGGAATTAGTTAACTGGTCAACAGGTTGATAAATTGAATATCAAAGTTAAATTCTAGTTGATAGAATCAAACTATATTCTCGTTGACAAATTAAATGACCTTCTAAAGAACAGACTTAAGAAATATGATTTCATTAAGTTCTGGGTCCAACAAATAAATTAAAGCTACATGTCACTCGTCTCTATATGAGGCAGCTTGAACATATAGGACATTCAAAGTATGTTTCTCCCTACAACTTGTCGAGCTACCCTCAAGGTTGTATGGACAAACAATTTTGATCCGCAAAGTTCAAAAATTCGATCAAACCGTTTGAGTCGAATACGAGTGCATGAGCGATGCAAGACTATATATCCCAACCGGAACTTGAGACAAGCAACTTCTTGAGCTACACTCAAGATTGCAAAGCTCAAGCGTTTGGATACATAAGTTGCTTGCATAGCTATTTATTTATGTTGATATCTAAATGTGATTTAGAAAAGGAAGAAGGCACTTCGGAAAGTCAATTGAGAAAGTTAGTTTAATTTATCATTAGTAAAGGCATAAGTAGGAGGGAATGAAAACGTGACATATTTTGATGTCACATTTCGGAATAAGTTATTATACAAAAAACGTTTAACACATTTTGACGAATGTCATCACATTGCTTCTGAAGTAATGTTTTGTGTTAAGTAATTTGTAAATAACTAAATATATATTAAATGTTAATATATAAATACACAAGATAGTAGCAAACTTATATGGTAAAATTAGACTAGGCCGTATCAAGCGATTAAGCTTCACAAGTCACATAAAGAGGGGTCTGACCTCTCGTATTATGAAGTCTACGGACACTCGTGAGTCTTAGCCTCTTAGATACAATGGTCGAAACCCATCTGTGAGACAGTGGGAGAATGAGTTGTCGAACTCAGTCTAGTACATACTGATGTACCCGAGTCTACTTTTAACAAAATAAGTTATTCGTATATTTTATTAAGACACGTGTTCTTGATGAAACACAAGTCTGATAAAATAAAGAACGAAATGCTTAAAGTATTTAAACTGATTCGATTAGATCGAATGGTCAAATACTTAGCTACATAAAATCTTGTGTAATTAAAAGAAAATGTGATTTTCTCTCAGGTCAAGTCTGTTAACACATCAGTGTGTTAAAAGGTATAAATCACACTTAATTAGATTTAGTGTGATCCATTGTAAGTGACTCTGAGTTGAGTCCTCCCTCTGGGTTAAGTCCCAGATAGTAATGCCTAGGTTTTGATAATGTTCTATAAGGACATTATCAATAAGATATTCATTAAATCAATCGTAAGGAAGTTGTAAAATTACTCGAATCTCGTGAGACGGATTGTCGAGTTAGACATCATAACTGATGATGACTCAGTCAACTTCTAGGATAAAATTCGGAGTAGTAACTCCGATTTAAAACTTGATGTAGGTCCGTGTGCGTAAATAAATTTGAGAATTTAGTTTATGTACCCAAGGAAAATGTTTCCTCACTTTCTGCAAGTAAATCTTTAAGTTGAAAGATTGGTGCAGAAAGAAAATAGTGAAGTACAATCATGTTGGACGAGAACGGTTTTCATCCTAATTTCTTTAAAACGGATTAGTTGAAACCGTCTCGCCAGCAGATGTGTACAGATCTAATCGGACCAAGCTCGATGTAAAACGTTCATGTTGACCATGAAAATTTGAGCATTCACTTATAAATTCGTTTTTCTAAATATGATTTAGACGGACCAACTTATATGAATTGGCCAGAGAATTTTCAAGGTCAGTGGGAGCGTGTAAATTACATGCGAGACATCAAAGAGATGGAACATATATTTTGATTAAGTAATCAAAGAGTTTGATTATTTATCAGAAATGGATATGAACCATTTGAAATGACCAGTAACTGATTTAAAATTATTATCGTAAGGTACGATGAACTGGATAAGATCCAGGGAAATAAAATATTATAGATTTCGATAGACCAAGTGAATTATTTGAATAAGATTCAAAAGGTTGGTCTGACATAAACATAGAAACCCCTTAAGTCTATAGTGTAGACGGTTTTAGCAGATCCACTCACGAAGGCTCTATCACATGAAGTCGGAAAAACTTGTGTGTAAAAACGATATTAGATATCGAGATAAATGGGCCTGAGTGCAAGTGGGAGATGTAGGAATATTATGCCCTCGAGGCCATTTATTCCTGTGTAAATAGCACAAACATCTTGTTCGAAATAACAGTTAGCTGTTTGGTAATAATTTATCTAAGCTATATTGTAATGTAGTCAACATTAGATATAAACTTAGGTAAAGTCCTGAGACTTTATGCAAGGTCAAACGGGTATCGAGATGAGTATCTCGATCATGGAGAAACGTTTAACCGTCTGTAGCATAAGTCTAAAATGGTTCGTGGTCGTAGATGTTTCGAGACAAGGATATCGAAACATCGGATAGACCATTGTGTCTTAGTCTTCACCATTTAGCGGTGGCGATGATCTCATGATCGCTTGACTTGGCGAAGTCGAAGACGAGACACAGGTGCTCATTAGAATGAGTTCACTGAACGATCCACTAGAGTTATCATATGGTTATATTGACCAATCTGTCAGTGATAACTCTGAGTGATGATAGGATAGTTGGTCTTTTGACTTGAGGTCATTTTGATGGACCTGTGTGTGAACGGTGCCACTTAGATCAATTAACCTAGCTTCGAGGCAAGGCCTGTCGAAAGGTCTTTTGATTGGGTGTCACTTGAAACGTACGAGGCGAGTAATGACCAAGAGAGGATTCGTCTCTCCCGGTCAATGGGAGTTAGTGTCGTAGAGTTAGTTCGGTCTTTAGTAAAAACTCTGCGCAGAGTATGTTGGAAGAAGTCCAACATTAGTTGACTAAAGATCGATCGAAACTAACCGGAGTCAAGTTATTGGGGTTGACAGTTTAACCGTACCCCAGACTTGATCCGAACGACATATTTAAGACGAAGAGACTATAACTGTGGAATTCATCACGGAAACAGTCAGGTGGTCCCGACAATACTCATGTCAATGAGTTAACCACATAATGATGATTCCTGAAGCAGGGACGGCAACCACTGCTCGTGGTCACTGCCGTATAGGGCTTCGATCCCAACCTGTTGTAAGGGTCAGGCTGTAGGGTCTCATACAGAGTGCAACGCTTCGTCTAGTAATAGGTAGAAAATAGTTAGGGAGAATATTTGCATTTAGTGCAAAAGAAGAAATAATTGCATTTGATGCAATATGATAATTTAAGCTTAGATAGGGACTATTTTGCATTTGATGCAAAAGTGATTAAATATATATTAAATTGTTTAATACAATATTTAATGAAATAAACGCAAGGAAAAGTTCACGGATAAGACGGGAATGTCCCGGTCTAGACCCAGGTTTGAACGGCGTCCAAATCGGACACCAAATGCTCAAATTAGAGCCAAAACAGCCCAAAGAATCAGAACAAGCCAGGCCCAGTAAATACAGCCAGAACAGGCTGCCTGGGCTAGCCCAGACGCTGCCTGGGCTAGCCAGGCACGGCCTGGGCAAAGCCCAGGCCGCCTGGGCTCTGCCCAGGCGCCTGGGCTATGCCCAGGCCCGCGCCTGGGCGAGCCCAGGCGCCTGGGCAGAGCCCAGGCGCGGGCCTGGGCGAGCCCAGGCGCCTGGGCGAGCCCAGGCGCCTGGGCAGAGCCCAGGCGCGGGCCTGGGCGAGCCCAGGCGCGGCCTGGGCTCTGCCCAGGCCGATTTAGGCGCGCGCGGGTTGCGTGGGGCCCACCCATGGGCCCCACCTCTAGGGTTTTGAACCCTAAGTGTGCTGAATCAAATGACGGCTCAGTTTTTGTGAAAAACTAGCCTAGGGCTGATCTTTGGACACTCAATTGGAGGATCAAACGAACTCCGATTGACAAACCGTTTTTTCCTATGCGTTCACCGTTGAACGCTTGTCGTATTGATAGGTTGTATCAATCCTGAAGCTCAACGGTGAGTGAGTTAAAATTCACGGAAGTTTGCACTTTGTGAAGTGCAAACTAACTTGATTTTAATTAACTCATCATTTAGTCCCACATCGGATTTTGAGAAAAGGGGAGAGTCCGCCGCCTATATAAATAGGGGTCTCCCCCCTTCCTCAAAACTCGTCCCAAGCTCTAGATCTGAGCGGCTCTCGTAAATGTTGGAGCACGCTCGGATCTAAGCTTAAATAAATATCTCTCTATCTCCCTAAATTTCTGCCTTACTCCTGCGGGCTCTAGCAAAGCCACAAAGGAGTTCGGATTCTGGATCTGAAATCTTGGCGGAGGTTTCACTCGCGTGAAACTTTCTTCGGCGCGTGGTTGGCTCGGCGGCACGGGGATTGATCGCCTCGGGATGCGGAGCGATTCGAGGAGCGGTTCGGGGAGCGGTTCAAAGGAGCGGCTCGGCGTGGGACGGGAGCAGCTCGGAAGACGGCGCGGAACATCTCGCCTGCTCCAGGGCTGAGATTCCGGGTATGTGGTTAAAGTATTTTTAGCATTAGTTTAGTTTAATCGCAGTAGGCTAGATCCTTCTTGGGATGGTCAGACCCATCCCAAGTCGGCATAGATCTTGGCATAGGGTCTTGGACCTTAGGGCTAAGTTAAAAATAGTTTTTAACTGCATGTTAATTAGTTAACATAGGTTTTTCTTCCGCTGCTTTGTTTTTCCTGTCTATGTTCCGTCCGACTTAGGACGGGACTAGAGTTTTTGTGCCCTAAGGGACCGCCAATCCCCTACACTTTCTCCACTCGATTGGCTCCTTCTCGGCATGAAAGGTGACGCCCTTTTGCTTCTCCCGCTTCTCGGGTTTGGTTGGTTGAATCTCCTTCTTGTGTTAAAGCTTTACTTCATACGCCATGAGATTCCCAATGCACTCCTTAATGGTGTATTTGGACATGTCATTTGACTCCAAAATCCCGTTGGCCTTTGACTCCCATTGAGATGTAAGCGAGTCAAGGATCTTCTCCACTCGATCCTCTTGGGAAATCATCTTCCCAAGTCCTTCCAAAGCGTTCACGATTTCTGTGAACCTTGTGAACATCTCCAAGATGTTTTCACCTTCCTGCATCTTAAACAACTCATATTTAGATCTAAATACGCATTGTTTATATTTTTTTACCTTCTAAGTCCCTGCATGAGAAATCTCCAATGTATGCCAAATGGAGATGCGGTTGAACTCATTTGAAGTGAGGGCGCAATGGAAAGCATTCATAGCCCTCGCATTGAATTTGATTGAGTCCTCCGCTTTTGTCCTTAAAGTCGCGGGTGTAGTAGGCTTCTCAAATGGAGACTCCGTGATGTTCCATAAGTCTTGACCCTCCAAGTAGATAATCATATTGATCTTCCAACTTGGATAATTTGTTTCGTTGAAGAGTTGGGGTCGAACGGTTGATAGACCTTCTTCATGAGACATGGATATAGCGTTGAATGTCATCGTTGTTGTATGCTATAACCTCACTCTGATACCAATTGTAAGGACTGTATACCTTGCAATACTAACAACAACCACTCTAGAGGGGGATGAATAGAATAATGTCAATAAATTATGCATTTAAAATTTAATTTTCAAATGCAGAATAATAAATGCACAAGGAATTAATCTACACAATCAAACCAAACGCAAACACAAGATGTTACCCTGGTTCCCCAAACTTGGGTACGTCCAGACACACCAATATCCACTATAATTCCCACAAAGAGAAGTGAATAAAATCTCACACAGAGATATCTCACACAGAGGATTTTATCCTACACAAGATCCAAACCAACCCTACACAAGGGTCAAACTCCCACACAGAGAATTACTAACTCCCCCAGAGATAATTAGGGTTAGTCTTACACTAGGACACCAAACTCTCACAAAGAGAGTATCTAATTCCCATAAAGGGAATTAGGGTTTTAAGAAACAAAATGAAACAAATAAACTCTTACATATGCCTTGATGATGAACTTACTCATTAATGAATTCAAGGCATATAAGAGATCTCCAAGTGATGAGATTTGCTTGAAATGCACTTGGATGATTTCCCTTGAGCTTGACTTCAATGCATGAAGAAGAAAATGAGCTCTAAGAGGGAAATGAGAGAGTTTGAGAGTGGCTTAGTGATTCTCAAAATGATCTTCATTAGTTCCAAAAGGTTCTAATGAACTCAGCCATCTCCTATATAGAACCCTCAAACCCAAAGAAAACCCCAAAATAATAAATCAACAACGGCTAGATTTTGGCAGTTTACGGCACAGACAGTCGACTGATGAGCAACTGACAGTCGACTGGTCAACGGCTATAAAATTCCCAACGGCTATAATCTGAGCCAGGACATGTGACTGTAGAAGACTACAAAGGCGCCTGTAAATGAGCAGTCGCCTATATAACCTTCAGCAGTTGACTGTCACTTGGGATGGAAACGGAGCTCGAAAATACAACTTTCGCACTAGCACCTTCAAACGATAGATGACCATTTCATAGGGGCGCCTGTAAATAGACAGGCGACTGTAAATACTTTATCAGTCGACTGACTAGCAAATTGGGATGAAGCCCAGAAAATGCAAGTTACGCACAGACGACTGTAGAACAATTCCCAGGTGCATTTAGGAGACACGCGACTGCAAAATGAACTTCAGTCGAATGATGCGAAAGCTCAAGTAGAAGTCAATAAAAGTTTGACTTGAGCTGTACATTCCAGTCAGCTGAAGAAGGCTGGGCAGGCGCCTGAAATCACCCAGCCGCTTGTCGTGCCTTCATCAGTCGACTGTAGGAGAGCCAAAAAATCCAGTTTGAGTTTAAGGCTAGATGAACCTATTGGGATGATTTCTATGATAATCCTAAGGCTCGCTAAGATGGAAAATACATATGCATGAATGAGTTAATCCATCTATCAAGGCATTACATTAAACCTAGACTCAAAAAGAGAAAAGCAATAAATCAAATATTACATGGATTACATTACTTCCCTTAGAGTCTATGGCTACAACTTTGATGCTCTCCATTATCTCCAAGCTTTGGCACCCCTTGAGTCCAAGATTTGGCATTTCTCCTCTTGATGTCCATCCTTGAACCAAGCATATAGTCTCCAAAAGTGATATTCCTCAATTGATAACTAAGAGACTAAAACATGAGAGACATTAGCAACAACATAATGTTGTGATCATCATCAAAATAACATTGGTATGAAACACCAATACTCAACAGAAAATATAATATTCCTAACATATGAATCTGTATACAAGTTCCTAACATGCCTAGAAACATTCTTAGGACTCCACAAGGAAAGTGATTTGGGATTCTTAAGAAGCGGTCTAGTTAAGGCATGAGTGGGAGGTGAGGGTGTATGCTTATGTGGTGGAACATACACATTGGCATGTCCCATGTGTGAAACATGCAATTTAGCATATTAGAAGCATTCACACAAGCATTTCTACCAACCATAGGAACAAGTGAAGCAAGCAAAGGATTAGCATCAATTCTAGCATGCATTCAAAGAATAAGTAGACACATCATGCATGGCATTCAAAGAATAAGCATTCATAATGATATGTTTTTGAATAGTCTTCTTAACATAAGAAAGACCAAAAAACAAATATGCATGAGTTCTCTTTGGCTCAGAAATAGAAGTTGATTTTAGGCCAAACGAGTTGGATGTGACTTTCCCATTAGAATGATCCCCCATAAAATTTATTTGGGTGATTCTAGAAGAAGAGCTTGGTTTATTCACCTTCAATATAGATGATCGCAAAACCTTGTCCTTACTCAATTTGAAATTTTCAATTTGAGTAGACAATAGCTCACACTTCTTCAAAAGTGAAGAAATGTCGTCATTGTTCGACCCCCGGATACACGCCCCGGGGGTGCGATGTTGCTTTACCGCAAGTGCATGGTTAGTGGCAAGTTGGTATCGAATCATAGGGAGGACGAATGATGGTACTCTACGTCAATTACTAAGCTACTGGGTGGAAAATCATTTGAGAATGGATGGTGTCACAATCGTTCGAGTATCAATGCAAATTCAATATAATGAAGATGTCTAGGACTAGGGAATCCCCACTATGGATTTCCAAGTCATCAACGTGAGTTATGAATTACCATGCAATCAAACTTGATTTAAGGTGAACTTGCCGCAACTAATTGAAGAACCGACGCACATTGTCACGCTACGCAGGTCTATAGCAATCTAAACTAGAGCCTCGCTGTCGCGCAAGCCTAGTCCAGACCACTAGCGTTAAGATCGGCAATAACGTCCAATCCCAACTAAAGCTCGATGTTGTTGACGTCCCCTAGATTTGAACATATAAGTGCAATAGGATCGGGGATACCAGATTTAAATATTTATACCGCAATCGCACGGTGTTGTAGTGTGGCTTGGGGGTCGAACACAGGGAGGCGTGTGTTGTGCTTGTGTCAAAGAGGAACCGGTTCACCCTATGGATGAGCTAGCCTGAACGATCGGTAGGTTTTCACAGGATATGAATACGAAGGATGAACAATATAAAAGGAAACCTAGGACTTCGGTTTTCGCCCTATCGTGTGCCCTCTCTATTACTACCGATGGATAGGAATGTAATTGGGTATTAGGGTTTAGTGGTGAGATGTTGCCTCTAAAAGTGATACCTAGGGTCCCTTGGGCCCGATATTCCGGTCGGTGCCCAGGATGATACGCTAGGACTACCCGGGTTCGGTCGGTGGGCATTTCCATGTCCATTAATACCGACCGACTCCGGGAGCACTAAGCTCGCAACAATTACTCCCAACATCTCATCCTGCCATTCCCACGCGCTAGGATTCGATGTCTACGCTAGGGGCGTGAGCTGTGGCTAGGGAGTCAACCGCCAAGTTTATTGCCCTTGGCCCGACGGTTAGAGGCGGTCTTTCTCCCGCCAGTGACAATGAAGCACCCTGCGTAACCATCTAAATTTCCAAACCATATCGAAATCCTATTCCTATGGTCACTTTAGGGAAAACCCACGAAGGGTTTTCCACCAAAATCCTAGATTTGAGAACAACTCACAATTCATAGCTAAAACGCAATCTAAACAAAAATCAACGGTAAAAATCATGATCAAGCAATTGAAAGTAGATGCTAGCAATGGTATTAAGACAATATTAAAGTTTCAAAGTAATCAGAACACTTACAAAAACAGATAAAATTCCAGCCGTCACAACCCAAGAAAAAGACAGAAAAATAACATCATCCATTTTCTGGAAACCTAGGTCAGCTATTTATAGACATCGATGTCACCCGATCGGTTGAAGTATCAACCGATCGGGTGGCTGCTTGACGCTTCGCTATCGGGCTTCAGAACTTCAACCGGTCGCAGTCCCCGAGCGGTTGGCACCGTCGGTTCGCCAATTGAGGAATTGCAGCTACAGATGAACCGATCGGGTGATATGTCACCCGCTCGATTGGAATTAAGCCCAAAAAGACAGAGAGCTCTGTCGATCTCACCCGATCGCTGAACCGATCGGGTGAGCTGCTCTTCACTTCAGCCTTTGTTCGAGTCGGATACGCGTGCATCAACCGATCGGGTGGCTGGTCCAATCGATCGGTTGAGGGCTGAGATATAGAAATCTTCATCGGTTGACCCTCTGGATCGCGTATGACTCCTCCTGTTGCTCCGGGGACTCATGATATCTTCTTTATATGTCCCCAACACTGACAATGTCCTGCATATACATAAAAACACAAAGAAGGGAAATAAAACTAGAAATCACAAGAAAATGGGTACGGGACGACGGAAAACATTGGAAAAGCACAAAGAAGATGTGCGTGAATATATAAAATATAAACGCACGTCAAAATCCCCCAAGCTGAACCCTTCCTCGTCCTCGAGGAAGACGAGTGAGAGTAGGAGCTCGGAGGGAAAAAATAGGGGGAGAGAGGGAAAGAGAAATCAAAATCCTAAATCGCCCGTCAGAGCCAACAAAATCAAACATGCCACACTAAACAAGCATACAACGAAACACATCACTAAGCCAAGGAATATGAGTCCAAACAAGTGTCGTGGGCCCACGCGGTGAAACGCGAGTGAGTGTGGTCGTATGCTAGCAGACGGTGTTACTATCTACATCGTGCAATAAGGCTCCATATACACATACCCAAGGAAAGACCCAAATATCGATTCGATTTGAAATAAGCGGTGAATAAATAGCTCAAGCATGCAAGAGAAGAGTATAAGAATAGAAGCGTATCATGCATCGGGGACTCCATAGCTAGGGACTAGGAAATCACCACACTATTGCCTAGATAACTGCTAGAAAGTTCCTATGCCAAGTGTTTTCGAAACCGATGGAGGTTAAGAAGGTGTGGAGTAGAACACTCGGTGCAAATTCTCGTCTTCCCTTTATTCTCGGTAGGTAGGAAAATATTCACACTTGAATTTTTTGGGTTTTCGGTATTTGTATTTTTTTTTGGATTTTTGGCTGTACATATTTTTTTCTTTTCTTTTTTCTTTTCTTTTTGGGGTTTTTCTTTTCTCTCTTTTTTTGGGTTTTTGGATTTTGGGATATATACATGTGTACTCTCCCAAGTGAGAGAACGGTACACGACGAGGGGATTTGCACCAAGTAAAATAAAAAAGAAATCGGATTCTAAACACTTGGGCAAAGGAGATTTTTCTCGCTAATCAGAGCATAGGCTAAATGGGTTATCCTAGTCCTATTTGTGGAATCCCGACACATGCGAATTGAAGTATACGATATAAATATATTCATGCATATAGAAGCAGACAATAGAAGCAAATACCGCATATTCAAATCGAAGCATGAAATCTAGGGGTCATCCCAGGACATGTATATAAATCAAAATCACAAAGTAGAAGCACACTAACTATCTAGTCACGACACACGACTCACACAAAAGCAAAGTGAACCCACGATGCATGAAATGCAATAGGACTCGGCTTCCTAGGGTTAGTGAATGTGATTATCGAAGCCGTGCTAGGTATGTGTGTAGTTTTGTGGTAATTCATCATATGGGGTCATCTCTAGGAGAGAGAACAAAAGATGAGAAGAAAAAAACAAGATAAAAACGACTCAAAAACAAAGAAAAAGACCCAACTGACGCACGAAGTGTGACTCCCCCAAGCTAAAACTTGCATTGCCCTCAATGCAATAGAAGTAGATACGGGAGGACAATGAAAATGGGGGGAAGTACGCACCGACTCAAAAAGAATGAAAAACATGAAAAACACACAAACGAAACTAAAAAATAAAAAAATAAACACACAAATAAGGACACATATAAACAGACACACCACAAAGAAATCACACGACAACACACATAAAAAGTGATTTCCCCCAAGCTGGACATGGCAATGCTAGCAATATGATATGATCATGGTGATGGTGATGCAGAAATGTGCTAGGGGGAAGATCAGAAAAGAAAAAGAAAAAAAAGAAATCAAAATGCAGGAGAGGAACTGATCTCGTCCTCCTTGGAAGAGGATGGGGCGTGTGGGTGGGAGAGGAGATGGGTGTGCGGAGAAGTGGAGAGAGGGGTGGATGGATGGGTGCGGTGGTGGTGTGAACGATGGGTGGAGTGGTGGCGATGATGGTAAGTGGTAGTGATACAGCGACCAAAGCGGTGGTGGATGGGAGAGGTACGGTGGCAGAAGAGGATGGTGCGGGAAGTGATCTCGATCGCACCTGCAATTTCTTGCGGCGTGCATACGGGGTGATGGAAGTGGAGGGTGGTGGATCTGTGGGGTCGACGGTAGTGGTTGTGAGTGGAGGTGTAGTGGAGGGAATGGAAACGGTGGTGGCGGGAGGGGCTGTGGTCGCCTAGGGGATGATGGAGGAGGTGATGAATGTGATGGTGGAGGTGAAGATCGTCGAGGAGGTGAAGGAGGTGGTGAAGAAGGAGGAGTGGGTGGAGGTGGACCATAGACGTGTGTGAGGTGGCGGAGAATGGTGGCCACGTTTCGCTCGAATGCGAATAAACATGGGTGCGAGAAGAAGGAAGAGGACTGGTCCAAGGGGGTGGAGGCAGATGCGCCAGCGTGTAGAGAAGCTAACTCAGTCTCAAGAGCGAGACGATCGGAGGTGGCTCAACGAACGGAAGAAGTAGAGGCCAGACGGACAGTGGAAGTGGCGAGAGCCTCAGAAGTGATAGGGACAGAAGCCGGGGTGGCGCGACTACGGCCAACCTCGGGGTCTCCTCTAGACGCAGGAATATCCTACACGCCTAAGTGGGCGGCAGGGGATGGTGGTCGTGCTGCGTCAGGGATAGGGAACTGAAGATGTAACCCCTAGAAACTCTGGGTCAGGAGGGAACGTCCAATCTGCCACAAGAACGAGAGACATACGACCTGGATTGGGCAGAATGGTGTAAGGAGTAAGGGGGTGGCCGTAGTAGAAGGTAAAACGACCGTTGGGTCGGGGTCTGATTATGTGAGTGTGCCGTAGGACATCAAGATCTAGATATGTAGATCCTGCGGCACAAGGCAAATCTCGGGGGGATGACGATACTGAACGGGGGATGAGAAGTAATGATGGTAATGAGGCCCCGCAACATTACTTGCCTTTGCCGGCACGACTAATTTCTAGTAATTTGTGAATAAGCCAAGCACCACCATTAATAGGTATGCAAGGGGCCTCAAAAACAATCCCGTCAGCTCCGTGAATAAAATCAAAAGTCATAGCCCACAAAATAAAAAGGTCAGGGATAGTCACGGTACCTAACTCATCCCTGGGGGGAAAATGTGCTAGAAATGATGCGATGGGCTAGACGGAATACGAGGTGGATGATTGAGGAGGCCTTGGCCTTGCCTCGAGGATATCGGTCGTGGAGGGTGAGGCGACCCTAAAAAATATCGACATCGAAGTCGCGATGATATTCATAGGGACGGATGTCGTCGCCGCCTAGAATGGGAAAATCGAAAATGAGATTGATTATGCTCAGGTGTGTGCGGATGGTTCGGTTTCGGATGCGGAAATCGACAATGGACCCCGCCTCACAATTGAGGGAAGATAGGAATTCTAGTGTGAGGGCGGGGTATGATGATGCGTTGGCGTTTAGGAAAGGTAACCATCCCAGGTTAACGAAAAGAGTCTCGACCTCGGAGAAAACTCTAAGATCGATCAGAGTTTGGGCATGTGCAAACCTAGTGGATAGGTGTGACTGTTCGTTGAGTCTATTATAAAAATCTTTTGTTCATGACTCAAGAAATGGTATCCCCGCGGTCCCATCAGTGGGTCCACAACGGGAACGATGGGTTGGGTTGGGGGTTGTGTAGGTGGTGTAAGAGGAGGACGTGAACTAGGTGGATGTGTGGACTTGTGTCTCTTGCGAGACGGCTCCTCCTCATGCATGATAGCCTTACCCTTATCCTTGTCCTTGGCCATGAGTGTGTGGGTGTGTGATGCAAGTGAATGCAAGTCTATATGAATGCACACGACCAAAAGACAATTGAGCAAAAATATATTACTAGTGCAATATTAAAAATAGAGCTCAAGAACGAATTTACCCCGTAGCGAAGTGAATCCTTGCTCGTAAAACACCCTACGCAGCACAATTGGGGGAAGTGTGAAGCCGCGGCACGCCGATCATACAAAAAGGGGAATTTTTTCGAAATGGGGGTGGGAATGGCTAGGGTTAGGGCGAAGTTAGGGTTGAAGTAGAGTGGATGAGTGTGGGGATTGATGGAGAGAGAGAGTAGGGGGAGTGTGGAGAGATCGTTTGAGATAGAGAGGAGATTGTGCGGAGGAGAGAGATGATCAGTTGGGTGAGGGGAGATGCGAAACGACGGGGGAAAATCGAATTCAGGTGAGAGAAAATGAATCGGTTTAGTCGAGGGTATTTATAGGGTTTTAGGTGAACCGATCGGGTGAGATCTCACCCGATCGGCTGGGTTAATTTTCGAAAAACTTTGTTGGAAGGCAGCTACAGGCGAACCGATCGAAGAGTTTTCACCCAATCGGTTGGCCGCTTCAAGATTTTCCTGAGAGCACTGTCGACTTCACCCGGACAACGACACGATCACAACTCCAGCTCAACCGATCGATTGAATTAATCCCCAAAAAGTCCGAGAGTACTGACGTTCTCACACGATCTGCCATCTGGTCTCAGCTTGTTCCACCCGAGCGGTTCGCTGATGATCAGATACGGGCCATCTTCAGACACAGCCCACCTGACCGGTCGACACATGAACCGATCAGGTGGGGCTATTTCCTACAAAAAACACAAAATTCATCTAAGTTCTCCCGACGAAAGCCCCAATACTGAATTTATTCACACAAAAATAAGAAAAATTATCCTAAAATAACGACGAAGGTGTAGAACATAGGTTGCCTCCCATGAAGCGTTGTTGTTTAACGTCGTTTGCTCGACGCCTGGTATGTGGTCGTCAAGGTGGTTGATGCAGGTGATACCCATAGATCAGCATCCATTCAGCATTTAGAGCGGTGTCCCTTGGTGTTGACAGTGGTGATAAGTAGACGCACTCGACAATCCCTCCGCTGGTGGTGTCCGGGGGCTTCTCCCTCACATTGGCGTCTACTGCCACTCTTCGAAGTATTCGGATCTCATCAGCAGTGAGCCCCATGGGCTCTTTTCCCTTGCTCCTCGTCGGAGCGACCTTCTTGAATCCGGGAGGGGTTGTATGTGAGACACCCGCTTCCCGAGCAACTTCTTCTTCTTTCAAACTGACATGCTCCTCAAGGTCCCCCAAACTGTCGGGGGGTTCCTCGAGAGAATTTCCTAGGCTCCAGCCTCCACGGCTCTTTCTTCCTCAGCTTCCAGCACATTGCAACTCTGCTCTTCAGGAGGATGCTTTATAGATAATCCCAAATCAAATTCGACCTTCTGGTCTCCAACACTAAGGGATAGCTTCCCTTTCTTTACATCAATTAGCACGCCAGCGATCGCCATGAAGGACCTCCCGAGGATGATCGGGGTATGAGCATCCTCCGGCATGTCCATCACAACAAAATCTATGGGCACTTGCACTCTGCTGACGTTTACTGGCAGGTCGTCCATAATCCCCACCGGGTACTTTACTGATCGGTCAGCAAGTTGTAGGGTCATACCGGTGGGCTCAAGGTCGCCCATTCCTAACCTCATGTATAGTGACAGAGGCATCAGACTGACGCTCGCCCCCAAATCGACGAGCGCCCGATTAACCTTCACCTTTCCAATCGAACAAGGAATAGAGAAGCTTCCTGGGTCCTTGAGCTTGGGCGGGTTTGCTCGCTGAATCAGAGCGATGTATTCCGTCGTGAGAACGACTTTTTCTTTTCTGGAACCCCTCGTCACCAAGTCCTTCCGGAATTTCGCATAGGAGGGGATAGTCTCTATGGCCTCGAGGAAGGGGATCTGCAAGCTCAAGTCTTTGACCATATCAAAGAACTTGCCGTATTTCTCATCAATCTTTGCCTTGGCAAATCGTTGGGGAAACGACACCACGGGGTTGAAGACTCTCAAGTCCCCCTCTTCGTTCTTCTTTTTCTCTTCCACAGAGACTCCCTCCGGAGTCACGGTCTTTGATGACGAAGCTCCATCGTCATTTGTTTTTGCATTTGGTCGCCCATCGACCAATGGAGCTTTGGGTACCTTGGCGGGCTCCTTAGTTGGAATCTGAGTCCCGCTTCTCAATACTATAGCAGACACGTTGGCATGATCATGCGTTAAGGCCAACGTTTGATTCGGCCCCCTAGGATTTTCTTCCGGCTGACCCGGCAATTGGCTCTGCGCCCTTTGAAGGTTCGCCACCTGCAACCCCAGCTGTGTTACTTGGTCTGTCAGGGCCTTCTGTCCCATCTCCAGCCGCAAATTAATCTTCTCCTGGTTGGTAATATACTGGGTCAAGAGGGTCTCGACCGGGGAGATAACTCGTTGTTGGCCATACGGCTGCTGCTGATGCGGGGGCTGCTGGTTCCTAGGGGGATACTGATGGTACATTTGCTGGGGCTGCTGTTGTTACTGGTACTGCTGCTGCTGCTGTCGAGGTGGCTGATAAATTTGTTGATGCGGTTGCTGGGGCTGCTGATATTGTGCCCTATAGCTCAGGTTGGGGTGGTTCCGGTTATTGGGAGAATAAGCCGGATTTGAGCTAGTCCTTGGTGGATAGGGCGCGTTACCCGTCGGGTTGTAGAAAAGTACGCTCGCTTGATCCACCGGCGGTGAGATATCACCACCTTCGAAGTCTCCCAGGACTTCAGTGTAATGCCCTGATAGCTACTGCGCAAGTACTAGAGGGGGGAGAATAGTACTTTAAAATAATCAAGAGTATAATTCCTAATTATTGTGCAAACACAACCAACAATGCGGAATGAAAGATTGACAACAATAAAAGACCAACGCAAACAAGCGATGTAACGGGTTCGGATCCACCCAAGTCTCCCCGACTTGTTACCGGCAATCCTACGTCCCAGACACCCGGATCCCATCCGGCTACTTGAGTTAGAATCCTCTAACCCAAGTTTGCACTATGAAATTCTTGTAGAAAACCTCTACAAGATCAAATCATACACAAATGAAAACGTGACTCCCATAACCCGGGATCACGATCTTCTCTCACAACCGAAAGATAAACATAATAGCAAAGTAAATGAAACAATAAAACACTTACCAACAAAATCATATGCCTTGAGTAAACTTACTGATTTTAGGGCAAGGAAGATTTTGAAGGAGAGAATGTCACCAAACCCTAGCTCTACCAAGATGAACAGCGATCGAAGGCTAGGATGGAGTTGGTGACTTTGAATCAAGATCTTGGCTTGAGTAGCTCACAATGAAGGAGAATCTCTCTTGAGGAATTAGGGCTCAAAGAGTAGGGAGAGATTCTTTGTGAGAAGAGAGAGCTTGTAAATGAGAATTGAATGCTTTCTCTTTGATTCTCTAAAACTCAATAATGGTAGCCTTGAATGCTTGGTTAGAGGCACTTCAAGTATATATAGGAGTGTGAGAAGAGAAGAGCAAAATCGTGGCATTAAATGCCCAACGGATCTATTTCTGAAGCAGTCTAATCGGTCTAAGAAGGATCACTGACCGATTAGTTTTGCAACTAGTCTGTCGGTGATTCTTCTTGGACCGACTAGATGGTTGACAGCCAAGATAGAGAATTCAGGAGATAGAACTAGTCGGTCTAAGAAGACATGCCAATCAACTAGTTTGACAACTAGTCGGTCGGTGAGTGTTCTTTGACCGACTAAGTAGTTGATATACAATAGGCTGATCACTAGGAGAACTAGTCGGTCTAAGAACAAATTCCAACCGACTAGCTTCACAACTAGTCGGTCGATGGATGTTCTTGGACCGACTAACTAGTCAACAAAAGCTAGGCTGAAAAAATGAAAGTATAACTAGTCGGTCTCAGAAGGATTCCCAACCGACTAGTTTGACAACTAGTCGGTCGGTGAACCTTCTTGGACCGACTAATTTGTCAACAGTGCCTAGGCTGAATTGAGCAAGGAAATCTAGTCGGTTCAAGAAGGATTCTTAACCGACTAGATGACAATCTAGTCGGTTGGTTCTTCTTCTTGAACCAACTAAGATGCACAAGAAGCCGTGAGATGAAGCGTAAACCTTCGGGAAAGTTTCTATGGGCTTCTAAGATAATCCTAGCTCTTAGATATGAGCGTTATGAAGATTATAATGTAAGTCCTACTCAAGGCTTAACATTCTACGAAAAGAAGCTAGAAGACTATAAACTAAACTAGACGAACCATCTTCAAAGCTTCAATCCGAATCACTTGACTTCAATAATGCTCCTTGAGCTTCAACGAAGCTTCAGGCACACGACCACGTGCTTTGAGAAGTCTTGAGACGTCGCTTTTGATGTACGTAGAATTTTGGCGACGATCTCCATAACTGCGCTCACAAAGAGTTAGTTCACGATATTTATGTTTGTTCATCATCAAAACCAAATCCGGGGAATCAATACTCAACATTCTTCCCCTTTTTGGTGATGACAAACCAACATAATTAATAATCAATAATAATGAGTCAAATGAAATTTACTTACTCCCCCTGCATTGATGACACGTTAATTCCGTATTAAATAATAATCATACGCATCAAGCAGACGAGGAAAGTATAAAATATGAACCCAAGTATTGAAATTTAGGATCTAAATCCATTTTTATATCTTAACTCCCCCTGAATCTAACATATCAAATTAGATTCACGGTAAATTGCTTTAAATTATCATTTAGCACATCGTCATTATTAATTCTCTCCCCCTTTGGCATTAGCAAAAAGATCGGGAGGAGATCAACGACAACAACCATGGCTAAATAAAAATCTAAACATGAGAGTCGAAGAATACGACAACGGTCCAAATGTCACCAAGGTAAATATCGAAGAGTATCAAAGCGTGCCAAATGAGACCATAATCGAAAAGCAAAAAATGAAATCATCAAAACTCAAAATCAATTTCACGTATTGAATAGAGGAACATACTCTCCAATATCAACATTTTTAGCTAATTTAGTGCATGGAAAACAATTCTATGTTTTCATACAAACAAATCTATTCAATCAATATAATCGTCGAGCGACGAAGTCAACATCAGAGACATAAATATAATGTGCACAAGAAATGAATGGCAACACGATATGTGTGTGTGTGTGGATACAACAAAAATTATACATCCAGCCAACAAAATATTAACCATTAGCAGAATGGTGCACATCATATAACATATCTCACAACCGAGAGTAGTTTTTGTCCCTCCTAGAATTATCAATGATGAAGGCTCTATGGAAGTAGTTTGTGATTCTATTGGTAATTCTAATCCTATTGATTCTGTTGTTACTAACCCTACTGATGATTCTTTTGAGAATGTTCCTAGAGATCAGGGAGTTTCCAAACGGCTTCATACAGTTCGTGACCATCCCCATAAGCAAGTCATTGGCAACATACTAGATAGTGTCAAGACGAGATCTCAAGTCAACTTCTTCGCTCATTGTGCCTTTGCCTCTTCAGTAGAGCCAAAGAATATTAACGAAGAATGCGAAGATAGTTCTTGGATCCTAGCCATGGAAGAGGAACTCATTTAGTTTGAGAGGAATGAGGTCTGGGAGCTTGTTCCATTGCCTTCGAAGAACCACACCGTTATAGGAACGAAGTGGATTTTCAAGAATAAGACCGACGTGAGCCAAAACGTTGTTCGGAACAAAGCTCGGTTAGTTGCTCAAGGCTACAGGCAAGAGGAAGGTATAGATTTCGAGGAATCTTTTGCCCCTGTAGCTAGATTAAAATCTATTAGGTTGTTATTATCGTTTGCATGCCATAAAGATTTCAAACTCTTTCAAATGGATGTAAAAAGTGTGTTTTTAAATGGAGATGTCGTTGAGGAAGTTTACGTTTCTCAACCTCCGGGTTTTATAAATGAAAAATTTCCAAATCACGTTTTCAAACTTAAGAAAGCACTTTATGGTTTGAGACAAGCTCCTAGAGCTTGGTATGACTGCCTAAAGAACTTTCTTTTGAATTTGGGTTTCAAAATGAGTGAGGTTGATTCAACACTTTTTGTTAAGTATGCGAATCATGATATTATTTTAGTTCAAATTATGTTGATGATATCATTTTCGGTGCTACTAACTTCACTCTTTGCGAAGAGTTTTCTAATGTCATGAAGGACCAATTTGAGATGACCCACCTGGGTAAGCTCAAATATTTCTTAGGACTCCAAATTCGCCAAATGCACGATGGAATCTTTCTCCACCAAACCAAGTACACGGTGGAGTTGCTAAAGCGATTTGGAATGGAGAATGCTTCTGGCAAGAAGACTCCAATGAGCACTAATACACATCTTGATAAAGATACGGGCGGCAAAGATGTAGACATTCGTCTATATCGAGGTATGATAGGAAGTTTATTATATCTTACTGCCAGTAGGCCTGATATAATGTAATGCCATGATAGCTACTGCACAAGTACTAGAGGGGGTGAATAGTACTTTAAAATAATCAAGAGTATAATTCCTAATTATTGTGCAAACACAACCAACAATGCGGAATGAAAGATTGACAACAATAAAAGACCAACGCAAACAAGCGATGTAACGGGTTCGGATCCACCCAAGTCTCCCCGACTTGTTACCGGCGATCCTACGTCCCAGACACCCGGATCCCCTCCGGCTACTTGAGTTAGAATCCTCTAACCCAAGTTTGCACTATGAAATTCTTGTAGAAAACCTCTACAAGATCAAATCATACACAAATGAAAACGTGACTCCAACAACCCGGGATCACGATCTTCTCTCACAACCGAGAGATAAACTTAATAGCAAAGTAAATGAAACAATAAAACACTTACCAACAAAATCATATGCCTTGAGTAAACTTACTGATTTTAGGGCAAGGAAGATTTTGAAGGAGAGAATGTCACCAAACCCTAGCTCCACCAAGATGAACAGCAATCGAAGGCTAGGATGGAGTTGGTGACTTTGAATCAAGCTCATGGCTTGAGTAGCTCACAATGAAGGAGAATATCTCTTGAGGAATTAGGGCTCAAAGAGTAAGGAGAGATTCTTTGTGAGAAGAGAGAGCTTGGAAATGAGAATTGAATGCCTTCTCTTTGATTCTCTAAAACTCAATAATGGCAACCTTGAATGCTAGGTAAGAGACACTTCAAGTATATATAGGAGTGTGAGAAGAGAAGAGAAAAATCATGGCATTAAATGCCCAACGGATCTATTTCTGAAGCAGTCTAATCGGTCTAAGAAGGATCACAGACCGATTAGTTTTGCAACTAGTCTGTCGGTGATTCTTCTTGGACCGACTAGATGGTTGATAGCCAAGATAGAGAATTCAGGAGATAGAACTAGTCGGTCTAAGAAGACATGCCAACCGACTAGTTTGACAACTAGTCGGTCGGTGAGTGTTCTTTGACCGACTAAGTAGTTGATATACAATAGGCTGATCACTAGGAGAACTAGTCGGTCTAAGAATAAATTCCAACCGACTAGCTTCATAACTAGTCGGTCGATGGATGTTCTTGGACCGACTAGCTAGTCAACAGAAGCTAGGCTGAAAAAATGAAAGTATAACTAGTCGATCTAAGAAGGATTCCCAACCGACTAGTTTAACAACTAGTCGATCGGTGAACCTGCTTGGACCGACTAATTGGTCAACAGTGCCTAGGCTGAATTGAGCAAGAAAATCTAGTCGGTTCAAGAAGGATTCTTAACCCACTAGATGACAATCTAGTCGGTTGGTTCTTCTTCTTGAACCAACTAAGATGCACAAGAAGCCGTGAGATGAAGCGTAAAGCTTCGGGAAAGTTTCTATATGCTTCTAAGATAATCCTAGCTCTAAGATATGAGCGTTATGAAGATTATAATGTAAGTCCTACTCAAGGCTTAACATTCTACAAAAAGAAGCTAGAAGACTATAACTATAAAATAAACTAGACGAACCATCTTCAAAGCTTCAATCCGAATCTCTTGACTTCAATAATGCTCCTTGAGCTTCAACGAAGCTTCAGGCACACGATCATGCGCTTTGAGAAGTCTTGAGACATCGCTTTTGATGTACGTAGAATTTTGGCGACGATCTCCATAACTGCGCTCACAAAGAGTTAGTTCACGATATTTATGTTTGTTCATCATCAAAACAAAATCCAGAGAATCAATACTCAACATTCAGCTTCCACCACTGCTACTTGTTAGGGCTGTTGACGAACAGAACGTTCGACGAACTACTCGTGAACAAGCTCGGTACATGTTCGTTTACGTTCGTTCGGGAAGCTTAATGAACAAGCTTGAACAGATTTTTAGAGCTCGGTTAGTAAACGAACAGAGCTTGAACATAACTATGTTCGTTCATTTATGTTCATGAACAAGCTCGTTAAGTGTTCGTGAACAAGCTCGTGAACAAGCTCGTTAAGTGTTCGTGAACAAGCTCGTTAAGTGATGTTCGTGAACAAGCTCGTTAAGTGTTCATGAACAACCTCGTTAAGTGATGTTCGTGAACAAGCTCGTTAAGTGTTCGTGCAAGGGCTTGAGTGAATTAAAATTAAAATTAAACACTCACCTCCTCAAATTGAATTAAACACCTCCACCTCTTCAACTTCTCAGCTTCCCACTCCTAGACTCCCAGGCTCCCAGCTCTCTTTTGGTCCATTGCCATTATTCGTTCGTTTGTTTGAAAATCTGTTCATGAACAAGATTGATTGTGTGTTCATGAACACGTTCCCGTACATGTTCACGAACAAGCTCGATAAGTCTTGTTAACGAACAGAATGTTCGTTCGGTAAGCTCGGTTTACGTTCATTTATGTTCGTTTACATTCGTTCGGTAAGCTTAACAAACAAGCTTGAACATGTTTTTGGAGCTCGGTTAGTAAACGAACAGAGCTTGAACACGGATTTTGTTCATGAACAAAACCAAACACACTGTTCAAGCTCGTTCAAGCTCGTTCGTCAACAGCCCTACTACTTGTTGGGTGCTGGCACCACCAGCTCCTACCATAAGCGCCGAGATCTGGGTCGATAGCAAATCGAATTTGCTAGATAATTTGTCGACCTCTTCGAATCTGTGCATACCACCAGATCTGGGCGTGCCGCACTCATCACACCACCTCTTATTGTTTGATGCCATGTTCTCAAGAATTTTACCGGCATCTTCTTCGCTTCTCGACATAAAGGACTCCCAGCCATGGCATCCATCGAAGATTTCAGGTTGTCCCTCAACCCATTGTAGAACAGATTTATGATCTGCCATTTTGGGAGCTCGTGGTGAAGGCATCTCCGCTGCATCTCCTTGTATCTCATCCATGCCTCGTGCAGGGATTCGTGGCTGGCTTGGGAGAAGGAGGAGATCTCGCTCCTCCACTTCATCGTCTTCCCCGGGGGAAAGAACTTGCTCAAGAAAGTGTTGGATAGCTTCTCCCAAGTCGTGAAGGTATTGGGGTCCTTTCCCCTTAGCCATTGATTGGCCTTTCCCGCAGAGAGAAGGCGAACAACTTGAGCCGGATAGCTTTAGCCATGACACTGTTGATCCTGAATGTGTCACACTTCTCTAAGAAGGAGTCCAGATGCTCAATTGGGATCTCCATGGGTGCCCCAGAAAATTGATCCTGCTGGATCCACGTCACTAATGACGGCTTTAGCTCGAAATTCACAGCCGTGATGGCTGGAGGTTGGATGCTGGACGAGGACCCGATGGATGGCATCGAGTACTCCAGCAGGGACTTTTGGGGAGGAGTGTTTTCCCACATGGTTTCAACTTCTTCCCTTCTTCTCCTTTCTACGTTCAGACGCCTCACGGTGGCGTTAATCTCCGGGTCAAGAGGAATCAAGTCATCAAGACTCCTTGTATTCCTGTGCATGAAAAGCAAGAAACACCCGTGAAGAAAGTATGGTATAGAAACAGATAAAAACAGAAAATAAAGAATAGAAAATAAAAAGTGAAAACGTAGAATGCGAAAATTATCGCGAGGTGAGGATGTGAACTAGACTCTAGGGTTCACATGGTCCTAAAATAAACAAGCACATTGCCTCCCCGGCAACTGTGCCATAAAGATTGACGTCCCCAAGATTTGAGCATACAAGTGCAATAGGATCAGAGATACCAGATTTAAATATTTATACTGCAAGCGCACGGTGTTGTAGTGTGGCTTGGGGGTCGAACACAGGGAGGCGTGTGTTGTGCTTGTGTCAAAGAGGAACCGGTTCACCCTATGGGTGAGCTAGCCCGAACGATCGGTAGGTTGTCATAGGATATGAATACGAAGGATGAACAATATAAAAGGAAACCTAGGACTTCGGTTTCCGCCCTATCGTGTGCCCTCTCTATTACGACCGATCGATAGGAATTTGATTGGGTATTATGGTTTAGTGGTGAGACGTTGCCTCTAAGAGTGATACCTAGCGTCCCTTGGGCCCGATATTCCGGTCGGTGCCCAGGATGATACGCTAGGACTACCCGGGTTCGATCGGTGGGCATTCTCATGTCCATTAACACCGACCGACTCCGGGAGCACTAAGCTCGTAACGATTACTCCCAACATCTCATGCTGCCATTCCCACGCGCTAGGATTCGATGTCTACGGTAGGGGCGTGAGCTGTGGCTAGGGAGTCAACCGCCAAGTTTATTCCCCCTTGGCCCGACGGTCAGAGGCGGTCTTTCTCCCGCCAATGAAAATGAAACACCCCGCGTAACCATCTAAATTCCCAAACCCTATCGAAATCTTATTCCTATGGTCACTTTAAGGAGAACCCACGAAGTGGTTTCCACCAAAATCCATGATTTGGGAACTACTCACAATTCATAGCTAAAACGCAATCTAAACAAAAATCAACGGTAGAAATCATGATCAAGCAATTGAAAGTAGATGCTAGCAATGGTATTAAGACAATATTAAAGTTTCAAAGTAATCAGAACACTTACAAAAACAGATAAAATTCCAGCCGTCACAACCCAAGAAAAAGACAGAAAAATAACATCATCCGTTTTCTGGAAACCTAGGTCAGCTATTTATAGAAATCGATGTCACCCGATCGGTTGAAGCATCAACCAATCGGGTGAGCTGCTTGACGCTTCGCTATCGGGCTTCAAAACTTCAACCGATCGCAGTCCCCGAGCGGTTGGCGTCGTCGGTTCGCCAATTGAGGAATTGCAGCTACAGATGAACCGATCGGGTGATATGTCACCCGCTCGGTTGGAATTAAGCCCAAAAAGACAGAGTGCTCTGTCGATCTCACCCGATCGATGAATCGATCGGGTGAGCTGTGGTCGGCCCCGGATATACACCCGGAGAACGGTTGTAGTTTTACCGCAAGCGCACGGTGTAGCGGCGAGCGGGATATCGAACACAGGAAGGACGAATGACCGTGCTTGCTCCTAATCAACCTGGCTATTTAAGAATAGAGAAAATTGCCTTGGGCGATCCTGTCACAATCGTCAGACAAATGTGCGAAATATCAAATCAAATAAAGAACGTCTAGGGAATGGGGAATTCCCGCTACTCACTGTATTTCATAAATGTGGTTCGTCGGTATCAAAATTGCTAGAATGAGAATTCGGATGAACTAGTTGCAACTAAATGTGGAACCAAGCTCACGCTCTCGCGCTGTTGCCGGTCTATAGCTATCCTAGGTTTGGGTCCAATCTCTTGCAAACCCTAGCCTAGGGAAGCTAGCTTTAGGATCAACATCATCGTCCAATTGCGCACCGAGTCCAATCTCTTGCAAACTCGGTCCACAATATAAATTAGGATAGTTCCTACCCGTCCAATCTCTTGCAAACGGGTATTGGCATGGAATTGCAATCGGAAATCCTGGTATCGGTCCAATCTCTTGCAAACCGATACTTCGAAAATCTGACTCCAACCCAATTCGGATTTCTAGGGCTTCCTATCAAATTGGGATCCAATCTCTTGCAAATCCCAATTGATATGAATTCCTAGCTATCCGTAGTAAATTGATCCCAATCTAATCCCTAATAGCAATTCTAGCTCAATTTCTACCAATTCAACACAAATAAGAAAATGGGCTTGTAGGGTTCATCCCCACGCCCCAAGACGTGGAGACTACTCACAAATTATGGCAATAGTACAAGAATAATCAATGAAATAAGCAATAGAATTCATCACAAATATTGAGATAAACAATAAAAATAGAATTTTTAGGGAAGAGAGATGCAAACCAATGGAGTTCTTCAATTAATCTAACAAAAATCCAAGTTTTTCCTCTTCTCCAATCACAATATTAAAGCTAAAAAGTAATCTAAAAAGCTGCAAAAAATCTAAGAGATGGCTCCCTAAACTAGGGTAAAAACAGGGCTTAAATAGCCCCAAAAATCGTCCAAAAATCGTGACCAAAATACCCCTGCACAGCCTGTTTTCCGCAGTTTTCGCTACAGGCAGCGCATCGCACTCGGCCGAGTGACAAAAGTCGCTCGGCCGAGTGAAAACCCTGCAATTTTCCAGTAAGTCGGGACTTTCAGGGGTCTTCAGTTCGGGGGCGGCTCGACCGAGTGAGTTGTCGTCACTCGGCCGATGGCTTCACTGCACTCGGGCGGACGGGATTTACCACTCGGCCGAGTGGGTCTTCTGAAGCTCAGGCAGCCGAAAAACAGTAACTTCGATGTTTAGGAAGGGCTTCGTCTGGGCGCCACTCGGGCGGACGCGATATCGTCACTCGGCCGATGTGGTCTTCGGTGCTCGGCCGAGTGCACAGGTAACTCGTGTCTGAACTGGTCGGCCGAGCAGTGTCTTGCTGGTCGGCCGAGTGGCTCCTCCACTCGGCCGAGTGGGACACAAAAAATGCCCAATCTGATTGTTTTGGCCTCCTCGTCGCTCCTGCGACGTCCATTCTTCTTCCGCTCCTCTCCAACAGCAAAATACCCCTCGGGGAGGTCGTCGGTGACCGTCTAGAGTAAGCGCATCTCGAGATCACTCCAAATCGCGCCAAATCACCTGAAATGCGACAAAAACAACAAATCGTGAAAAGCATCGCAATATCGTCGATATATCGTGAAAAACATGATTTGGGCGATCTAAATGGCATGCAAACATGCGGAAAAAAGGTGTAAAATAAGGAGTGATCAAAATCCCCCAAGCTTGCCTCTTACTCGTCCTCGAGGAAGATAAGTAAAAAGGCGAACCCGGTGGATTTGGAAAACAAAAATGGCGAAAAACAAAAAACGAAAAACGAAGAAGAATGAGAATGAAATGAAAATAAAGAAATAAAGAAAGAAAGAAACGAAGAGGTAGGATGCTAGATCATTTTCTCAGGACGTGGGTTTCACTTACTCTTATAGCATGCACCGAATGAGAAATACATGTCAAAGAATTTTATTTTGATATCATAGTATAATAGTGCAAATAGAAATAGAAAACCCACGAACAATGGTATAATCATGAAAAACGGAATAATTTTAAAATTAACGTTGTCTGAATCATTTAAAGCGGTATACAAATCACAGATCACACACTTTTCAATTGAACGCTTTCTATCAGGAGTATAAGAGTATCACACTATAGAATAGAGAGAATAGAAAAGTATGGATTTCATGAAATGAACACTAGGCTTAGATTTCTGGATTTCGTAAAGCTAAAAATAATCTCACCGAGTATAGAATATTACTTAGCCTAGGTCGTCGTGCAATGTCAAGTAGTCTCTCTCTCTCTCATCAATGGATCCCCTCCCCCAAGCTTATCTATAAGCGTGGTGGCATAAAAAATATTTACATCCCCATTTTTTATACATATAGCTCCAAAAGCAATGAAAAGAAAGAAGAAAGTGAGATGGGATCTTTTATTGAGGATTTTTCCTCTCTTTTTTTTTCTTTTTTTTTCTTTGCAATAAGCAATATATACACAACGATCCCAACTCAGAGAGAGATAATGATATACAAGAATGTTTTTCTCTCTTTTATATTTTTTTTTCTTTTTTTTTTGAATAAGAGATTTGGAGCTAGGAATTAATAGCGGGGGAAATGCCATAAAATAGAATCACTAAGGGGAGATTCACCAATGATTTTAAAAGTAGAGAAATGATGTTCAAGATTTGTGGAGAAAGAAATAAATATAACTCTCGGTTCACTCTATAAGACATGCACGACAACTTCAGCAGGGTAATCTAATCTACTCAGTTTCGATCACAAAAAAGCTAACTAGTCCAGATTTATCATAGCTAACATCATTCAATCATCCTGAAGTGAAGTGTACAATTCATGCATATAGAAGTGATATAGGAAAAGAAATCAGTACTCCAGATATAGGCATTCAATGCGTGAATCTTGGTGTTTTTTCTGTGATAGCATACATATGAATATTCAGACTTAGCTAATAGTAAAACTTCATCCATTTTCATGTGGAAAAAGTGTGGGTTACTATCTCTAAATGCAAAGCAAGTCATAGCATATGATATCTGAAATAAAATCTAAGACATGACAAATATAGCATGCATATAGGATAAGCTAACTCCACGTAGTCATCATCACAGAAAAGTCATCTCTAGCATGAGATGAAAAAAGATATAAAGATAAAGGGAAATAGCGCTATTCACAATGCGGCACACAGAAAAAAATAAGAAAAACGTGATGCATGGTAAAATAGAAGAAAAGTAATGAAAAATGAGTGCAAAAGTGAAAAACGGTGTGAAAAACTGAAAATAAAGGTGGCAAATCGGAAAATAACGTGAGAACTCACTCCCCCAAGCTAAATGGCACAGTGTCCTCAATGTGCAAAGTGTGGCACACCGAGAGACAAGCGATGGGAGGGGCAAGTGAAGATGCATGCATGTGGAAATGAAAAGAAAAAGGTAAAGTAAAGAAATGAAAATATGATGCGGACATGATGCATGCACAGATAGGAGCGATACATAGATATAAGTGTCACCAAAAACTCTCCCTCTCTCCCAAAATAGATATAAGAAGATATGATCAAAAAGAGAATACCAAAATAAGTGTGGGGAAGGGGGGGCAAAAAGTGCAACAGGACCCAGCAGAAACGGGCAGCACAACGGCAGGAATGGATCAAGGCATCAAGGGTGCCTAAGAAGGTGGTGCTGCGCCGTCTCCGTCCTGAGGCGGGGGGCGTGTGGGTGGTGGTGTAGGCTGCTGAGCTGGGGTGGGTGTGGAAGTGGAAGCAGGTCTAGTGTGTGTGGAAGTGTGTGTGGGAACCTGCTGGGTGGGTGGGGGTACGCGTGGGAGACGCTCCAAGACCTGTGTAAGGCAGTAGTGGATCTGGGGGATCAGCTCGAAGCGTCCAGCCATCGCAGAGACGGTGGAGGACAGGGTCCTAAGGTCACCTCTAAGACCACTCACCGCCAACTCAAGAGCACGTATGCTCTGCAATACAGTGTCGGGCGGGGGTGGTGCAGAGGGACGCACCGGTCGAGGCTGCGCAGGGCGAGGCTGGCGTACGTGGGTGGAATATGTAATGGGCTCAGCAGGGAAGGGAACAAAAGGTGCCGCGCCTGGAAATGTGGGCCGGGCCTCAGTGTGAGGCCGGGGCGGGTGGTGAGAAGTGGAGGCGGCAGCAGCGAAAGAAGTGTGCAAAGGTGGCAGCGAGGCGGCCAGAGAGGTCGATGGCACAGAAGTGTGGACAGACGCCACGACGCTCTCAGAAGATACAGCAGGGGTGGAGACAGAGGTGACTACCGCTGGGGTGGAAGTGTGTGGTCCAAAAGGCGCAACCCCAGCGAAGATCATGCTAGCCATGGTCTCCACGACCGCGGCAAAAGAGGGCTCTCCACTCTCAACAAAGGTCTGCGGGCGCTCGGGGAGGGCGGAGCAGAGAGGATCGACGGACAGAGGGCCTGTGGTGGTGGGAGTGGTGGTGACAGCCTCAGAAGTGGTGGAGGGGGTGGAAGTGGGCTCAGCAGAGGTACTTGTGACACTGACAGAAGTGGGGACAGAAGTGTCAGGAGTAGCGGAATCAGCAGGTACAGGCTGAGGGGCCACAGGGTCAACGGGCTCGGCAGCAGGCTCGGCAAGGTGTGCAGCAGGGTCAACAGGGGCAGCGTGGGCCTGCTCGGCCTCCTCAGCCTCGAGCACGTAGGCAGCGGGGATGAGAACATCCATCGCAGGGAGCCAGTCGACGTGGGATGGTGCAATCTGAGTCCGAGCAGGGCTCGGGAGAATCATGTAATCGGCACCAAAAGGGCCGTGCAACCAGACCCAGTGACGCTCGCCATGCGGACGAAGCATCTTCATCTGGGCCATAACATCTATCGAAAGAGAAGTGGGGCCCGGGATGCGTCGCAAGACATCAGGGAAGTCCTCGCCGGTCATAAGAGCAAGCAAGGTGATCAGGCCGCCGCAGCATATCGGTGAGCGAGCGCCCACCGATACAATGATGCAGTCTAAAAACCAAGACGCGATATCGATCACGATGGCGGGGACAAGCTCGTCTCCATCCCTAGATAGAGCTCTGGGGCGAGTCATCGCATAGAGCATGTAGAGCTCTGGCGTAGACATCGTGCCCGGCTCATATCTGGCCAAAAAGGTGGTCGCCATGAGGCGCTGAGCAATGCGAAGGCAGGGATGTACGATGGCCGAGGCCTTGGCCCTACTAGGGTCAAAGGCAGCGTGGAGACCTGTGATACGTGCCCAGAAGGCACCGGCGTCAAAGGAAGGTGGGGGGATATGGGTAGGACCGTAACCGCGATCGGCACCGGGGACAGCGGGCCACGAGAAGAACGCTCTCATCATATCGAGAGTGACCTGGCACTCTCGATCCATGAACCGAAACGAGCATCCCTCGTCGGTCCGGGCGATCGAACTCAAAACCTCAAGTGTCGGGCGGGTAAAAGTATCCGCCGACACCTGGAAAAAATCACGCCAACCCACGTTGTCGTACAACGTGAGCATCCCCTCTAGTACCCCCAGGCGTCCTAGGTCAGCGAGGTGTGCAAACCTAGAGGGTACGATCGAGCGTTGGGAGATACGCTCGAAGACGGCGCGGTGTGCGTCGTCTCGGAACGTAATCCCGAGCGGCCTGACTAGTGGAGCCGGTGGTGGCTGTGCAGCGGCGGGGAGAGGCTGTGCGGGCTGTGGGTGCACTGCAGGCTGTGCGGGGTGTGCGGGGCCTGCAGGCTGTGCGGGGTGTGTGTGGGACAGAGGAGGAGAGACTTCCTCCTCGTGGGAGGGGCTGGCATCTTCCGACCGCTTCCTCTTAGCGGAAGGTCTCCTCGTCCGAGGCCGTGTCCGGGGCGGCATGTCGGCCCCGAGCGCGCCGAAAAGTGAAAAAGTGTGGCGTGTGCAAAAAGAATGGAAAGAGTATACCCAAACACACCGCGAGTGCTAAGTAGTGGAAGCGTGCGAAGTCCGCGCCTCCACGAAGTCCAAAACAGCCCGTAGAAGCTCCCCTGAGCTCCCCTAAGCTCCAAAAAGTAACGTGCGCATGAAAAAGCGATATCAGCGAGTAATAATCAAAATGTATGGAGCAATAGGGGTATAATGGATAGATATAGAAATTGATTTGGGTTAGGGGGGCGTTTAGCACATGGATCCTCAAGAAATACACGAAAAGAGGAGAAAACGGCGAAAACAGGGGTACCGGAGGTGAGCGGACGGGGGGCCGCCGCCGGCGACTCGGGCGAGGCGTCGGCGGTGCTCGGCCGGCGGTGGCGGGCCGGGCGGCGGCGGGGCGGCGCTGGTCGGGCGAGTGAGGGCGAGAGCGAGGGGGGTTCAGGCGAGGGGAGCTGGAGCGTCGGGGGGTTTGGGGTTTTTGCGTTTCAAAATCCGCGCCCCCCCCCCCTCGGCCCTTTATATAAAAAAGTTACGACTCGGCCGAGTGACGTGGTCACTCGGCCGAGCGAGGCCAATGAAAATTTCCTCCCCGCTATCGCTTCGGCCGAGTGGCTTTGCCAGCCTCAGCCGAGTGGAGTAAGTCCATTCGGCCGAGTGACTCAAGCTACTCGGCATGACTCGCCCTAGGAGGGTATCCGTTTCACTCGGCCGAGTGAATATATATACTCGGCCGAGTAGCAGTTGTATCGAAATCAAGAAAATAAACAGAGAGTTGGGTACAGCAGACTTCCCTCGTTCGTGAGCGGCTCGGCCGGACGAACTTGTGTACTCGGCCGAGTGACTAGTATACTCGGCCGAGTGAGCCTTGTGTTCTGCTGTTTGTCTTCGTTTTGGCTCCAAACTCCATCTTTCTTCCTCCAGTCGATTTCATCCTCCTCCTAAGCGTCGAGCGCCTTCTTGGGGCGCTCCTCGTCGTCTCGTTCCTACTCCTCATGATGGATCTACCTATCTCCTCTCCTGTCAAAAAAAATAGGACCCGTTATCACAAAATTTTTGGGCGAATGACTCAAAACACTAAAAATTTCTAAAACGAAAATAAAGTAAAAGTAAAATAAAGCAAAAACCGTCGGGTTGCCTCCCGACAAGCGCTCGTTTAAGGTCATGAGCTCGACCCCCTATAATTTCCAATCAATGCGGGATGTTTGGTGCATATGAGATGCACCCATCAAACTTTCCGGGGAGCGCGCTTGGATTTGGATGTGGCGGCGGCGCGTTCTCCCTCGGTGGTCTCCTATCTCGAATAGTGTTGGGGGGAGGCTCCCCCAAGCTAGCATTTGCTCCGGTCAACGGTTTTGCCGGTGATGCCGATCTCCGTGCCGGCGGAGCTTTCTTCGGAGACTTTAATTTCGAAAGCTTGCAGAGCTCTCGAATCCTTGCGACATCAGCGTCGCCTTCATCATCTTCAGCGGAGAGGTCGGGGGAATCATCTTTATTCTCTTCATGGCCTAAATCCGGGCCTTCCTCAAAATCTTCATCAAAAAGAGAGCCAATTGAGTGAGGAATCGCCTCCTCTATCACCTCATCAAGGAGGTCCATGTAGTCAAGTTCCTCGTGATAAGGCATGTGCTTCATAGCCTTAGGAATGTGGAGCTCCACCTCGATGTTTCTGACGTTTAAGGTTAAGGTACCTTCGCGCACGTCGACGATGACTCCGGCGGTGGCGAGGAATGGGCGTCCAAGTATCAATGAGGTGTCTCCCTCCTCCTTAACGTCCATGATAACGAAGTCACATGGCAAGCATATTCCACCCGGGACTTGTAGCGGTATGTCTTCGGCGATCCCCACCGGCCTTGTTATCCGTCCATCGGCTAATTGAATGCGCATGTCGGTGGGTTTCAACTTTGTCCCGGTGTTTAGCCTTAAGAACATGGAGAGAGGCATGAGGCTCACACTAGCCCCAAGATCAACCAACGCCTTTTGAAGAGGAACGCCGCCCAAGGTGCAAGGAATCCGAAAACTCCCCGGATCTTTAAATTTCACTGGCTCCTTCTCTCTCTTGGTGAACCAAGAGCCCTCCTCGGTTAGCATGATCTTCTCCTTCCTTTTCCTCCCCGAAATCAAGTCCTTCAAAAATTTAGCATACGTGGGGATCTCGACGATGGCGTCAAGGAAGGGGATGTTAAGGCTAACTCCTCTTAGGTACTCGAGAAATTTTGTTAGCCTTTTCTCCATTTTCGCTCTGGCGAGCCTTTGGGGGAATGGGACCGGTGGCATGAAGCGCCTTTCCTCAATTAATTGCTCCGCCCTAGTTTTCTCCTTGTCTTGTGGCTCCTTCTCCTTTTCAACTTCAACTATCGGCTCAATCGGCTCCAAGCTTTCCTCCACGGCCTCCTCGGTAGGAATCATAGCGGGGGTGGTGTCCTTCCCGCCTCTAGTAGTAACGGCAACTACGGCGTTGATGTGGCCGGTGTTGCCTCGTGGGTTTTGCTCCGGTTGCGCCGGCAATCGTTGAGTGTTCCGATTGAGCAACTCTAATTGCTCTGATATTTGAGCCACTACGGTATTAAGAGAGTCTTGCCCCGCCTTCAAAGTAGCATTCACCTTATTTTGCTCGACCATGAACGCCTCCACTCTAGCTTCGAAGTCGGATCGTTGTGGAGCTTGTGGCGGATTTTGATTTTGGTTCCTCCACCCTTGGTTGTATCCGGGAGGCCTATATGGTGGAACTTGTTGCTTCGGTTGAAAGTTTTGTAAGTAGGCCCCCTCGGTGGATAGTTTTGTTGTTGGGGTGGTGGTGGTCGAGCTTGTTGAGGCGGTGGTTGTGGCGAGTTCAAAGCTCCTTCATTGTTGGCGTAGGAGAATCCCGGATGATTTCTTGCGGCCGGATTGGACCAATACCCTTGGTTCCCCGCAACATATTGTACTTGCTCCAAGGATCCTTCTCCTTGCTCTCCTCCCGAGTACATGGCTTGAGATTGGTCTTGCCAATCACACATTTGGTTGGTTGGAGCGGAGGTGGAAGGGCTTCCTTGGGGCTCCGTGATAAACTTCTCCAATCTCTCCACCACCTTGTGGAGAGAATCGAATTTGCTCGTGAGCTCCGCTACGGCCTTCGCCTCGTAAATGCTAGTTGGCTTTAAGGAGGACGTGGAGTGTCCTCGCTCATCGCCCCATTGTTGATTATTTGAGGCCATCTCCTCAATTAGGGCCGTAGCTTCCTCGGGAGTCTTTGACAAGATAGCACCGTTTGCCGCGGCATCAATAATTTGTTTGGTCCCCGGTTGGAGACCGTTGTAGAAGCTATGCACTAGCTCCAAATCTTCTATACTGTGGTGCGGGCATTGATGCTGCAAATCCTTAAAACGCTCCCAAGCCTCATAGAGCGTCTCCTGTGGTCCTTGCTTGAAGGACATAAGAGCGCTCCGGATCTTCACCGTCTTGGATGGTGGGTAGAATTTGTCAATGAATGCACTTGCCAACTCGTCCCAAGTGGTGAAAACTCCGTCAGCCTGCGTCATTAACCAATAGAGTGCCTTGTCCTTTAGCGTGAAAGGGAAGAGACGCAGTCTGATGGCATCGATGGAGACCCCCGTCATCTGAAATGTGGCGCACTTCGACAAGAATAGTTGGATGTGGTAGTGGGGGTTCTCATGTGCGTTCCCATGAAATGGGTCTTGTTGCATCAAAACCACCAATCCGGTCTTTAGCTCGAAGTTCTTGTCAGCCGCCAACTGCGGCACGGCAATGGACGAGGTAGTAGAAGAGGTCTTAGGCCGAAGCCTATCGCGAATAGAAATTATCCTCGCCATCCTTGCCGCCAATTCTTCAGGAGTTTCCGGGTTGGTCATATACCTCCCTTCCGGATTTTGTCTCTTTTCCGCTCTAAGTCTCCGCGCAGTACGTTCGATCTCGGGATCAAATAATAAGGCTTCAGGGTCCGTCGTAGATCTCGTGTACATGCACAGGGAAAACAGAGTTTCAAAGAAATGATTAGCACCGTGGAAGGGTTAGGTAAGAAATAAGAAATAAAAATAATGATAATAATAATAATAATAGCTAGGGTGAGAAAGAATCAAACGCAATCGCCTCCCCAGCAACGGTGCCAAAAACTTGGTCGGCCCCGGATATACACCCGGAGAACGGTTGTAGTTTTACCGCAAGCGCACGGTGTAGTGGCGAGCGGGATATCGAACACAGGGAGGACGAATGACCGTGCTTGCTCCTAATCAACCTGGCTATTTAAGAATAGAGAAAATTGCCTTGGGCGATCCTGTCACAATCGTCAGACAAATGTGCGAAATATCAAATCAAATAAAGAACGTCTAGGGAATGGGGAATTCCCGCTACTCACCGTATTTCATAAATGTGGTTCGTCGGTATCAAAATTGCTAGAATGAGAATTCGGATGAACTAGTTGCAACTAAATGTGGAACCAAGCTCACGCTCTCGCGCTGTTGCCGGTCTATAGCTATCCTAGGTTTGGGTCCAATCTCTTGCAAACCCTAGCCTAGGGAAGCTAGCTTTAGGATCAACATCATCGTCCAATTGCGCACCGAGTCCAATCTCTTGCAAACTCGGTCCACAATCTAAATTAGGATCCAATCTCTTACAAACGGGTATTGGCATGGAATTGCAATCGGAAATCCTGGTATCGGTCCAATCTCTTGCAAACCGATACTTCGAAAATCTGACTCCAACCCAATTCGGATTTCTAGGGCTTCCTATCAAATTGGGATCCAATCTCTTGCAAATCCCAATTGATATGAATTCCTAGCTATCCGTAGTAAATTGATCCCAATCTAATCCCTAATAGCAATTCTAGCTCAATTTCTACCAATTCAACACAAATAAGAAAATGGGCTTGTAGGGTTCATCCCCACGCCCCAAGACGTGGAGACTACTCACAAATCATGGCAATAGCACAAGAATAATCAATGAAATAAGCAATAGAATTCATCACAAATATTGAGATAAACAATAAAAATAGAATTTTTAGGGAAGAGAGATGCAAACCAATGGAGTTCTTCAATTAATCTAACAAAAATCCAAGTTTTTCCTCTTCTCCAATCACAATATTAAAGCTAAAAAGTAATCTAAAAAGCTGCAAAAAATCTAAGAGATGGCTCCCTAAACTAGGGTAAAAACAGGGCTTAAATAGCCCCAAAAATCGTCCAAAAATCGTGACCAAAATACCCCTGCACAGCCTGTTTTCCGCAGTTTTCGCTACAGGCAGCGCATCGCACTCGGCCGAGTGACAAAAGTCGCTCGGCCGAGTGAAAACCCTGCAATTTTCCAGTAAGTCGGGACTTTCAGGGGTCTTCAGTTCGGGGGCGGCTCGACCGAGTGAGTTGTCGTCACTCGGCCGATGGCTTCACTGCACTCGGGCGGACGGGATTTACCACTCGGCCGAGTGGGTCTTCTGAAGCTCAGGCAGCCGAAAAACAGTAACTTCGATGTTTAGGAAGGGCTTCGTCTGGGCGCCACTCGGGCGGACGCGATATCGTCACTCGGCCGATGTGGTCTTCGGTGCTCGGCCGAGTGCACAGGTAACTCGTGTCTGAACTGGTCGGCCGAGCAGTGTCTTGCTGGTCGACCGAGTGGCTCCTCCACTCGGCCGAGTGGGACACAAAAAATGCCCAATCTGATTGTTTTGGCCTCCTCGTCGCTCCTGCGACGTCCATTCTTCTTCCGCTCCTCTCCAACAGCAAAATACCCCTCGGGGAGGTCGTCGGTGACCGTCTAGAGTAAGCGCATCTCGAGATCACTCCAAATCGCGCCAAATCACCTGAAATGCGACAAAAACAACAAATCGTGAAAAGCATCGCAATATCGTCGATATATCGTGAAAAACATGATTTGGGCGATCTAAATGGCATGCAAACATGCGGAAAAAAGGTGTAAAATAAGGAGTGATCAAGCTGCTCTTCACTTCAGCCTCTGTCCGGGTCGGATACGCATGCATCAACCGATTGGGTGGCTGGTCCACCCGATCGGTTGAGGGCTGAGATATAGTAATCTTCATCGCTTGACCCTCTGGATCGCGTGTGACTCCTCCCGTTGCTCTGGGGACTCGTGATATCTTCTTTATACGTCCCCAATACTGGTAATCTCCTGCATATACACAAAAACACAAAGAAGTGAAAGAAAACTAGAAATCACAAGAAAATGGGTACGGTACGACGGAAAACAACGAAAAAGCACAAAGAAGACGTGCGTGAATATATAAAATATAAACGCACGTCAGCCGTGCAACTTGAGTTCAGATATAAATCGTGATAATTTGTATTCGTTCACCATCGTGCAACGAAGATGAGTATAGGAGAACAATAAAAATGCTAGCCATGGTCGCTGTCGCGCACCAAATCTAAGGAATTTCGAAGTAAACCTAAATCGAATATCTTGGGCTTTCCTTGGATCAAGATCCTCTGTCGAGCTCTCAAGATCCAAGAGAAATCCCAAGCTATCCGTAGTAAATCAATCAAGATCTAACCTTTCTAGCAAGGCCAATTTCATAGCAATTCAATAAATGTAACGGCTGGTTTCTATATGATGAGATATATATATATATATATATATATATATATATATATATATATATATATATATATATATATATATATATGATTGTTCGCCTTCTCTCTTTTTCTCTTCCATATCTTTTTCCCCTATCTGGAGCTAAGCGTGCTTCATGACGCTCTTATCTGGAGCCAGCCTCATCTTAGAAGTCCCTAGAACCCATCCCGAAGCTTCGCTCTCCATTTGGAGACTTGGTGTGCACTTTAGTCGGTTCAAGAACAAGGACCGACCGGCTAGATGTCAATCTAGTCGGTCAGAAACTCTTCATGGACCGACTAGTTTTTGTCAGATTTTTCCACTGAGTTACTATTTACTCTTAGTCGGTCTAAGTTCATCCACCGACCGACTAGTTGTCGAACTAGTCGGTCAACACTTCTTCGCAGACCGACTAAGTTAGAGATCATTTCATGCAATCGAGTTACTGTTTATCATTAGTCGGTTTAAGAACGAATACTGACCGACTAGTTGACGAACTAGTAGGTTAAGTTTTCTTCTCAGACCGACTAATTTTCAAAACTTCTTGTCGACCACTTTTATCCTTTAGTCGGTCAATGAACACTGGCCGACCGACTAGGTTGCAAACTAGTCGGTCGACGAGCCTTCACAGACCGACTAAATCCGTCAACCCTGTACCGACACTGTTCTCTGTTTACCTTCTAGTCGGTCACAGTTAGACGACCGACCGACTAGTTTTCAAATTAGTCGGTCAACCACCCTTCTCTGACCGACTAGTTGACCCCGAAACCCTAATTTTTGACCTAGCCGTCGGTTCGTTTTCTTATTTAAACGCGCGACTGTATTTTCTTTTCTCCTCATTATTCCTAGCCATCTTCTTCCCCAACCTTCCTCCTTCCCTTCCCTTGAGGCCGAGCCCTGTCTTCTCCAAGATCCTTCACCTTCCTCTTCATCTTCTTCCTCCTTTCTCCTTCTCTCTTCCTCCCGTTTCTTCTCCTCCTCCTATCTTCCCCGCAACCGACCACCACCACAAAATTCTTCCCCAGATCTGAGACCCACGGCCAAGCTCCGGCCGCCTTCTCGTTTCCCTTCCCGAGATCCATCTTGGCGACCCAACCTCAGTTCTAGCGACGACGACCCCGGGAGACGTCGAGATCTTCGCTACCATCTCCGGAGGCCAACGTCATCAACAACAATCGACTTTCCTCGCTGCGCTACCAGCGGCCTAGGAATTTCCATACGACGCAAAGCTTCCATCTTTCCAGATCTGACGCCGGATCTTCGTGTAATCGTCATTTTCAGGTTGGTCCCCTAAAACTCGTAGAAACCCCCACCGTAAATGATCAAAACCTAATTAAAATCAGCAACATAATCAAATTAAATTTTCTTTCCGCTCCTCTTTAAAACGTTGTGCAACCGTAGAAAAAATCGACGAATGGACTTTATACATGTACACATAGGATAGAATTGTCGATTAGGTTAAATACATTAAAAATGTAATTTTTGATGAATAGGATAGTCCCGATAACCTAGACACGACCCTAACAGGAATTATTAAATCGTGATCTGACACCGTCGCCGTGTCACGATTTTCAGACGCTCTTACGCCGACGAGACGTTTGGACGAGACGTTTCAGGAGGACGACGCACTCGCCACCACAGGCAAGTGTACCACTTGCGTTCTTGGCCATGCTTAGGCCTTAATCTTGTTAGAACTGTTAGTTTGGAACGATGAGAACCAGACGTGAAATGATAGCGTCCGAGACACCCTTGATGGCTCAGACTTGACAACGAAGTCTGAGTCCAACAACAACAATTTTTTTGACACCATAGGATTGACATGCGCGTGTGTGAGTTGTGGACACCCTAGTACAACCCCTCCTGTTTTGTCGTGTCATTTCCGTCTTGCCATGTCCCGTTCCGTCCTGCACAGCCCGCTGGGCAATAGGGCACTCGCCAAGCCAGAGCGGGTGATCCCTTGTACTGATTCACAGCCCGATGGGCAATAGGGCACCTGTCAAGCTAGAGCAGGTGATCCCTTGTACTGATACACAGCTCAGAGAGCAATAGGGCACTTGTCAAGCTAGAGCAAGTGATCCCTTGTCTTGTCACGATTCTTGGGGCTTGGGGGTAGGGTTGAGCGTGCACGCGACAAGAGAGTCTGATCCCCCTCGAACCGTAAAGGCGTGAACCCTTTTCATGTTACTCTTGTCTTGTCTTGTCATGTCTGGCTTCTCTTTGTCTCGTCTTGTCTTGACACCTGTAGGCTAGTCCCGTAGTCGGTGGCACTCGTTACGACTACTACTTGTCGTGTTTACTTTCATGCAGCGTTTACTTTTCTTTGTTCTCCTGTCATAACCTCTGCATGTTAATCAACCAGTAAAACGTTGTTAATTAGTTGGTACACTTGTAGTTTGGTCTAACCCTTTTTGTAGACCTTACCTGACGTACAGTTCCTTCTTTTGGTGCTGTACGTCAGGAATTGAGCCAGAGTTTGACGAAGAGGCGGACTTGCCTGCTGACGTGGAGCCAGAGAGTGCAGATCCTGAGTACGACCCTGAGGAGGACCAGAGTTAGAGACTTCTCATTGCAGTTTCCCAGAGACATCTATTTCTTTTAGTTGGGTGCGTAGCACCTTTTGTTTCCTTGTTTAGGTCAGGTGCTTGCACCGTTAGTTTTCTTTTATGCTGGTGTAGCCCTTCGGGCGTTAAGACTTGGCACTTTTGATATGTTGGAATAAAATGTGATGTTCTTTCCTTCTTGTACTTTTATTATTCTGTACTAACATGCAGGGACCTGTACCATCGTCTTGGTACCACACAGACGCTTATTGGGTCAGGGCTCCTTAGCTCTGGCCTAAGCGGGCCTAGTCACGCTTCGCCTCCGCTGTTTTGGGAAGCAGGGCATGACAGGTTTTAGTGGTGGCCCATGCAGGTCCACGTCCCAATCTTTCTGTAAGTACAGAACAGTAGGAGTAAGGACATTAACTTTTGATATTCAAACATTGTACAAGTCTAACCTATGTCTTTCTGTCAATAGGATGGCAGGGCGACGTACTACCCGATCGGGGAGCACTGAAGATGGAATTCAGGAAGACCAGGGTGGAGAGTTCTGTCAGTTCCTTGGTGTGATGCGAGAGATGCTTGAGGTGCAGCATCAGCTGGTGCAGCAGTCCAACCGTGCTGCCCGGGCCCCACCTGTTGCACCACCTCCACCTCCGCCTGCTCCGCGAGCTGTTCCAGGAGTGAAGCAGTTCAACGAGCTTCAGCCAAAGACTTTCTCGGGGAAGGAAGGCCTCTGGGTGCCGATGAGTGGATCCAGAGCACTGAGAAGAAGTTGGTAGTTGCCAAGATTCCAGATGAGACTCGGGTGGAGATCGCGAAGATGCAGCTGACTGAGATTACCCGGAACTGGTGTCGTATTGAGGAGAGGCATTTGCAGAAGCCTATGGAGTGGAAGACTTTTCGCCAAATGTTCAAGGAGAAGTACTTCACCAAGGCAGCTAGGAGAGAGCTGATGGGCAGATTCATGGATCTGAAGCAGAGGGACATGACGATCGATGAGTATGAGGCTGAATTCGAAATGCTGAGCCGTTTTCCCCGCACATGGTGAAGAAGGAGGAGAACCGAGCTGAGTGGTTCCGTCAGGGACTTCGTCCAAAGGTCCAGGCTTCCATGTCCTATGCTAGTTTCTCGACTATGAGGGAAGTGTTAGATGCTGCGAAGAATCATGAGATGATTTCGCACCTGCCTAACACTCCAGCAGACAGAGGGAAGCGCCCTATGGAGCAGTACCGGCCACCTGCCAGGCCGATGATAAGGCCAGTCCAGACTGTACCGTTCAAGAGACCTGGAGCACCAGTGCAGCAGCAGAGCAAGGGCCCATGCCATTTCTGCGGCAAGCCCGGACATGTTCAGACCAACTGTAGGAGGAAGTTGGGTCTGTGCCTACTTTGTGGAGATGCTTCGCATGCTGCGAAGGATTGCCCGAGAGCCCGCAGTGCTGTTGTTAGAGCACCAGCCTCGTTGCAGATGAGGGCGCCTACCCCAGTTTAGAGAGGACCTACTGTTCATGGACCACCTTTGGTGCCACAGAGGCAGATGTACCAGCGAGCAGTGCAGCCTCTGAGGCCGGCCTATACCATGACAGTTGTTGAGACTGAGGAGCTGGATGGAGTTATTGCAGGTAACTCCTTGATCTAGTCTTTTCATTTCATAGTTAGACCTTATTGCTAGTTTTGTTAGTGTTGCTTTTTTGTTTGATTGCTAGAGTAGTGTTGTGACCTTAGACCCTTTATTTTCCTAGGCACCATTCTTGTGTCCTCTCACCCTGCTTTGTCTTTGTTTGACTCCGGTGCATCCATGTGCATCATATCCCGGAGGTTTATAACAAAGCACTCCATTCCTACCCACACACTTCCTAAGCGTTGGGACATCACCACAGGGAACGGAGTGGTGACTGTGAATATGGGATGTCGATTGATTCCTCTAGTGGTCAGTAGACATGAGTTATATGCATATTTCATCGTCCACGATCTACCACATTTCGATGTCGTCCTTGGCATCGATTGGCTGGGAGATTTCCACGCTTTGACCGATTATCACAGCAAGAGAGTGGTATTCCGGATTCCAGGCCATCCAGAGTTCGAGTTCCGCAGCAGAGATGAGTCGCTTGGGCCCATTAGATTTCGGGCCAAGCCGGAGGTGCCGGTGTTAGCAGCGTTGCAGATAGAGATGGAGATCGACCGACCAGCGGTTGTCAGAGACTTTGACTATGTCTTCCTGGAGGATATCTCGGGTCTGCCACCCGACAGAGTTTTGGAGTTCGGTATCGATCTGATGCCGGGTGCGCAACCGATATCGAAGGCGCCGTATAGGATGGCTCCCGCGGAGCTAGAGGAGCTGCGGAAGCAACTAGATGAGCTGTTGCAGAAGGGTTTCATCCACCCTAGTGTGTCACCGTGGGGTGCACTAGTGTTGCTTGTGAAGAAGAAGGATGGGTCCCGCAGGATGTGCGTGGACTATCGAGGATTGAATGCTGTCACCGTGAAGAATAAGTATCCACTACCGCGTATCGATGACATTTTTGATCAGCTGGGAGGTTCGAGAGTTTTCTCGAAGTTGGATTTGAGGAGCGGATATCATCAGTTGAAGGTGAAGAAGGATGACATTCCGAAGACATCTTTCCGGACGAAGTACGGACACTATGAGTTTGTGGTGATGCCTTTCGGTGTGACCAATGCTCCAGCTGTGTTAATGAACCTTATGAACTTGATTTTCTACGACTTCCTGGATAAGTTTATCGTTATCTTTATTGACGGCATTCTTATTTACTCGAAGTCTGAGGAGGAGCACAGATGTCATCTGAGGACAGTGCTGGAGACGCTGAGGCGACACAAGTTGTATGCCAAGTATGGCAAGTGCGAGTTCTGGCCGGACAGAGTCGCATTTCTGGGACACGTGGTGTCCGACGATGGCATATCTGTAGATCCGGAGAAGGTCAGAGCAGTTCGAGTTGGACGACTCCGTGGTCAGCTCCGACATCAGAAGTTTTCTTGGTTTAACAGTCTATTATCGGCGGTTCATCAAGGATTTCTCGAAGATTTCTGAGCCGGCGACGAAGCTGACGAGGAAGGATGTGGAGTTTCAGTGGTCTGATGCTTGTGAGGAGGCTTTCAGTATCTTGAAGGCGAGGTTGACCTCAGCACCGGTTTTGGCGGTACCGGATCGAAGAGGAGGCTTCGAAGTATATTGTGATGCATCAGGGAAGGGCCTAGGATGCGTTCTGCATCAGCATGGCCATGTGGTCACGTATGCTTCTCGCCAGCTGTGGACGCACGAGAAGAATTACCCGATGCATGATCTGGAGTTGGCAGCGGTGATCTTCGCATTGAATATTTGGAGGCACTTCTTACTGAGTGAGAGCGTGAAGATTTTCACCGATCACAAAAGTTTGAAGTACATATTCACGCAGAAGGAGCTCAACATGCGTCAGAGACGATGGTTGGAGCTTATGGCTGACTATGAGATAGATCTGCAGTATCATCCGGGGAAGGTGAACGTTGTGCCGGATGCTTTGAGTAGACTTCCTACTGCTATGATGCATACTGCTGACTGGAGGATTCAGCAGGAGCTGAAGGAGATGGATTTGGAGGTCGTCCTACCTGGTGTGGTTCTTTCGTTCATGAATTTGCAGATTCAGTCCACGATCGTGGATCGGATCAAGGCGGCACAGGCAGGAGATCCGAAGTTGCAGAGGATCAGGAGACAGGTTGAAGCAGGACTGCAAGCTGAGTTCGTGATTCATGAGGATGGTTCGATGCGGTACGGCAGCAGACTCTGCGTACCTGCAGGTGATAGTCGGGAGGAGCTTTTGAGCGAGGCTCATAGCTCGCCTTATTCTATACATCCTGGTGGCACCAAGATGTATAAGGACCTTCGACTGAATTATTGGTGGATTGGCATGAAGAGGGGTGTGGCACGGAGCGTTGCCAAGTGTTTGATATGCCAACAGGTGAAGGCCGAGCACCATCGTACTGATGGGTTACTGCAACCGCTTCCTATTCCAGATTGGAAGTGGAAAATATTACGATGGATTTCGTGACTGGTTTACCTCGGACCCCGAAATAGAACGACGCATTCTGGGTGATCGTTGATCGGTTGACTAAGTCTATGCATTTCATTCCTTTCTGAGTGGGCCAGTCTACAGGAGCTTTGGCGAGGAAGTATCTAGAGGAAAAATTTCTTCTTTTACTTCTAATTAATTTTCCTCCTTGAGTTAGTTGTGACGTAGACCGTGTACGTGCAGGAGATTGTACGCTTACACGGAGTCCCCGTGAGCATCGTGTCTGACAGAGACTCGAGGTTCACATCTCAGTTCTGGAGAAGTCTGCAGGAGCATTTGGGTATGAGTCTGAGTTTCAGCACGGCGTACCACCCGCAGACCGATGGCCAGTCCGAGAGGACTATTCAGATACTAGAGGATATGCTGCGAGCTTGTACGCTCGATTTGAAGGGATCTTGGGAGGACCATCTCCATTTGGTGGAGTTTTCTTATAACAACAGCTACCAGGCGAGCATTGGCATGGCGCCGTTTGCTGCCTTATATGGGAGGAAATGTCGATCGCCACTGAGCTGGGATGACTTGGAGATCGGGAGCTGTGGGGTCCGGAGATGATAGTTGAAGCTGTGGATGTCATGAGAGACATCAGGGAGAAGCTCAGAGTTGCACAGGATCGATTCAAGCATTGGGCGGATGCCAAGAGGAGACCTTTGGAGTTTCAGCCTGGAGATCACGTCTTCCTGAAGATTTCTCCGAACCGCGGAGTTATCCGATACGGGAAGAAGGGGACGCTGAGTCCGAGGTACATTGGACCTTTCGATGTGCTGGAGCGTGTGGGAGCAGTGGCCTACCGCCTTGCTCTGCCACCATCTTTGGTGGGGGTTCACGACGTTTTCCACGTATCTCAGTTGCGTCGGTATGTCAGTGATCCGTCGCACACAGTGGATTTCTCGGAGATCACGCTCCGTCCGGACCTGACCTATGACCAGCAGCCCGTGCAGATTTTGGACCGTCGACAGAAGCAGTTGAGGAATAAGGTAGTCGACCTGGTGAGAGTGATGTGGCGGCACGGATCACCTGGAGAGTCCACTTGGGAGAGAGAGGATGAGATGAGAGAGCGTTACCCTCACCTATTCTGATAGAAATTCCGAGGGCGGAATTTTCTTAAGGTGGGTAGGATGTAACGGCTGGTTTCTGTATGATGATATTTATTTATATATATATGATTGTTCATCTTCTCTCTTTTTCTCTTCCATATCTTTTTCCCCAATCTGGAGCTAAGCATGCTTCATGACTCTCTTATCTTGAACCAGACTCATCTTAGAAGTCCCTAGAACCCATCCCGAAGCTTCGCTCTCCATTTGGAGACTTGGTGTGCACTTTAGTCGGTTCAAGAACAAGGACCGACCGGCTAGATGTCAATCTAGTCGGTCAGAAACTCTTCATGGACCAACTAGCTTCCGTCAGATTTTTCTACTGAGTTACTGTTTACTCTTAGTCGGTCTAAGTTCATCCACCGACCGACTAGTTGTCGAACTAGTCGGTCAACACTTCTTCGTAGACCGACTAAGTTAGAGATCATTTCATGCAGTCGAGTTACTGTTTATCATTAGTCGGTTTAAGAACAAATACCGACCGACTAGTTGACGAACTAGTCGGTTAATTTTTCTTCTCAGACCGACTAATTTTCAAAACTTCTTGTCGACCACTTTTATCCTTTAGTCAGTCAATGAACACTGGCCGACCGACTAGGTTGCAAACTAGTCGGTCGATGAGCCTTCACAGACCGACTAAATCTGTCAACCCTGTACCGACACTATTCTCTGTTTGCCTTCTAGTCGGTCACAGTTAGACGACCGACCGACTAGTTTTCAAACTAGTCGGTCAACCACCCTTCTCTGACCGACTAGTTGACCCCGAACCCTAATTTTTGACCTAGCCGCCGGTTTGTTTTCTTATTTAAACGTGCGACTGTATTTTCTTTTCTCCTCATTATTCCTAGCCGTCTTCTTCTCCAACTTTCCTCCTTCCCTTCCCTTGAGGCCGAGCCCTGTCTTCTCCAAGATCCTTCACCTTCCTCTTCATCTTCTTCCTCCTTTCTCCTTCTCTCTTCCTCCCGTTTCTTCTCCTCCTCCTATCTTCCCCGCAACTGACCACCACCAAAAAATTCTTCCCCAAATCTGAGACCCACGGCCAAGCTCCGGCCGCCTTCTCGTTTCCTTCCCGAGATCCATCTTGGCGACCCAACCTCAGTTCTAGCGACGACGACCCCGGGAGACGCCAAGATCTTCGCTACCATCTCCGGAGGCCGACGTCATCACCAACAATCGACTTTCCTTGCTGCGCTACCCGCGGCCTAGGAATTTCTGGACGACGCAAAGCTTCCACCTTTTCAGATCTGACGCCGGATCTTCGTGCAATCGTCATTTTCAGGTTGGTCCCCTAAAACTCGTAGAAACCCCCACCGTAAATGATCAAAACCTAATTAAAATCAACAACATAATCAAATTAAATTTTCTTTTCGCTCCTCTTTAAAACGTTGTGCAACCGTAGAAAAAATCGACGAATGGACTTTATGCATGTACACATAGGATAGAATCGTCGATTAGGTTAAATACATTAAAAATGTAATTTTTGATGAATAGGATAGTCCCGATAACCTAGACACGACCCTAATAGGAATTATTAAATCGTGATCTGACACCGTCGCCGTGTCACGATTTTCAGACGCTCTTACGCCGACGAGACGTTTGGACGAGACGTTTTAGGAGGACGATGCACTCGCCACCACAGGCAAGTGTACCACTTGCGTTCTTGGCCATGCTTAGGCCTTGATCTTGTTAGACCTGTTAGTTTGGAACGATGAGAACCGGACGTGAAATGATAGCGTCCGGGACGCCCTTGATGGCTCAGACTTGATAACGAAGTCTGAGTCCAATAACAACAATTTTTTGACACCATAGGATTGACATGCGCGTGTGTGAGTTGTGGACACCCTAGTACAACCCCTCCTATTTTGTCGTGCCATTTCCGTCTTGCCATGTCCCGTTCTGTCCAGCACAGCCCGCTGGGCAATAGGGCACTCACCAAGCCAGAGCGGGTGATCCCTTGTACTGATTCACAGCCCGATGGGCAATAGGGCACCTGTCAAGCTAGAGCAGGTGATCCCTTGTACTGATACGCAGCTCAGAGAGCAATGGGGCACTTGTCAAGCAAGAGCAAGTGATCCCTTGTCTTGTCATGATTCTTGGGGCTTGGGGGTAGGGTTGAGCGTGCACGCGGCAAGAGGGTCTGATCCCCCTCGAACCGTAAAGGCGCGAACCCTTTTCATGTTACTCTTGTCTTGTCTTGTCTTGTCTGGCTTCTCTTTGTCCTGTCTTGTCTTGACACCTGTAGGCTAGTCCTGTAGTCGGTGGCACTCGCTACGACTACTACTTGTCGTGTTTACTTTCATGCAGCGTTTACTTTTCTTTGTTCTCCTGTCATAACCTCTGCATGTTAATCAACCAGTAAAACGTTGTTAATTAGTTGGTACACTTGTAGTTTGGTCTAACCCTTTTTGTAGACCTTACCTGACGTACAGTTCCTTCTTTTGGTGTTGTACGTCAGGAATTGAGCCAGAGTTTGACGAAGAGGCGGACTTGCCTGTTGACGTGGAGCCAGAGAGTGCAGATCCTGAGTACGACCCTGAGGAGGACCAGAGTTAGAGACTTCTCGTTGCAGTTTCCCAGAGACATCTATTTCTTTTAGTTGGGTGCGTAGTGTAGTGCCCTGGGAAGCTACTGCACATGTACTAGAGGGGGGGTGAATAGTACTTTTAAATAATAAGGAGTGTTATGCCTAATTATCGTGCAATTAACAAACAACGATGCGGAATAACTACAATCAAGAAATAATGCAAACGCAAACAAATGGTTTAATGGGTTCGGATCCACCCAAGTCTCCCCGACTTGTTCCCGGTGATCCTACGTCCCAACCACCCGGATCCCTTCCGGATACTTGAGTTAGAAACCCTAACTCAAGATTTCCAATATGACCACTTGCGAAAACCTCACAAGTGCAAACGACCTACAATCGATGACCGTGAATCCCACAACCCGGGATCACGCAAAACCTCTCACAACCGAGAGTATACAATTCAAATATAACTGAAATGAAATGCTTACCAACAAAATACCTATGCCTTGAGATTTCTTACCAAATTAGGGCAAAGAGGATTTTGATGGAGGAAGAGTCACCAAACCCTAGCTTCAAGAAGATGACCAGCAAAGGTAGCCTAGGGATGAGATGGATGACCTAGAATCAAGCCCTTGGCTTGGAAGGCTCACAATCAATGAATCTCTCTTGAGGAATAAGAGTGAGGGAGAGATTCTTGAGAATGGGAGAGCTTGAGGATGAGAGTTGAAAGCTTCTCTCTTTGAATCAATAGAACTCTGAAATAGCAGCCTTGGATCCTATGAAATAACCCCTTCAGGTATTTAAAGGATCAAGGGAAAAGGGAGAGAGAAACGTCGCTTTCAAAACTCCAACGGATCTAAATCTGAAGCAGACTAGTCGGTCAAAGAACAATCACTGACCGACTAGTTCATCAACTAGTCGGTCGGTGAAACAACATGAACCGACTAAGAGGTGAACAGTGAACAGATAGAATTTCAGACCTAGAAATCTAGTCGGTCCAAGAAGACATTCTGACCGACTAGTTTCACAACTAGTCGGTCAGTCAGTGAACGTAGACCGACTAAGAGGCAAAATGAAATAGTTTGAATACAATTTGACTTAGTCGGTCCAAGAACAAAAGTTGACCGACTAGATTGTCAACTAGTCGGTCACCAAACGTTCTTAGACCGACTAACGATAAACAGTAGCTTAGGAGAAATTTAGTATGAACAGTAAGTCACAACTAGTCGGTCAAAGAAGCATCACTGACCGACTAGTTCACAAACTAGTCGGTCGGTGAGTCAACGTAGACCGACTAACTGTAAACAGTAAAGTCCAAGAAATTAAGGAATCAAACTAGTCGGTCCAAGAAGAGTTGCCGACCTACAAGTCCGAATCGAAGCGCGACGCTTCGAGGAAGTTAGAATGAACTTGTACTAAGATCCTAGAGCTACGATATAAGCGTTATGAAGTTAGAATGGTAAGATATACTCAAGGCTTAACATTCTATATATCGAAGCTAAAAGACTATAAATAAAACCTTATAAAACGGTCTTCGAGAGCTTCGATTCATTCTTCATAACTTCCAAAACGGCGCAAGAGCTTCAACGAAGCTTTAGGCATGAGTATGAGCTTTGGGAAGTGTTGAGATGTCGCTTTGAATGTTCTCGTGAAATTGGCGACGATCTCCAATACTGCACTCACAAATAAGTTAGTATACATTATTTATGTTTGCTCATCATCCAAAACCAAATCCGGGGAATCATATCACAACATTCTCCCCCTTTTTGGTGATGACAAACCAACATAAATAATAATCAATAATAATTATAATAATGATTCAATTGAAATTTACTTACTCCCCCTGCATTGATGACACGTTAGTTCCATATTCAATAATGTTCATATGCATCAAGCAGCGAGGGAAATATAAAATATGAATACTTGAGTTGCACATATAGGATCAAGATCCATTTTATATCTTTACTCCCCCTGAATCTAACACATCAAATTAGATTCATGGAAAATTCCTTTGAATTATTAATTAGCACATTGTCATTATTATATCTCTCCCCCTTTGGCATTAGCAAAAAGAGCGGGAGGAGACAAAACCAATGGCTAAAGAATAACGCATGGGAGTCGAAGAATACGACCAAGGTCCAAAATAACACCAAAGCAAAATATCAAATACAAAATACCGAATAAAAGCAAGGCGTGTCAAGGAGACCAAAGTCGAAAATTGGAAACCGAAATCATCAAAACATAGGCGAAATACGAAATACGAAATCATCTAGCCATAGGCGAAAACTCGAAAACCGAAATCATAAAATCATCGGTGAAAATCGGAAAACGAAATCATCAAACCATAGGCAAAAATCGAAATACGAAATCATCAAGCCGAAGAATGAAATCCGGAATCATCAAAACTCAAATCGATTTCACTTATTGAGTTTTGGAACATACTCTCCAAAATCAATAAAATGCATGGAAAACAATTCTATGTTTCCATAGAAAGAATTCTATTAAATCCATAAAATCGTCGAACGACGAAATCAACATCAGAGACAAAAATAATCTGATGTGCATACCAAATGTAGCAAAATGATACCAAATGTAATATATTCTACCAATGGATACCAATATGAATCAAAAGTATGAACATACTTACAAAATTAAGCTCCCCCTACTTTGGTGCATCATTCAAGCACCATCAACTCCAATCGAATGAAAATCCTTGCAAATCACGGAGTTGGTAGGGTTGGTATCTCATGGTGGATTTAACCTAGAGAATATCATTTTGGTATCCAAAAATCCTTTTGGATCCTATGGGTTAGGCAATAAGTTTAGCTAAGTAAATTCAAATTAAATGTAACCCATACAAACCACAATTGCTTTGGTACCCTTAAAATGAAATTTAAACTTATGGTACCAAGCAATGAAGGGTCAAAGGAAACTAACCCTTCGGAAACCAAGTCCAAGAGGAACTTGATTTCCCAACATAATCATCATTCAAGATAACATCATTAATAAACGATTTCACATACAAATTCTTATTATGCATGCTTGTGTTCTTCGGACCCCAAATGGTGTAAGTCTTGGGAGTCCTAATCCTATTGGGAACATGCATATGTTGTTGGTTTCTATGTGATGCATGTCGTGGGTAAGCATATGAAATTCGATGTAATGGTACATGATGATAATTATTCATATGAGAATGAGGATGAACATATGAATGTGGAGGAACACGTGCATGAGTGTGTCTCACAAGGTGTGCACGTGCTCGTGGGTGCGGAGCATAAAAATCATCATTTGTGCTAACATGTGGGGTAGGATGTGTGTTCCTACGTGGCATGGTATACATGTAAGCATGACCCTTCTTTGGATGTCCACCCAAAGTGGGTTTCTTTCCAAATGGGGGCGTGTTCCTAGCGGAAGCACCATTGGTAGAAGATCTACCCATGACGTGTTTACTTCCACTAGTAGAAGCATCGGAAGATGGCCTAATAAAGGTGGCGGACGATTTGGATGACTCTCCCATCTTATACCCCAAACCAATGTGATGATTGGCCGGAGGTAAGTCATTTAGGATATCATCCAACTTGCCCTTACCTTTGTTGAATTCATGAATTCGGCCTAATGTGCTCTCATGCTTCTCGGTGAGAGAATGCAAAGAAGCATCCAAAGTGGAAACTTGCGATGCGAGTGCACAAACACGTGACTTGAGATTTTTATTCTCAATACTCAAGGTTGAGATTTGAGACGTCAAATCCGCTATCACATGTTCATCCGAATCCTCGATATGAACATGCTCAAGTTGAGACTTGAGATTTTCAATCTCATTTCTCAACCCATCAACAACGGTGTCGTTGTTGACGATGAAAGGCTTAGGCGAGTTTTTAAGACTATCTAATTCATTTTTAGTCTTCATAAACTTATTAGCCATATTAGAAAATTTATTCCAAAGTTGTTCATTGGCTATTCTAAGTTCATCATTGGTTACCTCTTTGCCTTCATCCTCGCTTCCATCTTCGCATCCATTCTCGCTTTCATCGGAGGAAGTCTCTTCATCACAATCCTCTTTTCCCATAAAGCACGTGTGTGTAATCTCCACTCCTTCATCGTCCGATTCTCCACTTGAGGAGTCGGAGTCGGTGAAGGTGCCGACAAGCCCTTTCTTGTGCTTTCTTGACTTGTCGTGCTTGGATCCCTTCCATTTTCCCTTGTGTTTGTAGAGAGGACAATCCGGCTTGATATGTCCTGGCTTGTTGCATTTGTAACACACGGGAGTAGAAACATTAGTCGAAATAAATTTAGATTTACGATTCAACTTACCTTGTCGGAAGAATCGGATGAATTTCTTTGCCATATTGGCCAATGTTTCCATGTCCAATTCTTCGTCCTCTTCTTCTTCCGAATCTTCATCATCGGTAGATGGAGCGGCCTTGAATGCAATCCCCTTTTTCTTTGGCTCGTCTTGCTTCAAGTACGCCTTCATCTTTTCCCTCATCCGGATCTTACTATCCTTGCGTACCTCATAAGACAACAAGGTACCCATTAGTTGTACGACCGTATATTTATTCATGTCATTACCTTCTTCGATGGCGTAGGTACGCTTTTCCCAACATGATGGAAGACCGTCGATAATCTTTGAGCATTTCTCCTTTTGGGTGTAGGTTTTCCCAAGAGCTTCCAAGTCGTTTGATATATCCACGAAGCGAGCGTAATAATCCTTCATGGTTTCGCCCTGCTCCATATGAAACAACTCAAATTCTTTATTAGCAACGACAAGTTTAGAATCTTTTACCGTACTCGATCCTTCGTGCAATATGAGGAGTTGGTTCCATATTTGATATGCACTCTTACATGTGCATATCTTGTTGAAGTCCTCGGGCTCCAACGCACAATTCAAGGCATTCATTGCCTTGGCATTGGCAACTTCCGCGGCGACCTCCGCGGGTGTCCACTTTGCGAAATCATCTTCGGAAGGCTCGATATACTCCGTCATGGTGGCTCTCCATAGTGAAGCGCTCCGGAGGAAAATTTGCATCCGGCATTTCCAGTACCCGTAGTTGGTACCGTTGAAGTGTGGAGGCCTGACGGAGGATAGTCCTTCCATAACTGAAGAAGCTCCATCGCGGTTCTTGAAGACGTTGTAGTCGTTGTTCGTCATAGCTTTGAACTTGTAGCTTTAACCTTTGCTCTGATACCAATTGTAGTGCCCTGGGAAGCTACTGCACATGTACTAGAGGGGGGGTGAATAATACTTTTAAATAATAAGGAGTGTTATGCCTAATTATCGTGCAATTAACAAACAACGATGCGGAATAACTACAATCAAGAAATAATGCAAACGCAAACAAATGGTTTAATGGGTTCGGATCCACCCAAGTCTCCCTGACTTGTTCCCGGTGATCCTACGTCCCAACCACCCGGATCCCTTCCGGATACTTGAGTTAGAAACCCTAACTCAAGATTTCCAATATGACCACTTGCGAAAACCTCACAAGTGCAAACGACCTACAATCGATGACCGTGAATCCCACAACCCGGGATCACGCAAAACCTCTCACAACCGAGAGTATACAATTCAAATATAACTGAAATGAAATGCTTACCAACAAAATACCTATGCCTTGAGATTTCTTACCAAATTAGGGCAAAGAGGATTTTGATGGAGGAAGAGTCACCAAACCCTAGCTTCAAGAAGATGACCAGCAAAGGTAGCCTAGGGATGAGATGGATGACCTAGAATCAAGCCCTTGGCTTGGAAGGCTCACAATCAATGAATCTCTCTTGAGGAATAAGAGTGAGGGAGAGATTCTTGAGAATGGGAGAGCTTGAGGATGAGAGTTGAAAGCTTCTCTCTTTGAATCAATAGAACTCTGAAATAGCAGCCTTGGATCCTATGAAATAACCCCTTCAGGTATTTAAAGGATCAAGGGAAAAGGGAGAGAGAAACGTCGCTTTCAAAACTCCAACGGATCTAAATCTGAAGCAGACTAGTCGGTCAAAGAACAATCACTGACCGACTAGTTCATCAACTAGTCGGTCGGTGAAACAACATGAACCGACTAAGAGGTGAACAGTGAACAGATAGAATTTCAGACCTAGAAATCTAGTCGGTCCAAGAAGACATTCTGACCGACTAGTTTCACAACTAGTCGGTCAGTCAGTGAACGTAGACCGACTAAGAGGCAAAATGAAATAGTTTGAATACAATTTGACTTAGTCGGTCCAAGAACAAAAGTTGACCGACTAGATTGTCAACTAGTCGGTCACCAAACGTTCTTAGACCGACTAACGATAAACAGTAGCTTAGGAGAAATTTAGTATGAACAGTAAGTCACAACTAGTCGGTCAAAGAAGCATCACTGACCGACTAGTTCACAAACTAGTCGGTCGGTGAGTCAACGTAGACCGACTAACTGTAAACAGTAAAGTCCAAGAAATTAAGGAATCAAACTAGTCGGTCCAAGAAGAGTTGCCGACCGACTAGATCACCATCTAGTCGGTCAGTACTTCTTCTTGTACCAACTAACATGCACATACAAGTCCGAATCGAAGCGCGACGCTTCGAGGAAGTTAGAATGAACTTGAACTAAGATCCTAGATCTACGATATGAGCGTTATGAAGTTAGAATGGTAAGATATACTCAAGGCTTAACATTCTATATATCGAAGCTAAAAGACTATAAATAAAACCTTATAAAACGGTCTTCGAGAGCTTCGATTCATTCTGCATAACTTCCAAAACGGCGCAAGAGCTTCAACGAAGCTTTAGGCATGAGTATGAGCTTTGGGAAGTGTTGAGATGTCGCTTTGAATGTTCTCGTGAAATTGGCGACGATCTCCAATACTGCGCTCACAAATAAGTTAGTATACATTATTTATGTTTGCTCATCATCCAAAACCAAATCCGGGGAATCATATCACAACACGTAGCACCTTTTGTTTCCTTGTTTAGGTCGGGTGCTTGCACCGTTAGTTTTCTTTTATGCTGTTGTAGCCCTTCGGGCGTTGAGACTTGGCACTTTTGATATGTTGGAATAAAATGTGATGTTCTTTCCTTCTTGTACTTTTATTGTTCTGTACTAACATGCAGGGACCTGTACCATCGTCTTGGTACCACACAGACGCTTATTGGGTCAGGGCTCCTTAGCTCTGGCCTAAGCAGGCCTAGTCACGCTTCGTCTCCGCTGTTTTGGGAAGCGGGGCGTGACAATAAATCGCACAAATCAAACATTAGATCCATAGGGTTCATCCCCTTACCCTAGAGAAAAAGAACTACTTGCAAATCATATTAGAAATCGTTAAGAAAGCAAGATCAACAATAGAATTCATCATGCAATCAAGATTCAATAAGAGATATAGCATAAAAATCAAAGCTTGCAGGAGATCAAGACAAACCAATGTCGCCACGAAGCTTTAAGTAGAAAATTAAGATCAAATCTTCAATCTCTCGCCAATACAAAAGCTTAACTGGAACTAAAAACTCAAGAAAAATTATTCTAAGAAGTCTATCTGGTCTCCCCTGGCGTTGGAGACAAAACTAGGCTTAAGTACATGTCCAAAAGAACCAAAAAATACAGACCAAACTGCCCCTGCGCCGCCAGAAACCCTAGTTTTTCTGATTGGCTGTCTGCGCTACTCGGCTGAGTGAGATTCTCACTCAGCCGAGTGAGAAAGTTACTCGGTCGAGTGAGACAGTCTACAGATCGCTCCAAAACAAAGAAGTCGCCTTGGATTTCTTCAAAATCTTTGTCTCCACTCGGGCGAGTGGAGTTCTTACTCGGCCGAGTGGAAGTCACCACTCGGCCGAGTACATTATGCCACTCAGGCTGGCAGATGTCGTCGTATCAGCTTTACCCGGCCGAGTAAGCTGCTTCACTCAGGCGAGTGAGCTACCTCACTCGGTCGAGTGGCCGGTTTCAGAACATCTTTCTTCTCCTCCTCGCTTCTTCGTCGATTCTTTCGACGTCCTTCTTCTTCCACTCATCCTTCAATACCGTTAGCTCTTCGATATGAACATGGGCGACGCTCTGGCATGCGTGCAAGTCATCTAGGCTCCAAATCACTCCCGATTGCTCCATATCACCTTGAATCATACGAAAACAAGAAATAGTGAAAAGTATCAAAACATCGTCAAATAATCGTGAAAATTGCGATATGAGCAATCGAAATGGCATGCGAATATGCAGAAATAAAGTATAAAATATGAGCCTATCAAAATCCCCCAAGCTTACCTCTTACTCATCCTCAAGGAAGCTAAGTAAAAAGACGAACTTTGGGAATAAAAATAACGAAAAAGAAATGAAAGAAATGAAAGGTGAAGAGGCAAAAATGCTAGATCGTTCTCTCAAAACTCGGAGTTGCATACTCAAATAGCATGAAAAATTAATATAAACATGCTAAAGCTTTTCACTTCGATATCATCTCATATATGTGCATTTGATAGAAAAACTAAGAACATCGAAAATCATGTGAAATATGAAATCATTTTAGAATCAACATCGTCTAGGGCATATAAAACGGTATACATAATCGTAGATCACACACTTTTCACTTGATCGCTTTCTACTTGGAGTATAAGAGATATCACACATTTCAAGGAAATAAGAATAGAAAAGGATGGTTTTCATGAATTTCATGCCAATTTTCAATTCATAAACGTCGTTATAGTCTAAGTAATCTCCCTAAGTATCAAAAATTACCTAGCTTAGGTTGTCATGCATATATAGGTAGTCACTCTCTCACATGTCATTGGATCCCCTCCCCCAAGCTTATCTATAAGAGTGGTGACATCAAATATAAAAATACGACTTTTCCCTATATTTTTGTAGCTCCAAATGAATAAAAGGAAGATGAGGAAGAAAGAGGAAAGAAGGGATTTTTTATATACAATGAAACTTCCTTTTTGCTTCCCTTTTCTTTCTTCTCTCTTTTTTTTGTTTTTTTCGTATACACAAGAACAATCCCAAACAAGATAGAAAGATATATATATATATTTCTTTTGAGATTTTGGGATTCATGGAGCTTATCCCTTTAGCACGGGGAAGATGCAAATATAGGATTCACCTAGGGGAGATTCACCAATGACTATAAGTATAAAATGATGTTCAAGACATGTGGAGAAAGAAATATACATAACGCTCGGTTCACTCTTTGGATGTGCACAACAACTTCAGCATGGTAATGTAATCTACTCAGTTTGATAACAAAAAGTAAACTAATCTAATCATATCCAATAGCAATCACTCATTCAACCTGGAAGTTCAAAACACATTTCATGCAAAAAAGAAGTGATAATAGAAAGGCAAAGCAGTACTCCAAGTATAGGTAATCAATGCATGAAGCTTGGTGTGTTTTCTACGAAGAGTATACAATAATAGTTCCCAAACTCAGGTAACACTAAAATTTCATTCAAATTCACATAGCAGACGATGGAAGTTCTTTTTCTCAAATGTATAGCAATGTATCGCATATGATATCAAAAATAAAAACGATAGCATAGCAAGAGAATACGTGCATACGAGTAAAGAATACTCCAAGATATAGTCATCATAGAGAATTCATCTCTAGCAAAGAAAGTAAAAGGAATAAGGACGAAAATAAAAAACTAACTATACATATGCAAATCACTCCAAAAGTAAGAAAACAAGATGCATGGCAAGAAAATGAAAAAGTGAGTGAAAATAAGTGAAAAATAAAGAAAGGTGAAGAATAAAGATAAAAATGAAGAAAATAGAAAGTGTGTGTGTATACTCACTCCCCCAAGCTAAACATCACATTGTCGTCAATATGCTAAGTGTGGCACAAGGACGCATAAGATAGGGGGTGGGTGTGGATGCATGCATGATGCAAAATAGAAGGAAAATAAAGAAAGTAAGATATGGCATGATATATGCAGATGACAAATGCAGCGGGCATGCAGATAATGGATGAAAAATACAAAATGGATACAAAATGTGGGCCAGAAGTGCATTCTCTCCCCCAGACTGATATATATAATAGTGCCCTGCAAAAAGTGATCAAAACATGTGGGCAAGCAAAATGATGGCAAAATAATGGGGGCTAGAGGTGGAGCAAAAATATTGCAGGCATCAAGTGTATGTGCCTAGACTGGTGGTGGAGCGCCATCACCTTCCTGTGGTGGGGGCGGTGGTGGCAGAGGTGCAGGCTGGGGTGGCGGTGGTGGTGGCTGCTGTAGGCGAGCTAAGATCTGGTTCAGCATGACCTGAATACCAGGGATCATGGCAACACAGGTCTGCAGGGAGCTGACGGTGGTGGCGAGAGCCCTAAAATCCACTCTAAGTCCACTCACGACCCCCTCGACAGCACGGATCTGCTAGACAAGGGCGTCAAGAGCAGGAGCAGAGGGTCATGCAAGTGGAGGACGGGGCTGTCGCACACAGCCACCATAGACAAGTGGGGCCACTAGTGGGTGAGGGTACGGGGCAATACTCACTAAAAGATGCTCAGCCCTAATGGGAGGCTGAGACGTAGGTATGCTCTCAGAAGTGTGAGCAGCGGTAAAGGAGGATGAGGCAGCGATGGAGGAAGAGGCAGGTAGAGAGGTCGTAGACATAGATGTGGTGACAGACATCACGACGCTCTCGATGAAAACGGCGGCAGCAGAGACAGAGAGGTCAACAGCTGGGGAGGTCATGAAAGCAGCAGAGAATGACTCCCTAGGGGTCGAAAAATCGGGCGAGGATAGGGTCTCAGCGACTGAAAAGGAGGAAGGCTCGCCTCCCTCAAAGGATGCATGGGCGGTGCTCTCAAGGCTCATGTAGGAAATGGGATCGACAGTCAACGGCACAGAGGTGGCGGTGGGGACAGAAACATCAATAGATGAGCTCTCAGTACGAGTAGAGGTGGGGACAGATGTGCTGGGATCGAGAATCAGATCAGGGGTAGTCTGTGGAATGGGGATCTCTGAGGCTAGAGGGCCGAGAAGGGGCTCCTGCTGGGTGCCATCGGGCTCGAGTACGTAGGCAGCTGGGATGAGGAGCTCCATCTATGGTCTCCACACCCCACCTGCATATCTAATGTGGGTCCGAGCAGGGCTCAGAAGCACCATATAATCAGCTAAAAACAGACCCTGTAGGCAAACCCAGTGACGATGTCCGTAAGGACGCAGCATTCTCATACGGGTCATAACATTTAGAGATAGTGAAGTGAGGCCCAAAGGTCGAGGCAAGCTGACAGGAAGCTCAATCCCACACATGGGAGCTAGCAAGGTAATCAAACTGCCACAACAAATCGTTGTCCTGGTGGTAACAGAGGAAAAATATGGTCAAGATACCAGCTAGATATATCAATAGAGATGGCGGGGACTAAGACGTCCATGGCGCCCTTGAAGGCTCTCTCTCGTCATCGCGTAGAGCATGTAGAGCTCAGGCGTAGACATCATCCCAGGCTCAAACCTCGCAAGAATGGTGATCACCAAAAGGCGCTGAGCAATCCGCAAGCAATGGTGGACGATAGAGGAGGCCTTGGCCCGGCTAGGGTCAAAGTGAAGTGAGGAGCACGTGATCAAGGTCCAGAATGTGTGGGCATCGAAGAAAGATGGGGTGGAGTGCATTGGACCATAAGCTCGATCGGGGTCAGGGACAGGGGGCAATGGAAGTAGGCTCGGAGCATATCGATAGTAATCTCGCACTCCTGATCCATCAAGCGAAATGTGCACCCCCTGGGAGTCCTACGAATAGAACTCAGGACCTCGAGGGTCGATCATACATAGGTGTCCGCCGACACCGACAGAAAATCATGCCACCCCACATTGTCATACAACTGGAGTAGCCCCTGAAGTACCCCTAGGCGTGCAAGGTCATCTATGTGTGCAAACCTAGAGGGGATGATTGAACGCTATGAGAGCCTCTCAAATTTGACGCAGTGTGCATCATCTTTGAAGGTGATCCCCAACGTGTTGATCACCGTGGTGGGCTGTGCTGGTGGGGGTGGAATGGGTGAAGTGGGAGCTAGAAGTGTAGGAGGTGGATCGCTAGGAGGTGGGGAGTCCGCTCTAAGGGAAGAGGGACCGGGGTCACCAGACCTCTTCCGCTTAGAAGCACGCTGCCGTGCATGAGACCTAGTGCGTTGGGGCATGGTGGTGCCGTGAGATGCACAGAAAATCACAACGTGCTCAAGATGAAATAGGGAACGAGTATACCAAGCACGTTGCGACTCCTCGTAGCAACCTGAATAAGTGACGCCTCCCCTACGGCTCCAAATCTGTGCAGGATCTCCCACAAGCTACCCTAAATCACAAAAATAATATATTAGCCATGAATATCAAAACATCGAGTGGTTGATCAAGAGAAATAGACGTAAATAGGGTTCAATTTGGATTTGGGGTTGAATCTGGCTTACAAATAGGGTAGTGGAAGAGAAGGAGAAATCGAGCAAAATGGGGAGGGGCGGCTGCCATCGGTCGACATCGGAGAGGTCACCGATGATTGTCTGAGTCTGCGTCGTCGGAGCTGCTCGGGTGCGGGGCGTGGTGGCTCAGGCGAGTTGAGCAAGGGTTAGGGCGAGTTAGAGGGAAGAGGAGGGATTTGGGGATTTGGGGATTTTAGAATCTCGAGCACTGTCGATTGGATATTTATGGGTTAAGTCGGTTTGAGTCACTCGGCTGAGTGACGATCGTCACTCGGCCGAGTTGCACCAAAAGAGTTTGAATTTTGTTGCGTCGGTTGGGTTGGATGTTTCGGCCAAGTGAGTCGAGTCACTCGGGCGAGTGACAAGTTCCATTCGACCGAGTGGCAATTAGAAATAGAGTATGAATTTTTCGAATAATCTGTTAAGGCTCTTACTCGGTTGAGTAGGAATAGTCACTCGGTCGAGTGAACTAAGCTACTCGGCCGAGTAAACAGGCCTTACAGAGCAATTTTAGAGCTTATGGTGCCAAATTCACTCGGCCGATTGGCATATAATTTCCAGATAGGGGTTTTTCGAGACTTCCCTGTCAGTGAGTCACTCGAGCAAGTGGGTCCTCCACTCGGCCGGGTGACTATATCACTCAGTCGAGTAGGCTGTCTGCTTCAGCTTCCTACTCTCTGTTTTGCGATGCTTTCTGTTTCTTTCTCTCCCGTCAGTTTCTTCCTTCCTTTGTTTGAGCGTGTCCTTAGAGTGCTCTCCATCGCCATGGATATCCTCCATTCATATGGACTTCTATCATCTTCTTCCTGAAATGAAAATCATAGCCCGTCGTCAGATTCTTCCTAGACTCTTGACTCTATAGACTAATAAAGATCTAAAACAAAAATTAAAGTAAAATTCAACAAAAAAAACTAAGATAGAACTGTCGGGTTGCCTCTCGACAAGCGCTCGTTTAAGGTCTTGAGCTCGACCCCTTAAGATTTAGCGTTTAACACGTGATGTTCGGTACATAGGAGATGTGCATGTCGAATTTTCCTGGGAGATCACTTGGGTTCAAATGTAGCGCTTGCTCCTCCTTGGCTTCTCTAGTGTTCGTCTCCTTTCTAATGGTGTTGAGGGATGACTCCCCCAAGCTTGTGCTCTTGGCATCTTCAGTCTTTTCCTACGGTAGAGATGTGTTCGCTGGTGGTGCTTTCTCCCTATGCTTCACCGTAGAGAGCTTTCAGAGCTCTCTAATCCTTATGACATCAGCGTTGCTCTTCTCTTCATTGGTGAGCATGATCACTTCTCAACAAGAGGATCCGGTGGTTCTCCAATCGAGATGTCGTCCTCGGTATTTGGGACTCCATCAAGACTCTCTGTATGCAAGGCTCCAACGGCATAAGGCATGGCTTCATCTATTACCTCATTAAGGATGTCCACGCAATCTGCTTTTTCTGGCCAAGGCCTTTGCTTCATTGTCTTGGGAAGATGGAATTCAACCGCTATGTTTCCAATGTTGAGAGACAACGTTCCTTCCCTCACATCCACTATGACTCCAATGGTGTCTAGGAAGGGGCGTCCAAGTATAAGCAATGTATCGCCCTCTTCTTTTATGTCCATGATGACGAAGTCTCATGGTACATAAAGACATCCTGGTATTTGAAGTGGCGCGTTCTCAGTAATCCCCACCGGCCTAGTAATTTGCCTATCGGTGAGTTGGATCTTCGTATCGGTGGCTTTGAGGTCGGTCCTCGTGTTGAGCTTTTTGAACATAGTGAGCAGCATGAGGCTTACGATCGCTCCCAAGTCTACCAAAGCCTTTTGAAGGGGGGATTCTGCTAAGAGTACATGGAATTCGAAAGCTTCCGGGGTCTTTCATTTTCTTTGGCATCTTCTCCTTGTTGACGAACCAAGTACCTTGCTCGACTAGCATGATCTTCTCCGTTCGCTTCTTTCCCGTGATCAAGTCCTTGAGGAACTTGGCATACGTCGGGATTTCAATTATCGCATCCAAGAACGGGACGTTTAGGCTAATCACTCGCAAGTACTCCAGAAGTTTAGCGAACTTCTTCTCCATCTTGGCCTTCGCTAACCGTCGTGAAAACAGTATGGGTGGCATATAGGTTCGCTCCTTTTGAGGTTCATCCGCTTCATATTTTTCTTCATTATTTGTCATCTTGGGGCTCTCTTCTTCATTACTTTGCTCCTTTTCAACCGGAATTTCCTCCCTTGGGTTTTTAGCTTGAACCATGGCAGGAGTGGTATCCTTCCCGCCTCTCGTAGTCACTGTCACTACCACATTGATGTGGCCGGTATTGCTCTTTGGGTTTTTCTCCGGTTAAGCCGACAATTATTGTGGAGCTTTGTTGAGCAAAGTGATTTGCTCCACCAATTGTGCCACAATAGTATTAAGAGAATCTTGGCATGCCGTCAATTTCACATTGATCTTCTTTTGCTCGACCATGAACTCCTCAACTCTAGCTTCATGCTCAGATCTTGGTGGTGTCGGTGGAGGGTTTTGTGGTCTCCATCCTTGATTATATCCGGGGGGTCTATAAGGCCCCGCTTGTTGCCTTGGTTAATATTGTAGTTGTTGGGGCAGCCTTTGTTGATACAGTTGTTGTTGTTGAGGGGGCCGGGTTTGTTGTTGTTGAGGTGGTGGTTGTTGATGAGGATGAGTCAAGGCTCCCTCATTGTTGGCATAAGAAAATCAGGGGTGACCCTTGGTAGCCGGGTTCACCAAATAACCGCTGTTACCCCCCACCGGCGACATATTGTGCTTGCTCCATAGCTCCTTCATTTTGCTCGCTTCCAACAAACATAACTTGGCATTGGTCTTGCCAATCACTCATGCTCCCTCTAGATGTCGACATGTTGGACACTCCATATGACTCGCACATCCTCTTTTCAATCCTCTCCACAACCTTGGATAGAGAGTCAAACTTTGTGGTCAACTTCGCCAATGCCTTTTCTTCATAGATACTTGTCGGCTTCGAAGATGATGATGATTGGCATCTCTCATCGGTCCATTGCTGATTTTTAGAGGCCATCTCCTCTAGCAATGTCGTGGCATCCTCCGGCGTCTTTAATAGAATAGCTCCGTTGGCCGTGGCATCAATTATAATCTTTGTGTCTGGCCGCAATCCATTGTAGAAACTGTGCACATGCTCCCAATCGTCGATGCTATGGTGGGGGCATTGATGTTGAAGATCTTTAAACCGCTCCCACGCTTCATAGAGAGATTCTTGGGACCCTTGCTTGAAAGACATCAAAGAGTTTCGTATCTTTACGGTCTTGGATGGCTGGTAAAATTTGTTGACGAACGCACTCGCTAGCACGTCCCAAGTAGTGAATGTCCCATGAGCTTGCATCATTAGCCAATATAAAGCCTTGTCACGAAGAGTGAAAGGAAGGAGACGCAATCGGATAGCATTCACCGGAACACTTGGCATCTGAAAAGTGGCGCACTTTGCCAAGAACATTTGTAGATGATAATGCGGGTTCGCTTGAGAATTCCCATGGAAGGGGTCTTGTTACATCAGCACAATAAGACTCGTCTTCAGTTCAAGGTTCTTGTCAGCCGTCAACTTCGGTATAAGTATGGAAGCTGTAGTAGCCGAATTGTTCGAGGTAAGGCTATCCCGGATGGAGACAAGCCTAGCGGTCCACCGTAATCACTCATCTCTGGTTTTCTCCGCCATTTGGCTCTCCTCTAAAATTGATCTCTTTTCTGCTCTCGGTTTCCTTGTCGTGCGCTCGATCTCAGGATCAAATACTATGTCTTCTTCAGATGTCGTCGACTTCGTGTTCATGCACAGAAAAAGAGAAACTAGAGAGATTCGTTAGTACAATATAGGAATAAAAGAAAAATAAAAATAAAATAAGAAAGAAAAATAGCTAAGTAAAGAAAATAAAATACCGTCGCCTCCCTGGCAACGGCACCAAAAACTTGTTCGACCCCCGGATACACGTCCCGGGGGTGCGATGTAGCTTTACCGCAAGTGCACAGTTAAGTGGCAAGCGGGTATCGAATCACAGGGAGGACAAATGATGGTACTCTACTTCAATTACTAAGCTACTGGGTGGAAAATCGTTTGAGAATAGATGGTGTCACAATCGTTCGAGTATCAATGCAAATTCACTATAATAAATATGTCTAGGGCTAATGAATCCCCACTATGGATTTTCAAGTCATCAACGTGAGTTATGAATCACCATGCAGTCAAACTTGATTTAAGGTGAACTTGCTACAACTAATTGAAGAATCGACGCACACTGTCGCGCTAAGCATGTCTATAGAAATCTAAACTAGAGCCTCGCTGTCGCGTAAGCCTAGTCCAGACCACTAGCATTAAGATCGGCAATAATGTCCAATCCCAACTCAAGCTTGCTATCATGCAACTTGAGTTCAGATCTAGATCGTGATAATTCATATTCGTTCACCGTCGTGCAACGAATATCAGTATATGATAACAATAAAAATGTTAGCTTTGGTCGATGTCGCGCACCAAATCTAGGGAATTTCGATTGTAAACCTAAATCGAATATCTTGGGCTTTCCTTAGATCAAGATCCTCTATCGAGCTCTCAAGATCCAAGAGAAATCCCTAGCTATCCGTTGTAAATCAATCAAGATCTAACCTTTCTAGAAAGCCCAATTTCATAGCAATTCAATAAATCTCACAAATCAAACATTAGATCCATATGGTTCATCCCCTAGCCCTAGATCAAAAGAACTACTCGCAAATCATATTAGAAATCGTTAAGAAAGCAAGATCAACAATAGAATTCATCATGCAATCAAGATTCAATAAGAGATATAGCATAAAAATCAAAGCTTGTAAGAGATCAAGACAAACCAATGTCGCCACAAAGCTTCAAGTAGAAAATTAAGATCTAATCTTCAATCTCTCGCCAATACAAAATCTTAACTGGAACTAAAAACTCAAGAAAAATTATTCTAAGAAGTCTATCTGGTCTCCCCTGGGGCTGGAGACAAAGCTGGGCTTAAATACATACCCAAAAGAACCAAAAAATGCAGACCAAACTGCCCTTGCGCTGCCAGAAACCCTAGTTTTCCCGACTGGCTGTCTGCGCTACTCGGCCGAGTGAGATTCTCACTCGGCCAAGTGAGAAAGCTACTCGGCCGAGTAAAGCAGTCTACATATCACTCCAAAAACAGAGAAGTCACCTTGGATTTCTTCAAAATCTTTGTCTCCACTCGTGGGAGTGGAGTTCTTACTCGGCCGAGTGGAAGTCACCACTCGGCCGAGTGGAAGTCACCACTCGACCGAGTACATTATGGCACTCAGGCTGGCAGATATCATCGTACCAGCTTTACTCGGCCGAGTAAGCTGCTTCACTCGGGTGAGTGAGCTGCCTCACTCGACCGAGTGGCCTGTTTCAGAAATTCTTTCTTCTCCTTCACGCTTCTTCGTCGATTCTTTCGGCGTCCTTCTTCTTCCACTCATCCTCCAGTGCCGTTAGCTCTTCGATATGAATATGGGTGATGCTCTGGCATGTGTGCAAGTCCTCTAGGCTCCAAATCACTCCCGATTGCTCAATATCTCCTGAAATCAGACGAATACAAGAAATAGTGAAAAGTGTCGAAACATCGTCAAATAATTGTGAAAATTGCGATATGAGCAATCGAAATGGTGTTCGAATATGCAGAAACAAAGTGTAAAATATGATCCTATCAGTCATCCCTCTTGGACAGACATGAGCTAAGATCACAACTTTTTGACTTGAGAGTCAATGTCTCATCTCTCAAAATGTTATAATCACAATCCGAGTGCATCATCTCCATTTGGAGTTTGAGAGAAGCATTCTCATCTTTCAAGGCACTCAATTGAGAAATAAATCCTTCTTTCTTGGCATGCAAATAATGAATTTCCTCTTTATGATTAGCATATGCACTCTTCTTTAAATAACTATGAAATTCATTGACATACACTACTTGAGCTTTAATAGACTCATTCTCTTTGCTCAACATGCACACATGAGAATCAAGAGCAACTTTTTCTTGATTCAAAGCAATAAAACATGCATCATCACAAGGATTGGATGATGATGTGTGTGAGTGTGTACAACTTTTCTTAAGCTTAAACGTTTTAACTTTTGGGGCGTCCATAAACAACGCATTACAATTTTCAATAAAATTACTACGCTGAACGAGAGAGTTACGACATACCTCAATACCAATGATGCTCTCATCATCGCAAGATTCCTCTCCACCATACTTGCCATCAAGATAATACCATATCTCACAAGATGAATCAAACTTCACCAATTTCCTTGCAATCTTTTCTTCGTCTATGGAAATTATCAAGGCGTCCCACGCTTGGTCGTCGGAAGTTATGATCATCGCTTGTTGCTGCACCGCAAGCCATTTGCACATCCTCTTCTTCCATCTTGAATAGTATTTACCCTTGAATTTTGGAGGAAGCGAGGGGTTGTTGAGACTTCGAAGTCATGCTTGCAAAAGCCACCAAACAAGGCTCTAATACCAATTGTTAGGACCAAGCTGTGCTACACAATACACTAGATGGTGATGAATAGTGTAAAGGCAAGAAAAATGCTTAATTAAAAGTCACTAAAATTAAGGCACAATAAGCAGCGGAAATTAAAGAGTATGCTCAACAACAATAATCGCAAATACATAGGGTTTTATCCTGGTTCCCTAAAGTTGGGTATTTCCAGCCACACCAATATCCACTATTATTCATACACAAGGTAGTGAATACAAACCCAATCTAGTGAATACAAACCCTACACAAAGGTAACCCTACACAAGGGTAACCCTACACAAGGGTTAGTCCTACACAAGGACACTCTCACTCACTCCCACAAAAGGAGAACTCAAACCCTATATAAGGATTAGTCCTACACAAGGACACAACTTCCCACAAAGGGAGAAACTAACTCCCACAAAGGGAGTTAGTGTATCACAAAAGATAAAACAAAGTAACACTTAACTATGCCTAGAAATGATCTTACCAAAGTGTAGATGAAGGCATGCAAGTGTAAAAGCCAAGTGCTTGAGATGAGGCTTTGATTGCACTTGTTGATCTTTCTCTCTTCTAGGAATGAACCCTAACACTTCTCAATTGAGTGTAAGAATGAAGAGAATAAAGATGTTCTCCAAGAAAGGAATGAGATTGAAATCCCTTGGAGAAATTCCCTAGAGCTTAGATGCTATAGAATAAGAATGAAGCTCAAATGAAGGGAATGAAGGAGGAGAGGCTTAATGAAGAGATTATATGATCGTCAAAGTTTTCCAAGAGTTCTAAATTAACTAAGCACTCTCCTATATATATGGATCCAAAACAGCCCAAGAAAATCCAAAAGACCAAACACCTAAGAATCCCAACGGCTATAAACGGGGAAAACCATAGCTGGACTAGGCACCTAACGAAGGTTTAACAGGCCCCTCGGTAATGGTCATCATGCGACTGATGAAGAGAGATCAGGCCCCTGTGCAACTAAAAATCAGCAGGCTGAAATTTTGGATACATCTTCACTAAAACATCTATATCTGCCACTACATATATCGGAATAGAGTGATTCAAGTTGGGTTGGAAATATTAGTAACTTAGCTAACCAATGCAAGTGGTTTGGATGAAAAATTCAAACTACAGAAAAACTGATTCAACTTTGAAGGCAGACTGGTCTGAAAAATCAGAAACATCAGGTTGTTTTTCAGGACAGCTGATCACTAAAATAGTCATATCTGCCACTACAGATATCAGAATAGAGTTATTCAAGTTAGGTTGGAAATATTAGTAAGTTAGCTAACCAATGCAAGTGTTTTGGATGAAAATTCCAACTATAAAAAAACTGGCCTCAGTTTAAAGGCAGACTGGTCTAAAAAGTCAGAAACAATCAGCGCTTGGGTAAACAGGACATGTGCCTGTAGAAGGATGACCAGGCCCCTGATGACCACATAGGCGCCTGTACATTCTACATTAGGCCCCTGTCTTGCACTCAAAATGTCCACTAAGGGTTTAGACCAAATGAACCTATTGGGATGTGTTCTAGGTTGATCCTATGGTTCACTAAGATGGTTTATGATGCGTGCATGTGTGTATAAATGACCATCTAATCAAGGCATTACAATAATCCTAAGACTCAAATGAGAAAACCAAGAAAGTAAATTACATGAATTACAATAGCTTCTCCTAGAATCTAGACTTCAAGCTTGAGTAGCCTTGATTCTCCCTATCATCTTCTAAGCTTTGGCAGCTCTTGATGAGCATCATTTCATCAAGCTCCAAGCTATGCCAATGATCCTCTTGATTTCCATCCTTTCACAAGATTTTAGTCTCCAAAATGCTATTCTTCAATTGTTAAACATGAGACTAAAACATTGAAAGTCATTAGCAACAACATAATGTTGTGATCATCATCAAAACTATATTGGTCCAAAAACACAATACCTAATAATATGGGTCATCCCCCGCTCGTATAGCTATGTCGGCTCGCAAAGGGGATGCTCCTCTTTTTGTATATTCGAGCAGCTAAGCTTGTCCCTGATCATATAGCTCGGTTGGGCCGTGAAAGGGATGCCCCTCTGTTTATATAATCGAGCAGCCTGTGAGTGTATCATTAGCTCGTTCCCGATCGTATAGCTCGATCGACCCGCGAAGGGGATGCCCCTCTGTTCGTATAACTGAGCAGCCCGTGAGGGTATCATTAGCTCGTCCCCGATCGTATAGCTCTGTCGGCCCGTGAAGGAGATGCTCCTCCGTTCGTATAGCCGAGCAGCCCGCGAGGGTATAGATAGGTCATCCCTGTTCATATAACTCGATCGGTCTACGAAGTGTTGGTCCTTCATTCGTATATTTGAGCAACCCACGAGGGTATAGATAGGTCATCCCCACTCGTATAGCTTAGCCGGCCCGTAAAGGGTTGGCCCTTTGTTCGTAATGCCGAGTGGCCTGCAAGAGTATAGATAAGTCATCCACGTTCGTAAAGCTCGGTCGGCCCGCAAAGGGTTGGCCCTCCGTTTGTATAGTGATTATAATTGAATATTGCATATTTTAGCCCCATAATCATTCCATCTTGTGCATATAATCCATTGAATTATGACCGCATAACCATGTTAGCAGTTACTCATCATTTTTGATCATATGATTTTATTTCTGCACAATTTCACTCTCCAAAGCTTTATAAACATGAATTGTATTTTTACATATCTTTCTGGATTTTTAAGGAGTCTCAAAGGGGACAAAATCAACTAAATGGAGATGTGAAGCTGGAGCCAGGACAGGCGCCTATCCGGACAATGACAGGTGCTTGTCCGGACAATGATAGGTGCCTGCCCTTTGAAGCCCTGGCCTGGAGCATTTTTGAGTGCATCACAGGCGCCTGTAGAAGGATTGGCAGGCACCTGGACAACAATGTAGGTGCCTACCATTTCAATTGCAGGCACCTAGTTTTCCCTCCTTCTGAGGGTTGGCAAAACCAACTCTCTATTTGTTTTGGCTATTTGGACAGGAGGCGCCTGAAGCACAAAAGGCAGGCGCATATGTCTCTCACAGGCGCCTGTGTATTTCAAGGCAGTCGCTTACCTGGGAGATCTCCAGTTTTTGTATGTTTCGCAACTTCCCACACAGGTGCCTGCCTGACCAACAACAGGCGCCTGTCGTCAGACACCTGGCTATTGGTTGACAGGCGCCTGATCGGGGTTTTTCTGTCGATTTCTGGGTTACGAAAACGAGTTTTTCTTAACCCAATTTTGAGCTGCTTCACATGTGCCCTTGGATGAGATATTGGAGGGTTAAGATGGAATCCCTAGGGGGTATAAAACCCCAAAACTCTGATGTAATGGGGGAGCTTCAAATATTTTGCTAAATTTAGGTTTTCTTCTTCTACAAGGAGAAGTTAGTGTTTTAGTGAGTTTTGAGTGTTTTGATTTCGTTTTTACCATTGCTAGGATTGCTCTAAGATTGGAGAAGCTTGTATTTAGTAATAGTTTTCCAACTCTCTTATTCTCGTTTGTCTGATTGCAACTTTTGAATTGACCAATGCTTATTTCAATGAATAGTTTGTTTATGCTTATGATGGTTAGCTAAATCTATTGTGTGGGTGTTATGGGTTGATGTAGGATACCTTGATTGCTTTGCTAATGTTTATTTCCAGCACCACATGTTAATCCATGTTGTTGGGTGTCTTAAACCTATGTTTTATTGGATTCAACACTATCCATGGAGGAGCCGAAGAACGGTGGTGCACCGTAGGGGTCGCACCGATGTGTTTCATGGATATTGCATTCCTTGAAATGGATGTAAGACCCCTTGATCCATGTTTCATAGTTAAGAGGTTTAATTCCCCCCAATAACCCAAATTGTTACGTGGGATGTAACCCATTTCTTGACTCGTGCATTACCTGAAAGGGGTCGTAGAACGGTGATTGTGTGATGCGCAACACAACTTATATGCACTACTCTCACATACCATGAAATGAGTGTGAGACTTGATTCATGAGCTTTAATTAGGGAAAGAACTCATCTAACAATTATCGTTGGTGCAACCCATGTGTACTTAATTGATTTATCTTCTGATCCACATACCTTGACATGTATGTGTGGTTGAGTTATCTTGGAACCAACATTTAGCAAGGTAATTGAGTAATCCTATTAGTATCCTAAATACCAACACTCTTTCTTTACCTACATCCAAACCTTAGGACATTACCCTTATTCTTGGGTATTTAGACAATTCACCTTTCCAAACAACCATTCATCCCCAAAGGGTGGCTGTAACGACCACTTTTCGTTGTGCGTTGCACGTGCTTTTGGCCGTGCACGTGTTTATTTTAGACTTTGTTTGATTTTGAATACTCTTGTGTGATATGCCGTTGCGAACGTCTCTGAGAGTATTAAATAGTGGCACTATCTTGAAACGACACTTCTCGAGTCGTTTTCCCACAATTTAAACTCACTCGATGAGACGTGACGATTTTCACTTTTGACGGGAGACGTTTCTATTTTTAGTTTCGTCGTCCGACGTCGAATTTGAGATCCGTCTTCTTAGTTAGCTCACATTCGTCGCCACGAACACCACGATATTTATTTTATAATTTTTGGAGTTTATTTGACCACTTTTATAATTTTTACAAGTTTTATATTATTTTTAATAATTTATTTTTCAATTAATTTCGGCCAAATAAAATTTATTTGAGTTTTAAACGTTTTAAGGAATTTTTGAGACAATTTCCAGCTCATTTGGACTAGGTCAAATCCTAGATTGGGTTGGAGAAGTTTAAAATCAAATTTCAAATCTTTTTGAATTCTAATCCTATTAGATTTAGCCCTAGACCAAGTCAACCCACCTATACTATATAAGCAACCCCTAGCAAGTCCTATTTTCACAAGAAATTAGCCCTAGCCTCTTCCAAAGTCATCTTGGACGTTGCGACGAATCGTCGCAACGTTGCGACGTTCAGCACCCCGCACGACCGAGGAAATCCCCCGCATCCACCCGCTCTGACCGGTCGCCCCGCCCGCTTTCTCGTCGCTCCGCACCGCAGCACCAACCCCGCCGCTTCGTTCCCCCGCTTGACCGATAGGGCCTCTCGGTCAGACCGAGAGAACCGCCCGGTCGCCCCGCTCCGCACCGACCCGCTTGTCGCCCGCTCTGTCGCCCCGCTCCGCTCCGTGCACGACCGAAGGCCCCGTCCGCTGTGACCGAGCGCCCGAGCGCTGCATCGCTGCGACGCTGCTCCGCCCCGTACCCAAGCGCCTGACCGAGGCCCCCAGCGTGTCTGACCGAGAGAAGCGCTCGCCCCCGCTGCTGCGACCGACCCAAAGCGTCGCACAGCGCCGCCCACCGTGTCTGACCGAGCCAAGTCCCCGCACCGAAGCTGTACGACCGACGGCCACTTGTCGCAACCCCGCATCCGTCGCACCGCTTGCCTCCGTGGGCCCCCCAAGTTCTCCAGAGTTATTGTGGGTCCCCCAAAGGCCCCTAGGAGTACTGTGGGCCCCACCTAGGTGCTTGCTCTTCGAGGATCCGTCGCGTACGACGTCGTCGCACGTTGTAGCCCGTCGTCGCACGTGCTAGCTTTGGAATCTGGAACTGTCGCCCCGGTCGAAGCTCTGAATTTTCCAGCAAGGAATATATATTGAAATCAGGACTTGGAGCGCGTTCTATTAATCCAACCCCCGGCGTCGCTACCCGACGCCGGTGTAGCTTTCGGGTCGTGTTGAGGTAACGTTTTGCACCCCTAGGACCCCCAACCCAATTGCATGCTAATCAAGACTAAAAATCAGTATTTTAAAGTATTTTAAATGTTTTAGAATCCACTAATCAAGATTAATAAAACGGATGTAGGCCGGTGGACTTGTGCACGTAGGAATCGTGACTTTGGACTCGTTGGACGGTGTTTTCTTGACGTGATAGTTGCAGGCAAGTGAAACTTGCCAACTCTTGTGTAGGGCCATGTTTTTAGGCCACTTACTTGCTTTTAGCGTAAAAGAGACTAGTCAGTGAAATGATAGCTGGCTAGACGCCTACTTGATCTAGTTTGACAACGAAACTAGATCCGTCACCTAAATGATCTAGCTTGACAACGAAGCTAGATCCAACCCCTTAAAATTGTTGTTCATGCATGCTAAACTGTCACGTTTACTTTCCTTACCTGTACGCCTTACTTTAACTGCCATGTCATGTCATCCATGCATTGAATGTTGCATTCGTAGCACACGCTACATACTTGTACTTGCTTGTCCCGGGCTAGGTGCACCCCTACGCCATACTTGTTTACACACTTCCTGGCTCGTGGTCCAGAAGCGAGCATTACCGTTCGGGGGTAAGGCCCTGGCTCGACACACGTGGAGGGGTAGGGATAAACGTTCGCTTGAGCTTAGGAGTTGGCCCGCGCAGCCACTCTAGCCAAAAGACGGAATCTCTGTGCACGAGGTGCTTACTTTTCTTGTCTTGTACTTGTCTTGTGAATGTCATGCCATGCTCGTACTTTACTTTACTTTACCCTACTTGTTGCACTCATTACTTTAAACTGCCATGTCATTGCATCATGCTAGAACTGCTAGGTTGCTTTACTTTCACCACCTTTCAGTTTCACTTGCACAAGTCTTCCAGACTTGCTGACATGTGCCCCTTGCTCTTTTGGGTGCCACATGTTAGACCCTGAGCCAGAGACAGTTGCTGAAGACGAGGTGTTTGCTGACGTTGAGCCCGAGCCTACGTTCGTTGAGGAGTTCGAGGACACCGGAGACCAGTCTTAGAGACTGATTTTACTTGCTTTTGCTTTAGGTTGCTGTTAGATGTCGGTGCTTGCACCTTTTCCTTGTTTTCGTACTTTGTACTTTTATTGGCCATGCTAGGCCTCTTTTTAGACTCTTTTATTTGTAGCCTGGTGGTTTTCCTGCGTTGTTGAGATTTATTATTATGGATATTCTGAGATGTTCTTTTGTCTCTTTCGTTATTGTTATCTTTGTTTCGTTTCGCATTGCAAGGACCTGCAGATTAAAGTGATTGACGCTTATCGGACTTGCGGCTTTGTAGCTTCAAGTCTGAGCGGACCTTCTCACGCTTCGCCTCCCCGTTTTTGGGAAGCGGGGCGTGACAGGTTTTGTTGGTGGCCCATGCAGGTCTGGTCTTGCAATTGCGAATTAACGAAACAACGATAATAACAGAATGTCCATTAAATAAATTGCAACATCCGAGTCAGAAGCCCTGAGTCTAGTCGTTTTTAGGACACTAGGTGATTAGAAGACTTAGTTAAACGTCTGTGCTTGATAGTTAGAGGCCCCTGATTGTTAGTTAGACTCCCTTCTAGCAATTGACTTGATCGTCGTAGGAGTTACCTTAGTGGTCCTTGTCTACCTCTGACCATATTAGAGTTCTAGAATTCCTTTAGTCGTTCGTTTGGGTTCATCGATTATGGACCGAGCTGAGCGCATTCCATTATCGCCTAGCTCCTTTAGAAAGACCAAGCGCCAAGTCCTAAGCTTCAGTTGGGCGACCGTAGGAGTTTCCCCGTAGATCCCCCTGATTCATATCCTAGGTGTATGTATGTTTTGAACATCTGACTGTTTCCCTTGCTCCGATTCCCGAGATCGCCTCATGACTATCGTCATCAATTTTTGAAACTCTCCGTTGCAAAATTTTGAACCTTCTACAAGCATTTTCTTTTTTTGATTTCCTTTTTCCCTAAGTTTTAAATGTGTTCAAATTCTAATATGTATATATACTTATACTTCATGCTCCTCGTTGATTTAAGTTCTTAAAACTTTTGTCGAAATTTTTGAAAATAGTTATAATGCTTTTCAGCCTACACTTTCGCACCTATGGAAATACATTTTTCTTTCATATACTAATTTTATTCTAAACCGTACTTGTATTCAACTTGTAATTTTCCCTTCTAATTTATGCCATTCATATACCTTCCAATCACATGGGATTTCAGATTTCAGCAAGTCGATTTTATGCTCACCGTTTTCCCTATTTTAGACTTTTGTAAAAGTTACCATTTCATAACCACTTTCTGATTTAGACCCCACACGAATTGATTTTAAAGCTTCACTATCAATTTTGATAATTTTACGACCAAGTTATTAATATTATCTTTTCACTTCCCCTACGTGCTTTTAGAAAAAAAAAAAATTTCGAGACTAAGATGAGTTTCAACTACTTTTATCCATACCAAGTTCGTCGTGCTCGTATGCAAGCATTTTGTGTAAACCAGTTTTGAATTTTTGCAAACCCTGGTTCCTTTGAAAAGCAGCTTCAATATTGAGTATTTTAAAATTTTCCATAACCCAAAAGAGTTGAAAGCATTTAAAATGAGTTTAAATTCTTCCGTTACTTGATTTCCTTCTTTGACTTTCGCAAACATTATATTAAATTACTGCCGTATAATATTTTCTAAACTACGCCTTCAATATTCGTGTAGATGATTTTACTTCCTCTTTTAATGATTCTTTAAAACAAATAGACCATTTTCTCTTATTATGAATATTCGACCCAAACCTATTTTGAAACAACACGTCTTATCGATCTCCAAATATTTCTTCCAAACGAGGATTTCAACTTTTGAAGTACGACGGTTTTCAAATTCCGCATATGTTGGCTTGAATTAGCGTACCCTCCATGGTATATTAATGGTTGCTTATTGAGTGTTATATATATTCGGAGTTATTCATGATGTGTGAAGTTGTTTGTATGTTAGTAGTTATAGTTTGGTGTGTGGGTAGCTATACCATACTAAGGATGCCTGTGAGATTTAGAGTAGAAGTACTTAAGAGGCTGTAGGTAATTAGGGGATACTTATAATGGTTGAAGCAATGTGCTGGTGAAACTATATGTAGGCTAGGTGTGATAATAATAATAGGTATAAGTATACGACGTATGTGAATGTATATATACACGTGTTAGTAGTATTAACGTTTGACTATCTAGTGCATATATAAGCACTTGAAATGGCTATACCTGGTTAAATTATTATATGGCTTGATTGGGGTAGTTACTAGAGCGACTAGTTATATTAGAAAGTCCGAGGACGGACTTTATTCTAAGGTGGGGAGGATGTAACGACCACTTTTCGTTGTGCGTTGCACGTGCTTTTGGCCGTGCACGTGTTTATTTTAGACTTTGTTTGATTTTGAATACTCTTGTGTGATATGCCGTTGCGAACGTCTCTGAGAGTATTAAATAGTGGCACTATCTTGAAACGACACTTCTCGAGTCGTTTTCCCACAATTTAAACTCACTCGATGAGACGTGACGATTTTCACTTTTGACGGGAGACGTTTCTATTTTTAGTTTCGTCGTCCGACGTCGAATTTGAGATCCGTCTTCTTAGTTAGCTCACATTCGTCGCCACGAACACCACGATATTTATTTTATAATTTTTGGAGTTTATTTGACCACTTTTATAATTTTTACAAGTTTTATATTATTTTTAATAATTTATTTTTCAATTAATTTCGGCCAAATAAAATTTATTTGAGTTTTAAACGTTTTAAGGAATTTTTGAGACAATTTCCAGCTCATTTGGACTAGGTCAAATCCTAGATTGGGTTGGAGAAGTTTAAAATCAAATTTCAAATCTTTTTGAATTCTAATCCTATTAGATTTAGCCCTAGACCAAGTCAACCCACCTATACTATATAAGCAACCCCTAGCAAGTCCTATTTTCACAAGAAATTAGCCCTAGCCTCTTCCAAAGTCATCTTGGACGTTGCGACGAATCGTCGCAACGTTGCGACGTTCAGCACCCCGCACGACCGAGGAAATCCCCCGCATCCACCCGCTCTGACCGGTCGCCCCGCCCGCTTTCTCGTCGCTCCGCACCGCAGCACCAACCCCGCCGCTTCGTTCCCCCGCTTGACCGATAGGGCCTCTCGGTCAGACCGAGAGAACCGCCCGGTCGCCCCGCTCCGCACCGACCCGCTTGTCGCCCGCTCTGTCGCCCCGCTCCGCTCCGTGCACGACCGAAGGCCCCGTCCGCTGTGACCGAGCGCCCGAGCGCTGCATCGCTGCGACGCTGCTCCGCCCCGTACCCAAGCGCCTGACCGAGGCCCCCAGCGTGTCTGACCGAGAGAAGCGCTCGCCCCCGCTGCTGCGACCGACCCAAAGCGTCGCACAGCGCCGCCCACCGTGTCTGACCGAGCCAAGTCCCCGCACCGAAGCTGTACGACCGACGGCCACTTGTCGCAACCCCGCATCCGTCGCACCGCTTGCCTCCGTGGGCCCCCCAAGTTCTCCAGAGTTATTGTGGGTCCCCCAAAGGCCCCTAGGAGTACTGTGGGCCCCACCTAGGTGCTTGCTCTTCGAGGATCCGTCGCGTACGACGTCGTCGCACGTTGTAGCCCGTCGTCGCACGTGCTAGCTTTGGAATCTGGAACTGTCGCCCCGGTCGAAGCTCTGAATTTTCCAGCAAGGAATATATATTGAAATCAGGACTTGGAGCGCGTTCTATTAATCCAACCCCCGGCGTCGCTACCCGACGCCGGTGTAGCTTTCGGGTCGTGTTGAGGTAACGTTTTGCACCCCTAGGACCCCCAACCCAATTGCATGCTAATCAAGACTAAAAATCAGTATTTTAAAGTATTTTAAATGTTTTAGAATCCACTAATCAAGATTAATAAAACGGATGTAGGCCGGTGGACTTGTGCACGTAGGAATCGTGACTTTGGACTCGTTGGACGGTGTTTTCTTGACGTGATAGTTGCAGGCAAGTGAAACTTGCCAACTCTTGTGTAGGGCCATGTTTTTAGGCCACTTACTTGCTTTTAGCGTAAAAGAGACTAGTCAGTGAAATGATAGCTGGCTAGACGCCTACTTGATCTAGTTTGACAACGAAACTAGATCCGTCACCTAAATGATCTAGCTTGACAACGAAGCTAGATCCAACCCCTTAAAATTGTTGTTCATGCATGCTAAACTGTCACGTTTACTTTCCTTACCTGTACGCCTTACTTTAACTGCCATGTCATGTCATCCATGCATTGAATGTTGCATTCGTAGCACACGCTACATACTTGTACTTGCTTGTCCCGGGCTAGGTGCACCCCTACGCCATACTTGTTTACACACTTCCTGGCTCGTGGTCCAGAAGCGAGCATTACCGTTCGGGGGTAAGGCCCTGGCTCGACACACGTGGAGGGGTAGGGATAAACGTTCGCTTGAGCTTAGGAGTTGGCCCGCGCAGCCACTCTAGCCAAAAGACGGAATCTCTGTGCACGAGGTGCTTACTTTTCTTGTCTTGTACTTGTCTTGTGAATGTCATGCCATGCTCGTACTTTACTTTACTTTACCCTACTTGTTGCACTCATTACTTTAAACTGCCATGTCATTGCATCATGCTAGAACTGCTAGGTTGCTTTACTTTCACCACCTTTCAGTTTCACTTGCACAAGTCTTCCAGACTTGCTGACATGTGCCCCTTGCTCTTTTGGGTGCCACATGTTAGACCCTGAGCCAGAGACAGTTGCTGAAGACGAGGTGTTTGCTGACGTTGAGCCCGAGCCTACGTTCGTTGAGGAGTTCGAGGACACCGGAGACCAGTCTTAGAGACTGATTTTACTTGCTTTTGCTTTAGGTTGCTGTTAGATGTCGGTGCTTGCACCTTTTCCTTGTTTTCGTACTTTGTACTTTTATTGGCCATGCTAGGCCTCTTTTTAGACTCTTTTATTTGTAGCCTGGTGGTTTTCCTGCGTTGTTGAGATTTATTATTATGGATATTCTGAGATGTTCTTTTGTCTCTTTCGTTATTGTTATCTTTGTTTCGTTTCGCATTGCAAGGACCTGCAGATTAAAGTGATTGACGCTTATCGGACTTGCGGCTTTGTAGCTTCAAGTCTGAGCGGACCTTCTCACGCTTCGCCTCCCCGTTTTTGGGAAGCGGGGCGTGACAGTGGCTAGAACCCCTCATCATTTCTTTCAATACTTTGACTCTTTATGTGAATTTGCAGATTAGTTTCGTCTCTGTGGATACAATCCCATACTCACTGGGTATATTATTTGTCGACCTCGTACACTTGCGAGTAGCACCTTTCGGGGCGAGTCAAGCAAACTGATGCCGTTGCCGGGGACGGCGTATCTTCATTTCACATTTTGGTCTTTATCATGCAAGTTTAGTGAGATCTTTCCATTCTCATGTTTATATCCAGTGTGATTATCCGTATTTGTTTTTCAATTCATATAATCACCAAAATCATAAAAATTAGGTTAGTTTTGGAAAGTTTTGGCTTGTGCTTAATTTTCCAGTTTATATGGTTAAGGACTCCTCGATCACATAGATTAGTAAGAAACATAGACATAGCCGATAACAATGCCAATGGTAATGACGATAACAATCATAGTGGTGGTGAGGATGATCACTCCCAACACGAGGGTGATAGGAGTTTGAGATATGTGTTGAGACCGAGCAGGTCCGCAGTCGGCTCATGAGTCGTGCTTCCCGCCGATGCGCATTCCTTTAGCCCAAGACCGGGGATATTTCAAATTATCCTCACCTTCCATGGTATTGAGAAGGAGAATCCATATTTGCATATAAAGGATTTCGAGGATGTTTGCCTCACATGTTCGAATGGGAAGGTTAGCAATGAAACCATCTATCTTAAACTATTTTCTTTTTCATTGAAGGATAAAGCTAAAAATTGGTTTAATGATATACCTCCTCACTCTATTAACTCTTGGTTAGCAATGCAAGCTAAATTTCTTAAGAAGTTTTTCCTTTGCATAGGACACAAGGATTAAAGCGGCAAATTGCAAACTTTTCTCAACAGTCGAATGAAAGCTTTAATGTCACTTGGTAAAGGTTCAAGGAGTTACTGCTAGCATGTCCATACCATGGATTTAATGAGTACCGTCTCATCGGTTTCTTTTATGATGGACTTATCCCATCCATGAAACAATTTGTGTAAATTATGTGCAATAGGGAATTTTTGGACAAGGCACCGGAGGTGTCATGCGACTACTTGGAATCCATTACGGAGAATGCACAAAGTTGGGATGCGACTCCCGAATCGAAAAGAAGAGATCTACCTCAACCTTCGGCCCGTGGAGGCCTCCTTACATTGACTCAAGAGGAAGCTTTAGAAGCAAGAATGGTGGCCCTTATTTGCAAAAGACTTGAAGAGTTGCAATTGAAGGGAGTGAAGGCCGTGACAGTTGGAAATGAGGGATTATGCAACCTTTGTAGTAGCACCGACCATGGCATTTCTCAATGCCCCAACCTACCATTAGCAAAGGAAGTGCTTCAGGACCCCACACAAGTCAACTACATGACGAATTCCAACCAAGGGCAAGGATACAACAACTCCAACAATCAAGGCCCAAGTTGGAGGAGTAGTCCGAATTTGAATTGGTGGTCCCAAAGGCAACAACAAGCTCAACCGTCGAATCATCCACCACCTTTCATCAACAGCAACCCATAAGGAGGCCAAATGAGGAGGGATGAGACAAATGAGCTACAAGTACAATCTCTAAGCGACACACTTCAACAATTCATCCAAATGTAAACATCGCAAAATCAAGCGAATTTCAACAATTGCAACAAACTCAAGTGCAACATCAACAAAAATTCCAACAACTCAACGAGAGCATGATAAAGCTTGCGGAAACTTTAGACAAGGGCAAGCTTCCGGCACAACCACTTTCCAGCCCCAACATGAATTTGTCATCGGGATGCTCCAATGTCAAACCATGCCAAGCGGTGACAACCTTGAGGAGTGGTCGGGGAATTGAGAGGCCGAAGCCACCAAGAGTTGATATGGAGATTGTTGTGGAGGATGAGGTGTTGTAGAGGATGAGGCTATTACAAATGAAGAAGTGCAAGGGGAGAGTTCGGCCAAAGGCAACAATTCGAAGAGGTCATCATTGAAGAGCCCGCGTTATACACTCATCCCGCACCATTTCCTTAAAGGCTTCAACCTCCAAGAAAAGATAAGTTTCAATCCGAAATCCATGAAATTGTTCAAAAATGTCAAATTAATATTCCTCTTCTTGATGCAATAAACCAAATTTCGGCATTTGCTAAAATTTTAAAATATTTATGCACCGTTAAGAGGAATGTTAACGTTAAGAAAAAGGTCTTTTAACACAACAAGTTAGTGCCATTGTGCAACATAACACTCCAACTAAATACAAGGATCCTGGCTCCCCAATAATTCCATGTGTGATAGGAACCAGAAACATAGGACAAGCCCTCCTTGATTTAGGCTCTAATGTTAATATTTTGCCATATAGCTTGTATGTTCACTTGGGACTTGGAGAATTGAAATCCACACCAATCATTCTCCAATTGGCCTATAGATCCGTTAAAGTCCCCAAGGGTATCATTGATGATGTTCTTGTCCAAGTGGACAAATTTTATTACCCGGTGGACTTTATTGTTTTGGACATCCTTGGACCACAAACCGAAACACCAATGCCATTATTTTAGGTAGACTATTCCTAGCCACTAGTAATGCTATAATCAATTATAGGGATGGTCAACTTAAATTATCTTTTGGCAACATGACCCTTGACTTGAACATTTTCAATGCTTGTAAGTTGCCATCGGGGGATGGTGGATTTGAGGATGCTTGCTTGATTGAAACTCTCGTTGATGAACATTTTGATTCAGAGTTTGTTGAAGCTCCTGATTTTTTTGATCATCTTTGTGAAATTTTAGACACCTCATTTTATTCGTAGGATGTTTGGGTGGTGACTACGTGGGTGCCATCCTTTGAGCCGCTACCATTGGACACACCATACCAAAGGCCGTCAGATTTGGAGCACCCATCCTTGGATTTGAAGCCGTTGCCGCCGTATTTGAAGTATGTGTTTCTTGGAGAGTCAAACACCTTCCCCATGGTAATATCTTTTAAACTCGTTATGGAGCAAGAAATGCAATTGAAAGAAGTGTGTAAGTCTCACAAGGGGGCAATTGGTTGGACAATTGCTGACACTAAAGGTATTGACCCCCTAATTTGTAAACATTACATCTACTTGGAGGATGACACCAAACCCATTAGAGAAATAAAACGTACGTTAAATCCTAATTTAAAAGAAGTTGTGAAGGGTGAAATCCTTAAACTACTTGATGCGGGTATTATTTACCCAATTTCTGATAGTAGATGGGTTGGCCCCATTCAAGTCGTACCAAAGAAATTGGGGTTAATGGTAATGAGAATGAAAACAATGATTTAGTCCCCATGAGAGCCACCACGGGGTGGGGCATGTGTGTTGACTATAGGAAGCTTCATTCAAAGACTCGTAAGGACCATTTCCCTTTCCCATTTCTAGATCAAATCTTAGAGAGAGTAGCCGGACATGAACATTATTTCTTTTTAGATGGCTATTCCGGGTATTATCAAATTTAAATAGCTCCGAGGAAGAAGAGAAGACAACCTTCACATGTCCCTTTGGCACTTTTGCCTTTAGGAGGATGTCATTCGGTTTATGTGATGCCCCCGCAACTTTCCAACGTTATATGCTTAGCATTTTTCATGGCATGGTTGAAAAGATTGTGGATGTAATCATGGATGATTTTTTGGTGTATGGTAGCTCATTTCATAATTGTTTATCTAACTTGGTTTGTGTTTTAGATCGATGCATTGAGAAAAACCTTCTCTTGAATTGGGAGACATGTCATTTCATGACCGCCGAAGGCTTAGTCCTTGGTCACATTGTCTCTAAGGAATGTATGCAAGTTGACAAAGCCAAGATTGAGGTAATACAGAAGCTACCCACTCCTCGTTGTATTAAAGATATTCGATCATTTCTTGGGCATGCCAGATTTTATAGGAGATTTAATAAATATTTTAGTTCAATATCTCAACCTTTGTGCATGTTTTTGAAAAATGATGTGGATTTTGCTCGGACAAGTGATTGTCAACATGATTTTAACAAATTGAAGAATTTGCTAACATGTTCACCTATTCTTCATATACTGGATTGGACACTACCCTTCGAAATAATGTGTGATGCTAGTGATTTTGCGATTGGCACCGTTCTTAGACCACACAAGGACAACGTTCCCGTGGTGATTTATAATGCAAGCAATAGCTTAGATGAAGCTCAACGGAACTACACCACCACGAAGAAGGAGCTTCTAACCATTATCTTTGCATTGGAGAAATTTAGGAGCTATATTTTAGGATTCCCCATTATTATCTTTACTGATCATACCGCTCTCAAATATCTCCTTTCCAAGAAAGACGCCAAACCTAGACTAATCTGTTGGATTTTGCTTTTATAGGATTCAACATTGCTATCAAGGAAAAAAAGGGAGTGGAAAATCACGTTGTCGATCATCTTTCAAGGCTAACGATGAGCATGGAGCCAGCAACCATCCCAATAAAGGATTCCTTTCCCGACGAGCACCTTTTTGCGGTCTCCCACACGCTACCATGGTATGCGGACATTGTGAACTACTTGGTCACCGGTAAGACCACATACACTTGGTCTCGTCAAGATTACAAAAGGTTCATCTTTGAGGTAAAACCGTTCTTTTCGATGACCCTTGCCTTTACAAGTATTGCAATGACCAAATAGTTAGGAGATGTGTACCCGACCATGAGTTTGATAGTGTTTTACATTTTTGCCATGAGGGTGTTTGTGGTGGTCATTTTTCATCTCAGAAGACCGTAGCAAAAATATTACAATGTGGCTTTTATTGGCCTAGCATGTTTAAGGACACTTATGCATATTGTAAATCATGCTTAGCTTGCCAAAAGTTAGGGGCGTCACTAAAAGAAACATGATGTCGTTGAACCCTCTTCTTGAATCGGAAATTTTTTATTGTTGGGGCATTGATTTTATGGGGCCATTTCCTCCATCCTTTGGGCAAACATATTTTTTACTTGCTATAGATTATGTGTCTAAATGGATTGAGGCTATTCATTGTAGGACCAATGATGCGGCCATCGTGCTTAAATTCGCGATGGAGAACATTTTTGCACGATTTGTGATGTCGAAGGCTATGATTAGCGATGGAGGATCTCATTTTTGCAACCGTCTCTTCGCGAACTTAATGAAGAAGTTTAAGGTGAAACACAAGGTCTCTACACTGTACCGCCCCCAAACCAATAGACAAGCAGAGTTGGCTAATCGGAAAATCAAGAACGTACTTCAAAAGACGGTGAATCCATCAAGGAAGGATTGGAGCATGCATCTTTCCAAAGTATTGTGGGCATATCGTACCACCTACAAGACTATTCTAGGGATGTCCCCCATATCGCTTAGTTTTCGAAAAAATTTGACATTTGCCAACTGAACTTGAACATAAATCTTTTTGGGCATAAACAGTTTAATTGTAAAATTGACCCCTCTTCTCGTAAATTGCAGCTTGTTGAACTTGAGGAGATAAGAAGGGAGGCGTACACCAATTCCAAGCTCGTGAAGGAAAGACTCATGATCAGATCTTTTTAAGGAGAGAGTTCACCCCGGGGAAGAAAGTTCTACTCTACAATTCAAGACTTCGTCTCTTCCCCGGAAAGCTTCGTTTGAGGTGGATTAGACCATTCATTGTTCGAGAAGTGTACCCACATGGAGGGTGACCATTGCCAACCCACAAAATGGTAATGAATTCAAGGTGAACAGCCAATGCTTAAAGCATTATCAAGAGCCATGGAATAGAGATGAGGCCACCATGGAGCTTATGGAACCACCTCCAGGTGGAACCAACTAGGTGTGTCCGTTCCAATACTTTCTTATCTAGTAGTATGTAGTAATGAATAAATTATGCTCAAGCTTGCTTATCCTATTTTATCCATTTTATTCATATATTTTATCTCACCCTTCAAACATTGAGGACCATGTTTATTTTAAGTTGGGGGTGTGGACTAGGATATCGCGACTTCTTGAGCATCTTTTTAGTATTTCCATCTTTCTTGGAATAAATTGAATGAACAAAAATTTTCTTTTTATCACCAACATTTTGTTGAGTATTGGTGTTTCATACCAATCTTATTTTGATGATGATCACAACATTATGTTGTTGCTAATGACTCTCATGTTTTAGTCTCTCAGTGTTATTTCAAGAATATCTTTCTTGGAGACTAATCACTTGGTGCAAGGATGGACATCATGTGAAGAAGGACCAAAGCTTGGACTCAAGGAGTGCCAAAGCTTGGAGATGATGGAGAGCAATCAAGGCATCAAGATTGAAGACTTAGACTCTAAGGAAAGCATTGTAATCCATGTAATTTACTTTATTGTTTTCTCTCTCTTTTGAGTCTAGGATTAATGTAATGCCTTGCTAAATGGTTTACGCATTCATGCATATGCATTTAACCATCTTAATGAGCCTTAGGATTATCATAGAATCCAACCCAATAGGTTCACTTTGTCCAAAGACTCATTTAGAGTCTCTGGCTTTCCATCAGTCGCCTGTTGAAGGAAACACAGTTGACTGGGTGATTTCCAGTCGCCTGTAGATCCTTCTACAGTCGCCTGATATGCACAGCTCAAGTCAACATTTCAATTGACTCAAACTTGAGCTTTACGCACAGTCGCCTACTGGTCAGTTTACAGTCGCCTGTATATTTACAGTCACCTGTAAATTGGTCATCAGTCGCCTGAGTAGCGTAAGTGCAATCTTTGCATCTCTCTGTCTTTTCTCCATCTTATTCAGCAGACGAATGATTAAGGTTTTACAGTCGCCTGACTAATAGACAGTCGACTGTATTATTGACATCAGTCGCCTGTGAGATAAACTGGAGAAAGAGTGCAGCTCTCTGTTTTATTCGATCTCCTGCAGCAGTCTCCTGCTGAAGGATTTACAGGCGCCTGTCCTGTTCTCAGTCGACTGTACTGACTTCATCAGTCGACTGTCCTGGCTCAGATTATAGCCGTTGGATATTTTCTAGTCGTTGATCAGTCGACTGTCTTTTGATCATCAGTCGACTGTTCCTGTCATTTTCGCCCAGTTTCTAGCCGTTACAGAATTGATTCTTTGGCTGTTTTCTTGGGTTTTGGGGTTTGATATATGGTTCCTATATATATGGGTGTGCTACCATCTCTTATACTTCTTGATGCTATTGAATATCTCAAGAGATCTATAAGCCACTCTCAAACTCCCTCAATTCCCTCTCAAGAGCTCTCATTCTTCTTCATGCATTGAAGTCCAGCTCAAGGGAATTCATCCAAGTGCTTTCAAGCATATCTCAACACTTGGAGATCATCTTCCATGCCTTGCATCCATTCATGAGTAAGCATCTCAAGGCATAGATAAGAGTATTTATTTTACTTGGTGAATTTGTTGTCTCTAATTCTCTTTGTGGGAATAACTCTCTTTGTGGGAGTAACTCTCTTTGTGGGAGTTTAGTGTCCTAGTGTAGGGCTAACCCTAATTCTCTGAGTGTGAGTTAGTGATCCTCTGTGTGGGAGTCTTGACCCTTGTGTATGGTTGGTTGGGTCCTTGTGTAGGGCATAAATCCTCTTTGTGGGGTATCTCCTTGTGAGATTTGTATTCACTTCTCTGTGTGGGATTATAATGGATATTGGTGTGGCTGGATGTACCCAAGTTTGGGGACCAGGGTAATTCCTTGTGTTTGCGTTTGGATTGATTGTGTCAATTATTTCCTCTTGCACTTATAATTCTGCATTTGCAAGTTTAATTTTAATTGGACAATTTTATTGCCATTACACTATTCCCCCCCCCCTCTAGTGTGTGTTGTTAGTATTGCAAGGGTAAAGCGATCCCTACACATTTCTTCAATTGTTGGCTTTTGTTAGTCCCATTGATTAAATGTGGTAACCCTTCCCAAAACATCACGGTAAAAATTTATTCTTGTAGTGGATTTTGGCAAATTAGGGAGTGTTGTATCTTTATGTACTAGGGGCAATTAATTGCTTCTCTACATGCTTGCACTTGACCCTCTAGCTTGAGGCTCATGACAACTACTACCCATATGAGACCCTATTGCGATGTAGAAACCTTGGTATTAGCAAACGATTGATTAAGCCTTAGATATTTTAAAATTTCGGCTAGATTTATATTCATGGATCCTAAAGAAGTGACTTGGATTTTGGAGTAGCTCAAATGAATGCTAGCAAATCCTATAATAATAAATGCACTTGTGCATAATTGAATAAGGCATAAACTTTTGCCATGATACTTCAATAAGGCATGAGAATTGCCATGATATTTGAGTAAATGCATGAAGTCTGAACCACAACTCATTTCCATGATCTTTTAAAGGAGTAAATGTTATATCCCATAAGCTCGAGAATTCCCAAGAATCTTATATCATGATATTGTGACATATTAAGGAATGTACAAAGCTTAGGTGTGGAATGTGAAGTGCGTAAGAGGAATGAGATTATCGTCATAGGGAAGAGTGCATAGACTTGAGAACTTTGCCTTGGTAGATAGGATTTCAACACCCTTTAGTATTTCCAACAATCCATGAATGGAGTTAACATAATCTTTTGGGATTGGTCACTTATTTTACTAGGGACCAGCAAAACGCTAGTTAGTGGGTGTGATTATGATTGAATATAGCATATTTTAGCCTCATAATCATTCCCTCTTGTGCATATAATCCATTGAATCATGCTCTCTTAGCCTTGTTTGCGATAACGCATCACTTCTGAGCATATGATTTTATTTCTGCACAATTTCACTTTCCAAAGCTTTATAAACATGAATTGTATTTTTACATATTTTTCTGGATTTTTCAGGAGTCCCAAAGGGGAAAAAATCAACTAAATGGAGAAGTGAAGCTGGAGCCAGGACAGGCGCCTGTCCGGACAACGACAAGCGCCTGGGATCCCTTCTGTCGGCGTCGAACCCTGCACATCAGGTACACATGCCTTAAAAGGGGGCAGAAATTATTTTAATGGGCCTGAAGCCCGCGGCCAACCCACGGGCCTCAGACCCGCAAGACGAATTAATTTTAATATTTTCTGAAAATTAAAATTAAATATATATATATATATATTTAAATATATTTGTATATATATTAAATTCAGAAAAATACCCATAAATCCCAAAATTCCGTGAAAAATCCAGAAAAATCGGAAAAAAAATCTGGAAAGTTACCGAAAAATCAGGGAATAAAATGGGAGGGAATTGATGTCATAAATGTTTTTTGGGCACATGTTACTGGGGGATATCGATAATATATGTTTTCAGACTCGTTTAGTTTTAAATTTTTCTCTGAACTTGACCCGATTGACCCGGTGCATACCGCGGGCGACCCGAAGCCTCCGCTTCCACCACATACCCCACCAAAATTTATTTTTGTTAAAGTCCCACGAAATTCTTGGGGACGGGTCATATAAATCAAGGCATCTTAATAACAAAACATTAATGCACAATTGATTTAATACTTTGTTTGCAAGTCATTACTTAGGTTATTTTCATGTATATAATTGTTTTGTATACATCAAATGAATTACCTACTTAAATGCTCTATATATCTGCATAATATATTTAATAATTCATGCATTTTTACTCACATATATGTATTATGTATTATGGCACACGATTAATTATAATTTTCAAAAAAATTTAAAAATCATATATATATACACACACACATATACATATACATATATATATATATAATAGTCATAACCCGTGCCCGCGGGCACGGTTCATATAGCATTTCCCCCACGAAATCTTTGTTCCCCGAAAAATTATTTACACAACATAAATTTAATAGAACAATACATTAGCGTAAAAATATTTAGCGGCACGGGCATCTTCGGCGCATGCGTCTTCGGCGTGGAACAACAAATTCGCTGTCGAACAACAAATTTGACGCCCGTGCCTTTGGCGCACAACAACAAATCTTTGTAAAAAAATTTAACGGGGCGCCTTCGGCGCGGGCGACGGAAAAACCAACATAAGGGTATTTTTACGTTAATTTGTTGTTCCGCTAAATTGTTTTACGCTAGATTTTTTATTTTATTTAATTTAATGGATCATGATTCTCCACAATCTTTCCCAATGCACTATTAATTTCAAAGTTTAGGTTTCCAAGGCACTTTTCCCCCCAAATTTAATCTCCACAATCCTTCCCAATGCATGTTTCCCCCTAAATTTAATTTCCACACTCTTTCCCAAGGCACTTCTAATTTCAAAGTTTGTGTTTCCAAGACACTTTCCCCCAAAAAATTTCACAAAATCCAATCTCAACCATTGATTTACCAACATCAAATCTCAGCCGCTCTTTATCTTGTCCTAGTCAGCCCTAGAATTCAAAAAACACTGTCAAATGTATAATAGATGATAGGCAATGCAGAAAATTTATCCCATTTGTTCTTTGACTGTAGCTATTCCAGCTACATTCTTAAAAGGAGCTTACTGAAGCTTAATATTCGGAGTCATATTGTTCCATCATTAGCAGATGTTGGGGATTATTATTTAGCGCATTTTTGAGGTAAAAGTACATTGAACAGGCTTGCAAAAACAACTCTCTCGGCCATGGTTTGGCATATCTGGCGGGAACGGAATAGGAGAATTTTTGAAGGTAAAAGTAGAGGGAAAACGTACCTTTTTGATGAGATTGCAGCAGATATTAGGGTGGCTTTGAGAGACCTGGATACTTCTACTGAAGAGGAGGCTTCGGTGTTTGCGAACTGGGAGTTCAGAGATATGGGATGATTTTTCATGAGCTCACAATGCAATTCTTTTGTTGTATAGATTACCATAGGGTGAGATTTCCTTATTGAAGAGTGACGGCGCTTGTGCCCTATCCTCTTTATAATGAAACCTCACGCCTATTATCTTGTAGTCTGTAATTATTTACACCTCAATAAAGATTGACTAACTTCTCCATATATATATATATATATATATATATATATATATATATGATAATTGAACTTGAAGTTCAAAATCAAATATCAATACCCTTCTGACCAAACAAAATACGAAGGATTATGTGAAAACTATTTATGCCATCTTCTTAAAGATGTGCACTACGCGGTAAATAGATCACACAGATCTATGGTCTATATAGACCGATATGGACACCAGGAGTATGCCATAACACCGCTTAACTCTTTTAGAGTAATCTCACTTTACGAGGAAAGATTCTTGATCTAGCTTTAACTATAAGCTCACTCCTGAAGTCGTGGCTTAATAAATAAGCGAGAAATAATTTATGACATTCGCACCCACGTATGTATTCCCCTTAAGCATGTTTCTCTATCCACATAAAAACTGAATGACTCAAGAAAATAATGTCCTGAAGACCATATATGAGCATTCAAATGGACTGTCAAAAGTCCCACATAAACTCAAAAGGTGGAAGCATAGAAACAAGCTCATTCCGTAGTATATGTCTCCTAATAGAGACTACTGTTCATTCTTCCTTATACATAACAATATGGAGGACTGAAAACAGGGGAAGTCCAGGACCAACTATGTCCTGAAATAAAAAGGAGAAAGGGAAGATATGATATACCTCGACATGGAATAAGCAATAGCAAACCAAGATCAGACCCAGAAGTTCTGATAAGACCCACATTGATGTTGCAATATGAAAGGTCATTAACTTATGCCATAAATAATATATACAAAGCTAGTCTAAAGACGTAAGTCAATCTAGCTATTGTATATTAAGCTATTCCCCGAGAACACATAGACTTTGAAAAACTATAATTAGTTGCCATAACATAATGAATATGAGTATGTTTCTAAAACTTATTAATATGTGTATGCTTTTTATAAACTCCTTTTGTTTATATGCATTTCATTCTACTGCAAAATTTTATGCTTTATTTTTAGCATATGTCAAACAATTATAGATTGACACCTCAAGACATATGCTATTAATAGCATTTCACCCTCAGAATAGTCTAGTTGAAAACTATTTTGGGACGTCTGACTTGAGATTCGGGCTTTGCTAGTCTGAATACTCTATATGAGGATGTCCAGTACTCTCTGAAAAAGACACTTACAAAGTTTCAATTGATATTCGTCAAAACGAAATCCTAATAAATGACTCAATAATATAATGGCCTTGAAGACCATACTTAAGCGTTTAAATGGATTTTCAAAATTCCTAGTTAAATTCGAAAAGAGGAATTAAATGGAACCCCTGAAGTGACCAGAATCATCCAAGTTTTAAACTTAAGAACGATACAATATACCACCCTGGATTGATGGTGCACGACATTATTAATCAATCCTTTAATTCTGAAGAACATGAATTTTCTTCAGAAGGGTGCGTTTTCATTATCTCATTTAACGGGAAAATGCTTACGAGATCATCTCTACTATACGCGGACATTGACTCTCAAAACTTCCTCTAATAGAATTTAAGATGATATATTTACTATCATCATTAAATTAATAAGACCTCTGGGTCTCTTGAGAGTACTGGAGGGATTAAAGTGGAATTATCCACTCCCTACATAGGGCTGATGAAGTACCTTCGTATACCCATCCGTATATTATCTAAAAATGGTCAGAATCAAACCTATTATTCAACCGCGGTCCAGCTTTTTCACAGCATATATGACACATTACTAAATGGCGGTAACATTTGATAATACAGAGAAATCAACCCTAGTTTGCAACTGGAATAAAGTTGAACACCCTGGAGTCTGTGTTCACACCCAAACTAGGTTAAATGAATAAATCATTAAAATGATTTAAACGGATTACTCATCTGTTAAAAATCCAGTTGCTGGTTACTGCATATAGACATGAAATTACACTGTAGACCATCAAAATGCTTCCTTAGAACCTATTTATATGGGTCTGATCACCCCATATAAACATTTTTCGAGAACTCCTAACTGAGGAAGCATTTAGAGCACATCTTATAGATTGTGCCATGATGTGTTCACATCCCCATAGCACCACTATGAACCATCAAAATGCAGTCTTAGAACTATTTATCAGGCGTAATTAACCCAGATAAACAGATTCCGAGCACTCCAAACTGGTAAAGCATTTAGAGCACATCTCATAAATTGTGCCTTGATGGGTCATCATATAAAGAATCGATGGTGAAGATTAGATCGTGAAGGTTCTTCACATTCAGACCTCTTTAAATTCTCAGTATTAGGTCCAACATGGATATTACCATCAAACCTTAGCTTGAAGCTCAGTTGAACATTTCAATATCATGAATCGTGATGAGATCTTAAAGATCCACACTTATGAAACTGTTAAATAGTTTTCGGACATATTAACTGACAAACCGAATATTGTCAAAATCACACATCCCTGCTGCTAAAAATCCAGCTAGGATTGACATACCAAAAATAATGGATGCAATCCATCAGTAGCAAAAGTGGATGTCCTCAATGAATGATAGAACATACCACGAGACTCCAAAGAGAGGGCAACTCTTGGAGACTTTTAAACAATACCACCACATGAAAGTGAGATCATCTCCTTATCCTCTCCCTTTCCATAACCTCTAGAAGAGACGAATCTGGAATAAATTGAAATATTATTGAATAATGTACGTAGAGGGAGAGGAGTTTGGATTAAAAACACACTTGTCGACAATTACTCACATTTCATTTTTCCGTTTTAATGATAATTATAAATATCGTTCCACACTACGTTTCCTGAAGCAAACGTAGAGATTGGCCAAAAATGTGGAACGATGCAATAATAAGCTGAGCTGGACTCACTTATGAAACGTGAAAGTTTTTGGACTAGAAGTCCTGATATCAAAAAGGTATCAAACCTGTGGGTATAATGAGTATTGTATAAACACAAATATAAATAAATAAAATCGTATACTATAAGCAACATGCTATAGCTTAGATGTTCATTTCGCTGAAACCAGGAAGTAATCAAGTAAGATGACCTTGACTCACTAACAAATAAAACTGATGTATTAGGTTCCCTGGTATGTTTGCGAAAATCCTGCGATTGGCAAAGGAAAATTTTGGGTTTTTGCTGCTATGGATGTTGTGACAGTGTAACTGCCACTTTTCGGCCGTATGTATTTTAGTGCATATTTTGTATCGTATGTGTATATTCGTATTTGTTTTATTATTATTATTCCGTAGCTTAGACGCACGACCGAACCCGGTTTTCACGACCCTCTCGAAGGCACGATCGCCCCGGTGTTTTCTTTACGATTTTTGGATGCCTAGAGGTAAAAGTTGTAATAATCATATTTACATTTTTAACCTATATTCGAATTTCAAACAGTTCTCTTAAAAACAAATTGTTTTATAAAAAAACCAACGTGATGAAAACAACTGGGCTTTGAATCAAACCTATAACTATTAAATGAATTCATATCTAAACCTATTAATATATATACATATTTCGAAATTTCAAATTCTTAGAAATGGGAACGAATCGTTTGGAATCACAACAAACTCGTAAATCCTAACTGTTATTAATAAGATCTTACCATATCCCCACCTTTCTCCAACGGGTACAACCTCTTCCCCATTATCTCTCCCCACGTGACCACTCCTTCTCCTACGTACTCTCTCTCTCCACTCAATTTTCCCCCTACAAAAGCCTACAGGAGCCATGGCCTTCATGCAAGCAAACAAAACCCAAACAACCCATAGGAGCCCTACCGTATAACCATAGCCGAACAAATCAACAGAACCCTCCCCTAGTTCCTCACGCAACAAGGAACCCAGGTCTTTCCTCCTGCTCTTCGAACTGTACGCACGCAAGAGGTTGCAACCCTGACCTTGCGCGCCATCAACCCGAAGCCCAGCGGCATCACTCCCCTCGTGCGACCGCCAGCACGCACCCCTCGACCTGTCAGACCGCTGACGTCTCTCTCCTCCCAGTCGCACAAACCCACACCCCGAAACCCAAGAGGCCGCAACCTCTTTCCTCTCTCCTCTCCTCTCCCTACTGTTGCCGCTCAACACAGAAAACAACCCTCAGCCGTAGAAAGCAACCCAGGCCGGCCTGTTTTCCTCTCCCCTCGACCCCGTCCGACCATCTCCTCTTCCAAAACCGCCTGCAGATCATCTCCAGGCCATGCATCAACGTCCGAGCAACCCCAGGCGGCTACTTCCTCTCCAATTCACGTCCGACAGCCTCCAGGCCGCCGCACCAGAGCCCCTTTCCTCTCCAGTGCCTTCAGAACCCTGCAGACCACCAGTTCTCCCTCCACGCGCCACTGTCCGCTCCTTCCCCTCGCTACCGCGGCGAGTATTCAGTGCGTAGACGCCGTAGAGGCAGTACGAGTCGATGCCCTCGTTGCGTCCCAATCTTCCGCTGTGTATACGGATAGTAACATTATCATTAGCCTACCACCCACATCGTAGTATAGAAAACCTTATAAAACAGGATTATTAGACGTCGTAAGGATTGTTTAAATATCTTAATATGTTGAAAACAACCTAATTCAGTTATATGTTTAATCAAACCACAGAACCGGACCTGTAGTAGCGTAGTACTCGTCGAGACGAACCCAACGACACCAAGTTCATCAAAAACAGGTAAGTGTGCAAATTGTTATGAATTTTTGAAGTTTGATGTCAAAATTGTTATTTTCACTTAAAGCTAAATAATAGAAAATTGACCCGTGAAATGACGTTCACAAAAATTACTATGACGACCCATACTAAATTTGTGACACATTGACATAAAATATCGCATGTTTTATATTCAAGAATAAATAACGAAAAATAGTTGATTGCAGCATGTTTAATAAACAACCCATTTAATTTCGTCGTTTTAATTGTTTTAGGGTGCTAGAATTCAAGTTAAATGATGAAATTAATATGGTCATATGCTTCACATTATAATTGAACATAGGTTGCTAGAATGGACACTTGTGGAACTTCTTGAAATCGTGAATTTGTGAATTCGTGCGCCCAAGAGGCGAAATCGTGAACTCGTGTGATTCATTTAGGCTGGCTCGTGTTTCAGCACATTCTTGGGTGGGGTTAGAGTTCAGCGGCCACTAAGCGTATGAAAGGATCATCTCTTCAAGAGCACCACCTATACGGTGGGTTAGCGTCAATCACGATTATACCCCCGTGAGAAGAACGATTCACTCATCACGTCTTAAAGGCGAGAACCCTAAGCATGCTAGAAAACATTGCATCAAACTAGAAAAAATCATTGCAACTTCATTCGCACATTAAAACTGCTTGTCTGCTTTAAATTCATCAAAACTGCTTGTCTGCTTTAAATTCATTAAAACTGCTTGTCTGCTTTAATTTCATTAGAACTGCATGTCTGCTTAGCAGTACTTTACTTTGAAATTGTCATGTTTAACCATGCTGCTGATAACTTGTACAATTTGTTAATGCTTCATAAATTTATTACCCTTCATACACTTTGCCTTGGTCGTCTCACTTTTACTTGCAGACCCTTGCTGACATACATTCGTGTTTTTGGAATGTATGTCAGATCCAGAGCTTGAGTACCAGGCGGATCCTTTTGAGACGCCTGACTTAGAGAGCCAGGAGTTTGCCGTTGATGCCGAATCACTCCCCCAGGAGGATTAGAGACCCATGCTGTTGCTGCTTCCTTTAGATTTGCTTTTAGCACCTTGTTTGAGAGTATGTTTCTTTGTTGTTCTTTTGGCCGTACTGAGGCCTTGTTTTTATTTCGTGTATGAAAACTTCTGGATGTGGCTTCTATATATATGAATGTTCTTATTGTTCTGATTGCATGCAAGAACCTGCTATGATGTTATTATCACAGACGCTTAGTGAACTCGAGCTTCACCGCTCTAGTTCATGCGGATCATAGTAACGTTCTCGCTTCCGTTGGTTTTGGGAAGCGGGGCGTTACAGACAGCATACCCTTATGGATTTATTTCTAATTTCCGTACTTATCTGAATAGACTCTGAAATGTCTATTCTATGAAAAATATATAATACAACCAAGAAAATTCCTTATGAACATAAGGACTCTTTCTAAAGGTTGTCTTTTCATCTTTAAAAGAGAAAATAAAATGATTTGAGATAATATTTGTAAATGACTCAAATCTCATCGGATCTCCTGATGAGAAAACCAAAATATCTGTTTAAGCCTATAAGATATGAAAGACCTAGGCAAAAATCTTGGCTTACAGACTTATCATCCAGAAGATGATCACATCATCCAGAAGATGAACACTTCATCTAGAAGATGAAACTCTCATCCAGAAGATGAACACATCATCCAGAAGATGAAACTCCTCCAGAAGATGAAATTTTCATCCAGCAGATGACAACATCATACATAAGATGATCATACAAAAAATGAAAATAACATCCAGAAGATGAAAATAATTTGACATTTAACTTCATACACCCGATGAATAAATATGAACAATTGTAATCCATTAAATACAAATATTGGTTGTATGGATGTACATATAGACCCCTTCTGTTCGTTGGAAGAGGGGAAGGATAATCTAGGTCCTGAAGTGCCTTACTTGAGTGTCTTTGGTACACTTCTTTATCTGGCCAACTGCACGCTTCTCTATATAGCGTTGGCAGTAAATCTGTTTAGCCAGATATGATGCAGCACCTGCAGCGTGCCACTAGACTGGAACTACACATCTTCTGCGCTACCTCCAAGGGTCAATATTAAAACGATCATCCTCAATGTTAAATGTATCTGCAGATGCAGGTAATAAATCATCGCGATGAACACAAGAAGGACAGGCCACCTCCTAGAAATCTGCAAAGCACGCGACTAAGGCAACATCATCTTACCATTTCGAGAAGCTCATCATCCGAGAAGCAAATCAAGAGTATGCATAGGTACGCCCTAAAATACCTCGCAGACACAGTGACGACTGAGTCAGAGACTAGAGACATGGAGCTATCTACCGAGTCTGCAGACCATGCCACTTTCCTAGATCATCCTTGAGAAGGCTACATCAAAAGCGATGAAACAGAGCACACCTCCTCAGAGGAGCTCCTTTAGATTTAGTAGCTACCATATATGAGTGATACTTGTATAGATGAACGATGCTTGTATTTTGTATTTTATTCTTAAAATGTTATAGCTGAGATTGATATATAGCTGCCTAGGAGATCTGCAAGCCTGAAGCTTGTACAAATCATGGGGGATTAAATGTAGAGTTGTACTCTTTTCCCATAGCTATGGTTTTTTCACTAGGTTTTTCATAGCCAAAGGTTTTAACGAGGCAACCTTATTAACTCAGAATCCAGAAGTATACACCCCTTGTGATACTCATAAGTATTATGAATCCTGTAGTATTCATATGACAAGTTTACAAAGATGGATAGATAAGGGAAAGTGTTATGAATGAGACCTTTGGTGTCAAAGGCTCTTGGTATCCACCATGATTGTGAACCCCTTAGTACCCATATATTGTAACGTTTTATCTAACATATATAATATATTCTATGGCCTCATATTTGAGGTTGATTGATTTTCAACATAATTAGTATTTTTTAAAAATTAAGTGGTCTGTGTAAATAGCAATTAGGGCTGTGCGCTTAGTAACTCCCTTAAGATAATGGTAAATTTGCAAATAAAGTGGAGTGTGTCTATACATTTCTGAAGTGTACATGGAAGCTGCCTGCTTTGAATGGTAAACTGGTAAATAAATGTTATCCGTATGAAGTGCCGTTGTGCGAATAGAATTGCGAAAAAAGAAGATATGTGTGATATGGTTGAAAATAAATGTTACGTGTGTAAAGTGAAATCCGGTGTGTATAGAATTTCCAAGGTTGGGGGAGATCAATGAAGGCTACAAAAAGGGGAGTTATTATGCATACAGACCCAAATTGCTCTTTCCACAAACCACTTTACACACACAAAGTAATTTAAAAATCATTTTTACTTTACACATAACATCATATCCCCAATATTACCTCTCTCTTCGTTATTCTCCTCCCTCACTTCCCCGTCGTTGGCCACCGCCACATCCATTGTGTACTTGTCCCTTGTTCGCCGCCGTTATCGCTGCTCCCACCTACTCCTTTTCCTGCTCCATGGAGGATGCAATGGCAATGTCAAAAGAGGGGGGAGGAAGAAAGGCAGTGGGGTGGAAGCAGCGGCGTGAGCAGCGACGACAGCAAAAGAGGGGCGTGGGCTGCATGTGATGATGAATGAAGGCGGTAAGGAGGAGGGGGAGCGGTGGGGGAGCGTCAGCAGAGACGACGAATGATAGGCAGATGCCGCGTGTATGCGACAGTGGTTAGGGTTTTAATTTCAATGGCACACTGGTAAATTTTGAATAGAGTTGAATATTGGCCTAGTTAGCCCACTAACTAGGTCACACTTTTAATTTTGATGATGACAAACAAGTCATGTGGTTATAATAATTTTCATTAAGCGATTTCAGGGGTAAATGTAGAAAAGAAATTGTTTGTGCACAAGAAAAATAAAGTGTGGACAATTGTGCAAAAAGAAATTCACGAGTTATACTCCAATAATAATCCATGCATCATGAAGATAAAGATTTGATTGGTCAAAGATGAAGATTTGATTGGTCAAAGATTGGATTCAAAAGGAGTCCTATTTAAAGAAAAGTCATACGTCAATAGGATTGGAATTTTCAAAAGAATTCTACTTCATCCACAATTATCCATGCACCATGAAAATGGAGAGTTGACTCAGCAAAGATTGGATTTGAATATGAATTCTATCTCAAAGCATTCTTATCTCAAGAGAGATTTTCTCTATTTAAACCCCCACAATGCACCAATCCTAATGAGCCAAGGAGGGAAAATTTTCACAAACCAATTGTCCAATACCCTAGCCAGCCCTAAGTATCCATATTTCATCTATTTTCACTGGCCACCGTCTCCATGAAGCTTCATCAAGATCCTTCTCCTTGCCGCAAGCACTAGAGCTTCATCTTCCTCATCCTTGAAGTGCAAGCAAAGGGTGGTGTTGCCACAAGCTTCTTCAAATAGCCATCATCTTCAAACTCACAGCAATTAAGTCCCCCAAGCAACCAAGCATCTTCAAGCCACAAGCTCTTCCATGAAAGGTTGAAGTAGATCCAAGCCTACACATCAAAGAGAAGCTTCAAAGACATCAAGTAAGCATCCAAACACCTTCTCCTTATATCAAGCTCAAGTCCCTCAAAGCGCATCCAAATCTGTCTTCTCTTATTTTTCAGTCGAAGAGGACGAGCTCATGATTTCAATGGCTATTTTTTCGGATTTTTTTGAGCTCGGGTCTATTTTATATAATTTCTGGAAGACAGAACTGAAAACTGCTTTACGCACAGACCAGTCAAGTCACACACGGCCCAACAAAGAATTTTGACCGAGCCAAACTGCTGATTTCGCTGAGCCTGTCTAGTGATTCGCATGAGCCATAACTGACTGCTTTGCATACAGACAGCTGCAGACTGATTTGCGCAATGAACTTCAGAGGAGTATAACTTTTGATCCTGACGTCGGATTGGCAAACCATTTTCCCTACACGACCGCAATCTCACAGACTACATCACGATGATATCTTCCTGGTTTTTACTGTAGTATTAAATCAATTTGAATTTATTTTGTGAGATTGTATTAGGAGAATAGCTTTACCCAGAAGCTATCGTTGAGCGTTATACTCTTGAACACTATTTTGTACGGTTCGATAACCACCTGCAAGCGTGATCACAATTTTTCTTTTTGGTTATAAAAGGGGTGAAATCCTTATAGGTGTTGGGGTCGGAGTAGAGGCGATGAGCCTAGGCGGGGAGCCACTCTGTTAAACACATTTGTACTTGTATATCTGATCTGTGATTATGTGCATGACATTATTCCGCTGAGTGTTAAATTTTTTAATTGTGCCACACACTCTATTCAACCCCACTCTAGAGTTTTTTTCAATTGGTATCAAAGCGAGATCCCTTTTAGACTCGAAGTCTAGGGGACTTTCGATCATATGGCACAAATTCCATTCACTTATCCTAATGATCCCAATAACCAAAGAGAGGGACACTCACATCTTAGATTACCCCGACTTAATGGAACTAATTATAACTATTGGAAACAAAGAATGTCTATTCATAGTAAGGGCATTGATATGGAATTATAGAAGATAGTTAGTGAATGCTTCACCCATGTAGACAACCCAGCTCCTGAGAAAACAATCGGTTAGAAAGTTTAAATGCTAGAGCCATGAGCATCTTGTATTGTGGTCTTCATACTAATGAATATAACCGTATTTGTTCTTGCTCTATTGCTAAGGAAATTTAGACTATGCTAGAAGTCACACATGAGGGAACAACTGGAGTAAAGAAAACTTGTATTCACATGTTGCTACAAAAATATGAGAATTTTTCTATGCTTCCTAATGAAACCATTGACTTTATGTTCTCTTGTTTTGCAGATATTATAAATCCATTGAAGGCGATGGGAAAAGACATTCCAGCGGAGGACTTGGTTGGCAAAGTCTTATATTCTCTGTCTGAAGAATGGATCCAAAATAGAACTGCCATTGAGGAAGCACATGATCTAATAACCATCACTTTTGAGCAACTGATGGGAAAGTTGATGGCGTACGAAGTGCAGATGAAGATGATGGGTGGTGAGGCATCAAAGGAGGAGGAGAAATTCAAAAAGGAGGAGAAAAAAGAAAAGGATTTGGCCTTCAAAGCGTCTAAATTCAGAAATAAGGATGATTTAGACGCCGAAGAGATGGATTCCCTAACAAGAGGCTTTAGAGTGTTTTTACGAAACAACAAAAGAATGACTGGTAACATCTGGGGAATCAAGAGGAAGGAAAAAGATGAAGAAGAGGACACTACACCAAGATGCTTCAACTGCAATGAAAATGAACACATAAAAGTTGATTGACCTCTTCTTAAAAACAAAGAGAAAGAAAAATAAGACAATAGAAGCAAGAGGCCGTCCAAGCGAGGAATGGTTGCAACTTGGGGAGAAAGTGATGCATAGGAGCTTTCTTCATAAGACAACGGAAATTATAACAATGTGACTTGCTTCATGGCGGGAGATAAAAAGGTAAAATCTCAACTCTTCTCTATTGATGTCGTAGCTATAGTGAGAATATGTTCGCTGACACAGAAGAAGCTTATGAATATTTAGTAGAACTCTTTGAAGACATAGCACCTAAATATTCTAAGCTTAAGAAACTTCGTACGTCATTAGAAGACTGTCTTGGGGCTGTTGAACATGAGAGAGATGAGTTATTCATAAAGTGGAAAGAAATAAAAGAGATTATAGCTAATTTTGATGCAACCGCCTTAGAGACCAAGATCTTAGAATTAAAAGACGCTAACGAAAAATTAGCTAAGTTAGAGCTTGAAAACTCTAACTTAGTTAAAGATTAAAATGAGAAAATTAGCTCTTTAAATTCTAAAGATTCAGATATTAAATTCTTAAATCAAAAGGTCTATAGTTATGAAGAAAAAAATAGAGGAGCTTGTGAAAGAAAAAATTAATTTGATAAAAAGAAAATTATTGCTATTGAAATAGAAGAAAACAAGAAAGAGAAAAATTATGTTGCTAGAATTAATGAACTATAGAAAGAAAATGAAGACCTTAGCAACATAATAAAAAAAATTCACTAGTGGTCAAAAGAGTTTCAATAAGATGTTAGATGGATTACACGATCATTCTAGCACACATGGCCTATGGGTTCAAAAGGAAGCAAAAGAAGCAACCTCCTTAGAATCATAGGAAACCCTGAGAAGAGATTCGTTAGATACACAAGCTATCCATCTAGCACACATGATGTGAACATGTCCTCATCTAGTTATTACCACTCTAATGTTACATGTTTCTATTGTAATAAGAAAGGACATGTCATCCATGATTGCTTTGCTCGCATTTATCCTGAAAAATTCATGTGGATTCCTAAACATCTCATAAAGCAAAGAAAATCATACGTTAACACTACCAGATCCAAAACATGAATACCAAAAGGTGCATCTTTCTTTGCATGTGCATCATTGAGGTCGGGGTAACAGCATACATCGAATTGGCAAAAACGATGTTGATCTGAACGAATGAAGGTAAAGAAAGTTATGATTATTTTTTGCATATATAATGCACGGGGAATTTTTATGAGCTTGATGCATGACATCATAGACTATTTCATTCGTTACATGAGTATATGTTTATCATTGTTATAGTTGAAATTTCGATGAGCATTTGGTATGACACTTGTTAGAAATCTTGGAAACATTAAATATGATTTTAATGATGACAATTTATGTTAATGAAAAATCCACATACTTAAATTATGTATAATTGATTGGTCATCATTAGCATGCCTAATTGTTTTTTTGGTCGATAAAGTCATGTAACTTATGGAAAATTGTTGGATAATGTTTATGCTCTAAAAGATTAAACTCTTTGTAATTGTCTTTTTACGTACTTACACACACGCACACACGCACGCACACACACACACACACGCACACACACACTAGTCATTGCCCGTACCCATAGGACACGGTTTATTTAATAGCTGAGTCCCCCCCCCAACAAATTTCAAGTTACCCCAAATTTCAAGTTTTCCCCCCAAAATTTCAAGTTTCCCCCCAAATTTAAGTTTCCCCCCAAAATTTAAGTTTTCCTCCAAATAGTTTTGTTTCAAAATTCAAATTTCAAACCTCATACTCATATCAAATAGTTTTCCTCCCAAAATTTAAAAGCTTCCCCCTAAAACTTTGTCCTAGTCATTGTCTTAGTCATCAAGCCCTTATCCTAGTCATAAGCCCCTTTGTCCTAGTAGAACAACATTCAAATTCTTCAGCAAATATAGAATAGATATATATATATAGATATATATATATATATATATATATATATATATATATAGGGAAATGTGCCTAAGAATGACCTCGGGTAGAGATACCTGAGCACACCCCCGCTGTTCGGGGTTTGTGAGTATTTTTTTTTTGAAGTTTTTTTTTGTAGTAAGTAGATATACTTGTTATGTAGCTCCCCACAAAATTTCAGCTCAATCCAACACCGTTTGAGCCTCCGTTCATCGATTTCAAAAACGTTGCGCAAAACTGTCCAGAATTTGGACAGTTTTGCGCAACGTTTTTGAAATCGATGAACGGAGGCTCAAACGGTGTTTGATTGAGCTGAAATTTTGTGGGGAGCTACATAACAAGTATATCTACCTACTGCAAAAAAAATTTTCAAAAAAAATACTCACAAACCCCGAACAGAGGGGGTGTGCTCAGGTATCTCTACCCGAGGTCATTCTTAGGTACATTTTTTGCATATATATATATATATATATATATATATATATATATATATATATATATATATATATAGGTTGACTAGGATCCATTCGGATGGATCAAACATGCGGATCCATCCAAGTGGAATTTAAAGCTAGACAATGTAAATAGAAAATCCGACCGTTGGATGTATTCTAACATGTCTAAACTAGCTCCAAACAAAATTTCAACTAATTTGGACATGTTTTGCCCATGCATCAAGTGGTTGCAAAATTAGCCAATTTTATAACTATTCAAAAACATCGATTTTGCAACCACTTGATGCATGGGCAAAACATGTCCAAATTAGTTGAAATTTTGTTTGGAGCTAGTTTAGACATGTTAGAAGACATCCAACGGTCGGATTTTCTATTTACATTGTCAAGCTTTAAATTCCACTTGGATGGATCCGTATGTTTGATCCATCCGAATGGATCCTAGTCAACCTCTATATATATATATATATATATATATATATATATATATAATGACAATGCGAATATAAAAATCATTTTGATACCGATGGCTAATAACCAGATTTCGGGGGTTTGTTGAGCAATGCATATGAAATATGGTAGATGAAGTAACCACCTAGCGTATCTCAACTCCAAATGACTTGAAATTAAACATCATGGTATCCTATGTTGATTGTTTCCTTATATCATGCTTGATAGCTATTCCGAAGAGATGAATATAGAAAAAGTTGTTTAAGACAACTTATGAGTTTGATTTTTTGGTGCCATAAGCATGAACTAATGATTCAAGTTAGTTATTTGATGATATCTTCTATTTATATTTATAAAATGATCGTATGCTTGCGATATTCATGACGTTGTACATATTTTGAGCACGTGGGGGAGTAAACATTGATATGAAAATGTCTTCATCAATTTCGTGTTTCTTTGATATGCTAACCTTATTTCATGTCTCTTACTTAACAAATTTTAATGAAGTTGGTGATATTTGCTCATGTTCATTCCTTTCGATTGATGTCAAAAAGGGAAAAGATGATAGAACTTTGATGCATAAATTTATGGGGAGCACATGAACATAATAGAATACTTTTGCATGATGACTTAAGGGGAAGAGATAGAAAAATTGAGATGCATGTGATGCAAACTTAGAGGGGGAGATTGTCACAATTCTTCATAGGAGCACATAGATAAGGGGAGCTTTGAATGATGTTTCATGATCATGTGTACAATGTGACTTGCTGTTTAATATTATATCTCTATTTTCTAGGCTTGTTTGCCATTATCAAAAGGGGGAGATTGTTGGCCTACTTAGTCCACTAACTAGGTCACACTTTTAATTTTGACGATGACAAACAAGTTATGTGGTACTAATAATTTTCATTAAGTGATTTCAGGGGTAAATGTGCAAAAGAAATTGTTTGTGCACAAGAAAATAATGCTTGGAAAATTGTGCAAAACGAAATTCAAAAAGAATTCTACCCCATCAACAATTATCCATGCACCATGAAGATAAAGATTTGATTGGTCAAAGATAAAGATTTGATTGGTCAAATATTGGATTCAAAAGGAGTCATATCTAAAGAAAAGTCACATCTTCAATGGGATTGGAATTTTCAAAAGAATCCTACTTCATCCACAATTATCCATGCATCATGAAGATGGAGATTTGACTAGTCAAAATTGGATTTGAATAGGAATTCTATCTCAAAAGGATTCTTAACTCAAGAGAAGTCCTATCTCTAATAGGATTGATTTGTTCTCTATTTAAACCCCCACAATGCACCAATCCTAATGAGCCAATGAGAGAATTTTCACAAACCAATTGTCCAAAACCCTAGCCAGCCCTAAGCACCCCTATTTCATCTATTTTCACTGGCCACCGTCTCCATGAAGCTTCATCAAGATCCTCCTCCTTGCCGCAAGCACTAGAGCTTCATCTTCCTCGTCCTTAAAGTGCAAGCAAAGGGTGTTGTTGCCACAAACTTCTTCAAATAGCCATCGTCTTCAAACTCACATCAATTAAGTCCCCAAAGCAACCAAGCATCTTCAAGCCACAAGCTCTTCCATGCAAGGTTGAAGTTGAACCAAGCCTACACATCAAAGAGAAGCTTCAAAGACATCAAGTAAGCATCCAAACACCTTCTCATTGTAGCAAGCTCAAGTCCTTCAAAGACATCAAGTAAGCATCCAAACACCTTCTCATTGTAGCAAGCTCAAGTCCTTCAAAGAGCATCCAAATCCGTCTTCTCTTATTTTTTTGGTCGAAGAGGATGAGCTCATGATTCCAACGGATATTTTTTCGGATTTTTCCGAGCTTGAGTCTATTTTCTACAATTTCTGGAAGATAGAATTGAAAACTGCTTTATGCACAGACCAGTCAAGTCACGCATGGGCGCACGACCCAGCGAAGAATTCTGACTAAGCCAAGTTGCTGATTCCGTTGAGCCGGGCTAATGATTCACATAAGCCATAACTGACTGCTTTGCATACAGACAGTTGTAGACTGATTTGCGCAACGAACTTCAGAGGATCGTAACTTTTGATCCTAACCATTTTCGCATACGTGACCGCGATCTTATAGACTACATTATGATGATATCATTTTGGTTTTTTATTGAAGTATTAAATAAGGTTGAATTTATTTTTGTGAGACTGTATTAGGAGAATAACTTCACCCAGAATCTATCATTGAGCGTTATGCTCTTGAACACTATTTTGTACGGTTCGATGACCACCTGCAAGCCTGATCACAGTTTTCCTTTTGGTTATAAAAGGGGTGAAATCCTCATGGGTGGTAGGGTCGGAGAAGAGCGGGGGAGCCTAGGTGAGGAGCCACTTCGTTAAACACATTTATGCTTGCATATTTGAACTGTGATTGTGTGCTTGACATTATTCCGCTGCATGTTAAATTTTTAATTTGTGACACACACCCTATTCACCCTTCTTTAGGGTGTTTTTCAATGAAGAGTTAAAAGAGGAAAAAGTTTCAATATCACACTAGTAAATTTTGAATGGCAAACTTGTAAAAAAGTGACAATCAGGTCTTTATGCATAATAACTCCCATGGGGGTTGCTTTGTGCACCCACCGTTTTACTCACGTGCACATACCACTTATTTACCAGTTTTCCATTCAATTACATTATGCGCACATACCACTTATTCCTCTTTTATCCTCTTCTGCACGCGCGTGCGCGCACACACACACCCACCCTCGCCGACGATGACAAGGACTCCAATGACGATTTACTTGGGTTGGGCGGTGGTGAAGACAGAGAGGGGGGTTGTGAAGGTTAGAAGAGGGAGGCTAGGGAGGTCGAAGGAGGGGTGGGGGAAGAGGGGGCGGTGGGGCTCGGGAGGCTGGAGGAGGGTTGTGGGGTGGGGCCACGAAGGTCAAAGGATGATGACATCGTTCACCCTTCAAGGGGGAGAGGGAGAGGGGGCCTATGTAGGTTTGAAGAAGGGGAGGGGGTTGGGGAGGTCGACAGAGGGGGCGGTGAAAGAGGAATATAATGGCTGGGGAGGTCGGATGAGGAGGAGGCGGAGGGGGCGGTAGAAGAGGGAGAGGGGGCGGGAGAGGTCGGAGGAGGGGGCAATGGTGTGGGCTGGGCTGTGGAGGTCGGAGGAGAGGGATGTGGGGGCAAGGGAGGTCAGAGGAGGGGGAAATGGTGGGGCCGGGGCTGTGGAGGTCGGAGGAGGGGATGATGTCACCGACCGTCACTGTTCGTCCGTTTACTCGCTGCGCATACCCAGGGGCATTTTCAGAAATTTGACTTTGGGGGTGCGCGGTGAGTAACTTCAGTGGCAAACTTGTAAATATGTAACGACCACTTTTCGTCGTACGTTGTTCGTGCACGTGCTTTTGGCCGTGCACGTGTTTGCTTTAGACTTTATTTGTTTGTGAACACTTTTGTGTGATATGCCGTTGCGAACGTCTCTGAGAGTATTAAATGGTGGCACTATATTGGAACGACGTTCTCGAGTCGTTTTTCCACAATTTGATCTTACCCGATGAGACGTGACGATTCTCACTCTTGACGGGAGACGTTTCTATTTTTAGTTCCGTCGTCCGACGTCGAAACTGAGATCCGTCTTCTTAGTTAGCTCACATTCGTCGCCACGATCACCCCGATATTTATTTTATAATTTTTGGAGTTCATTTGACCACTTTTATAATTTTTACAAGTTTTATAATATTTTTAATAATTTATTTTTAAATTAATTTCGGCCAAATAAAATTTATTTGAGTTTTAAACGTTTTAAAGAATTTTTGAGCCAATTTCCAGCTCATTTGGACCAGGTCAAATCCTAGAATGGGTTGGAGAAGTTTAAATTCAAATTTTAAATCTTTTTGAATTCTAATCCTATTAGATTTAGCCCTAGACCAAGTCAACCCACCTATACTATATAAGCAACCCCTAGCAAGTCCTATTTTCCAAAGAAATTAGCCCTAGCCTCTTCCAAACTCATTTTGGACGTTGCGACGATTCGTCGCAACGTTGCGACGAACGGCGGCCGCACGACCGAAGAAACGAGGCCAAAACCCCCGCTCCGACCGCTGGCCGCCCCCGCACCAAGCTTGGCCCGCATCGCTGCACAGCCGCTCCGCTCAATTCCTCCGCACCGACCGAAGGGAGCTCTCGGTCAGACCGAGAGCTCAAGCGCCCGCCCCGCACCGCAGCTGTCGCCCGCTTCGTCCCCCGCTCCGCTCCGTGCCCGACCGAAGGCCCCGCCCGCTGTGACCGAGCGCCCAAGCGCTGCAGCATTGCATCGTCGCCCGCCCGCAATCCAAGCGCCTGACCGACCCGTTCTCTCGACCTGACCGACGGAAGCTCTCGCACCCAGCCACCCCGCAGCCGCTGCACGCCCCCAAATCGTCGCAGCCCGCATTCTCAGCGCACGACCGAGGGTTTCTCCCGCATTGGAGGGGTACGACCGAGGGTCACTTGTCGCAACCCCGCACCCGTCGCACCGCTTGCCACCGTGGGCCCCCCAAGTTCTCCAGAGTTATTGTGGGTCCCCCAAAGGCCCCTAGGAGTACTGTGGGCCCCACCAAGGTGCTTGCTCTTCGAGGATTCGTCGCGTACGATGTCGTCGCACGTCGTAGCCCGTCGTCGCACGTGCGAGCTTTGGAATCTGGAACCGTCGCCCCGGTTGAAGCTCTGAATTTTCCAGCGAGGAATATATTTTGGAATCAGGACTTGGAGCGCGTTCTATTATTCCAACCCCCGGCGTCGCTACCCGACGCCGGTGTAGCTTTCGCGTCGTGTTGAGGTAACGTTTTGCACCCCTAGGACCCCCAACCCAATTGCATGCTAATCAAGACTAAAATCAGTATTTTTAAAGTATTTTAAATGTTTTAGAAATCACTAATCAAGATTAATAAAACGGATGTAGGCCGGTGGACTTGTGCACGTAGGAATCGTGACTTTGGACTCGTTGGACGGTGTTTTCTTGACGTGATAATTTCAGGCAAGTGAAACTTGCCAACTCTTGTGTAGGGCCATGTTTTTAGGCCACTTCCTTGCTTTTAGCGTAAAAGAGACTAGTCAGTGAAATGATAGCTGGCTAGACGCCTACTTGATCTAGTTTGACAACGAAACTAGATCCGTCACCTAATTGATCTAGCTTGACAACGAAGCTAGATCCAACCCTTAAACTTGTTGTTCATGCATACTAAACTGTCACGTTTACTTTCCTTATCTGTACGCACTTTTAACTTCCATGCATTGCATCTTACATGTCATCCATGCATTGATTGTTGCATCGTAGCACACGCTACATTACTTGTACTCCTTGAAAACTACTTCCGGGGGAAACGGGCCTCATGTGTTGGTCAAAAGCCAATGCCCGGGTTCCCTGGACCGGCTAGGTGCACCCCTACGCCATACTTGTTTACACACTTCCTGGCTCGTGGACCAGAAGCGGGCCTCATGTGTTGGCCAGAAACCAATGCCCGATACACGTGGAGGGGTAGGGATAAACGGTTACTTGAGCTAGGAGCTGGCCGTGCAGCCACTCTAGCCAAAAGGCGGAATCTCTGTGCACGAGGTGCTTACTTTCCTTGCCTTGTACTTGTCTTGTGAATGCCATGCCATGCTCGTACTGTACTTTACTTTACTTTACCTGTTGCACTCATACTTTAAACTGCCGTGTCATCGCATTCATACTAGAACTGCTAGGTTGCTTTACTTTTACCCACTTGTAGTTTCCTTGCACAAGTCTCCCAGACTTGCTGACATGTGCCCCTTGCTCTTTTGGGTGTCACATGTTAGACCTGAGCCAGAGATCGTTGCTGTGTACGTGATGAGTTGCTGACGCTGAGTCTGAGTCCATGATTGCCCAGGAGGATTTTGGTGGACACCGGTGACCATGCTTTGAGTTTTGTTGAGCTTTAGGCCTTTTGTTAGTTGTTGGTGCGTAGCACCGTTGTTTTGTACTTTATACCTTGTTGGCCATGTTTGGGCCTTTAAACTCTTTTCTTTTCAGCCTGGTGGCTTTTTCTGTGATGTTGAAACTTATTTTATGGATATTCTGAGATATCTCTTTTGTCTCATTTAAATATTATTATCTTTGTTTCGTTCGCGTTGCAAGGACCTGAAGTTTAAATTTGATCGACGCTTATCGGACTTGCAGCTTTGTAGCTTCAAGTCTGAGCGGACCTTCTCACGCTTCGCCTCCATATTTTTGGGAAGCGGGGCGTGACAGGTTTTGTTGGTGGCCCATGCAGGTCCAATCTTGCAATTGCGAATTAACGGAACAACGATAATAACAGAATGTCCATTAAATAAATTGCAACATCCAAATCAGAAACCCTGAGTTTAGTCGTTTTTAGGACACTAGGTGATGAGAAGACTTAGTTAGACGTCTGTGCTTGCTAGTTAGAGGCCTCTGATTGATAGTTAGACCCCCTTTCTGGCAATTGATTTAATCGTCGTAGGAGTTACCTTAGTGGTTCATGTCTACCCCTGACCATATTAGACTTCTAGAATTTCCTTTAGTCGTTCGCTCTTGGGTTCATCGATTTCGGACCAAGCTGAACGCATTTCTTTACCGTCTAACCTTTAGAGGTCTTAGCGCCTAGTTCCTAATCTTTAGTTGGTCGACCGTAGGAGTTTCCCCGTAGCCTCTTCTGATTCATATCCTAGGCGTATGAATGTTTTGATCATCTGACCAATTTCCTTCCCTCGATTCACGAGATCGCCTCATGACGATCGTCGTCAATTTTCGACCCTCTCCGTTACAAACCTGAATCTTCTGAAAGTATTCTTCGAGTTCCTCTTTCCCATACTACTTCGTTGATTTAAATTTTTTAAAACGTTTGTCGGAATTTTGAACTCTAGCTGATAATATTTTTCCTAGCTTATGTTTTCGTACTCATGTCGTCCTTTCATATATTAAGTTTTATTCTGAACCGTACTTTTATTTTGCTCAGTTCGATTTATAATTTTCCCTCTTATTTATGCCATTTGAATAATACTTCGTGTTTACTTTAAATATACTTTCCAAGTCACATGGAATTTCAGAGTTCAGCAAGTTGGTTTTTGACTCGTCGTTTTCGCTACTTCAGACTTTTGCAAAAGTACTATTTTCATAACCACTTCCTGATTTAGACCCTCCCTGATTTGATTTTAAAGATTTGCTATTCAATCCTGATAATTCTTATGCTAAGTTACTACTATTTTCTTTCCGCTCACCATACACGCTTTTAGAAGAAATTTCTAAACCAAATTGAATTTCAAATATTTTTATATCCTTGTCAGACTTGTTGTGCTCGTATATTAAGAACCTTTTGTAAATCAGTTTCTCATTTTTGGCAAACCATGGTTTTCTAAAGAAGTTTCAAAATTGATTATTTTAAATCTTCCATAACCTAAAAGTTTTGAAAGCATTTAATATGAGTTTAAATTCTTCCGTTACTTGATTTCATTCTCGACCTTCCAAAACTTTTGACAACATATTATATTAAATTACTGACTTATAGATTTTCCAAACCATGTCCCTAATATTCGTGTAAATGATTTTACTTCCTTTTAAAATGATTTTTAAAACCAATAGGCCATTTTCTATTATTTTAAATATTCGACTCAGATTTATTTTGAACAACTCGTTTTATCGATCCCCAAACATTTCTTCTCAGATGAGGATTTTAAAGTACAACCGTTTTCAATTTTGCGTATTTTAGCTTATGCTATTCACCCTACTTGCTTTTCTGTATCCTATTTAAGCATCTCCACATCCCCTTTTTCCCTCAACCTAAACATCACCAATGAGTCAATGTTTCGTCTAACCAAGCCGTCTCCTTGTATTCGTCCTATCTGGACTCGTGCTTACCGATCCTTCCCTCGTCACACTTTGACCTTGACCTCTCTCTAAGTTGTTTAGGCTTTAGTGCCCGTCAATGTCTATGTCCACCCTAAGTTTTTAGTAGGACCTTGGACCCCTGTGAGGTGTCGTAGTGCACGTGCCTAAGTTGGGTACGTGAGCTTGAATGAGAATTCCCATAGTATATTGGTGCTTGCCTATTGTGTGGTACATATATATATATACTCGGAGTTATTCGTGATAGTATGAAGTTGTTGTGTGTTAGTAATTATAGATTTTTGTGTGGATAGCTATACTATACTAGGGATGCCGGTGTATATCAGAGCTAGCGTTGAAATATCTAATGGAATGTATGTAATTAGAGATACTTATAATGGTTGAAATAAAATGATTGGTAAAGCTAGGTATATGCTAGGTGTGATGATAATGTGTGAACCTATAGATAAGTAAGTAGGCCTATTGAGTGATCTATATATTATTACGTGTGAGTATGTGCTCGTAGGTAAATATATATAGTGTTTAGACGTAAGTAGTTATGTTTTGTTGCCTGAGTATATATGTGATATACATATAGTATTAGGGTTATAATTTTGATTGGTATTGTTGCTTTTACGGGATGTTGCATGCGTGCATACCGTGAGGTATACACGACTATTGCACATCTTAATTATGTACGTGTGGATGTGTTAGAATACTAATTATAGGTAGTAGGCTATGGTGTGAATATATAAATATATATGTTACATGTGGGAGACTATACGATGAATACGTATGCATGTATTAGGGAGCGTATTATAATTATACGTATGTTGATGTCTGTATTATTATTATGGTATATAGAATGATTGAACTATGTAAGTATTACCGGACTAAATATTAAGTGTGATTGATCTATGGAATGTATATGGTTATATTGGTAGACATATATATAAATATTAGAGTGGTATTGGTGTATGTATGAATGTCATGCTACGTATATGGGATATTCTGATATGTGTATTGAGTCTCACTCAAGCTTGAGTGAGTATACTCTAAGTATATTGAATGTATGTTGTAGTTTGAATATAGCAATGCTTGATGTATGTATAGTGATAGGAGTGTTTGTGCCTGGTTGTGCTACGCACATGATTGTGGGTCGCTACGCCAGTATATAGTTATAGGTGTTGGTCTTGTGGTATAGCTAATTACTAAGGACTTGCTTGTGCGCTAGCTAAAACTAGGTGTGTATGTGTGCTAGTTATACAATGGCATGATTGGTGTATGTAAATGAAATGTTAGCGTGTATGGGTGTGCACCATGCACGGGTAAGTATGTGCTTAGTTATAGGTAATGATGACTATGGTATATGTGGCGTGCCGTAAATATAGTTATAGGACCGTACGTGATGTGAATATATGGTGAACTATTTGCATGTATTGAATGACTATATATTGTGAAATTATAGTAGTGGTGAATGTATATTAGATATAGTGAACTTGATTTAATAATGGTCTGGTGTGACTATATGTGCTGAGATGTTTGGTATTGGATGAATATTAGAGGGTAGTGTACCCTTGATGGTTGTGCATAGGTAGCTACATATAGGAAGAGCGATGATTGTAATGGCTAAGCGTGAAACTATCATTATATAAGTATCTGAAATATTGTTTTGTGATTAGGTAGGTAGTAGCTATATAAGGGATGCATGCTTATATATATGATTGAAATACGTGTATGAGTCTGACTGACTATAATAGGTATAAGTGTATACGTACGTGAATGTGTATATATATATATATATATATACGTGTTGGTAGTAATAATGTTTGACTACCTAGTGCATATATGAGCATTTGTAATGACTATACTTGGTTTGAAATATAATGTGACTTGATTTGGGGTAGTTACTAGAGCGACTAGCTATATTAGAAAGTCCGAGGACGGACTTTATTCCAAGGTGGGGAGGATGTAACGACCACTTTTCGTCGTACGTTGTTCGTGCACGTGCTTTTGGCCGTGCACGTGTTTGCTTTAGACTTTATTTGTTTGTGAACACTTTTGTGTGATATGCCGTTGCGAACGTCTCTGAGAGTATTAAATGGTGGCACTATATTGGAACGACGTTCTCGAGTCGTTTTTCCACAATTTGATCTTACCCGATGAGACGTGACGATTCTCACTCTTGACGGGAGACGTTTCTATTTTTAGTTCCGTCGTCCGACGTCGAAACTGAGATCCGTCTTCTTAGTTAGCTCACATTCGTCGCCACGATCACCCCGATATTTATTTTATAATTTTTGGAGTTCATTTGACCACTTTTATAATTTTTACAAGTTTTATAATATTTTTAATAATTTATTTTTAAATTAATTTCGGCCAAATAAAATTTATTTGAGTTTTAAACGTTTTAAAGAATTTTTGAGCCAATTTCCAGCTCATTTGGACCAGGTCAAATCCTAGAATGGGTTGGAGAAGTTTAAATTCAAATTTTAAATCTTTTTGAATTCTAATCCTATTAGATTTAGCCCTAGACCAAGTCAACCCACCTATACTATATAAGCAACCCCTAGCAAGTCCTATTTTCCAAAGAAATTAGCCCTAGCCTCTTCCAAACTCATTTTGGACGTTGCGACGATTCGTCGCAACGTTGCGACGAACGGCGGCCGCACGACCGAAGAAACGAGGCCAAAACCCCCGCTCCGACCGCTGGCCGCCCCCGCACCAAGCTTGGCCCGCATCGCTGCACAGCCGCTCCGCTCAATTCCTCCGCACCGACCGAAGGGAGCTCTCGGTCAGACCGAGAGCTCAAGCGCCCGCCCCGCACCGCAGCTGTCGCCCGCTTCGTCCCCCGCTCCGCTCCGTGCCCGACCGAAGGCCCCGCCCGCTGTGACCGAGCGCCCAAGCGCTGCAGCGTTGCATCGTCGCCCGCCCGCAATCCAAGCGCCTGACCGACCCGTTCTCTCGACCTGACCGACGGAAGCTCTCGCACCCAGCCACCCCGCAGCCGCTGCACGCCCCCAAATCGTCGCAGCCCGCATTCTCAGCGCACGACCGAGGGTTTCTCCCGCATTGGAGGGGTACGACCGAGGGTCACTTGTCGCAACCCCGCACCCGTCGCACCGCTTGCCACCGTGGGCCCCCCAAGTTCTCCAGAGTTATTGTGGGTCCCCCAAAGGCCCCTAGGAGTACTGTGGGCCCCACCAAGGTGCTTGCTCTTCGAGGATTCGTCGCGTACGATGTCGTCGCACGTCGTAGCCCGTCGTCGCACGTGCGAGCTTTGGAATCTGGAACCGTCGCCCCGGTTGAAGCTCTGAATTTTCCAGCGAGGAATATATTTTGGAATCAGGACTTGGAGCGCGTTCTATTATTCCAACCCCCGGCGTCGCTACCCGACGCCGGTGTAGCTTTCGCGTCGTGTTGAGGTAACGTTTTGCACCCCTAGGACCCCCAACCCAATTGCATGCTAATCAAGACTAAAATCAGTATTTTTAAAGTATTTTAAATGTTTTAGAAATCACTAATCAAGATTAATAAAACGGATGTAGGCCGGTGGACTTGTGCACGTAGGAATCGTGACTTTGGACTCGTTGGACGGTGTTTTCTTGACGTGATAATTTCAGGCAAGTGAAACTTGCCAACTCTTGTGTAGGGCCATGTTTTTAGGCCACTTCCTTGCTTTTAGCGTAAAAGAGACTAGTCAGTGAAATGATAGCTGGCTAGACGCCTACTTGATCTAGTTTGACAACGAAACTAGATCCGTCACCTAATTGATCTAGCTTGACAACGAAGCTAGATCCAACCCTTAAACTTGTTGTTCATGCATACTAAACTGTCACGTTTACTTTCCTTATCTGTACGCACTTTTAACTTCCATGCATTGCATCTTACATGTCATCCATGCATTGATTGTTGCATCGTAGCACACGCTACATTACTTGTACTCCTTGAAAACTACTTCCGGGGGAAACGGGCCTCATGTGTTGGTCAAAAGCCAATGCCCGGGTTCCCTGGACCGGCTAGGTGCACCCCTACGCCATACTTGTTTACACACTTCCTGGCTCGTGGACCAGAAGCGGGCCTCATGTGTTGGCCAGAAACCAATGCCCGATACACGTGGAGGGGTAGGGATAAACGGTTACTTGAGCTAGGAGCTGGCCGTGCAGCCACTCTAGCCAAAAGGCGGAATCTCTGTGCACGAGGTGCTTACTTTCCTTGCCTTGTACTTGTCTTGTGAATGCCATGCCATGCTCGTACTGTACTTTACTTTACTTTACCTGTTGCACTCATACTTTAAACTGCCGTGTCATCGCATTCATACTAGAACTGCTAGGTTGCTTTACTTTTACCCACTTGTAGTTTCCTTGCACAAGTCTCCCAGACTTGCTGACATGTGCCCCTTGCTCTTTTGGGTGTCACATGTTAGACCTGAGCCAGAGATCGTTGCTGTGTACGTGATGAGTTGCTGACGCTGAGTCTGAGTCCATGATTGCCCAGGAGGATTTTGGTGGACACCGGTGACCATGCTTTGAGTTTTGTTGAGCTTTAGGCCTTTTGTTAGTTGTTGGTGCGTAGCACCGTTGTTTTGTACTTTATACCTTGTTGGCCATGTTTGGGCCTTTAAACTCTTTTCTTTTCAGCCTGGTGGCTTTTTCTGTGATGTTGAAACTTATTTTATGGATATTCTGAGATATCTCTTTTGTCTCATTTAAATATTATTATCTTTGTTTCGTTCGCGTTGCAAGGACCTGCAGTTTAAATTTGATCGACGCTTATCGGACTTGCAGCTTTGTAGCTTCAAGTCTGAGCGGACCTTCTCACGCTTCGCCTCCATATTTTTGGGAAGCGGGGCGTGACAAAATAAGTGTGGAGTTGCTTCGCACACTCATCGTTTTACTCACGCTCACAACCACTTATGTACAAGTTTGCCATTTATTCCCGCGCACATACCACTTATTTACAAGTTTGCCACTCAAATTTACTCAACGCACATAACCATTGAAAATTCCGAAAATGACCTAGTTGTGTGCGGTGAGTAAAATGGCAGACCGCCTGTAGGCGACGATGACGCACCCTCCATCGATCTCCCCAGATCCAACCCCCCTCCACCGCCCCTCATTCAACCTCCCCAGCCCCTCCGCCACTCCCTACTCCGACAACCCAGCACCGCCCCCTCCGTCGCCCCTCTTTATCTTCCACAGCCTCCTCCACTCCATCCACCGACCTCCCCCCCAGCCCCTCCGCTGGCCCCTCCTCCACCGACCCAGACCAGCCACCTCCGTCGCCCTCTCTTCATCCTCCCCATCATCCGACCTCCTTAGCCCCCTCTGCCGACCCCTCCTTCGCCGACCCAGCTCCTCTCCATCCTCTGACCCTCTTCAGCTTCCCCAGCCCCCTCACTGCCCCCTTCATCTGCCCCATCCTTCGACATCCACAACCTCCCTCCTCTGACAATACAACCCCTCCTCTACCCCTGCCCCCCCACTCTCACTCCTCCCCCCACTTCCAAATCCTAAAAATCAATCGGGGGGGGGGGGGGGGGGAGACGGGGGTAAAAGATGGTAAAATTTAAACAGCAAACTTGTGAATATCGGTTATACGCGAGAGTAAAATGATGGGTGTGCGAAGCAACTCCCAAATAAGTGGCATGTGCGCAGTAATAGCAAACATGTAAATAAGTGATATGTGCGCAGAGTAATACGGTGGGTGCGCAAAGCAATTCCCAACTCCCTTGAAAATGGGAGCGGAAACCATGTTGTTGCAAGCCACAGTCACATGATCAGACTCGGGGTCTTAGCCTCTCACTTCAATCCTCCTCCTCCTACGATTCCGTCTCTCTCAATGGCGGCAACATCCGAGAAGGAAGCCGCTCTCGCTGCTGCGCCCACCGAATGGCCGACCATGTAAGCGACATCTCTTCCCTTTCGTCGCTTTCTTGTTTTGGGCATTTTTAGATGAATTGGGTCTTTTGTTCTTTGGCATTGATTACCGCTGATATTTTTTTTTGTTATGATGATCCGGTGAAGGTTAAGAGGCAAAGGTGTAATTTTTGTGATAAAATCAGTTATTATGAGGCACACATCGTGCAATACTAGGCTAAATGTTATGTTTTGATATTTGAAGTATGTTGGTGATTTTGGTATGTTTAAATTTTTTATATATTTTGCCCCTTTCTGCGTTTCTATTTGTTAGTTGACGACACTTTCAAGGCTGTGGGGAAATTTGGAGAAAACCTAAAAATTGAAGCAAATCGAAAGCGATTTTGTATAAAAGATGGCTTGTATCAGCATTTTTCCGATATTCATGGAAAAACCCGGGGGGGGGGGGGGGGGGGGGACAATTAGGGAAAACATTAAGGCCTTGTATGGTTGCATAGAAAAGGAAAGAAAGATAGAAAACAGATGGGAAAGAAAGTTAATTTCCTTTGTTTGGTTGGAAAGAAAAGTAAAAAAGAAAAAAAACAAGGGGAAAAGTGAAGGAAAAAAGAGGTAAAAGCTCTCTCATTTTCTCTTCACAGAGCCGAGGACAACTAGAGGAAAAACTCTCTCCGTCGCCGTCTTGTGTTTCTCGCCACTCATCATCTCTTCCATCCTCTTCAAATTCCCACCCCCAAACCAAAATTCTCCTCCAAACACTAACCCATCTTTGCTTCTTGTCGATCCTCTGCCGCAATCTGCGTTGACACCGCCATAGAGGTCTCCCCCAATATCGAGGAGCTCGACAACCAGATCTCCTGCCTCATCCTTGGAAAGGCCTACCACCTCGTCCACTTCCTCCAGAACTGGGTCGGCATCTCTGCCGCCTCCGCTGCCTCCGCCGCCTCCTTCGCCCTCGGTGTCGTTGTCTTCAAGGAAGCAGTATATCTTGGATCTTTCCACATCGACGACGATTTACTTATCGTCGTTTGATCGGATGTGGGCTGAGAAGTGATCAGAGCAATCGATCTCGGAGTAGATCAAGCAGAGGTAGAGCCTATCAAGATTTTTGGAATAGAATCCGCATCAGGGTGCCGATTTTTTTGAGGTTTTTGAGGGGGTTCGAATGGATCTGTAGCCGTTGAGGTCATGAATCTCTTTGAATTTGTTTAGATGGCGGCGGGTTGATGGTTTGAGTTGCTAGTAGATGCCATTGATTTGAGGTGAAATAAGATCAGAAACTGAAATTTTATGGATCAAAATGTTAATAAAAAGAACAATTTTTTGATCAAAACTGAACCATAGGATTGCCAGGTTTGCTCGTTGTCATCTGATTTTGCTTGATGAAAAATGAGAGTTATTGTTGGGTAGGTTTGTGAAAAAATTTAAATCTTTCTAATTTCTGCACGCTTAATTTTGGTATTCAGAGTTTCCTATGGGAGAAATTATGTTTTCTTTGTCATTTTACCTTTGACTAAAAATAACCCGTGCACATAGTGCACAGGGACTCAAGAAAAAATTCACATATATGATGCGGGACCTGCACACAACTGAAAAAGAGAGAAAAGTGTTGGTGTTTGTGTATTGTCTGGGGTAAAAGGAAAAAAGTAGGTGTTAAAGTGCAAAAAACACGGGGGTCAAAGAGAAAATACCGATGACAAACCCATAAATATGGGTAAGAGAGGGACATTTGGATTTTATGAAAAGGCATTGACAAGCTTGCAAATAAGGGGAATGACGGCGGCTTTTCCATGGGTGCTCCATAACATCACCCCAAACCACACACACCCCCAAACCCACCTCCAAGTGTTCCCCCACCATGATGATATGTCACCGCTCGCCCCTTGCCTCATGGGACAATGGTGCCATGTGAGACAAATGTTAAATCATCCACCCTCATTTGTAATATAGATTTTCATCAACAACCAAACATAAAAAATAATCTTGTTTCTCTTTCTTTTTCTTTCCTTTTCTATTTCCTTTTCATTTTATGTTTCTTTCTCTAATTATCCATCAAACCAAACATGGCCTAAATGAAAGCTAATTCTTTGTTAATATTGAGCGGAGCACAGTGTATTTTAGAAAGATAGTTTGTATATTATCTCTAATAGCATTGATATTATATGTGGCAATATATCAAACTAAATCTCTAGTATAAATTACTCGGGCTATTTCCCCGCAAAAATAAACTAGGACCATTTTTGTTGTTTGAGGGGTGGGTGGGGTGATTTAGTGATATATATTTTTATCTCCCCTTGGGAGTAGGAAAGGTATGGTGAGCCACTGGGGAGCTTAAAGATGCTGCTCAATGACTAACATAATAACTGGTGTAATATATGCTGCAAGGTTTAGTTACCTGGGGCAATCCGGGATATCATCTAATTCTTTCTCACCCCTTTCCTCTAATTTGCACAGAGCTGTTAAGCGTGTTGGCTCAATTCCTAGAGCTGTTTACCTGTTGGAATTGGGTACACCCATGACGGGTTTAACCCAAGGGGTAAATAGTAATTATAGTATTATTAAAGGGGTTATATGTAAATTGAATTAGACTTGGTGGATAATTGCAATTTACAGAAGTTCAGAGTTCCCAATGCAAATTTGTTTTATAACTACCCTTACGTTATTTTGTTAACGTTGAGTTTTCAATGGTAGAAAACTGCTCCCCTTAATTCCTATATAATTCCCCTGTTGGCAGAGAGAAAATCATTCAAGAAAAACACAGATCTCTCTCCCCTCTCTTCCAACACAAACACAAGAAGAACAAAGTGGTATCTTGGCGGTGAAAACAAATTGGATTTCCTTCGGTGATTTCCAATACGATTCAAGGCGCGCTCCTCCTTCATCCGCTGCAATCTGGAAGGTGATGTGTTCATCTCTCAAATCTTACATTGGTATCAGCGAATTATTCAACGAGGAATTCGGGGTTTAATTTAATTTTTTTTGTTTACCGTGTCTAATCGAAGTGAAACTGAACGGCTGCGAATGGGACTTTGGCATGGATCTTCGTCGTTCGTCGGCCATGTACTCCGATCACCAGTCCCCTCTGTTCGTTCCAAAGGGTGCATCTGCCCCTCTGCTGTTTTGGATGGGGCGCCGCCCCTGTTAATCCGTCGTTCGTCGGCCAATGAACACCGCAGCCGCCCGACGGCTGCACTCAGTCGATAGGGCTTCGCCCTTGATGATCAGCGCTTGGGATTCAGTCCGCGGCTGCTCGGATCCTATGGATTTGTCCCACCATCATTCTTCCGCCGATCGAGGGATTCGTTCCCTGATCGGACATATGGGTTCAGACCCTTGCTGTTGCAGTTCGGATATGTGTGCCCGGCGATTGGGCTCACGTTCGGATCTGTGTGTCGTAGTCGTTCGGAGATGACCCCCGCTATTGGGCAGCCATGGAGGTTTCAACCTTCCTTGTTGAACTGCCGTCCGCCGATGTTGGTTGGGCCTATGGGAAGTCCGCTGCTGATGACAGCCGACAGGCTCTCCACGTGATCGGCAAAAACAAAAGGGAATATGTTTCCCAATTCTAATGATCGACGACAGGGCATGAATTTTACCTTGAAGTGGCTAAATAATCCCAAATGATATACGTGGCCTTATATGGACCATTCATTTTACTTGGCTAATCAATTGATTGATTTATTTTTTGGTGGCCTTATATGGACCATTCGTTTTAAATGATTGGCCTTATCTGTAAGTTTTGCAGGGGCTAATGGAGCTAATGTGTTTATATTTATTAAGTTTTTTAATCCTTATGGCATTCTTAATCTAATTGATTAATTAATTGCAAATACAGTGGATTAAAAGTAACTGTATATATATAGCATGAGCTTGTGCAACTTTCTTGGTATGTTTGTATTAATTAATGGGCCATGTTTTAGTTCCTTTACATATGGATTCATGAATTTGAATGCTAGCAAGAGCTTGATATATTTTTCTCTAGTAAATATTTAATGGAACTTGTGGCTGTCATTTATGTCAGTATAAGAGTTTTTTTGCATACATTGCTTACTTTATTCTCATGCATGTATTATAGTATACGGATTTGCATGAGTTTTATGTTTAACTTATTAACATACTTTTAATGTTATATGTTAATGTTAATGGCAATTTTAGTTTGCTATTTTCCAATTATAAGAACCATCCCACTTGTCTATTTTTTGTAAATAGAGCCATTATAATATTTTATGTAAATATTAATGGATTGATAAAATAATGTGTTTATTAAGTTTGTATTCTATGAATACATGAATTTAGTCGGAGCAATACGATATTATGATAATATATGTGGGGACTTATATTTGTTCAAAAAGTAAACAAAATATAATTATATTTTTGAGAGAGTATTTACATATAACGATAAAGTATTTAGTCATGAACGATGATTGTGAATTTAATGAACTTTCGACTCTGTGCTATTAACTGAATCGTTATATTTACATACTTAACAAAGATATGTTTGGGCAAAGTCACTTATCTTCTAAATGTCTCTCTATATTTCAGTTATTACTTAGACTATCCTACAAATATGGCTGCTATCAAGAACATAATTGCTGACCTCAACCAGGGAGATCGTCTCAATGGAGACAATTTTAATATCTGGAGTTTTCGAATCAAGTATGTCTTGGAGGAACAAGAGGTCATTGAAACCATAAATCATAAGTTGGAAGATCCTGGTGAGGGTAACACCACCCAACACAGGCGTGCAGTTGAGACTTACAATGAGTGGAAGAAAAAGGATGCCACTACGTGTGGTATTCTTGTAAGCTCAATGAAGGATGACTTTGCTTGTGAATACAAAGATTATCCTACTGCATGTGCCTTTGGAAGGCCTTATCTGATAGGCTGGGAGGAACTTCTGTGTCGAAGTTACGGCAGCTCACTATAAAGTTTGATACTTATAATATGGGTTCCAATCAGATCATTAAGCAACATCTTCGGGAGATGTCCAGAATGATTAAGGAATTTGCTGCTGCTGGGTGCAACCTCACTGATGAACAACATGTTCAAGCTATGATTCGTTGCCTGGCTCCTGGGAACATATGAAAGTCAACTTGATACATAATGAAAGTATTAAGACTTTTGATGATGTGGCATGTCACGTAGAATTGGAAGACGAAAGGTTGGCTTCTCTGAAACCACAATCGCATTCCTACGTGATTGAGTCAAGTTTCAGGAAATGAAACTTCAAGAGGAAGAGGTTCTGGAAGAAGAACCATGGCAAATATGCAACTATGAAAAACAAATCCAATGGGCTAAGGAAATTTGATAAGAAGAAGAAGAAGAAAATGAATGTTGATAAGTTGACATGCTTCAACTGTCGTCAGAAGGGACACTTCACTCGGGAATGTCCTGAGCCAAGGAAGGTAACTTCTGATCCTTCTATTCCTTTCATAATGCATGTAGCTCCGTTATGCTCATAGAACCTGATCCTTGGTGGATTGTTGATTCAGGAGCGACAGACCACATAGCAAGAGACAAAGACTACTATGTGGAGTACCGTCGTGTTCATGGGGGAACAAGATGGGTGTATGTTGGCAACAACAACAAGCTGGAAGTAAAGGGAGTCGGTACATGCAAATTGGAATTGCGCGGAGGACGGACATTACTATTACATGATGTCTTGCATACTCCAGAACTAAGGCGGAACTTAGTTTCTGTAATATCCTTAGCTAGATTTGGATTTAATTTGTTATTTGAACAACATAGACTGAATATAAGTTTGTGTAACGAATATTATGGATCTGGAACTTATGTTAATGGTGTGGCAATTTTAATACAAATAATTGTTCTTTTGGTTATATGTTAACCTCATCTTCATCCGCTGCATCTGATAATGCAACATTATTATGGCATGCTAGACTAGGTCACATAGGAAAAGCCAGGATAGAACGCTTGGCTGAAGAGGGACTTTTGGGATCTCTCACCAAAATAGAAATTTCTACTTGTGAACCATGTTTAGCAGGCAAAGTGATAGATCCGGAAGCAAAGATGCAATCTTTATAGAGAAAAGTAGCGTAAATCAAGATAATTGAATACAAAATAGGTGTATCCTCCTTCCAAGACGTCAATAAGAGGACGTCAGCACTCGTCTAATCTAGGGTTTTACTCACAAATTCAATAATAGCATAATTACTTAGCGACGTCTAGCCCTCGATTAAGAATAATCCCCCATCTAAATCCAATTACAGAAATACCCTCAACTAATAAGAAACAGTGTCAATTGGGCTCAAGTGGGGGCGCGCGCAGCTAAGGGGTGTCGGTCATAGGGCGCGGGCTCGCCTCCGGGTGTAGACCGGCATCCTATCAATACTTCCCCCCAAAGAGCCACATTGTCCTCAAGGTGGAAGTTCGGAAACTGCTGCGCCATCACTTCCATGGCCTCCCACGTGCTCTCGTGCTCTGGCAATCCCTTCCATTGCAGCAATACTTGGCGCGCTCCCTCGCTCCCTCGGCGTACCCCCTTCAGTGCCTCAGGCTCCAGCCTCACCTCCATATCAGCAGTCAATGTCTCCGGTAGGGTGTGGGAAGGGGTGTGGTCTTCGACAGCCTGGCGGAGCTGTGAAACATGGAACACCGAGTGAATAACCGATCTTGGAGGCAATCTCAGTCTGTAAGCCACTGGTCCCACTCTCGCCTCAACCACGAAAGATCCATAATAACGCGGTGCCAGCTTCTCATTCCACCTGTGAGCAAGGGATCTCTGCCTGTAGGGCCTCAGCTTCAGGTACACCATATCTCCCATCGAGAACTGCACATCTCTACGATGTAGGTCTGCCCTCGCCTTCATGACCTGCTGAGCCCTCGCCAGATGGATCTTCAGCTCCTCCAAAATCTGATCCCTCTCCGCCAAATACTACACATCTGAAACTGGTGTCGACTCGTGCCCATAATGCAGTAAATGGGGGGTCCCTGCCATATAGAATCTTGAACGGTGTCGTCTGTGATGCAGTGTGATATGATGTATTGTACTGTACCAGTACTCTGCCCATGCTAGCCAACGAGCCCACTCCTTTGGATTTTCTGAAATAAAGCACCGCAGATAGGTCTCCACACTCCTGTTCACCACCTCCGTCTGTCCATCGGTCTGAGGGTGGTAGGCTGTGCTTCGTCTCAACACTATCTCCTGCAGCCTGAACAGCTCTTGCCAGAACCTACTCAAGAACACCGTGTCTCTGTCTGAGACGATGGACTTCGGGGTCCATGTAATCTGATGACCTTCCTTAAGAATGTCTCTGCCACCGACACATTGCTGTAAGGATTCCGAAGTGGGACGAAGTGCACATACTTGCTGAGGCGGTGATCGCAACAAATATGACGGTATAACCACCCGACTTCGGCAATCCATCTATGAAGTCCATGGAGAGGTCCTCTTATACTCGATCTGGCAAGGATAACGGCTGTAGTAGTCCTCCTGGGGACATATTCTGGTACTTGTGACGCTGGCACACGTCACACTCTGCCACCATCTTCGCCACCTCCTTCTTCATCCCCTTCCAGTAGACCTCCCTCGCCAGTCTCTGGTAGGTTTTGAGGACCCCAGAATATCCTCCTACGGCGCTGCTATGAAACTCCTGGAGTATGGCTGGTAGATATGCCGACGTCCTCGGTAGAACCAATCTCCCCCAATATAGCAGCCGTCCATCCCGAAGCGAATACCCCAGAAACTCAGTCGATCTCTGCAGAAGAGCCTCTCGTATGTCTGCTAGCTCCTGCTCCTGATCCTGCTCTACCTCATGCTGTAGTGGCTCCTAATCCTGGAGTACGGACACTGCTAGTGCGGCCAACTCCGTCTCCTCTTGCCATGACAATGCATCAGCTGCCTTGTTCTCCAGCCCCGGTTGATACTCGATCTCAAACCAGTACCCCATCAGCTTTCGCAGCCACTTCTGATGCTCCTCTGCTACCATCCGCTACTCCAGTAAGTACTTCAGACTCCGCTGATCTGTGCGTACAAGGAAACTCCGCCCCAACAAGTATGACCTCCACTTCTGAATGGCCAAGACGATGACCATCAGCTCACTCTCGTAGACCAACCGCAGTTGGGCTCTAGCGGTCAACACCTGGCTGTAGTACGCAATGGGCCGCTGCTCCTGTATCAATACTGTTCTTAGCCTATGTCCTGACGCGTCTGTCGCTACCACAAAGGGCCTGAAAAAGTTTGGAGCGCCAAGACCGGCACGGTAGTCATGGCCTTCTTCAGGGCCTCAAATGTGGCCGTCGCCTCCTCAGTGGAACTGATCCTTCTTCAGTAGCTCGGTCAATGGCCATGTGATCGTCCCATATCCCTCCACAAACCAGCAGTAGTAGCCTGTCAGGCCCAGAAACCCCCGCAACCCCCTGAGAGTGGTGGGGCGCGGCCAGTCCAACATCGCCGCGATCTTCCCATTGTCTGCTGCAACCCCATCTGCTGACACCATATGTCCTAGGTACTCCACATGTGGCTGCCCAAATAAGCACTTCTTCCTGTTCGCCACCAGCTGATGGTACTGCAACTCCATGAACACAACCTGCAGATGGTCCAAGTGCTCCTCCAAGGTACGACTGTACACTAGTATATCGTCAAAGAAAACAAGTACAAATCATCTCAGGTACAGACGGAATACCTTGTTCATAAGTGCCTGAAAGGTCGCTGGTCCGTTCGTTAAGCCAAAAGGCATGACGAGGAACTCGTAGTGGCCCTCATGCGTCCTAAACGTCGTCTTGGGCACATCCTCCCGTCGCATCCTGATCTGGTGGTAGCCTGATTTGAGTTCTATCTTGCTGAACACGGCTGCCCCATGTAACTCATCCAGAAGCTCGTCTATCACCGGGATCGGGAACTTGTCTGGCACAGTCTCCTTATTTAATGCACGGTAGTCTACACAAAAACACCAGCTCCCATCCTTATTCTTCACTAATAGCACCGGACTGGAGAAAATGGCTCACACTAGGCTGAATCACTCCCACCCGTATCATCTCTGCTACCCTCCTTTTAATCTCATCCTTCTGGTGCTGGGGGTATCGGTAGGGTCTAACACTGATGGGAGAAGCACCCTCTTGCAGTACTATGGCGTGCTCATGGTCCCTTGGCGGTGGCAGACCCCGAGGCTCCTGAAAAATCTCCTCAAACTGCGCCAACAGCTGCTGCACCTCTCTTGGTACGGTCTGCTCCCCACTGGCCTCTGCGCCCCATTCTTTGTCAAAGTGTACATCTCCACCAAGTATCCTCCTCCCTCGGTCTGTAGGGTCCTCAGCATGGTTTTCAATGATACTACCACTCTGCATAGGCTGGGATCTCCCTGCAATGTAACTGCTCTTCCCTCATCTTGGAACTCCATCCAGAAAATTTTCTAGTTCACTGTCATCTCCCCCAGTGTCTGCAACCATGTCATGCCCATGATGACATCTGTGCTCCCAAGGTCCAAAGGCATGAAGTCCGTCATCACCTGTATCCCCTGTAGGGTCAGTACCACCCCATGCAGACTCTTCGACTGCTTTCCTTCTTCCCTGTTCCCATCATCACACTGAAACTACCGCAGTCGGTCAGCTGAAGCGCCTGCTGGTCAACCACTCTTCTGGATATGAAATTGTGGGTCGCCCCACTGTCAATCAGCACAGTCACCTCCTGCTTGCCTATCCCCCTTCAACTTCATGGTGTGCTTCGGTGTGAACCATACCACGGAGTTAAGGGACACCTCTGCCACGTCTAGCTGATGGCCCTCGGGCTCCTCCTCTAGCTCAGCGCTCTCGTCCTTGACGCCCTCATCACCGTCGTCATCCTCCAGCAGTAGCACCTGTAACTTGCACCCCGCGCACCGGTGGCCCTGAGTGAACCTCTCGTTACACCTAAAACATAAGCCCTTCTGACGCTTCTCACTCATCTCTGCATCAGACATCCTCCTGAACTGTCCTCATGCTGGGGGAGCACTACTCCTCTCCCCCGCCTTCTCCTTGCTAGCCTGATCCGCCCCAGTGGTGACCCCCGCTCCTCCTGCTCCAGACGAGGTGCCCTGCTGTATTTGGCCACTGTACCCGCTCCTGACTCTCATCTCCTCTGTCTGGGCATCCTCTACCATCTGCGCCATCTCTATAACCTCGGATAGCCCCTTGGGCTTGTATGGTCGTACTGCGGATCGAAGACTGTGCTTCAAGCCCTTCATGAAGGTGCCCTCTAGTGACTCATCCGTGACGCCGTGTACTCTTCCCGACAAGGTCTCAAACCTCTCAATGTACTCCCGTACTGGTCCATCCTGCCTGAGGGCATATAGCTGCTCGTGAAGGTTTCCCAGGCGGGGATCCCTGAACTTCTCCAGAATGAGGTCCTTCAACTCCTTCCAGCAGCAAATCTGTTGCCTCTCCTTTCACTGGTACCACCCTAGAGCTCTTCTCTCCATGCAAATGGCCGCTGCCTCCAGCTTCTGAGCATCTGTCATGTGATGTGATGTAAAGTATCTCTCCGCTGTGAACAGCCAGGCATGCGGATCCTCCCATCTGAACAGTGGCATCTCCAGCTTTCGTACCCTGCAGTCCCCTCCAAAGTATCCCTGATCGGGCCTCTCCTCTGACAGCGGGGCTGGCAATAGTGTTGCCATCTCTCGTCCTGGGTCTCATACTGTCTAGGTGGCACTCCTCCGCGGCCACCATAGTCCCCTTGGGGACCTCCACGCCTGCCCTCGAAGTCATCCTAACCTGCATCATCGCCAAACTCACCCCCATAGCCTCCCCCGCCATCGTCATAATAGTCTCTACCCCTTCCTCCGTCTCTGTAATCCTGGAATTCCCCGGGGTCATATTCCTCCTCGAAACCACGCGCCGGGCCCACCAGATGGGGCTGATTTCTCTGCACAGGCCGAATTTCCCCTCCCCGGATCTCCCCCAAGCTCCTCCTAGGTCCACGGGACCCCACCGTGCCGCGGCCTGCTCTTGGCGTGCCCATCGGCTGCTGTCGCTGCTCGCGGGAACCCCAGCTGCATGCCGGCAGCTGTTGCTGCTCGTGGGGACCCCAGCGGCCCCCTTTTGGTCGGGGGGGGGTCGTCGGACCCCCCGGTCCTCTCGCCGTCACCGGGCGAACCCGTGAAGGGCCGCCGCCGCCTCTGCGCAGATCCTGGGTGGCGGCAGCGCCCTCAAAACCCCCTGCGGCCCCCCGCCTCATGTGGCGTCACCTGAGGGGGTGGCTAGGGCCGCCGCCCCCTTCACGCCTCCGCTGCCTTTCGCCGCAATTCCTTGCGATAATCCACCCTCCTCGGCTCCTCTTCGTCATCTTCGTAAAATTCCTCCTCCTCCAAGGGACCATCCGGGTTAAAAACCTCTTCTTTCTCCTTTCCCTTCTTCAAAGGTGTCGCCTTTGATGTCGATTTAGGGTTTTCTTCGCCTTGGTTGCTTGCCGACCATTGGAAGATGAACTTTACAAATTGTTCTTCGTGCCTTGATTGATTCGCCGCCAATTCTTTAATGGAGTCCGTCAACGACTTTATCGCCTCTTCGTTTGATCTTTTCACTCCTTCAATTTCGCCCATGAATTTCTCCCCCAAGGTGTCAAACTTGTCCTTCGATCTTGTCGTCGGTGCTGCCATGGATCGTCACATGCTCTGATACCAAATTGATAGATCCGGAAGCAAAGATGCAATCTTTATAGAGAAAAGTGGCGTAAATCAAGATTATTGAATACAAAATAGGTGTATCCTCCTTCCAAGACGCTAATAAGAGGACGTCCACACTCGTCTAATATATGGTTTCACTCACAAATTCAATAATAGCATAATCCCTTAGCGACGGCTAGCCATCGCTTAAAAATAATCCCCCATCTAAACCCAATTACAGAAATACCCTCAACTAATAAGAAACCGTGTCAATTGGGCTCAAGTGGGGGGGGGGGGCGCAGCTAAGGGGCGCCGGCCATAGGGGCGCGGGCTCGCCTCCGGGTGTAGACCCGCGTCCCATCACAAAGCAACTAGGAAACCATTTGGAAAGGCAATACGGGCTGAAACTCCATTAAAACTAACACACTCTAACATTTGTGGACCCATGAGTGTGAGGGCTAGGCATTGTGCCTCATATTTCATTACATTTATAGATGACCATTCTCGGTTTGGAAAGGTATACCTCATATTCCATAATTCCGAAGCATTAGAGTGCTTCAAATTGTTTCTCAACGAAGTTGAGAATCAATTGGATAAAACGATTAAAATCTTGAGGACAGACCGATGGAGGGAATATCTGTTAGATCAGTTTAAAGATCTATGTAATGAAAAAGGAATTCTAAGACAACTTACTACTCATTATACACCTCAGCAAAATGGTGTTGCTGAGAGAAGGAATAGAACTCTCTTAGAAATGGTTCGATACATGATGTCACAAGAAAACTTACCAATTAAGTATTGAGGAGATGAATTGTTGACATCAGCACATGTTTTGAACCTAGTACCCTCCAAATCGATTCATAAAACCCCATATGAACTCTGGACTGGTAGAAGTTCAAATTTGAGTTTCTTAAAGCCACATGGATGTGCAGCTTATGTACATGACACATCTCATAAGCATGAGAAATTGGGACCCAGAGGAAAGAAGAGTATATTCATTAGATACTCTGAACACTCAAAGAGTTATGTTTTCTTGGGTGAGCAAGAAGACGGCACTGTCACAGAATATGAATCAAGGGATGCCATGTTTATAAAGGATATGTTCCCTAAACAAGACGAAGTTAGAAATGAAGATGATCTCCATGAGTTGGAAGATCCAGACTTTGTAAGTATTAGGTCATTTGAGGTACAAGAGAATATTTCTCGAGTCCCTGAGATTAGTGGGAGCAGTATGTCCGAAAGAGAAGTAATTCAGAATTCTCAGCTTGATGAGTCAGTTGGGAGAGGCAAAAGGGTTAAGGTTCCCGACGAAGATTTGAAATCGAAAGAGAAGCCTTAATTACTGTACCTTAAGATGACGAAGAACCTCAGAGTCTAGAAGAAGCTTTATCTCGTTATGATCGAGATTATTGGAAGAAAGCCATGGAGGAAGAAATGGATTCCATGAAAGTTAACCAAGTTTGGGAACTGGTTAACTTACCGCCTAATCGAAAAACAATTGGGAATAAGTGGATTCTCAAAATAAAGAGAAAGGCGGATTGATCCATTGAAAGACATAAGGCTCGGCTAGTGGCAAAGGGATATACCCAAAAGGAAGGTATAGATTACGAAGAAAGCTTTTCACCAGTTGTTAAATTTGCCTCTATTCACTTAATACTAGCTTTAGTTGCACACATGAATTTAGAACTTCACCAAATGGATGCCAAGACGACATTTCTAAATGGTGAACTAGATGAGGAAATCTACATGGATGAGCCAGTAGGTTTCATTATTAAAGGCCAAGAAAATAAAGTCTGTAAATTACAGAAATCTATATATGACCTTAAACAAGCATCTAGACAACGGAACCAGAGGTTTCATAGAGTTGTCACCTCATTTGGTTTCGAGACGATCGAAGAAGATCATTGTGTTTATGTGAAGCAACATAAAAACAAATTTGTCATCTTGACATTATACGTAGATGACATTTTATTAGCTAGTAACGATATGGAGTTTCAGATAACCATAAAAGAATGGTTATCATCGAACTTTGAAATGAAAGACATGGGAGAAGCTGATTTTATACTTGGTGTAAAAATCTGAAGAGATCGTTCTAAGAGATTTCTTGCATTGTCGCAAGAAACATATATTAATAAAGTGTTAGAACGATTCAACATGTCTAACTGTAATTCAATTGAAACTCCAACATCGAAAGGGGATAACCTAAGTCTAGATGATTGTCCTAGTACAATAGATGCAAGGAACAAAATGGCAAGAGTGCCATATGCAAGTGCAGTGGGTAGCTTGATGTATGCCATGTTGTGTACAAGGCCAGACATATGTCATGCAGTAGGATTGGTAAGTCGATATCAATCAAATCCTGAACCTAAGCATTGGAAGGCTGTAAAGAGGATTATGAGATATTTAAAGGGCACAACCAACTACAGTTTGTGCTACGAAGGTTCGTCCATCAAACTGGAAGGGTACACTGATGCAGACTATGGGGGAGATGCAGATGAGAGGAAATCTACATCCGGATATGTTTTCTTGCTTGGAGATGGGACCATATCATGGTGCAACAATAAACAAACTTGTGTAGCTCTATCAACCATGGAAGCAGAATTTGTTGCTGCTTCCCTAGGAGTTCAGGAAGCTATTTGGTTATGACGGTTCCTACAAAATTTGGGTATAAAACAAGAACCAATAATTGTCTACTGTGACAATCAATCTGCTATAGCTTACACCAAGGACCCAAAGTATCAGTCGTACCAAACATATCGACATACAATATCATTTTGTGAGAGACATTGTTGCTGAGAAGATAGTTTGTATCAAGTATATATCTACGCACAAAATGGTTGCTGAGATACATTGTTCCTAGAGATGCTTTTTGAGATATGTAAAGCTCTAGGATTGCGTAGAAATTGAAATATACTTGTGTATGTACTCTGTTATATATATTGATTTTGTTCAATAAAATATTTATTTCATTCATTGTGTTGGATGATATGTGTTTGCCCAATAGTGTTTTGCCCAATAGTGTTATTTGTTAACACATAAACAGAGTACATAAGAAAAAGTATGTCAAATAGGAATGAAGATTGACCTTCTCACACAGGCAATTGCCTTTGACGTTCTAGGTGAACAGACAGGGATGTGCCTTAATCCTCTATAAAAGTCACATTGAATAAGTTTCAAGATGCGGTCATTTTTATATATACGAATAATGACCGAGATGAACAGATTCCCCAAAGTTCATCTAAGCCTATTCATGAGCCAGACACGAATTCTTAGAGCAATTGATTGCTGTAGAATTCAATGTTAATGTATGAGTACATATAACTTGGAGTCTGAATGGTGTTGGATTGAATAACTCCAAAGACATACGCAATACACCATTGCATGTGATTCATACCACATGTGCTGGAGTTGACCATAATGGAAAGTGAGAAAGTGGATCCCTGCCTCTCCACTGTGTGAGTCCCTGGAGAATTGGGTTCCTCCCTATACCCTTTGACTATTGACTAATATTCAAAGTCTCAGTCTTGGTGATAGCTACTTAGGCATATTCCTTATGGCCACGAGTGATTCGGTCTAAAAGGGTATGTCTAAGAAAGCGACTGAGTTGTGACTTAGAATATTGAGTGTAAAGGAATGACTAGGTTTGTTGATATCAAGTTTGATGATCTCACTAGTTGGCCAATCTGTGTGATTAAGAGACATCAATGTGGATGTGTTTAAGTATGTCCTCAAGAGTAAATAAAAGGAGGGATCAGGAATACTTACACTGATACAACAAACTAGACCTGGGGTATTATAAGCGATAGATATACTTTAGAGGATTGATTACATAGAGGGCAGTTGTGTATCTCTAACCAGTGCACAACAAGATTACCTATATTCGCTTATGGGTCACACGACCAAGTCACCAAGTATATAGTCTTCTCTACTTGTTTTTGTAACAATAATCCCATCATGTGCGAGTGGGAGATGTTGGAATTGGGTACGCCCATGACGGGTTTAACCCAAGGGGTAAATAGTAATTATAGTATTATTAAAGGGGTTATATGTAAATTGAATTAGCCTTGGTGGCTAATTGCAATTTACAGAAGTTCAGGGTTCCCAATGCAAATTTGTTTTATAACTACCCTTACGTTAGTTTGTTAACGTTGAGTTTTCAACGGTAGAAAACTGCTCCCCTTAATTCCTATATAATTCCCCTATTGGCAGAGGGAAAAATCATTCAAGAAAAACACATATCTCTCCCCTCTCTCCCAACACAAACACAAGAAGAACAAAGTGGTATCTTGGTGGTGAAAACAAATTGGATTTCCTTCGGTGATATCCAAGGTGCGCACCTCCTCCATCCGCTGCAATATGGAAGGTTATGTGTTCATCTCTCAAATCTAACAGGATGCATGTGCTGACTGCATTTAATCATTTCCAAGTGCAAACTGTTAACTAAAGCGGCCTCTTCTTCAAGTTGGGAGACTATCCATTATGCATGTCCACGAACATGCTCCTTATTGTCTTGCACACGGCATATGGTACCAATCTTTGTGTGCTGTTACCATTGTATTCTCCAGTATATGTAATAAGCTTGTACTATAGTCATGTTTATGATAATGGTTGTTAGTTATAACCATATAATATCAACGAAGGGGCTTTTAAGATTTTAAGATTGTTTATATACTATGAAGCACCGATGCTTCTAAAAGGATCACGAAGCATATCAGATACGTACCCAATAACCGTATTAGATACGCGCACTCAATTCTTCTAAAAGGATCACATGGGGGGTTTATATTTTGCATATGTGGGTATGTCTGAAACTCATACCCGTATTCATGCTACCTAGTTCATATAGAAGTTTATTAAATATTTTACTGACAATGAACTATTCTGTTATGCAGATTTGACAAGATTATTAGGAAAGAAATTCCTTCCACTGTTGTTTATGAGGATGACAAGGTAGACAGTTATCTTACTTTTGGAGCTATGATTTAAAGCTTAAGGGTTGGACATGTTTTATCAAGTTCCTAATGTTGAACAAGTGTTGAACAAGTGCATTAACTAATGTAAACAAGTGCATAATCTTCTGTTCTATGAGATAGTTTGGATGCAGAGCAACTTTGTTTGGATAGAAAGCAACATAATTTATTCCTTTGATTTGCACATTTTGTCAATTTTTGCACATTGTTCCAGATATATTGGACTGAGAAAGGATGCAAGTAAATTTTGGTGGTAAAACTTAAGGCCTATGTTACTTACATAGGATGTTCCTTTTTTGTCACTACATTAATGAGATGTTTCCATCATATAGCTGATATGGAGTTTTTAGTTTACATTCGCAATTTGTCAGTGACAAGTACAGTGTATTCATTTAGCATTTACAGAAGTTCAATACAATTTTTCCACCCTCTTTATTTTTCATACTCATTTTGATCGCATGAACTTACAAGATTACCTACCCACTCTGTGGATGCTGATGCTTTGCTTCTGGTGAATGTGGTGTATGTTTATTCACCTTAGGAATCTATAGAGTTTGATACAAGGGTTTCTGTAGATTGCTAAATTTTTGCTAGGTACCTGGTGGCTGTGTCTTCAAATAATATGGTTTACTGTATGAAAGTAAATGGAATGCAAGTTCATTTGTTCTTGGTTGAGTGTATCATGTTGTAAAATTATACACTCAAATAATATGGTTTACAGCTTTGAAGATTTGTCTCTGGTGAATGACAATCGAAAGAGTATAAACATGCAAAACTACATAATTAAATCCATGTCAACACATGTGATGGGTGATAAATCAAAACTGTTGGTGAATAGCTGCTATCAAGCTCTTGTGAAATAATCAAATCAGTCGTTTTGGGATCAATCCTTCGTATAGCTCGTCAAGAACGCGTATGATGTTTGCAAATTCCCTACATTGTATAAGGACCCACCCCTTCAGGCAAACTCTAGCCATCTCAACATCCATAACTATAAGTTTCTATAAATATTAATTTCTATTTGATGCAACAATGGATTTGTCATTGTTATGGTTAATTGTAAGGATTTTGCAAGTCTCGACATGCCAAACATTCAAATGATGTGCATAATGCTCGGAAAACACAATATGTTCATGATCAACGTCTAATTTTAACGAACTCCAGGATCACAGGGTGAAGACCGAGTTAAATTGCTTATTAAGTATCAGCCTATTTTTGATTTCTAACTCACTTTTGAATCGGCTAGGAGTCCATACAATTCTTATTCCTTCATACATGAATGTGCATGTATCGAATCTCTAAGAATGAGAAACATCTACATCATTTAACTAAGGCATACCTAAGTACCTAACAGAATATGTGTAGCATCAATCGATACAAAATTACATCAGATGTGATCCTGATAGCTTACGAACTTGATATATACTAAATAATGTTGGATAACAACATGTGAAATATTAGTAATCCATGTAATGTTGTAAGGCTATATGTGTGGTTCATGTTTAAATCTTATCTTCTTTATATTTGATTTGAGAACTAAATTTGTACAACTATATCTGTCAATTATCATTTTATAGATCTATATCTCATCTTGATGTAGGCAAAGAAATTATTTACCTTATATCAATCTTCCTCACTTCTATGTGTAGTGACTGGACACCTAATGATATGCAAACGGGTATTAGATTTCTTGATATTATCATCTGCATCATTATCACTTTCAAATGGAACATATTCTTCCTCGATTATCCTATCATCATCACAGATATCTCTCATATGCAAAATTTTATTTCGACATTGATTATCAAAATGACTAAAATCATGACATTACCTTTTAAGTTTTTATTATGATGTTTTTTGTCATTTGTCTTCTTAGCAATAGTAATTTCAGACTTAGTTATGTTCTCAGTTGACTTAGTTATGTTCTCATTTGTCTTCTTAGCAATAGTAATTTCAGACTTAGTTATGTTCTCAGTTGGCTGTTTAGATTGCTCTTTAATTTTAAAAGTAGGCTTTCTGTTTGTGTGGGCTTGTATAGATTTAAATTTAAAGCTAAATTGAATGTTTGTTGCACATAATCTACATTATGAGTAGCATATCATGCTTAATGTCTATTCTTAAACAAAAATGAAACCTAAAAGGATATATCAGGGATCTTTTTGAAGTTCGCTGTTAATTAATATGTCATTACATTTCATCATATGTTTATTCACATACATGCTTTCTTAACATAAGTCGTGCAGTTGCTCTAAAAGGCGGTCTCTATGGGTGGGTGGTAGATATTGTTTTTTGAGCATAGCTTTCATTTTAGTCCATATCTGTGTATGTCCTAAATGTTCTCTTTCGTTGTCTCTTTACGGATATCTAGAAAATCTTAGAAAATCTTCTAAGTTTTAACTTAGCAAATAGTACTTTTGTTCATTTGATAACTGGTACCACTTAAAGAAATGTACCATCTATGTTGATCAATCAAAAGGTATGTGGATTATATGTACCATCAAATGTGAGATCATCCATATTAACCCAATGTGTCTCGCATAAAATCATTCTCAAAGTTCTCATCTCGTCTCTTATTATTCTGATTTTTGTTGTTCTTATTCCAAATTATCCTATTATCTTGTTCATCCTCAAACATGCATTGTGTCTAATCATCATGATTATGTTATTTTAGTTTGTTCTCTAAAGGGTTCAAGTGATATTCTGCTTGGTGTATGTCAGCTCTAAGTTTTAGGAACATTTTTTTGAAGTTGACTCTTTGAACTGTTATCCATATCAAGTCTTATGATTTTACTACTATGCAAAAATATGCAATGTAAAGCAATCACATGAAATGATAATGCAAGATCCTAAACACAAATTAAATGCATGTAGTAATTTTGTAAAATAAAATAAAATCCTGAGGCTGAATCCTTATGCTAAGGGAGTGCAATCCTAATTATGATGATGTAAGCACATAAAACAAGGCTAAGAGATAATATGCAATTAAATAGTGATACTCAACTAGTTTGAACATAATTAATAGAAATTTTATAATTTAACAATTAAATTTTTTGATTAGAGTAGAAATTATCCTTAAGTGAATATTAGCTCTGTGCATGATGTATTGACTCTAGGGCTTATAAAGAATCAATCTGGATGATCAATACTAAAAATTCCATATGAAAGGTTTGAAAAACGGCTCGAAATCACCAAAATTAAGCTCTCAACACGGATCACAATTGAATTCCAAAAACCCTAAAAATAACAATCCCCACTATAGCACGGGTCGGATTTGACTTCTGAAGATTGGAGTCGAATTGGGTTTGGGTTTGCAATCTGAAGTGGATCATGTCTTTTTTAATCAACTTGATGCTTGCAAATTTGTTCGATAGAGCCCTAAAATTTTGAGCTTAGGCTGATTCTTTGATCATAATTCCCAATTCAATTTGGATGATGGTTTTCTCGACGATGGCGACTGATGATAATGTTGAAGCTTTGCTTTAATACTATCGGTGGCGACGATGAACTCTGATCAACTGCATTGTGATGGAAGCATCTTCGAGGGTGATGACGGTAACCATGAGGCATCGTTTTCAAATACAAGGGTGACGATGACAACAACAATAGTGAGGTCCTTGGCAAATATTTTCATAACGACGGAGGGGCGAGGGAAGTGATGATGGCTAAGAGGATTTCAATGAAGGCTTGATGGTAATGATGGTGGTGGAAGGTGAAATTGATGGAGGATTGTGACATTGGTGATGATGATGGTGTTGGGGAAGATGCGAAAAGCGATGGCGGGCCTATCAGATGTTGGTGATGGTGTTCTTGATTAGGGTGGACGAAGGTGAAGGCAACTGAGGATGTTTGGGTTTAGGGTTTCTTCATTGCGAAGAAGATAATGAACTTGTGGTCGACATTGGTTGGGGCATGTGGAGGGGAATCAATAGTGAAATTTTTTTGTTATAAACTGATTTTATTATTATTTTCTTTTTCTTTTTTGCTACTATATACTAAGACAGATTTTTTAATCAATTAATCTAAATAGAAAAGAATAAGATGAAGAAGAGCGGAGACAACGAAGAAGATGAAAAATGTGATTTTAGCTCTGATACTAAATTAATATGGAACAGAAGGGGAAAAGATGTGGGAAACTATGGAAGAACTAAATTAAAGATATATATAGGATTTTAAGCATCTCATCACTGAAATTTAACGATTACCGACTCCAACGCCTTGCATGTGAAGATTTTTTTAGACCTCACGCTCAAGTAACCAAGTTTACTCTCCTAGTTTACTCCAACGCCTTGCATGTGAAGATTTTTTTAGACCTCACGTTCAAGATATTTCAAGTGGCAAATTATGTTTACTTACTTTAAATTTTATTCAATCTCTCATAACTAAAAAAGTTGTATATAACTATGAGAGAGAGAGAGAGGGGGGAATATGTAACAGCTTGAAGACAATATCTTGTAGTTGGATTCATGTAACCGCCTGAAGGCCGAGTTTCAGGGAATCCATACCAGAAAAGATGGGTTCGGAATTGAGAATATTTCAGTAGAATTCAATTGACTTGGAGGCATGCATGTAGGAGAACCGGTTTTAGATTTAGGCTTAGAAAACCGAAACAACATTTTCAAATTGTACCAGTATAATAGTTGTTACTTCCGTATCTCTAACATGTGGTATTTATTGTTAGCTGTCTTGCTATTGTATGCAACACATATTTGTAGTGGAACTTCCATTCTTTTTTCTTTTTAGACTTTTCTTTCTGAAATATTGGATTTTTGGACATAAATCTTCCATGGTGTACGCATTTGTTTATTCTGATTTTGTCTCTCTTAATTATTAACATCTCTATCCATTCTATTCATGGTGCTAATTCTTAAAGTAGGGGCACTACGTATGCAATTGTTTGGATGAACAGCTGATTAACTAATACATGTTCAGATGGTCATTATCATACATATTATTTATTTCGTTGTTATTTAATTTCTATTTTTTTAATTCCAGTATTCAGTTGTTATGCCATATTACATCAAAATTCAAATTCAAAAATCTTAATTAAATGCAGATCTCTCTGAATGTTCTCTTCAATAAAATTAGGTTTTAAAGTCATTTCAAACCCACCCTCACATGCAACAATATATCTAACTGGATAACTACAGCTTTTGTTACACACACGTCACATGTGCCTAAAAATCTTATTCACCTTTAACCATATTTTGAGATTATTGTTCACCGTTAACTGCTTCATGAGCCTTTGTTTTTTATTTATTGAAAGAACTTTGGTTCTTCTTTGATCAAACGTTAGTTCTCATGTGTGAGTGAGTGTGAATAATTGGTATCATATGACATATGAGGCTAAGCCTCATATACGGCCTCCAAAACTCATTCATCTGATCTTTTTAGAGGATTAGAACCGTTCATTTTGATCTACATATTCTAAAACCCCAAAACACCAAATATCGGGTGAACTCAATGGGATTTGCCTCTTCATCTACCCCTCGAGTGAGTGGTAGATGAAGAGGCAAATGCCATGGGATTCACCCGATATTTGGTGTTTTGGGGTTTTAGATTATGTAGATCAAAATGAATGGTTTCTATCTTCTGAAAAATAACAGAGTGTGGAGTTTTGGAGGCATATATAAAACTTAACATCATGTCATATGATACACATTATTCTTTATATTTATATAGCCAATGAGAAAATTTCTTCATTGGCTAGCTCACGCAACCTCTCCTTAGCTAGCTCACGCAAACCCATCTCCCCCATATTTTTCGACGATCGGTTCCGTTTATTTTGATCTTCATATTCTAAAATTGCAAATAATCAATTTTCAAGCAACTGAATGCGTTTTAGTTGTTCATGTAGCTGTCCCAAAAAGTTCTATTACTACGCAACCGTTAAATTTGCGACGAGTAGATGAACGAGCAAAACCTCTTAGATTCACTTAAAAATTCATGATTTTTTTGGTTTTAAAATGTGAAGATCAAAATGAACGAATTAGATTGAAGGAAAAAATATGAGGGGTGTAGTTTTGATGTTAGCTACGAATGAAATTTTCTTCTTGACTAGCTGCCGCTCATTTTTCACACACACATGATGGTAATCTATATCTATTGTCATCATAGGAAATTTCTCACGTTAACACCACAAATGCACTCCCTTCTGAATTTTTTGATATTTTTTCTAAGTTACACACATTCTAAAACTTTAAAACCCTAAATATGGGTGAACCCTAGGGGATTTGATCATTGATCCACTCGTTACGAAAAGTTTTATTGTTCTGAAATCATTGATTTTGCAACAATCGTATTGAGGGTCAAATAGCGTTGTATTCATTTGATTTTTGGTATGTCGATCATCCATGATATATATGATATGTAGATCACATCTGATTTTTTAAATACAAACTGTGCATATGTGCATCAGTGCAGGAATATTTCCCGCGCTGAGTGAGTGTGTGTGTGTATGCACATTTTTCACTGAATCTTTCAATGTCCGCAATAAATTTTGCAGTTATAATGCAACTCCATTTCTGTTTGGATCATTCTTCCCACACACCATCTCCATTATCTTCTACCCTAGCTACTTAGTGCTTATCCACTAACTTCTTCCCTGCTGGTTTACCTAATGATTTCACTATACAATAAAAAGATTGATGTGTGGGTTTCTCTCAAATTCCAAATGCTTCATGAAATATCTGTGGGCTTTTCTTCAAGATATACAGTCTTTCTTTTTCACCCCAATGCATTTCAGCACTCAGTACATGATATATGATAAAACTCTTCTCGTTTCTAAAACCATACAAACTCTAACCTTAAGGGTGTGTTTGGTTTGAAGGAAAATGAAAGAAAAGGAAAGAAAGTTAGAATGAAAACTATTTTCCATTGTTTGGTTGAAAAGAGAAAACAAACGAAAAGGAAAAGGAAAGAAACTTCATATTAAAACTTTTCTTTCAGTTTTCCCTCTTCTTGGCCTAAGGAAAATGAGGAAAAAGTGAGCTAAACTAATATTTCTCACATTCATGTATTTGTATTTTTAGCAACCATAATTAGTTTTTATTTTTAAAGAATTCACAAATTATTCATACTTTTGTATCAAAAAATCATGAAGAATTCACGAATTTTTCAAAAAATTATGAACTTTGCCAATTTTCTATTCGCGAATTGTTTGAAAAATTCTTGAATTATCCACGAATTTTTCAAATATCCACGACCTTTTCAAATAAATCACGAATAATTGACGAATTTTTCAAAAAAACACCTTTATTATATATTCATTTGCGAATTGTTTGAAAAGGTAGCGAGTAATTCGCGAATTATTCGCGAACTTTCAAATAGCTCGCGAATAATTTGCTAATTTTCCAAATAAATTCCGACTCTTTAACGTATTTTCATTCATTCATGAATTGTTCAAAAATTAACAAATAATTCACGATTTTTTTAAAAATCGCGAATTATTCATGTGTTGCTTGGAAAATCCACACATTACCCACGAATTTTTCAAATAGCGTGCGAATTATTTCTACCTTTTAAACAAAATTTGTAAATTATTCGTGTACTATTTAATAACATATTATCTATGAATCTTAATATTTATAGTGTTAGCGAATTATTCGTTACAATTCGCAAATTATTTGCTAACTTAACAATTTTTTCAAAATAACTAACAAGTTTTTAATTTAAAAATAAAAAATTTAATTTGTTATGATGGTAGAAGGATTTGAATTCACATCGTAAACGGTTAATTTATTTTTTTATTCTTTTTCAATGAACAACCTAATAAAAGTAATTTCCACATTTTCCTTTTAACTTTCTTCCCCATTTTGTTTGATAACCAAACATGAGAAAGAATTTGTTTCCTTTTTCCTTTTCTTTGTATTTCTATTTCCTTTTCATTTCACTTTTCTTTCTCTCAATTTCTCTCAAACCAAACATAGCCTAAGAAAATTCTCACACATTCTAGATAAAATTGAACGTACATTGAAATAATTGTGTCATGTGCATGCTCCTACACATCTGGGCAAAATATCTTAAATCAGTTTGCTTATTTATTATAGGAGTATTCAGTCATTTGTAAACTTGTCTAGGCATCGACTTCCTGCTTTTACTAGTCTGAGATTATCAGGCATGTAACTGTAGTATTTTGAATCTAGTTCATCGAGCATATCCTTTTGTACTGATTGGCTTCGGAAGTCAGTTAATAGTTATTGTCGATAATCTCACTGTTATGCCTTTCAACATTAGCAGAGCTTGATGATAAGGAACTTCCGTAAAGGTTTTAAATTTGCTTCAAAAATGTGCTTGGCTTCAGAAGTTAGTTAATAATTGTTGTCGAGACTCTGTTATGCCTTTCAACCTTAGTAGAGATTGATGATAATGAACTTCAGTAACTATTTTAAATTTTTTTAAAAAGTGGGGGTTTCCCCCCAAATGCTAATTCATCAACAATCAAAATTAGATGATCCTGGAATTTTTTCCTAATATTTTTTAATATGAATTCTTTGACAGGCTCTTGCATTTAGGGATATATCGCCCCAAGCCCCTACACATATCTTAGTCATCCCAAAAGTAAGGGATGGATTGACCGGGCTCTCAAAGGTACTATTAATTAATCATTGTTTTCTTGGTAACAGGTAAGTTTGCTTCCGTTACATGAGGCATCAAGCATGATATCTGAGCATAACTTTTCTTTGCGTCTAGTTCACATATTTAAAGTTTGCTAAAATAAACAAGGTCAATGACAGGGACGTGGAAGCTTTAGTTTTTTTGTAGGGGAACAAATTGTGGATTTGGGATCTAAAGGATTTTCAAACTAGGGATTCAACGAGTTTGAGGAAGAAAAAAATGAATTAGAGCTATGGGCAACTAAAAGTCTAAAAGAATTAAAAGATAATTTTCAGGCCTTGCACCTAGACAACTTGCTCACACACTTTTACACATCACATGCAAAGAGATTCACCAGATTAGTTCCTCGCAAACCAAATAGTTTACAATTCAAATCTTTATTCAATCTTCAATCTTTATTCACAATGAGAGGCATAAAGGCTTTCATATGAAAAACGAAAATTGACACTTAAGAAAATTAGTCCTATTTTAACTAGAATTCTAAAACTAAAAAACTTAACTTTTATAAATAAGGATACTTCAAAATAATATAAAACTCTTAAAATAATAAAATGTAAACTTAAGCAAGACTTTTTCTTGCGAAGTTTGAAAATTTCCCATGTGATAAAATTCATCCAAAGCTCAAACTTTAAAAATTGTTGCATTTGTTGCACTTGCTCTTGTTTATGGCTTATTCAGCTACTTCAAATCACTCATGGTTTGGGTAACCATGTCAGGAGCAACGATTCAACGGGAGCAAAGATGAGTATATAAAAGATGCAATATCATATTATTAGTAGATACATACATGAGTGTAATGTTCTAATACGGACATGAGGTGTTAGACACGACAATCCTTTGAATCGTAGACACAAGAACGCATGCATATATGCATGTTTGTACCACTGATATCTATTTAACTCATGAATGTTTATGCATTTGGTTGCTTACGAAAGCACCAAAATGATATATGTACCATTTGCAGTAGTATAAAGGAAGTACACTCATTTTATCTTTACATATTGTTGAGAGGAATAAATGTTTTTGCATTTTTAGAAGTGTCTTTTATGGATAGGCATGCATGGATATGCATGAGTTCATGTCCAAAAGTGATGGGCACACCAAATATTAGTTAGGAGAATTGTTCTATATATATCATTGGCAATACCTGCTGGATTGCAGGCAATTGGTAGGCAATTGGTCAGTTAGAATATAATAAAGTCTATGTGTTCTATCTTAAGATCAACAAGTTGCTCAGATGACGCTCAAACTTGGACCCAATCTAGTATGCTGATTTAAACTATGTTTGGGGTTCTACATTGTCTGGATCTCCAATTCAGGTTTGTGATTTGACTGTGGCTTGGACTTGAGCTCAGACTCAAGCTTATGTTAGAACACTGACTCTAGCTTTCTATGGGAATCTGATCTGGGTTGTGACTTTATTTAATATTGTAACTGTTACTCTAATTTAGACTCTAATATGTCTAGTTCAGCTGGCGCTGATTCTAGTTCTTTTTTTACTTGCATCTTCTTGCACACATCTATCAAAGCTTGTAATTTAACCTGTTTTGTTGCTTGCATAGTTTGCACTTCCATATGCATCTCTTAGATTAGTCTCTTGCATTTTATGTTTCGGTTGTTTTGTGGATCATGCTTTAACTTTGAAGATGGTTGTGATGAACGTCTGGCAATAAACGAAGATGGACCATTATGACATCTTCTTGACGAATGTAGACTCTTGGATCAACAAAATATTGATTATTGAGAAGTATACTCGTACATTTTCAAGAGTCAATATCAGTGTGATCACTCAACCACCAACCATCTGCTTTACCTTTAAGCCTAATTTTTGTATAAAGATATAATTTATTTCTTTCATATTATAACAGGAAAACAAATCATCCAAACCTTTCATCCATCCTTGACAATGCCTAAATCTTTCGCGGAAGCCTCAAAAGTCATTTGTATTGTCAGTATAACGATAAGGTAACAATATCTTACTTGGCTTATTACGAGGATAATACTAAGAAGATCGAACAAGACAGGCTTAACGAAATTTCGACACCAAGATAGGCATGCAATACTTTAGAAATACATCAGAATGTGGTAATGTCTCAATCTGGCTTGAATCTAATGGCAAAACACTTGAAAACGAACCGAAAATGACCTTAAAATCACCCAAAATAGACTCATTGTTGACTCAGACCACGTCTCAAATGACTCGGACCTAACGCAAAATAGGCTGAGAAATTAACAAAAACAAGGCTCTGGACGCAATCTGCAGTTAAACGACTTGAGTCGGCCCAAATGTGCGGAATCAGCTTGGATCAACTTTGTATAAGCCAGCTTGGTTCGGTTTGGCTTCAGCTGGGTGGTTTGAATCAGCTCAAATTGGAGTCGACTAATCTTGATTCTGCTCAGCAGATCCAGCTTCAGTTGGCTCAGCTTAAGTGGAGCCTTGAAGAGTGATTTGCTTATTTGCCAAAGACTGTGGGTTCGGCTCAATGAAGCTAACAGTTGCGAATTCAGCTTGGAGCTGACAATGGCTGTGATCAGATTTGCTAGCTTTCTGATGTGATGTGCATGGTAACAAGGAGGTTGTCAGTAACGAGATCTAGCAAGAGTGATGAATGCGGATTGGGTGGAAAACGTTTTGGGTCGTGCTGGATACGTGTTTGGTTGGGTCTGTTTAGGGTATACCCTAATCCGACCATCCGGGTTGGGAACTTAAAACCTACATCCTACTCGACAGGTTGTTGGATAACCTGAACTCGCCATGCATGCATTCATGTTTGTCTCTTTGAAAAAAAATTGTCTTAAATAATGGCCGCCTGTAAGAATCGAACCCTCGATCACCTACCCTCGATCACCTGAACGATAGAACACATGCACACCAGCTAAGCTAAAGAGTATCGTGTTTCTTAAGAACCATTTATTTATTTAACTAAATTAAGAGTTAAGATTTGAAATTAAAAAAGATTGCAATCCCATGAATCGAACGCGTGATTACTCCAGAAACAATACCAAACAAATGAAACCCATCACAAAAAGTCCCAATGCAAGCTATCGTCTAGGATTTCTATATAAATATGAATATATTTACAAATTAAAACGTGTTGAATAGAAGTCGATCCGGGTTAACATGTCAAACCCGTACCAGATGTTTATCTGGGTCAGTCGGGTCAAATCAGATCCGATCCGACCCGTTTATGTATCTATCCATACCTGGTTAATGATGCCGTGTTCGGGTTCGGGTTAGGTTTATTTTGTCACCCATAAATGTGGCGGTAGGCTCCAGCAAGCTTGATAACGATGACGAAAGTGTTTGATGATGGCAACGGCTTAGGCAATTGTAGAAACTTCTTGACATTATCAAAGAAGTGATGACGACGATTTGATGGTGGAACAGTCGGATATAAAAGACGATGAGTTGGATATAGTCATTGATGCCTAGATTGAGAGACCCTTTTGAGTATGTTGATGATGGAGTGGTTGTGGCATTGATATGAGCAGAAGATTATGGTGCTAGCGGTGGCGTTCTTTAGCCGTCGGTAAGGACGGCAAAGATGTAAACAAGAAGGGATGGTCTGCTGAGGTTGGTTGTGACAGTTTGGCTACACGGTTTGAATTGGATTTGATTGGAAAGATGACAAACAATAACGTTTTGGATTTTCTAGGGTTTTTGATTTTTTCTGATCTAATTTCTATATTGAGGAAGGAGCTGTGTTGTTTAGGCTGGGGGGTTGTATTGGAATTTTTTAACTTTTTTGTTTTTTTGATTGTCTTTTTATTAACTTTTTAAAAACTGAAATCAAAGAACTCTTTTTGGCTAAATAAATTTAAAACCTAAATTAATCTAAACCAAAGAAAAGAAGAAGAGGGTGAGAAAATATGATTTTCAACTTGATACGGCCGCACCCTCAGAGGCGGGCACGTGTCCAAGCGGGACCCAAGGCGGATGGGTCACTTACTATCGGAGGCGTCGAAGGGCAGATTAGTCTTTTGTTATGTTATTTTGTTCCTAGGTTTTTCTATTTATATCTAGGGTTAGCCGTCATGAGAGGCATGCTTATTGTGTGAAGAACATTCTAAGTGTCAATTGTGAGGGTTTTAGGCTTTAATCCGTTCATCAAAGTTAGGAGAGCGAGTTCCTCTCGAAAGGCTCAAGTTATCTTGCTTTTAGACTTTGTCTTTTCTCAAAAATCCAATAAAAATCTCATCTTTTCCCAATTTTATTCCTTTTCTTCGCTGATTTTCCATTGATACGATCCAAATCGTATCAAATTGGTATCAGAGCAATAGATCCAATGGCGGAAGGCACTAGATTCAAGACGGAGATGGAGGCGCTGCGAAAGGAGATCCGGGAAGAGGTCAGCAAAAAGGTGGGAGCTTTGGAAGTCACGGTCGAGATGCTTTCCAATTCCCAAAAGGAGATGGAGGCCCGCTTGATGAAGAAGCACGAGGAGTCGGACGCCACTCAAGTTCAGATCTTGAAAATTCTTCAAAAACTTGAGGGGAAAGGGAAGCATGTGGAGATCGGAGGGGAAGAATCCGCAGCGAAGAATCATCATACTAAGGCGGACGATCCAAAGTTGATGGCGAATACCTCCGGGGCACCTCCGGGAACCAAAACCACGAGGGAGAAGGAAGATCTAGGGTTCCAGGAGGAGTCGTGGGTGGAGGAAGTGCAACGGGAGCGGCGGCGGCGCGAAGGAGATCCCCTAGGGTTTCTTGCGGAGACGAGGGGACGCGGCGGACAAGATGGAGGCTTTCCGGAGGATAGGGGAGGCGGCGGCTGGGGGGGAACCCTAACCCCCCCTGCGCGGGCCGCCAGGACCCCGCGAGGGCTCGGGGGGCCTCACGGCCCACACCCGAGCCCGCGCGGGTGCCCAGGAAGGCTGGGCGGGCTCGCGCGAGGCCCTGGAGGGGTCGCGCGGCCCGCCAGGGCCAAACCTGGGCCCCGCCGAACCCCAGGGAGGCTTCGCAGCTTTCCCTGGGGCCGGCTGGGCCCCGGCGAGTGATGGTGGGGCCCGGGGGGGCCCAGTAAACCCCCAGGGTCAGTTTTTCGGCCCCCCGAGCACCGAACAGGGCCCCACAAGAGGCTACCGCGGGATTTTTGGGGCTGCAGAGGAGGAGCGCCAGAGGTGGCCTATGGAGGAGTACGCGGAAAATTTTGGGGGCCCACGAGGGTTTCCCGAAGAGGCCTACGGCAGAGGCAGGACCGAGTACGGAGGCCATGGAGCTCAGGGAGGAGGACACCCGACCATGTACCCAGACAGGAGGATGGAGAAGCTGAAGATGCCCATTTTTGAGGGGACAGACCCCGACGGGTGGATAGTGTGAGCGGAGCGGTATTTCCAGGTGATGCGGATCTCAGAGCGGGAGGTATTGGAGAACATCATCTGCTATCTGGAGGGACATGCGCTGAGCTGGTATCGTTGGAGGATGTCCCGAGTCCCTTTTCGGACTTGGGAGGAATTATCAGCCTTCCTACTTGACCGTTTCCAGGCCAAACCGGGGGCAAATTTCTACGAGCAGTTGCTTGGACTACGGCAGGAGGGGACGGTGTTGGACTTCCTGGGAAAGTTCGAGGTGTTGGCAGGCAGGGTGAAGGGGGTGTCGGAAGACGTATTCTTGGGGGCATTTATGCGAGGGCTGAAGCCCTCGATACGAGCCGAGCTATGGATGCAAAGTCCCAGGGACTTAGAGCATGTGATTCGGCTGGCATTGCGGGCGGAGGAGAAGCAGGCGGAGGAGCGGAGGATCAGAGGGACTTGGGGGGCACCACAGCAGAGGGTCCCATCTACAGCCGCCGCCGCCCCGAGACTACCGCCGGCCGCCTCAGCCGGAGCGGGGGAGAAGACAGGAGCAGCACGTCCTGCGGGACAAGGGCGGAGGATGACCGAGGCTGAGATGTGAGACAGGAGGGCCAGGGGGTTGTGCTTCCGTTGCGACGAGAAGTTCACCCCGGGCCATCGGTGTGCGAGCCGGTTGCTGCAGAGCACTATCGAGCCGGACGAGGAGTACATCGACCCAGAGGAGGCCGAGGAGGAGGTCGTCTCAGTAGAGCAGCCGGTGGAGCTGGAGCAAGCGCAGGTGTCCCTCAACTCTGTGATGGGGTTCACACAGAACTCCACCATGAAGTTGGTGGGACAGGTCGGGGAGACAGCAGTTACGGTTTTGATTGATAGTGGGGCCACCCACAATTTTGTGTCCCTGCGAGTGGTGGAGCTGCTGGGGTTGCAGATGTCCGGTGGGAGGTTCACCGTACAGTTGGGGGATGGACGGTGCGAGGAGAGTACGGGGCTATGTCGAGGACTCTGCCTAGTCATTCAGGGGGTACAGATCGTGCATGATTTTTTACCGTTCGAGTTGGGGAAGGTCGACTTCATCTTGGGAGTCCAGTGGTTGAAGACATTGGGGACCACGATGACCAACTGGAAACAGTTGAGGATGGAGTTCAAGGATGGCGAGCGGACGGTGGTGCTTCAGGGAGACCCGAGCTTGTGCTATGCCATGGTAGCATTCAGTGCCATGACTCGGGCTATTCGACGGGCAGGGCAGGGGTACTTGGTGGAGTTTTGGGGGATGACCACAGAGGCGGAGCCCGAGCCTGAGGAGGGGCCACCAGAGGTGCAGTCGGTGTTGGAGCAGTTCGCAGAGGTGTTCGAGATGCCACATGGGTTACCTCCACCCCGGGACCACGAGCATGCGATCGTACTGAGGGATGGCGCACCCCCCGTCAGTGTTCGGCCTTACCGGTATCCCCACGTGCAGAAGGATGCGATCGAGCGGCAGGTCAGAGAGATGCTGCTAGCAGGAGTGATCCAGCCCAGCGTCAGCCCCTTCTCGAGCCCAGTTTTGTTAGTGAAGAAGGACGGGAGCTGGCGTTTTTGTGTGGATTACCGAGCCCTGAATAAGGAAACTGTGCCCGACAAGTTTCCTATTCCGGTGATAGATGAGTTGCTCGACGAACTGCATGGGGCGAGGGTGTTTTCGAAGGTGGATCTAAAGTCCGGGTATCATCAGATCCGGATGCGAGCAAAGGACATCCCGAAGACGGCGTTCCGTACACACGAGGGCCACTACGAGTTCTTGGTGATGCCGTTTGGATTGACAAACGCCCCGTCTACTTTTCAGGCCTTGATGAACAAGGTGTTCCGCCCTTACCTACGACGGTTCATCCTTGTGTTCTTTGACGACATCTTGGTCTATAGCCGCACACTGGAGGAGCACACGGGGCATCTGGAGGTGGTTTTCAGGGAGTTGCAGGGGCACCAGTTATTCGCCAATCGGAAGAAGTGCTCGTTCGGGAGGAGTCAGATCGAGTACTTGGGGCACATTGTCTCAGGCGCCGGGGTAGCGGCAGACCGGGCAAAGATTGTGGCGATGTTAGAGTGGCCTCTACCACAGACACTGCGGGCATTGCGGGGTTTCTTGGGATTGACAGGGTATTACCGCAAGTTTGTGAAGGGATACAACACCATTGCCTGGCCACTGACGGAGCAGCTGAAGGACAGTTTTCGGTGGGGGGAAGAGGCGACTAAGGCTTTCGAAGCCTTGAAGACGGCGATGTCGACGGCGCCGGTCCTTGCTCTGCCAGACTTCAGCCAGCCATTTGTAGTAGAGACGGATGCTTCAGGATATGGTCTTGGGGCGGTGCTGATGCAGGAGGGGCGGCCGATTGCATACTTCAGCCAGGTGTTGACCACGAGGGAGAGGCTGAAGTCAGTGTACGAGAGGGAGTTAATGGCTATAGTCTTCTCCATTCAGAAATGGCGACCATATCTGCTGGGACGAACTTTTGTGGTGAGGACAGATCAGCGGGCATTGAAGTATCTGTTAGAGCAGAGGTTGGTGGCTGAGGAGCACCAGAAGTTACTGTCGAAGCTGGTGGGATTTCGGTTCGATATTGAGTACAGACCGGGACTGGAAAATAAGGCGGCGGATGCGTTGTCTCGGCGGGATGAGGGGAGCCAGCTGCAGGCGATGTCGATACCAGAGTGGAGAGGTTTGGACCAGCTGTCACAGGAGGCGGAGGCAGATCCAGAGCTGCAGCGGATCAGGGAGAGTTTACAGGGTGGAGGTGACGAGGTGCCATGTTACACGGTAGAAGGGGGAAGGTTACTCTACCAGGGGAGGTTGGTGCTTCCGCGGGGGTCTGCATCGATTCCGACTCTTTTCCAGGAGTTCCATGGGTCGGCGATCGGAGGGCATTCGGGCGTGCAGCAGACGTATATGCGGATGGCTCGGGAGGTATACTGGACGGGCATGCGGAAGGACATCGCGCGATTGGTGGCGGCTTGTGACGTCTGCCAACGTCACAAGTACATGGCGATGGCCCCGACAGGACTGCTACAGCCTTTGGCATTGCCTGAGCAGGTGTGGGAGGAGGTGTCTATGGACTTCATAGACGGCTTGCCGCGTTCGGAGGGGTTCACCGTGATCTTGGTTGTGGTTGACCGGTTGAGTAAGTATGCTCACTTCATTCCCTTGAAGCATCCTTACACAGCGGTTTCGGTGGCGGGGGTTTTTGTGCGAGAGGTGGTGCGGCTGCACGGGTTTCCGAAGTCTATAGTGTCCGACCGGGACAAGGTTTTCACTAGTCACTTCTGGGAGGAGTTGTTTCGAGTGCAGGGGACAGTGCTGAAGCGGAGCACCGCCTACCACCCGCAGACGGACGGTCAGACCGAGGTGGTCAACAGGAGTGTCGAGACTTACCTCAGATGTTTTGCTTCGGAGACACCCCGACAGTGGTCCAGGTGGTTGGCGTGGGCGGAGTATTGGTACAATACATCCTTCCACTCGGCGGCAGGGACGACACCTTTCCGGATATTGTACGGTCGAGACCCCCCTTCCTTGGTTTACTATGGGCACCGGGCGACACCGGTTTCACAGGTGGAGGAGCAGATGGAGGAGAGGGATAGGATGTTGGAAGAGCTGCGGAGGCACCTTACACGAGCACAGCAGGTGATGAAGGCCAAGGCGGACGGACATCGGCGAGATGTGACTTTTCAGGTGGGGGACAGGGTCTACCTGAAGCTTCGACCTTACAGGCAAAAGTCTTTGGCCCACAGGAGGAACGAGAAGCTTGCGGCCCGTTACTATGGGCCTTTTGAGGTGGAGACTCGGATTGGAGAGGTTGCTTACATGTTGAAGCTGCCGCCGGGGACAACGATACATCCGGTGTTTCATGTTTCCCAGTTGCGTCGGGCGATTGGCGAGCATACTACATCCTCCACACTTCCTCCTACGCTCACAGATGATATGGAAGTGATGCTCGAGCCAGTTGATGTCCAAGCGGTACGGAGAGGTCCTGGGCGACGTCGGGAGGTCCTCATTTACTGGCAGGGGCTACCGGAGTGCGATGCGACATGGGAGCTGTATGAGGCGATACAGGAGCAGTACCCTGATTTCCATCTTGAGGACAAGGTGGCTCTTTTAGGGGCGGGTATTGATACGGCCGCACCCTCAGAGGCGGGCACGGGTCCAAGCGGGACCCAAGGCGGATGGATCACTTACTATCGGAGGCGTCGAAGGGCAGATTAGTCTTTTGTTATGTTATTTTGTTCCTAGGTTTTTCTATTTATATCTAGGGTTAGCCGTCATGAGAGGCATGCTTATTGTGTGAAGAACATTCTAAGTGTCAATTGTGAGGGTTTTAGGCTTTGATCCGTTCATCAAAGTTAGGAGAGCGAGTTCCTCTCGAAAGGGCTCAAGTTATCTTGCTTTTTAGACTTTGTCTTTTCTCAAAAATCCAATAAAAATCTCATCTTTTCCCAATTTTATTCCTTTTCTTCGCTGATTTTCCATTGATACGATCCAAATCGTATCACAACTCTAATACCAATTAACAGGGACGCGGAAGCGTTAGTAGTATTTTTGGTGAAAGAAATTAGGGATTTGAAATGATTTAGAAAAGAACAAGATGAATTAGGGTTAAGGATAACTAAAAGAATTAAAAGATAACATTCTGGCCTCGCATCCAGATCATTTGCTCATCCACTGTTTACCTTGCATGTAAAAAAAATTCATCGATGTGTCATAGAGTTTACACACACATATTTTTTCAATCCTCTATCTCAATTTACAATGAAAGGCATAAAGTCCTTTATAAAGAAAAACAAAATTTGATCTCTAAGACAACTAATTTTATTCTAACTAAAATTCTGAAAGAGAAAGGAAATTTGCCTTTTATAGATAAGGCTACCAGAGGCTTCAAAATACATTAAAACTTTTAAAATAAAAAAACTTCTAAATTGATCCGAATTCTAAACGAAATCAAAAGGAATTCTAAAACTAAAAAAACTCTTAAATAATAAAAGGCTGAAATAAGTAACTCTTAAAATAATAAAAGGCTAAAATAAGTAAGACTTTTCCTTGCAAAATTTGAAATTCCTCCATGTGATATAATTTGCCCAAGCACAAACTTTAAAAGTTGTTGCACTTGTTCATGGCTTATTTCGCATCAGTCAAACTGGAACTACATGACAAAATGTACCTGAATGGCAAAAAGATATTTAGTCGAAGGAGAGAGTACAAGAAATTGTTAGTAATCACAGGAAGTATCAACCACTGCTAAATTTCTTGATTTGCGTCTGGTTCACCTTTTCAGTTAAATAGGTATAAATGAGGGCGAACAAGATTAGAGATACATTAAAAAAATGTAACGACAAGTCAAGTGAATCTTTACTTCAGTTGAGTTCAAGAAATGTTGGAAATCAAAGAAACATATCAACCCCCTCCAATGATCTCTCAAAGGTGAGATCACCACCTTCCATAATTAAGATATCAAAGAAAACCACAATCAATAAGACAACAGGATTAACAATGTACGGGGTCCAACTCACTTGCTGTTCAGTTTCTTGAGTCTAGACGTGTAGTAATCAATTGCCATTAAGGTACCACTTAACCATTATGGTTAGCAACGATGTTAACCATCCAGCCAAAGTTTAGCACATAACTTTCTGTTCACTTTTTCAGGGTTTTGTCAGTACATTAGGTAGCGGTGGTGCATATTATTTGAAATAATCAGATTAATCTTTCTTACTATGCCTTAGGCTGTGTTTGGTTGCAAGGAAAAGAAAAGAAAAGGAAAGAAAAGTGATGGGAAAGTTAATTTCCATTGTTTGGTTGTATAGAAAAGTAAAAGGAAAGAAAGTGAGAGGGAAAATGAAAGAAAAAAACATATAGAATTTTTCTCTCAACTTTTCTCTCCCAAATCGGAAGGAAACCGTTTTCTTTTCCAAAAATTTTCTTCCCTTTTCTGAGCCATAAATTTTATCGACAACAAAAATTATTTTTTTGTTATTGCTCATTTTTTATTTCAAAAGAATGGTTTTGGATTGAGTTTAATAGAAAAATGAGATCCTTTAAAATATTAATTATAAATAAAATCATATTTTCTTTCTAGTTTTCCTTTTCATTTTCAAAGCAACCAAACATGAGAAATCATTTTCGTTACCATTTTCCTTTTAATTTTCTTTACAATTTTCCTCACTAACCAAACATAAAAAAGAAATCGGTTTCCTTTTCCTTTTCTTTTTCTTTCTATTTCCTTTTCATTTCACTTTTCTTTCTTTCCTTTTCCATGCAACCAAACACAGCCTAAGAGAATCCAGATATGAGTCATGGGATCACTTGGTGCTCGTGGGTAGGTATGGGTGTGGATGTGGGTCTTGAACAGGGGTCGGGGTGGAGAATAGTGAAGGCTCGAGCATGGTTATGAGCATAATACATACTTAAGTTTATACTTGTGTATATAAAAAGCTTGAAGCTGAAACCTACAGCTAGTATTATATTATATTTTCAGTTAAAAAATTCATAATGTTAATTTGTTTTATGCATATTCTTCAATTGAAAAAAAAGAATATTCATGGGTGCCCAAAGAAAGGCAAGAAAAGTGCCCAACATGAGTGGACACGTGTTTTATATGGATGGATGGGAAACTATACAAGTAGAAGGGTTTCGCATATCTTGGGTTTTTTGTAATTTTCTATTTTTCATAGTTGAAGCCTATATGTTATTTAACTATGTTTTAAAAAAAAATACCTACAGGCTGAAGAGAGGCACGTTGAGATACTTGGCTATCTCCTATATGTTGCCAAACTTGTTGCTAAGCAGGAAGGACTTGATGAGGGATTCAGGATTGTAATCAATGACGGACCCAATGGATGTCAGTAGTTTTTTTGGCACATGTTATATTTGATTTGAATCCTAGTTTTAGTAATTTGTTCATTGGCGGATACCCATTGTTTTCTACAGGCCAATCTGTTTATCATCTTCACATCCATGTTCTTGGGGGACGGCAAATGAACTGGCCTCCGGGCTAGTTTTTCCTTGCAGTTGCTCATTATGCTTGGTATGGCATCCATGCATCTCGCCTCAATTTAGTTAAGACAAAATAAGGCAGCCTGTGTTGCAGGCTTCTGGTCCACTTCTATTACTGCTACCCAGAACATTTGATGTATCCCGCCTTTTGCGATGGAATCTATCTTACCTTCGCTTGTGCTCGGATATGCTCCTGCTATTCAATTGGTATATGATATGATGCTTACTTCATTGTTATGTTGCTACTAGCACGTGCTCCATGTCTGCGTTTGAATATGTTATTTGTTCCCGGATGTTGTCTATGACATGCCTCTCTTGATGGGGAGTATCAGCCATTTTGTACTCACACATTTCCTTTGTTGCAATCTCGTATTTTTTGACTGGCTGATACCCTTGGGTGGGAGCAAGACTTCTTATTTCTCAATACGAGGGGCAATGTTAGAAGCATCGGTTTCGGTCTTCCGGGATTTTTAGGTTTCGATAGGTTTTATCCGTTTTGGTGGGTTTTGGTGGGTTCGGAGTTTTGTTTCGCTTCTCCTTTTTCATTCAAATATTTACTGTCATTCAGTTCATTTCATTTACACATAGAGATGTCAGGGTGTCAATTAGGCCCGTCGGCCCGGCCCGGGCCTGGGACCGCAAACTCGGGCCGGGCTGCGGCCCGGGCCCGGCCCCAGGGCAGGGCTGGGGCGTCCCCCCCTGCCTGGCCCGGGCCCGGGCCGGCTGCATTTATGCAGCATTTGCCTGTTGCCAAACGGGCAAAAATTTGCCTGTTTGGCAACAGTTGCCTTTTTTTTTTAATTTTTTTTAAACATACAAAAAATCTCTATAAAAACCCCCCATCCCCCCTTATTTCTACACTCACAAAATCTCTACACTCCTCTCTACCCTCACAAAATCTCTACACTCTAATTCTCTAAACTCCTCTCTACCGGTGTTCAACTCTCGCGACTACCGTCTACCCCCGTCTACCGTCTCTACAATCGTCAATCTCGCTACTATCGTCAATCGTCTAGCTACTCCAATTCGCTACGTCCGGTCTCTCGTTAATACCGTGCAAGCTTCCCTCGACGGTCGCTAGCTACTACCGGGCTCTACAACTCCGGGCATACTCAAACAGGTTTCTGTAGTATAAATTTTAGATTAGCATAATGGCAGGACCGTCTAGGAAGATAAATATGAATTTTAATATAGATGATGATACTAATACTGCCGATTATGAATATTATGCTGATGTACTACGTGGTAACTATGCGGCTGGTTATAATCCTGATATAGCAAATATTGAAACACAAGAACCTGATAACTATGTGGCTAGTAATAATCCTAGTCTCGTCATGCCACCACCTACACATTCACCTTTCTCGCATGCTGCTCACACGTACACAAGTTCACCTGCACAAACATCAACACCTGCTTCACATATGTCTGCACCTACTACACAAACCCAAAAGAAAGGACCAAAGTCCGGTGTTTGGGATCACTTTACACGTGAAATGGTAAAAGATAGTAATGACATCGAACAAATTCGTGCCTTTAGTAAGATATGTAGAACTAGTTTTGCTGCCGCACATACTGCCGACACTTCACATCTGCTAAGCCACATGAAATCGCATGTTAAAAAAGATGCTAGACAAGCAACATGAAATTTATCTTCATCATCTTCCTCTCTTACTCCTTTCTTATATTCTGTTGAAAATATGAGAAAAGAGATGGCGAGATTTGTGTTATGCAAAGAACTACCTCTAAATTATGATGAAAGCCCAGAATTAGAACGATTACAGCAAAATGCATTTAACCCTGCTTTTAGAAAATTATCTAGGAACACCCTTAGAAAAGATTGTATGACTATTTTTCATGAAGGACATGCAAATTGGCATCAGATTTTTCTTAATTTAGAATGTATGATTTAATTAACTTCTGATATATGGACTACAAAATAGGGTGCATCATACATGTGTCTTACGGCCCATTTTACAGATCATGATTATATCATTCAGAAAAGAATTATTGGTTTTAAGGTGTTAGAGCATGCACAAAAGGGACAGTTTATTGGTAAGACTTTGCAAAATATTTGTCGTGATTATGATATTGAGCAAAAAAATTTTACAATTACTTTTGATAATGCTTCGAATAATATTTTGGCCATTAATTTTTTGCAACGTCAATGGAACCCAGATCTAGATGGGTTAATTTTTCATCAACGTTGTGCATGCCATGTTTTAAACTTAGTAGTTCAGGATGGTCTTAAACTTGCTTCTGTTTATCTGGAAAAGGCTAGAAACCTTATGCTTTTAATTACCACTAATTCACAAAAAAGAGGGAATATAGGCAGTTTTGTTGTAGTAACCAACTGCCTTATAGGGCATTTAAATTTAGTGTCACTCATAGGTGGAATTCAACGTATCTAATGATACGTTGTATGAGACAGAATAGAACCCAACTTAGTGAGTTTGCAAGTGCATACCTTGCAAATGATAGTGATTATGAAATTAGTGATTATGAGTGGCTAATTATAGATGAACTTTATGATTTTTTGAAATTTTCTACTTGACAACAAACAAGTTTTCTGGTGTTTACTACTCTACTTCAGTTCTAGGCTTAGACCAGTTAGCAGTGATCTCTGAAGTTATACAAAAACATAGAGATAATGACACCATTAGGACTTCAGACCTTAAAACAATGATAGAACAGATGGAGATTAAACTCCGTAAGTATTGGAATCCTGTTCCTTTGCTATACACTATAGCGAAGGTTTTAGATCCCCGGTTTAAGGAGGATGTAGTACTTGACTTCTTAGATACATATTACGAAAACTTGAACCTTCAAGCTGAAGCAGAACAACACAAAGCTAGTTTTAAGAATAGCTTAATATCACTTTTTGCTGTATATGAGACACGATATGGTAGTTCTGCACACACATCTAATGTTCAAGCATCTTCAAGTGCTCCAAGCAGAGTTCGCCTGCTTATGGGCAAGAAGAAGAAGAACATCTGACACAGCTAGTGAACTGTCTAGGTATTTGTCAAGTTCTTGTCCATTTTCTGAAGAAGACTTGAATAATGAGAGTTTTGATGTTCTGTCATGGTGGAAACAATATAAGAATAGTTATTCAATTCTTTCCATGATGGCTCGTGATTTGTTAGCCGTACCCATATCCACTATTGCTTCGGAGTCTGCTTTTAGTGCAGGTAGTCGTGTTCTTAGCAACAAGAAGTCACGGCTGAAGCCAGATATAGTAGAAGCGTCGGTTTGTGCGAAGAATTGGTTCAGGGCTGAATCGAGAACCCAATATCAGACCGACCTTTCTGAAGACTCTGAAGAAGAAGAGGATGAAGAAGAAGCAGAGATTTGATATATTTACTTGTATTAGCAGTTTATAACATGTATTAGTTTCTTTTTTTGGCCAATGTATGAGGGGTAAGGCTGGCCAATGTATGTCCCCACCTCCAAAAAAATTTCAATTAATAAAATTTCAAGGTTCAACCCGGGACCTTCGAGAATTTCGGGATTAAACTTTTTGTTATATATTAATTTTCTCTTTTATTGTTAGTAACATTAAAATATACAATTAAATATATATTGTTAACCTACCCAAAATATTTAGTAGGTAATTAAAACTTTAATTTGAACGTTTTTAAAATTTTAAGATTTTTGTACATGATTAAATTTTTTTTCATGTTTTTAAATTTTTAATTTTTAGAAGAGTTCTATCTTTTTTTTAGATTTTTTACATGTTTAAATCTATATTTTAGAATTTTATATATTAGATTATATTTTTTTTTTGATTTTTTGGATTTTTGATTAATAAGTTTTATTTAAATTGCCGGGCCGGCCCGGCCCATGGCCTGGGCCGAATTTACACCCTGATGGAGATGTGTAAGGTGACCAGCGGCCGTCCTATGATTTGAGCATTTGACCTAACTTTGTTCATTGGATTAATATTATTTACAAGTTGGGAGGTTTGTAATGTAATGGGAAACTTGCAAATTTAGAGTGTTTGGGCCAAATGTTCATGGGAATGTCAGCCCCTATAATTTGATAATTTGATCGAAGAACGAGCTTCTTCTCTCATCGAAAAACATTCCAGCGGCTAAATTTTTTTGAGCAACGCGCGAGTGAGCTTAACCCTAATTTTTGAGCGGTGAAAAAAATTGATCAGCCATTGAGCTTAAAAATTCAATACTCAGTCACCGAGCGATGGAGTAGGAGATCGAGCAATGCGATGGAGTAGGGGATCGAGCAATAGAGCTGGAGCGATCTGTCGTCGTCGATCAACCATTGTCTTTGACCTCTCAGAGAGTTAGATAATATAATTTTTTTGTTCTTTCACTTGCTTACTCCACTCTCTTTTTATAGAAATTTCGTCACATATGCTATGCACTCACATCTTTTCTGTACACTCACGGGGGATTTTTCATGGGAGAAATTCTGTTCAATCACAAAATTTCTTGCTCATTCACGCGTGAAAAATGGAAAAATTTTCACGGATGAATTTTTATTTTTTCACGGATGAATTTTTTTCCCATCTTATTCCTTTGTTTCATGCCGAAGCTGAGATAACATATATGTATCAGTCTCATTGGCCTATGAGACCAATGCGATACGGCTGGTACCAGGCGGTAATGGTCGATACCTATATCCTTGATTAGTGGTAGTTTGAAAAATTATAGTTTGTCTTCTTTTTTCTTCATGATGTAGAAAAAGTTGGCAAACAAGTGAATAAAATGGCCGAACGGCGGCGGGCGACGACGCCACCCCTCATCTGACCTTCCTAGCCCCGTCACTCCTCTAACAACCCAGCCACCCTCTCCCTCCTCCGACCTTCCCAACCCCACCACCTCCGTCGCCACCTCCTTCGACAACCCAGCCCCACTACAGTAAAAAAAAATCATGGGGCATATGCTTATAATGGTTTATCATGTTGTATTTTCTTCGCATTACCACTAAATGTTTACTCACTCATTCCTACTAAGAGACAACAATTTTCTACAATATAATCCTTATCAATATCAAAATTGCATAGGTAGATTGAGGGGAATCTAACTTGTATAGAAGTTTGTATTTTAGTGTTAGTGTCAATTTAGTTTTGTAATTTTTTTGTCCTTTTAGATTTTAGATTTGATTATTTTAGTCATTTTAAAGTTTCTTGTTTTAAAGAAGTTTGAGTCGTTTTTTTTTTTGAGTTTTCTATTCTAAGGAAGATTCTTTATTTTATTTTATTTATTTAGGTGTTTTGAGTCCAATTAGGAGTTTGAATAGGAGCTTATTTTTCCCGTATAATATGGATCAGTATGAAGGGTTGCTTCTTCAATATGTATGTTCTGGCGAATAACAAGAACATGACGAAGCTCTCTTGTTTTGGTTGCAATCTTGCCTATACAATCTCATTTTGCTTACCAAAGTCAAGCGCCCGGTCTTGCAAAATAAAGCTGACTATTTCGTTCTTGGTCCACAAAACAAAAGAAGCTTATAACTCTCTCTTTCCTGAAGGTCGGTCAACTCTTCTGTTGAACAATCGATCCATCCTTCATCTCGGACAAGAGAAGAAACCGACTCGTTATTGTTAAAAAAGAGGGGAAGCAAAACAAGTCAAGATGATATGGATCACCCTTTCTTCTTGCGTCAAAGAGCTTACCATTTTTGTTTTTTTTTCTATATTCAATTAAGGGTCTCTCTGTTCCTCATTATAAGTTCCAACATATTTCTCTCACTGACTCGCGATCGGTCATGGTTCAGTAATAAGTGGGTCTGCTTGGACCATGTTATTTTTGAATAATATTTTTTATTTCATTAGAGATCTTGGTCCTTTATTTATAGTTCTAGCATTAACTAGTCCTTACGAAGGAACCCCTCCTTTGTAGCTCGAAGCTGCTTAATCGCTACGCCCCTTTGTGTCTCAGCTACCTCTGTGGATTATAAATACCTCCCAATAGTTTCAGGCTCTACTGCCTTGTTGTTTGTTATAGCTGCTTTATCTAACAATTCGTTGAAGCCTGCTCATAAGCTACGAGTTTGGTTGGCTTGGAGTGCGGGTTATTCCTATTCATGGCAAAGAAATACCAATCTTCGCTCTAGTGATGGTGCACAAAAACCATATGAATGGAATATGCCCAAATAACTTAGAAAGACATGACATTTGTAGAAGTATAGATTTTAGGCAATAGAAAGGAATATTGTCACCGTGGGCAAGTCAACCGTTGTCTTTGACCTCTCAGATAGTTAGCTAAGATAATTTTTTTGTTCTTTTACTTGCTTACTCCACTCTCTTTTTATAGAAATTTCTTCACATATGCTATGCACTCACATCATTTCTGTACACTCACATCATTTCTGTACATCATTTCTGTACACTCACGGGTGATTTTCATGGGAGAAATTCTGTTCAATCACAAAATTTCTTGCTCATTCACGCGTGAAAATTGGAAAATTTTTCACGGGTGAAGTTTTATTTTTTTAACGGATGAAATTGTTTTTCCATCTTATTCCTTTGTTTCATGCCGAAACCGAGATAACATATATGTATCAGTCTCATTGGCCTATGAGACCAATACGATACGGCTGATACCAGCTGGTAATGGCCGATACCTATATCCTTGATTAGAGGTAGTTTGAAAAATTATAGTTTGTCTTCTTCATGATGTAGAAAAAAGTTGGCAAACAAGTGAATAAAGTTGGCAAACAAGTGAATTTTCAGGTGCAGGCACATACTCAGTAGGTTTGGTTATGATAGGTAGTGTACAATGAGTTAACCCTCAAATATTTTTAAGGTAACAGAATATTTGACATTGCCAAGCACTTTCTTCATCAGCTGCGGTTTAACCCAAAACATTCTCATACTAGTGCTCGTTAAAATAAGGAAAATGCTTTGGGCACCTATCGGTTTACTCTGCTCACACACCACTTATTTACATGTTTACCATAACTCTGTGCACATATCACTTAATTACAAGTTTGTCACTGAAATTACTCACCGTATACTCATATCGACAAAATTCCGAGAATGTCACTGGGTGTGGCTGATGAATAAAACAGCCGAACGGCGGCGGGCGGCGACGCCACCCCTCCTCTGACCTCCCTAGCCCCGTCACTCCTCTGACAACCCAGCCACCCTCTCCCTCCTCCGACCTCCCCAGCCCCGCCACCTCCGCCGCCACCTCCTCCGACAACCCAACACAACTACAGTAAAAAAATCATGGGGCATATGCTTATAATGGGTTATCATGTTGTATTTTCTTCGAATTACCACTAAATGTTTACTCACTCATTCCTACTAAGAGACTACAATTTTCTACAATATAATCCTTATCAATATCAAAATTGCATAGGTAGATTGAGGGGAATCTAACTTGTATAGAAGTTTGTATTTTAGTGTTAGTGTCAATTTAGTTTTGTAATTTTTCTGTCCTTTTAGATTTTAGATTTGATTATTTTAGTCATTTTAAAGTTTCTTGTTTTAAAGAAGTTTGAGTCGTTTTTTGAGTTTTCTATTCTAAGGAAGATTCTTTATTTTATTTTATTTATTTAGGTGTTTTGAGTCCAATTAGGAGTTTGAATAGGAGCTTATTTTTCTCGTATAATATGGATAGTATGAAGGGTTGCTTCTTCTATATGTATGTTCAGGCGAATAACAAGAACATGACGAATCTATCTCTTGTTTTGGTTGCAATCTTGCCTATATAATCTCATTTTGCTTACCAAAGTCAAGCGCCCGGTCTTGCAAAATAAAGCTGACTATTTCGTTCCTGGTCCACAAAACAAAAGAAGCTTACAACTCTCTCTTTCCTGAAGGTCGGTCAACTCTTCTCGTTGAACAATCAATCCATCCTTCATCTCGGACAAGAGAAGAACCCGACTCGGTATTGTTAAAAAAGAGGGGTAGCAAAACAAGTCAAGATGATATGGATCACCCCTTCTTCTTGCGTCAAAGATCTTACCATTTCTGTTTTTCTTCTATATTCAATTAAGGGTCTCTCTGTTCCTCATTATAAGTTCCAACATGTTTCTCTCACTGACTCACGATCGGTTATGGTTCAGTAATAAGTGGGTCTGCTTGGACCATGCTATTTTGAATAATATTTTTTATTTCATTAGAGATCTTGGTCCTTTATTTATAGTTCTAGCATTAACTAGTCCTTACGAAGGAACCCCTCCTTTTGTAGCTTGAAGCTGCTTAATCGCAACGCCCCTTTGTGTCTCAGCTACCTCTGTGGATTATAAATACTTCCCAATAGTTTCAGGCTCTACTGCCTTGTTGTTTGTTATAGCTGCTTCATCTAACAATTCGGTTGAAGCCTGCTCATAAGCTATGAGTTTGGTTGCCTTGGAGTACGGGTTATTCCTATTCATGGCAAAGAAATACCAATCTTCGCTCTAGTGATGGTGCAAAAAAACCATATGAATGGAATATGCCCAAATAACTTAGAAAGACACGACATTTGTAGAAGTAGATATTTTAGGCAATAGAAAGGAATACTGTCACCGTGGGCGGGTGAACCCTCCTAGATATCGGATGCCCACATATATTGAGTCAAAAGAAGGATACTGAACGATCGATTCACCATCAAGTGCTTTAATACCAAAAGGATGAATATTATGATGTTATAACAGCAATAGATCAAAGAAGAACATGATAAGGAAAAAAGAAAGAGAGAATGCTTCCAAATCTGATGCCCACCTTAATCCATTCTTTTGTTGAGGGCATGTCACTTATTTCGTCACTTTATTTACATAGCAAAGAAATGCTCGTGCTCGAATGCATGATTGCGGAGCGCCTATCGCCCTGGCACATCAAGGTGATACCATTAGAAGCTTGTTATTTGAAATGAATGCGGGGAATTCGATCTAGCCTTGGTTCTTTAAACAAGATAAAGTACTTTGTGCTCCAGACAGGGGAAATTAAAGCAGCAGAATTCTTTATCTCTTTTCCCTCTCACATCTTCAATCTATATAGGGCCTGTTCTTTTGCCATGAATAGGGGCTGGAATGGGAAAATAGGCACTATTCACCCTATTCCAAGTTTGTATTCCAAGCGGTTGTTCTTTTGGGCGTGGAATAGAATCCTACGTGGCTATTCCAATTTGGTAATGATGAGCACTTTTGTATTCCAAGCTTTTTGCTTGGAATACAATGGAATCCTTGGAATGGTGGGCCCCACTCTCTAATCTCTCTCTATCTCTCCCCTCCAACTCATCCACTTTCCACTTTTTCATTCCAACTCTCCAATTCCAAAAGAACACAAGAATAGAATGTGGACCCCACTTTCTATTCCAAACCATACTTTCCATACTCTATTCCACCCAAAAGAATACAAAACTCCATTTTCTCTCTCCTTGGAATACAAACTTTCCCCTATTCCATTTTTCCTATTCCTGCAAAAGAACAGGCCCTTAGCGGTTTCCCTAGGAATCTTTGTCATTAACACAACCTTCATTTTGCTCATTCAGAGAGTTGTATTTAGTACATTTAAGAAAGATGATTGTCCACCACGAAGAGAAGCTAATTGAATAAGTGAGACTAGCGAGAAAAGAGATTACATTTTAGGCTGATGTGACATAGGTAAGATTCTAATTTTACGGATTAACTGCAAAGAGACTTCAAAGTTGATTAAATAGCCTCAAAAGAGGTACAATCAAGATCAAGTTAGTAAAAACACGACTCTTCGTCAACCGAAATTGAAGACTTTGAAAACGAGACAAAAAAAATCTTCTTCATTGAAAACCTGCTTGATTTAGATCAGGAAAACTATAGTCAATCCAATTTCTGATATGAGCAGTTGACAATTGAATCCAATTTTCCCATTATTTGACTATCCATAATAGTGCAAAAAGAAGGCACGGCTCCAAGGAAAACTACCTAACTAAATAAGAATAGTGCTTTTTATATTCTAATAATAGGCGTGAAGAGCTTTATGCGAGGAAACTCGCAAGTCAAGTTTTTGTTTTTGTTTTTTTTTTTTTGGGGGGGGGGGCGTCGACCCAACTCTGTGCATATTCAGACTATAACAGTACACAACAATTCGATTTAAACGTCTTCTTTTTGTTGAGAAGGGACCGAGAGCCTGCTAGGGGCTTGTCACATCAAAGTCGGATATGGAGCTCGAAAGACAAGGCACACTTGCTTATTCATTCCGTTATGGACCTGACCCTAATTATGAAATTTTTTTTCGATTCCATCTGTCGCATTGAAAAAGGATTGCGCGAAAGTTCTTACCGGACGCAAGCATAAAAGGAAGAGAGAAATGGATGGAGTTGACAGATCTAGGCCATCTTCCTGACTTTTTCCACGTGGATGAGGAGGTCCCGAGAGGGCTGAGCTGAAGCTTCTATTGGATCAAGCTAGAAGGGGTCGATTTCCCATAGTATATGTTTGATTCAATAGTCCTTTGAATGTGTGTGGTGGGGGGGGGGGGGGGGGGGGGGGGGGGGGGGGGGGGGTGTGGGAAAGCAGCTTTCGTTCGTTGGAAAAGCCATATTCTTTTTGTCTTTGAGCTTTCATTCCTTAATCCACTTATTTGTTCTTTCATATACCTCTCCACAAATAGATAGATATAAATGGGAATAACCGAACCACATCTACAAAATGCCAGTACCAGGCAGCTGTTTCAAAGGACCCTAAGATCCCCTATCAAATTGTCCTACTGAAGTACCAAATGTGCGTTCCGTGAGGTTACTCATAAGATGTTTGCTATTGAATGAAGTGTGGCTCCTGTTGAAACGCTTTCCCTCCCTCAAAAGGCACAATCTCTTCAACTTTTTGATTTACATGCTGACTCCAAAACACATTTAATATGTGAGACTGTCCCTTAGGAAAGGAAAGAAGGCTTATAGTTAGCCCACGAGCAAGCTACCTTCAGCCCTTCGTTTGAAGAACATGGAGTAGTTTGCATGGCACTGCCTAAACCCAATCTTTACCATAGCACCACTAAATATCTGCTTGGGCAGTTCATTGCTTGAGAACAGAGTAGTTGTTCGTATGATAAGCATGGAGTCAACCAGTAACCACAGCCTTTGTGGTGCAATATTGCTTTAATCCCCTTTTGGTTGCTAGAGTTATCCTTCTTGCTTTTGCTTTATAAGTGAGCAAAAGTACCTAGATGATGTAGTCAAAGCCGTGATGGAGATATGTTGACCAACACCACCTCACAAGCTAACCACAAAGAAAAGAAGTTGAGGAGAGATGGAGAGACCCAGCTATTCCTTGTTGGGACAAATAGGTGGGGATAAGCTTGTGAAGAAGCAAGATTATTCCCCCACCCCCAAAAACCGACCCAAAGAATCAGACGACCTTTCCAAGCATGCCTTTTATTTGGTGGGTAACATTGATGAAGCTACCGTGAAACCTATGAATTTAGAAGGGGAGAAGAAACGACCTTAATTCTTTGTGCACGGACTCGTAGGAGGGGTTTGAAATTGGTTTGGAGGAGGAGAAGTGGCATTAGTAGCGAACTCCTCCAACTGAAATGGAACTAACGTATTTAACGTACATCTTCATAGATCGCAGTTGCAGCCTCAGAAATGTAAGAGATTCTAAACAAATCATATTAAAATGAAAAAAAAGACACACGTGACACATTCATGAATTGTGAAGTGTTATTCGGTGACTTTATGCTCGCCACCCTACTTAGAACGGTGCTACTCGGGAAGTGAAATTGGTTTTTCTTGATGCTTGAGTATATTTGGAGGTGTCAGTAGGCATATTAGGAGTTATAGTCAGGAGAAAAAGTGAAAGCTTGCTTGAAACATTAATAGGGTCGACGGGTAAGGTATATTCATGAAGAAAAAGTGAAAGCTTGCTCGAAACATTGATAGGATCGACGAGTAAGGTATATTCATGAAGACACAAAGCATCACTTTTCAAATGGAAGGAATGAGCAAAATAGTTAGTCAGTTGAAGGAAGAGAGTAGCTGGTTTATTGGATTTTGCTTTGCATCTATTGGTTTTTAGTTGCAAACCTTTATAACTATCAACAAACTGTCCAATCTGATTGAACTTTTGGGAATACACCCGTAGCCTACCTAATGCTCGAGTTGACCTAACGCAACATCTATACCATTATGGTGGAAAACTGCCACTGGCACCTGGACAGAAAGACACTATGAAGCTTCCATGTTCCATGGGATTGGCTTTGGGCCTTCTTTGTGTGGCTTAAAGGCGTTTTCTCAAGAAGAAATATAGGGTTTCCACCAATGAAATGGGAAAAATACTTTTGCATTCATTACCATAGGAGACACTACTGAGCATATGAGACTCCACCTAGTCTCATTGGATAAGATCTGCAAATGTAAAGAGGAGGGTGTGTTGCGTTTTCGTTGCCTCAAGCCTTGGCACACGTCTGAGTCAAATAACAATGATTTGAAGCACTTTTTTACATTACACTATTTCAGAAACCCTAGGACTCGATGCCACCTACTCTTCTAGGACCCTTTTATATTCTTTTCTTCTATATTTAACCTAGTTTATATTAATCTTTGTTGATGCCTGGATCATAATATGCTTCTCGTGCTTTGTTTTGTCGAATTGGTAAGCCTCTTTCGAAGTTCATGAAAGTATTAGGCTTAACAAAAACTTCTGCCGGATCAACTACAACTTCGTGTGATAAAGAGGGTCAAAAACTTCTCAAATGAAAAGAGGTAGAAGGAAATCATGATAATCTTTAGCCCATATGATGAGGGCTAGCGTGCGAAGGGTGATGTGGAGAAATCGGCGTAAGGTTTTGAAAGAAAGAGCAAGCAATGGTGAAAGCAGTTGTTATGAGCACATTTGTTTTGAAGCCGGGGAACGTAAGTTTGATCGAGGATTAGAGAGGAGAGGTGGAATAAAAAGGTTGTCGCTCAAGATCTTTGGTCTTCACCCGAATTCGGGGAAAAAAATTGGATCACTTCTTATAAATTCATTGAGAACGATTTTGAAGAAGGCAATAAGCTGTTCCAACATCTTTCAAGGTTGAGTCGTCTTTTATGAATCTTCCATCTCCGGATCTCCATTACAGTCATGACCGTGGCCGTTTGTCTCCTGTTTTTCGGCCGATAAGATCACTGAGATTGACAAGCCAGCTGGGTTGGTTTGGCTATTCTGTTCTAGTGAAAAGAAATTATTCGCGCGAGTCAACTTCCTTCTTCTAGGCTCCAAGTCACCTTCTTCTATGCTCTGCTGGACAACCCACCTGTGACAGGTACTAGATAGTCTGACTCTTTTTCCTTCTGGAAAGTATGATGATGACAGCTAGCTTCATGACCATCCTTGCCAGTCTGTCTAGCTGTTGCATTATTGAGTTCGATCGTGTCTGCTAGACTGTGACGACTAATTACTCACCAGATACCATAGCTTTCCTTCCCACAAAAGCATTGGTCTCTCTACAAAATTTTGACAAATTTAAGGACTTTTTCAAGTCTATGAATCCGAGCCTCACTCACCTACATCTACTTCAAAGCTAGTGGATGTAGGCTAAGTTGTGGAGTTAATCATATTCCCTGATTAGCTTGTTGATAGTCGACAGAATGCTAGATTTTATTGAATGGTCTTGCCTCCGATAATCGTGTAAATGCATAGGCTTAAGTATGGTCAATGGTATAATAGTTGACACTTTAAGTCTGGATGTTGACCTTGGATCCTTCTTCTCAGCCTCTATTCTAAATATGAAGTTGAATGTCACATATCTTGATCCCAATTCCAATTGTAGGGGTACTTTTGATGTTTTTTTGGAATTAGGGGAAGCAAAGCTTCAACAAGAAAGTAGAAGCTTCATAGCAAAGCTTCAAACCCGCTTCCAAAAATGCAAGGGCAGTGCGTTAAGTGACAAGTGACGAAAGCCTACTCTTCTCTCAAGCCCCAACAATAAATTATAGCTCTCGAAGAGAGAAGTGGCATGCTAGAAGAACAGTAGGCACTCATCGTGCAAGTGAATAATGCTAGGGTGCGACGAACGGAACGACTCATCAAGCCATTTCTCATCTCTTCGTGAAGTGATTGAATAAAAAGATTAAGCTTATAAACTTTGTCATTTGCATTCTATTGAATCTATGTGTATGCGCAATGCAAGAATATGCTTAACCACTTGGGCAAGAGGGCTGAATAAATCTTTGCATGTGAGGCGTTAAAGTTAGTGTTCATTCCATTTTCATGGTGAGAAGCTTAAAACCAAGCAGTCCTTTGTTTTTCCTAATTAGTTTTTCATAATTTTCTTACCATATCATTTCCCCTTCCGTTCCGTATCAAGGTTGGTATTAGAGTTAAATTTCTTTTTTACCCATCCTCATATTTTTCTTATTAGTTTAGTTATTTAGGTTAGAATTTTTTTTTGATTTTTTGCTAAAAGTTCTAGTTCTGTTAGGAAAAATTGAAAATAATGATCATCTTCCATGAATCCATAACCCCAATCCATAACGCATCTCGTCTTAGTCACATCCGTCCACAATCTTCATTTTGCTGATTGTCATCATCGTCGTCATCATCACTGACCTCCATCTTCCTCAACATCGTCATTGTTGACAAGTTCAAGCAGCATCACTGTCGTTATTTGTTGTTGATGTCTCCTTCGTCTTCATCGTCGATAGCTATTATTGACATTCCTTTTTACCATCACCGTTGTTGTCATTAACCTTTAACATCCTCAGAAGCGTCATCGTAACATATTGATTCCGAAACACCAAACTCCTACGAATAGTGGTCTTAAAACCCTGATAGTTCTTGACCGACCAGACCTAGTTGGTTGCTATAGTAGCAGCTCCGTCGAGTTGATTCAATAAAAAATTGAGCTGCAAATCTGGCTCAATAACGAGTTGACCTAAGCTGATGAGCTCGCCTTGAGCCTAATATGAGCCAGTCCAAGTAGACCATGTTGGATACCTGTGGCTACACAACATACACTATACCAAGCGTAAATAGTGTAATCGCAAGCAATATGCGTAATTAAAAAGTAACTATAATAATTCAATGCACATTACACAGCGGAAATTAAAAGAATGTGCTCAATAACAACAACCACAAAGAAATAATACGCCAAAGCAACCAAAAAGACAAGGGTCGTATCTAGGTTCAGATCCCTACCCGGCGATCCTACTCTAGTCCCACGTTGCAATCGCACTCCGTGGTTTCCACTAACCCTTCCCGGGTCCAAACAACCAACACCACAACTCGGTGCTTGGTTGCGCTCTCCCACTACAGGAGTACACATGCAAAAAGGAGTAACCCTCCTAGGCACACTCTAACTGAGTACAATGCTCCTTAACCGGGTGACAATCTCAAACAAGAGTAATCCCTAACACGGACAATCCAAGGAGTAACCCTCCAAGGATGCAAAGGAGTAACCCTCCTAAGTTGGAGTAATCCTCCAATTTGCTCTCACAACCCGAGAGCTAGATTTCGTAATAAAACAAAACAAAACACAATCTAACCTATGCCTTGAATAGATATTACCTATTGTGAAGATGAAGGCATGGAAGGTTGAAACCACAAAGCGCTTGATGAAGATGAGCTTGGATGCACTTGGAAACTTCTCCTTAATGCTAGGGTTAAACCACCACTAGATCATGCATTGGATGAAGGAGAAGAAAGATGGAAAATAATTCTATTTAATGAATAACCCTCAATTTTGGCTCTCTCAAATGAATCCTATAAGTGTGTAGAGATGCCAAAAATAGCCCCCTCAAACTAGCTTAAATAAGCTCACAAAACAGCCACAAACGGACAAAAAAGGGCTAGAAACGGCTAGCTCGAAAGTCCCAACGGATAGTTTTTGGGGTCGACTAGACGTCTGGAGTACAAGGACCAGACGTCTGATGAAGAGTGGCCAGACGTCGTCTGGTCTGACATTGTGCAACATTTGGTCTGACAAACTCTTCACAGAAAACACTTGTTCACCAAAACGATCATAACGTTCACAAATGAGCTCCGATTGAGGTGAAACAAGATGCGTTGGAAAGCTAACAAGATTTGCAATTTGATGGGATTGGAATGGATTAAAAATTCCAATCACAAAAAGATTGATCGTCGATTGAAGTCAGAAACATATTGCAGAATTTCCAATAGATTTAACCGAGAAAACACTAGATCACCAAAATGGTCATAACTGACACAAATGAACTCCAATTTAAGTGATCTAAGATGCATCAAAAAGCTGGCAAAGAATGCAATCTAATGGGCTTAGAATGGATGAGAAATTCTAACTACAGAAAAACTGACACAGGTTTGAAGTCAGGGACAGATTGCAAAAGTTCCAACGCAAGGCAACCAGACGCCTGGAGTACACCACTCAGGCATCTGGGACACTGTTCAGGCGTTTGAGAATCCTTCTTTAGAAGACTGATAAATATGGGTCCAAACAAATAGAGAGCACAAGAAAGTTTGCTTACACTGTCCAGGCACCTGGAGCGCTTGGGGGGTTCACGGGTGCGCACGCGGAGTGCCCGAGTTTTGTATTGTGTTTTAAGCCCATTTTGTTTTAAAGAATTCAAAGATCCCATTACGTTTTTATTCTCCCCAACAGCTATTTTTTCATTAAATTGTTGTTTAATGTCTCAAAAGCCATTTTCTTTTTAAATCAAAAATTAATTTCGCAACAGCCATATTCTCTTTTAATGACCGAGTTATTATTTTTATTCATGGTTGAATTCCAACATTCATATCTTTTCCTCTATATAAACTCAAAATGTCAAGAGTTTTTCCAACTGCGAAAATTCAATCTTCCTCCAAAAATTTGTTGTTGCTATTGTTGTTTTAGTTCATCTGTTTTGCCTCCACGAATTCTGCAACTTCCTCGCTGTTCCTCTTCCTGTAAGATCGAAGATCTGTTGCTGCTCGCTGGAGCCTTGTATTATGAATGCACACTTACAGGGCCGTTGCTGTTGAATCCTGGAGGATAGCCGCTGGACCTGCCTTGCACCGAGTACTTACTCAGAGGGGGTGTAAATATACTCTTAAGGACAGTGCCTAGCACGCCTCAGCTTACCGATAAGTCCATTCTTCCCTTGATTTTAATAGCACCATCCTATTATCTCTGAAATATTTACAACAGATGTCAAGGCTGCTCTACATGCACGTGAGTTTTGGTAGAAGGTGTTAGTAATATTGAAGAAGCAGTAGGCAAAGGACTAGTAGGACTGACTTCACACCAGAGTTGTAGCGCTTTACAGAGAAAAGGTCAAGTCAAAGTAGAAGAACAAATTTAGATCCAAATAAAGAATTAGAAACAATGAAATTATATGCCATTATTGCAGAGAAGTATGACATATGAAGTTTACTTATTCGAAGAAGGAGAAGCATTCTCTAAAGCCAAATAATCCCAACAATTCATCAGTTGTTGGAGATACCAAACAATAATTTACTGATGAGCAGAATTTCATCCTTTTTACCAGTCATGTTTGGATGTTGGACTTTGGCTGTTCCTATCACATGCGCCTGAGCATGAATTGGTTCACGACAAATTAGAAGTGTAATTGAGGGAATATCTTGATGGAAAATGACATGCCCTACAAGGTGATCGTCATCGGCTTGGTACATATTAAAATGCATGATGGTGTGGTGAGGACACTCACCGATGTTCATGTTCTAGATCTGTGGAAGAATTTGATATCTTTGGGCCTGATTAACAACAAAGGCTACAAGTTTTTAGGCAATGCTAGTTTTTAAGAGTAAATAAGGGCTCACTCTTCTTGATGAAGGGAGTTAAAGAGAATAGTCTCTTTATTCTACATGGGATAGTCACAAGGTCAGCTGCTGCAGTATCAACAGAGAAGACCGTAGCTGATTTGACAAAGTTATGTCATATGCGTCTTGTGTTAGGATATTGTGACCCATCCTAGTGTAGTTTTAATGATATTCACAAATGATATATGTACTAATGATTTAATTCAAATGTGTGTATGGTATAAACAATGTGATGAACAATGTGATATAGACACGAAGAACAAAGATTTGGCGTAGCTAAAAAAAGAAGACATGGAAGCTATGATCATGGAGCCATATCTAGACTCAAGACATGGAGCAAATGAAGATTCAAGTGAGGACTCACAATGAAGACTCAATGACCCAGGACAAGCAAACAAGACTCAAAAACTCAAAGTGTGTAAAATTGTGCAAGTAAGAGTCTTAGTTTGTAAAAGCTAAATCTTGGAGCTCACAGACACATAATTACTAGAAAAATGATTTTAAAATGTATTAAAATGTTTTAAATTATTATATAATAGTTTTAAATGATTTCAAAGTATTTTTATAGAGAAAACTCATGTGTCATAGAATAGCCAACTATCCACACCCTGATAGCCGACTATCAGTACGCAGATTTTGAACCAAACTCTCTGGACTGTAGTAGCCGACTATGTCTTTATTATAGTAGACTATTTGCAAAATATAGCCAGCTATCTTGGAGATATCCGACTATCTGGGTCAAACGGCCAATTTTAATGGAAAACATGATTTACGGATTATAGTTGTTTCTAGCCGTTTGAGGAGGGATTTTTGGACTCGATTTGAATTGTTTTTCGCCTATATAAATACCAGAGAGCTAAGAACTTTTATATATCAATTCTTGAGCATTTTTCATATTTTCAAGCAATATTTTCAAAAACTCTTATTCTCTAAAGGTTCTCTTTGGGGCTATTATTTTAGCTTTCCGTGTGTCACGACCCGCTTCCCATTCTACGAGGGAGCAAGGACGCGAGCGGGTCTGTGGTGTGCTTAAAACAAGGAGGGGTAATTTTTTTCTTTTCTTTCTTTCTCCTTGGCAGTGTTCTAAAAATCGGCCTGGGCGGCCGCCTAGGCGGCGCCTAGGCGCTAGGCGGCCAGTAAACGCCCCGAGTATGGCCTGGGCGGTCAATCTGGGCGTTTTGGGGATTAATCGGCCGCCTAAGCGTTCTGTGCGGTGTCTGGGCGCTCTGGGCGGTTTCTAGGCGGTTCCTGGGCGGTTCTTAGGCGGTTCCTGGGCGGTGTCTGGGCGTTTTTGGTAAATGGCTTAATTGCACAAGAGTATCTTTTAAATTTTATTTTGTTGCACACAAATACTCTAAAGCAGGTAAACTGGATTTGATTTAGTATGTATTAAATATTTGATGTATTTTAAATAATATATATTTATATATATATATAAATATAAATATATTATATAAAAATAAATAAAATAATTAAAAAAATACAAATCCGCCTAGGCCGATTAATCCCCGATTAATCCCCGATTAATGCTCTGGGCGCTAGGCGCTAGCAATCCGAACGCCTAGCGCCTAGCGTTTTTTACAACCTTGCTCCTTGGTTTAAACACACTAAGCGTCTGTGTAAAAACTGCATGTCCTTGCATGCGGATTTAAGAAACAGCTTGAATACCATTATTGCAAATCAAGAGTCCAAATATAGAATACAACAGTAGGCCTAGCATGGCCAAATCAAAATAGACACAGATAAATCGATACACTCAAAAATACTGACATGAAATAATAAAAGAGCTAATCTTCAACATGGATGAAGTATACGTGGTCCTGGTCAATATGACTGATCTCAGAGACAGATTCCTCAGTAAACTCTGGCTCAAAACCTAACATGCATTTCAAAATAATATACATTTGAAATACATGTCAACGAGGGTTACTCGTGCAAGTATAATCTCCATAGCTAGAAAGAACGAGTGTATATAAAACATTTTACAAAAAGTATGGTACGTATAACAAGTTATGTAAAAAGTTAAAAACTAAATAGGACAAAAAGAGATTCTTATAATCTTGCATGTAAACGGTCAAAGCAATTTAATTAAGCCTTAAACAAAGCTGAAAATCAAGATAAAACCATAATCAATGTGTACATTGATGATGATTGAGATTCTAACATTGGCCCATGCATTCACGGCCAGTCAGATTTGGCCAAGTAGGTTCACTATCCCTGCAAGCAGGGTGACCCAAAACTTGGACGCAAACGATCCTAGACACCGGGTGAAACCAATGTTAAGAATGCCAATTAAAATCCTTGCTTCATCAATTTAGTCATAACTAAACAATCAGCTTGGTGTGAGTACGTATAAAAAGTAACACATTTAATTTAAAAGAGCATTAGCGGTTAAACGGTTGATAACAACTTGCAACATGTAGCAGTTTAAATATTTGATAGCAATTTGCAACCTGTAGCAGTTAAACGTTTGTTAGCAATAGCAACCTATAAGGAAAATACGGTATAAAATTATGAAGTGCATACTTACTAACATTTGTTCTAGTATAAAGCTCAATGTCCGAGGAAGGAACTAAGATGCACCAAAACATCGGGAGCTACCCGTAGTTCTCTACTTACCGACTCCATCCGGAAGACGTCAAGATTTATCAGTAGGGTGGATCTAGTCAATCAGCAACCTCTACTACAGTGGACTACCCCATCCCATGGGTCAGGTCATATATATATATATATATATATATATATATATATATATATATATATATATATATATATATATATATATATATATATATATATATATATATATATATATATATATATATAACATGAAGAATTTGAATTTTATCCTACTAGGACATAGCTTTGTCCTACGTGGCCATCATTTATCCTACATGGACAAACATAGTTGCTGACTAGGCAACCTTTGGATCAACGTTTTTTTGGGGGGGGGAGGGAATATTTGAAAACTTGGGGTTTGAAAACATGGGGGGAAAGTTGGTGGGAAATGAAACTTGGGAAGGAAAAGTCCCGCTCGAAATTTTTTTGCTGGCCAAATGAAGTTTTGTGCATGGAGTTTTTGGGGTATAAACATTTGGGGTAAAAAACTCATCCGCCATATGATCTCTCTAAAGTGGTTACTACTCCTCTCTTTTATTCTTGAGCTCACGATGTACGTCCTCTAAACTGGAGCTTGATCTCGAGAATATGCTCATCAACAACGCCAATGACTCGATCTCTGATCTATCCGCTGCCAAGTCTGCTGACATGAGCTCATTTCCTTGCACACATCTCTTCCACGTCGAGTCCGATCACATGAGCTCCTTCGCCGGAAACCTCAACCAACCTTCCCGCCACGATGAGGTCAAATTTGTTTTATTTTGGGAGATGAGTAGGTTCTATTTCGGGATTTTTTTTGTGTTTTTTCCATTCTAGATTTTTGTGCTGTATAATTTAACGAAATAACAAATTTGCAACAGCTCCATCGATATTTGACATAGGTGAAGAGAGGGGATAATGGATCTAGCATAATCGAACCTCGAAGCCCTAATCAAGGAAGGATGGAGCTTTAAAGACCTGGAGGAGATCAAAGCGATGATCAAAAGAATCGCCTGAATCCGAGCTTCTTAGCATGGATTTGCGAACCATTGGAGCAAAGTCTCTCCCCGATCCTGACACTTTCAATAAATCATTGTCTCTCAGCAGCCCCAAATTCTTATAGGTAAATGATTTTTGGGATATTTTTGTTAGAGAGACCTGAGATCCATAAAAAATTATATTAGTTGCCATGATGGACTTATTTTAGTTACCACGATCATTAAGGAGATAATAATTATCCATTAAGATTTTTTAAAATAATAATTCATGAGCAACCGTATCATTTGAAGGCAGTGGCAAACCGTATCATTTGAAGGCAGTGGCAAACCGTATCATTTGGAGTGTTAGATGCTAATTAATATTTATGATTTTTTTAGTTACTGCTTAATGGGTTAATAAGAATGACTCCATAATTCGTTTCAAAGAGCAAATTAAATATGTACACTTTTTAAAAAGAATGAAATGTAGAAAAGCATGCGTCATTATCCTCGATCACGAAATCCGTTGCCGGTCAACCTTAAAAGTAATTTTTGAATTCAATTGTGTTGGTTCGTCACCATCAATTGGAAGTTTAATTAATTTTTTTCGAAATTCTCAACAATTTTTTGGGCAAAAATTTAAAACCTTTGAGGAAAATGTACAATGTATTCAGCCGTAGCCCTTTCAAACGTTTGTTTACTAGCCCCCTGAGAATTACTCTGTTAAGATCTAGAGACATTCATAACATTGCATTGGATATAATTATATCCATCTATTAGATATTCCAAATTGGTTGCTCACGAAATTTCTATTTTCTGGCTAAAGTTGTTCTTGAATCCTCATAGGGTATCTAAATTACTTTGTAAAATGCTTCATCTTTTTACATGGTTCAACAGGTTTGTTGTGCTCCAGCGATGTTGGTTCAATACGAGCATCACTAAAAATATCTAAATGATCGAGGTGCCCACATCATTTGCTCTTCTGGATGATACCCACCTTTAGAGATGGTGTTCACTTTAGAAAATCATATCTTCTACGTTTTCGAGGCACTGAGACAAGCTTGGGGACGAGTTCTACGATGATTTTGCAAGGGTGGTGGATGATATGAGCAGGAATTTTGGGTGGCGTCAGCAGAGGCTGGCCGAGCTTGGGTTCATGTAATGATCGCGTCTTTTTTGATCGTTTAGGTAAAAAATAAGTTACTTGATGAAATGGCAAAGTATGTGGAATCAAAGAAGCTTGATGAGATGCTAAAGCCTATCTACAAGAGGGCATCTGATGCTTAGGTAACCCCTAATTTCTCATTTAATTTTATTTACTTTACTTCTTTATTTGCTTAACTTACTAATCTTTAATTTTGTATTAATTTTCAGCCCCTCTCTGAGCTCGCACCCTGTCAATCTCCCCTGAGCCACCCTGCTAGCCTTTTTGACTCCCTTTAGAGAGAGAGAGGAGAGAGGAAGAGAGGTAGGAAATAACAGAGCGTTTGAGGAATCAAAGAAGCTTGATGAGATGCTAAAGCCTTTCTACGAGAGGGCATCTGATGCTAAGGTACCCACTAATTTCTCATTTAATTTTATTTATTTTAATGCTTTATACGCTTAACTTAAAAATCTTTAATTTTGTATTAAGTTTTGTTTATTTTTTGTTTTATTGTTTAAATGAATTAGATTATGTGTTTAGATAACAGTGATTTAAAAAGTAAAACAAAGAATAGATTATGGTTTGAAGATTTGGATTGCTTTGTTTTTAAAAAAGTAATGCTTTTCAGATCTAGAATATGCAAAACCTAATGTTCTGAAAAAGTAAAATAAAGAATATTTTGTTTATCTGTAGGCAAACTTTGACTATTAAAACAAAGAGTATTATTTCACAATTTCTCTATTAGTCCTCTTCAATGTGACGCGTGATCTGAACGAGCAAATATTGACTCTTTGGGTGCACTTTTTTTTACTCTTCAAGTTTCAAGAATGTTGACGGGTGGTATGAATGTTGTTCGGGTTTATTTGTGGGCACGATTCTTTGTTTAAGGAGACTTCACCATCAATAATCGCACGAGTAAATCCGTCACAAATTTGTTTATGCAAAGATTGCGTTTTAACCAAATTTAATCTGTTGGGTCATTGAGCACGCTCGACAAGTAAGTGGGAGTTTATTTGAGAATTTGGTGGGTTTATGTTGGAGATTTTAGAGTCAGATAGATAAATTTGATCTCTTTGGATGCGCTTTTTGATTATTCAGGCTTAGCTTAACTTGAACTACTCTTCGGGTGCGCTCTTTTTATTCTTCAGGCTTTGAGAGTGTTGATGGGTGGTATGCATGATATTGGGGCTTTATTTTTCACCTTCGATAATCTCACAAGAAAAGCTTTCACACATTTTGTTTATGCAGAGATTGCTCTAGCTCTTTCACAAATTTTGCTGGTAAAATTCAACTGGAGTGAGAAATTATTCAATAAATCCAATGATAAGGAGATAATTTATTTCAGTTTAATTTTATACCTGCTAAACCTCAAAGCAAAACTTAGACTAGATTGTCCGAGGTTAGAAAAAAGGACCAATAAAGAATATTACAGCTACTACTGCAGAAGATGAACATACAACCCATACAATTAATGTTAAATCGAGCCAAGATTAGTGTCAGTCTATCGTAGGTTCATGAAGATCTTAAGTTTGCATAGCAATTAAAAATCAATTTTACAGTTATTAGGTTTAACATTGTGGAATTTATGTTTTTCGCTATTTATGGTAATGTTTTCCACTGTATTTTCTTATTTCCTCTACTACTCATTCATCGTCCCAAATTAATTTCCTTTGCTTCAACTCAAACTTCAAATCTCATCAAAAATTGAAATCTGGTAAGCAAACATATGTTTTGTTATCAATGCATGTTTGTCCTTTGGTCTGATAATTGTTGTAATTAGAAACTAAAAACACTGATTAGTGCTGCTTTATATTCATATGAGAAGAAGCTGTAAACACAAGGAAGTCAATTTAGGGATTCCTTTTATTTATTTCTTGGTTAGAAGCCTAAAAAGGTGGTTGATGGAAATAATTCATCCAGAGATCAGATTCCTATTAGATTCCTATTGAACGTTGAAACATGAAACATATGTTTTAATGGCACAGTTTCATATCTTTTTCTTCTTGATAAGCACGCTTATGTGCATATATCCATTTACATTCTTACATATACATGGAGACAATGTCAAATCATGTGTCGGTTTTGATGATCAAACAATTCTTTAAAAATTTAGGAGAAATGAGAGGAAGAGGAAATCTGTCATTTACATTTGTGGCATGGGGAAATCAGGCAAAGTTTCCATCAACACTTAAATGAAGCTTAGGTGGGCTGTAAAATGAATGCTTAACCCTTAACTCAAGGTATTTATAGCAAGTTCCATATGAACTAGCAGTCTAATCAATCTTGATGTAAGAAGCAGCAAATACATCATCTAGACCAACACAGGCACAACATCGAGTGGTAGTATGAATTGACAAATAGGGACATCCAAATGTGTGTTGGCAATGGTTCAAAAGAGAAAACAAGCTCCATATTCATTTTACAGCCTTAAAAACTGCTTTTTGAAAACAAAATCCACATATGATTATAAGCAGTTTTTTTATGAACTGATGCACCTGGATTTCAGGTGCAGCAGTATTATATTTCAGGTGCAGCAGTTTTTTTGGATGTTCATAAACAAAATCCACATATTCATAAAGAGAAAACTTTTACTTCTAAATCCTTAAAAACTGCTTTATGAAAACAAAATCCACTGAATACAAGTTTCTAAGGAATTATAATACCAGTATACCCCAAAAAAACTAAATTGGTTACTGATTTTAATAGAAGACATCAAACACAATCAATGTGTCGAAGACATTCAGTGTGTACTCTAGCTGCACCTAAAATAGCAATGTGAAATACACATTGAAACAGAGTGTTTGGCTCTTTTTGTAGCACAAAAGGAATGCACGTCTCACTTTGATGCTTGAGAAGCCTGCTGAAAATTTAGAGGGAAAAAACCTAAGCTTTTTGGTGGGTGGTATGGGGGGAGGGGATTTTGAGGGGAATCGAAATTTTGATTTGAATTGATTTTATTTGATTTTTTTAAAATTTTATTTTAAGAAGAATATCCAAGCACTTGACTCAAAAAATAATAGCAATACAAGTCTTCTCTTTATCTCTCTATGTGTGCACGCTCGTGTGTATGCCATCACTCTCTCCATCAACCATCAGGAGCAAGGGTGGGGGAAGAAGGTGGCAAAAATATAAGAAAAATAAGAAAAGGTTGGAAGCAATGGCGTTCTACTCATCACCAGAAGAAGGCGGCAAAAATATAAGAAAAATAAGAAAAGGTTGGAATCGATGGCGTTGCGCTCATCACCATCTCCAATCCGCCTAATTTGCCCGTAAACGCAGGTTGAAAGCGATGCATTTGTGCTCATCACCATCTCAAATTCTGCCATCAATGCTCTCGCTCCCTTCAGTTCCGTTACTTTTAATCAATTAATCAATCAATATCCTATTTATCTGATCACGACTTCTGAAGAATCGCTCACTTTGAATTGATTTATATTTGATTAGTTTGATGATTCTTGAAATTTTGATTGATGATGCAGTTTTGCCGAATTAAAGGACATGTACACAAAAGCCATGAATAGAAACGATGTCAAAGCTATTTTATTAACTGGTGAATTTCTCTTCTCTTCTCTTATCGATCGCTTTAATCAATTTATTTCTTTTTACTGCTTTATTCAATTCAATTCATTTTGACTATATTTTGTACAGTTTGTTTGTCTTCTTTCCTTTTTTACCATTACAAATTAGAAAAGATCTTATTTTGTGGGTGCTGTTATATCTTAATCTCTATTTTGATTAGTTTGATGATTCTTGAAATTTTTATTGATGATGCAATTGTTGCCAGATTAAGGGACAAGTACACGGAAGCAATGAATAGGAACGATGTTTAAGCTATTGTATTAACTGGTGAATGTATCTTCTATTCTCTTATTGATCAGTTTATTCAATTTATTACTTTATTTACTACTTTATTCAATTCAATTCATTTTAACTGAATTTTGTACAGTTTCTTTGTCTTCTACACATTGTTACTGAAAGTTCAGTACTTAAGCACGACAAATAAAACGCAAAGATAAAACATAAACACCAAGGTGACACAAGAGACTTGGTAACGCAGTTCGGTGCGCACACCTACATCTGCGGGGCCACGCCCAGAAAATCAGAATACTCCACTAAAATAATCAATGAGTACAATCACTAATTATCGCGATTCTATTAGGAGGAACAACCTCCCCCTCAATACAAACCGTGATGGGTGGTCTCTACCAACCCATGGAGTATTCTCGGCAAGCTCCCCTTGCCCGCAAGTTCCCCTTGCACAACCGACTAGATCAACTCCCTTGATCCTACGTGCGTAGCCGTCGGGCTCCTCCCGGAGTTCTTCAAAACTTTCGTCAAAAGTCGTCCCTTTGCCACAAAACCGCACGCACGTTCGATCCTTGCTCCCCCTCAATCACTGAGTAGATAAGGAGGGACGCTCGCTAAAATCCCGTGCAGAATCGGCAGCCCACAAATTAAGGAATCACTTCGGGCAAGTGGTTCCACAATATCTTCAACAAGATCTTCCAACCAATATTTGCGGGCGAAAATCTCTCTAACAAATTCAATAACAAATCCCGAGAGATAGCAACTTCCAATTATATCTCCAACCGATCTTCAATTGCAACAATAATTATTCTTTCCAACCGAGCGAGATTCTTTCCAACCGAGCGAGATTCTTTCCAACCGAATCAACAATAATAACGAGAGATAATAGCTCCAAATATATCTCCAGCTCACCCACAATTAACCGAACCAAGATAGGAAATGATTCTTTCAAATCTTCTGGAAATAGCAACAATAAAAGATCTGCAGCAATCAATCTTTCCAACCAACAAATCTACGAGATATTCTCTTTCTATTTCAACCCAACATGCCTTCAATTTAGCAACATATTTAGGAAGGGCTTTCCAAAAATCTCTCAAGCAGATATTCCACAATCAATTCAGAATCCCCGTCATTTTAGGCAGCAAATCGGATCTGAAACCAAAGCAGCGTTTCTGCATACGGACCAGTAATCCAGATCCCGAATGTTGAACATTTTGTTGAACGACATTATGTTCAACAATACAGCTCAATCTGCTCAAAAACACTTCTGATTCCTCAAACAGAACTCTCCATCTATTGTGCCACTAATGCCAACAAATATCAGCAGAATTCAACCCTAACAGTTACCATTAAAAATTAGCAATGATCTTATTTTGTGGGTGCTGATACATCTTAATCTCAATCTCATTGGACACTTCCAACATGGGGAGATCCATAAACCTGGATTAAGAATAATCAAAGACTTGGCAATAAATGACAAGTGCAAGAAGAGATAAAAAGGCTGGATTAATATTTTGGCACCACGTCTTTCCTGCACTAAAAGTTATTGCTAATAAAGATTAAGATTTTGGCCACATGTCTTCTTCAAGTATTATGTTACTGCAATTTTGTAATTAGCAATAACTTTTCCTATATCCCTTGCGTGGTTTGTTAGTTACATTGCCTATTTGATAATTTTTAACATGTGTTGGTACAAAGTTTGTTAGGTACAGTGCCTAAATCAGGACACTCCTTAGATCTTTAAAGTTACCATCTAATATGCTATGCAGCAAACACCTGTGAATGCATAAACCCACCAGTCATTCAACCTATGGGATGAAGAGGATATTTCAGAGTACATCTACAAATCATTCTGTCGTCATGTCCTCCCTTACCCAAACACCTTAATGCAAATACTCAGAGGTCTACACAATGATCAGGTCAATGTTGCTGTCGACTAGGATGACCAAATTCTAGACAAGCAATGTGGTATTGTGATTGAATTATATCTGCTGAAGATGGTAAAAGTTGAGCATATTCGTCTCCCTTTAAAGGAAAAATCCCCTGGAGGTATGAATATTGGCTATGTTAGCCAATCAACATGATCAATTAATCTGGATATCTGTTACCAGGTTCAGCAAACAAGATAAAAGATGTTGTCTACTCTTAGTCCTAAAGGATTTAAGCATGCTTGAGTCACATAATTATAACCACAAGCAATCTAACAAATTTTACACACATGCATTAGCACACATAAAACAGAATGTACATCGAGAATTAAATTTTTTTCTTTTGTTTATTTTTTTGGCTGCGACTACAATTAAACAGCAAAAATGCATGTAGCAGACAATTTCCTAGGCTTTCTAAGTATAAAAAATATATAGATAAAATAACATTATGTGTTTTCATTGACACTGAATATTAGCGTATGTACATGTGGTTTTCCATAATATTTGGATAAGACATATGTAATAGGAGGGTAAAAGTTATAATGAAAGTATCAACAAAAAAAACTTCATATCCCACCTTCCAGATGAAAATCCAGTTCCTATTCGGTTTAATGTCATTGATATTTGCTTTCCTTGCTACTTCAAGTAATGCTGCAAAGACATCACGGAACATTCATTTGAACAATAAGCAACTTGATGAAGAAGGATATGCATCAAACTTATCACAATGCCCACTCGCCATATACTTTTCTGTTACAATGCAAAATATCAGCTTAGTCAATCTTAGTCCTAAAATATGTTGTCTACTCTTAGTCCTAAAGGATTTAAGCATGCTTGAGTCACATAATTATAACCACAAGCAAGTCTAACAAATTTTACGCACATGCACAAGCACACATAAAAAAGAATGTACATCGAGAATTAAATTTTTTTCTTTTGTTTATTTTTTTGGGCTGCGACTACAATTAAACAGCGAAAATGCATGTAGTAGACAATTTCCTAGGCTTGCTAAGTATTAAAAATATATAGATACAATAACATTATGTGTTTGCATTGACACTAAATATTAGCATATATACATGTGGTTTTCCATTATATTTGGATAAGAGATCTAATAGGAGTGTAAAAGTAATAATGAAAGTATCAACAAAAAAACTTCACAGCCCGCCTTCCAGATGAAAATCCAGTTCATGTTCGGTTTAATATGTCATTGATATTTGCTTTCCTTGCTGCTTCAAGCAATGATGTAAAGTCATCAAGGAACATTCATTTGAACAATAAGCAACTTCAAACTTATCAAAATGCCCACTCGCCATATACTTTTCTGTTACAATGCAAAATATCAGCTTAGTCAATTCTGTTACAATATAAACTTGAAAAAGTTGCAAAAAATTTGGTAAGATCATGCTCCATGTGCTGTAGTGTAGATGTGTACATCAGAATAATGTAAAACTTATGAGACGACATGTCACTGTTGAAAACTTTACATTCCTTTATTCTTCAGATAATTAGAATGTTTGTTCACAAATGGAATTAAGTAGATTATTGCTACATTTACATTTGATGCTATATGTGTATACTCTCATGTTGTTTTTAACTGGGTTCAAGTATTCAATAACTTGCACGTACTGTGTTCAATGGAATGCCTCATTGAAAACCAACCTTCCAATGCCTTCTTCAGATCTTGGGCATCTTCCTCCTTCGTTGCATCTAACTGCAGTTCAATTTTTTTATTTTTTAAAGAGGCAATGATGTTGTCAATACTCTTTTTTGTTCTGGTTTTTGATGATCTCTCTCACAATGACGGCCGCTATTATCGCCAACACAAACACCATCTTTGGCTACTCCTTTGCTGCTTTCATGTACCCACAGTGTCATCCTTGCCCCTGGGAGCTGAGCTTGAAGAGGAGGGAGGGGAGCTTGCTGAGATGAAGGGGATGAGAGTCGGCAGTAGGAGTACTTTGTGCTGGGGGCTGATTTCAGGCAGCAGCCTGCAGTGATGAAGGAGATGATGGATTTCTTAGATGGGTGGGCCCCAAATCCTTTGTCGTCGTCGTCCTCATCTTCCTCATCTGCTTGCTCCAAGACCAGCTCTCCATTTCCATTGGCCTCCATGACTTCCCTCACTGGTCAGTAGTATTTTTTGGCTCTTTGTTCAACCAACTATTGCATTGTTTTTTTAAATCTCCTTCTTCTTTGTTGCAGATGAGAGAGAGAGAGATGCAGCTATGGTTTCTTGCTAGGATTGAGCTTTTTTGTGGATGTGTTGTTGGATTAGTTTAAGAGCATGTTTTGTGTTTGTAATTGACTTTTTAATCTTGCAGTCAATGATATGGTATTAGTCCCCAATATGAGTCTAAACAGCTTTTGCTTTGATTTTGTGAGTCTGAACTGAACTGATGGATGTCTTGCTGTCCAGTAGGAATCAATTCTATTGCATTGTACTGGCCATCTGCTATTTAATCTAAGCCTGACACAAAAACACAATCTGTGGCTAAGGCCATTGCCATGAGTTTTAGCACGGCCTTGGAACCTTTTGTGGGGGCCCCCTTCATGCAACGTGACCTTGGACCAATGTTTTCTCCTTGAGATAATCACTGCACTAATTAGGTGTTATTTATGGTATTTGGAGAGCAAATGAGTTGTAATCTAAATACTACTTCACAATAAACAAGATGGATCCTATGCAAATATATTACCCACTGCCTTTTCAACAAAGGAAAATAAACCTTAAAGAAAACAGAAGATGCCCACTCATGATTGTTTCCAGGCTTCAGCATCCATGAGAATCTTGAGAGAGTTCCCAGGTTGTTGTCAGCTCTGAGCCATGATGAGGTTCAGAAAGTATTTCAAGTGTTTGACCACACAAACAGGCATGAAAGGGTAGAACCCCACCTTAACAGTGGCAAATGGCAACAGACGACAACTTTCACTACAAAAGGCACATGCCTACTACACCCTGACAGGTTAGCATGGGGTGTAATTTGAACTCTATATGGGCCTGAGAGGATACATCATAACACTGAGACCTTCATTGGAGCCCTGGTGGCATTTGCTCTAGCTCTTGCACCAGTCACACACAACTCAATGTTTGGAGGCAATATGTTCTTAACAGTTTCACATACAAAATTTATTGCGTTCGCGCCGAATTTGCGCTTATTTTTTCTCGCTAATTTTTTGTTTCATGCTAATTTTTTGTTCTGCGCCAAAGGCGCCCACGCCGAATTTGTTGTTCTGCTCCAAAGGTGCCCATGCCGAATTTGTTGTTCTGTGTCGAAGGCACCTGCGGCGAATTTGTTGTTTCGCACCGAAGGCGCCCGTACCTTTAAATATTTTTACGCAAATTTGTTGTTCCTTTAAATTTCTGCTGTGAAAATAATTTTTGGGAACCAAAGATTTTGCGGGGAAAAATCTTAAATGAATCGTGCCCGCGGGCACGGGTTATGACTAGTATATATTAAAACACAACTGTTTTTGAATTCTAGGGCTGACTAGGACAAGCTGACTAGGACAAACATGTTGATAGAAGGATGGTTGAGATTTAATCTTGGAAAATCAACGGTTGAGATGAGAGTTTGTGAAAATTTTGAGAGAGAAAAACATTTCGTGGGAAATGAAAGTTCATGGGAAAATGAAAAAAATTTGGGGAATAAAAGTTTCTGGGGAATAGCAGAGTGCAATTAATGCATTTGGGTAAAAAATTTACAGTTCAAATCGAATGATCTCTCTCTCAACGTGGGGCCCACCGTCTCTTCGATGTATGGGGCAACTAGATAAGAATAATTTCCCGCGCCGAAGGCGCTCGCTTTTACGCTAATTTGTTGTTCCACGCCGAATTTGTTGTTCTACGCTAATTTGTTGTTTTGTGCCAAATTTGTTGTTCTGTGTCGAAGGCGCATGCGCTGAATTTGTTGTTCGGCGCCGAAGTCGCTCGCTTTTACGCTAATTTGTCGTTCCGTGCCAAAGGCGCTTGCGTCGAATTTGTTGTTCCGCACTGAAGGCAACCGCTTTTACGCTAATTTGTCGTTCCGCACCGAAGGCGCATGGCCCGAATTTGTTGTTCCGCGCCGAAGGTGCCCGCTTTTACGCTAATTTGTCGTTCTGCGCCAAAGGCGCCTGCGTCGAATTTGTTGTTCAGTGTCGAATTTGTTGTTCCATGTCGAATTTGTTGTTCCACGCCGAAGGCGCCCGCTTTTACGCTAATTTGTTGTTCCGCGCCGAAGGCCCCCGCTTTTACGCTAATTTGTTGTTCCGCGCCGAAGGCCCCCGCTTTTACGCTAATTTGTTGTTCCGCGCCGAAGGCCCCCGCTTTTACGCTAATTTGTTGTTCCACGCCGAATTTGTTGTTCTTTTATATTTTTCCGAAGGCGCCCGTGCCGCTAAATATTTTTACGTTAATTTGTTGTTCTTTTAAATTTTGCACGTGGAAATAATTTTTTGGGGAACAAATATTTCGCGGGGAAAAATCTTAAATGAACCGTGCCCACGGGCACGGGTTATGACTAGTATATATACACACACACACACACACACACACACACACACACACACACACACACACACTAGTCATAACCCGTGCCCCAAGGGCACGATGCATTTCAAATTTCTCCTCTCAAAATCTTGGTTCCCTAATTTTAAATGAACAACAATAAGTAAAATGCAATAATTAGTAGGTCCTCAAAATCTTAATCTCCACAAAATTTAGTTCTCCTCGGAGAATTTAGTTCCCCTCAAAAAGTTAAAAATTTTAGTTCACCTCAAAACGTGTGAGTAATTCCAAGATCATCACAAAAATTTGAGAAAGACTCATTCTCAAATTCACCCCCATGATCACTACGAATAGTGACAATGGTGGTTCCGATGAGATTTTGTACTTTCTTCACAAATATTGTGAAGTTTTCAAAAGCTTCATTTTTATTACATAAGAAAAATACCCATGTAAATCTTGAATAATCATCAACGATGACTAGTCCATATCTTGCATTTCCTAAGGAAGCAACTCTAGTTGGCCCAAATAAATCTAGATGTAATAGCTCTAGTGGCCGTTTCGTAGAAATGCTTTTCTTAGGTTTAAATGAAGATTTAGGAAGCTTGCCACGTTGACAAGAATCACAAAAACTTTTCTTTTCAAAAACGAGCTTCGGAAAACCTTTAATGGAATTTAATTTCGAAAGCTTATAAAGTGTTCCAAAGTTCACATGTCCAAAGCGTCGATGCCATAAGTGTTGTTCACTTGTGTTGGCGACGAGACATTGTTCATATGACTTAGGAAGATCCAGAATATAAATATCTTTATGGCGTGTGCCGGAAAATAATAATTTATTATTATCATTTGAAATATGACACAATCCTTTCGCAAATCTAACTTTGTAACCTTTGTCACAAAGTTGGCTTATTGAAATAAGATTATGATTTAAACCATTAACTAGATAGACATCACTAATTAAGGGTTTAGAAGGGTAACCCACTTTACCAACACCGACGATGGTTCCGCTCTCGTTGCCTCCAAATACGACGCGATTTCCATTTGCAATGGGAACCACTCCGGAGAGCAATTGAGCGTCACCCGTCATGTGTTTTGAACACCCGCTATCGAGTATCCAATTCCCTTTGGAGCTAAATTTAAATTTGTTGCTCCTCTTCTTTTTCTTTTCCTTGAGTACCTAAAGATATAAACTTTCATATCATGGTACCCAAGGTCATTGGGTCCTCAAAAGTTAGACCTTTGGAAGCCAAGTCCAATTGGACTTTGACTTCCCCACATAATTTCTACTATGCACAACATCCGAAAAATAAGCATTCATATATACTTGTTTTTCATCCATGCTTGTGTCCTTTGGGCTCCAAATAGTGAAAATTTTGGGAGCCATCATCCTATTGGGTGCATGCATGCGTTGTTGGTTTCTACGTGATGCATGTTGTGGATAGGCATAAGGAACATGATGGAATGGTGCACGACGAGAATTATTCATATGATGAGGTGGGTGAACATATGCATGTGTGGGAACACGTGCGTGAGGGTGTCTCACATGGTGTGCACGTGCCCGTGAACGTGTAGCATAGAAATCATCATATGTGTGAGACGGTGGAGTAGGACGTGTGTTCCTACATGGCATGGTATTTGTGTACATATAAGCATGCCCCTTCTTTGGAGGTCCACCCAAAGTGGGTTTCTTTCCAAAAGAGGGTGTGGACGAGGTGGAAGCACCATTGGTAGATAAACTACCAATAGAGTGTTTGCTACCACTCGTAGAGTCACCGGAAGTTGGCCTAACAAAGGTAGTGGCCGCTTTGGATGGACATCCCATCGTATACCCCAAACCAATGTGGTGATTGGCCGGAAGTAAGTCACTTAGGATTTTATCCAAATGGTCCTTACCCTTATTGAATCTATTGATTCGGCCTAATGTGTTCTCATATTTCTCTTTGAGAGAACGCATAGAAGTATCCAATGTGGATACTTGCGATGTGAGCACATAAACACGAGATTTAAGATTCTCGTTCTCAATACTCAAAGTCGAGTTTTGAGAAGTTAAATCCGCTATCCTATGTTCTTCCGGATCATCAATGCTAACATGTTCAAGTTTAGATTTGAGATTAATAATCTCATTTCTTAACTCTTCAACAACGGTGTCGTTGTTGGTGATGATAGTCTTAGGCGAGGTTTGAATGCTAGCTAGGTCATCTTTTACTTTAGTATATCGATTTACTAATTTAGTGTATTTAGACCATAAATGAGAGTTAGCATCCCTAAGATCATCCATAGTTACCTCATCGCCTTCGTCATCACTATCATCGGAGGAGGAAGATCCTTGATCATGCTCCTCTCTTGCCATGAAGCACATGTGCGCTTGCTGCACTTTCTCATCATCCGACTCTCCGCTTGAGGAATCCTCGGAGTCGGTGAATGTTGCTCCGACAAGTCCCTTTTTGTACCCCTTTTTGTACTTCTTTGACTTGTCGAACTTCGGCGCCTTCCACTTCTCCTTTTTCTTGTTTTGAGGACAATCTGCTTTGATGTGTCCTGGCTTATTGCATTTAAAGCACAAAGGTGGAGAGGCGTTAGTAGAAGGAAATTTAGATTTTTGTTTGAAGTTACCCTTTCGGAAGAAGCGATTGAACTTCTTTGCCATGAGTGCAATGGATTCCATGTCCATTTCTTCTTCCGAGTCCTCATCATCGGTAGAGGTGGATGAAGCCGCCTTGAATGCAATCGCATTTTTCTTAGGCGCGTCTTGGTTCAAATAGGACTTCATCTTTTCTTGTAACTTCACCTTGCTATCCTTGCGTACCTCGTATGACATTAAAGTACCCATCAATTGAACTACGGTATATTTATTCATGTCATTACCTTCCTCGATGGCGAAGGTACGTTTTTCCCAAGAAGAGGGAAGTCCTTCAATAAGCTTTGAGCACTTCTCCTTTTGAGTGTAGGACTTGCCGAGGGCCTCTAACTCGTTTATTATGTCAACGAAACGAGCGTAATATTCTTTCATCTTCTCGCCCTGTTGCATATGAAACATTTCGTAATCTTTGTTTACGACTACGAGTTTAGAGTCTCTTACCCTACTCGTCCCTTCATGAAGAATGAGGAGGGAGTTCCAAATTTGATATGCACTCTTACATGTGCATATCTTATTGAAGTCCTCGGGCTCCAAAGCGCATTGCAAGGCGTTCATTGCCTTGGCATTGCTTACCTCCGCGGCGATCTCCGCGGTAGTCCATTTCTCAAAGTCTTCTTCTTCGGTCTCTATGTATTCCTTCATTGTGGTCCTCCATAAGGATGCACTCCGGAGGAAGGTTTCCATCCGGCATTTCCAGTACCCGTAGTTGGTACCGTTGAAGAATGGAGGCCTCGTAGAGGAATGTCCTTCCATCACCGAAGATGCTCCTTCTCGGTTCCTGAAGGTGTCATAGTTGGAAGGTGGACGCACGGTCTTGTTGTCGTTGGCAGACATAGCTAAGTATCCGGCTCTGATACCAAATGTAATGCCCTACAAGCTACTGCACAAGTACTAGAGGGGGGGGTGAATAGTACTTTAAAATAATAAGGAGTATAATTCCAAATTAAATTGCAAACAACTACCAAATCAATTTGCGGAAGCTTAAATTGAATGACAACAACAAAATTAACAATGCAAACAAATGATGTTAATGGGTTCGGATCCACCCAAGTCTCCCCGACTTGTTCCCGGTGATCCTACGTCCCAACCACCCGGATCCCCTCCGGATACTTAAGGTTAGAAACCCTAACCCAAGATTTCCACTATGAATATCTTGTGAAAAACCTTCACAAGATCAAATCATACAACAACGGCAATAGTGAATCCCACAACCCGGGATCACAACCTTCTCTCACAACCGAGAGAATCAACAAGCAATATAAAAGAGTTTATATTGAAATAAGCAAACTTACCACAAAATCCTATACCTTGAGTTTTTCTTACCCAATAGGTGAAATGAAGGATTTGAGGAAGATGAAGTCACCAAGACCTAGCACCAAGGAAATGACCAGCAATCGGTGCCTAGGGATGATTTGGAGACTTGGATCAAGCTATAGCTTGAAGAGCTCACCAAGAACAAGCTTCTCTCAAGATGGATTCTAGATCTAGAAATGAGAGAGAATGGGTTTCTTGTGAGGAAGAGAGCTTTAGATTTGAGTGAGAATGGCTATCTCTTTTGATCTCAATGAATCTATGAATGGAAGCTCTAACCTAGATAGAAATGACCTAGGTTCGTATTTATAGGGTCCCATAAAAACAACTTAGGTCATTCTCCAACGGATAGAAATCTGGGAGAATTAGTCGGTCAAAGAACAATCACTGACCGACTAGTTCATCAACTAGTCGGTCAGTCAAACAGCATGGACCGACTAAGAGAGGAACTGAGAAGAAAGAGAATTTCAGACCTAGAAATCTAGTCGGTCCAAGAAGACATTCTGACCGACTAGTTTCACAACTAGTCGGTCAGTCAGTGAACGTAGACCGACTAAGAGGCAAAATGAAATAGTCTGAACACAAGTTGACTTAGTCGGTCCAAGAACAAAAGTTGACCGACTAGATTGTCAACTAGTCGGTCACCAAACGTTCTTAGACCGACTAACGATAAACAGTAGCTTAGGAGAAATTTAGCATGAACAGTAAGTCACAACTAGTCGGTCAAAGAAGCATCACTGACCGACTAGTTCACAAACTAGTCGGTCGGTGAGTCAACGTAGACCGACTAACTGTAAACAGTAAAGTCCAAGAAATTAAGGAATCAAACTAGTCGGTCCAAGAAGAGTTGCTGACCGACTAGATCACCATCTAGTCGGTCAGTACTTCTTCTTGTACCAACTAACATGCACAAACAAGTCTGAATCGAAGCGCGACGCTTCGAGGAAGTTAGAATGAACTTGAACTAAGATCCTAGAGCTACGATATGAGCGTTATGAAGTTAGAATGGTAAGATATACTCAAGGCTTAACATTCTATATATCGAAGCTAAAAAGACTATAAATAAAACCTTAATAAACGGTCTTCGAGAGCTTCGATTGAATCTTCATAACTTCCAAAACGGCGCAAGAGCTTCAACGAAGCTTTGGGCATGAATACGAGTTTTGTGAAGTGTTGAGATGTCGCTTTGAATGTTCTCGTGAATTTGGCGACGATCTCCAATACTGCGCTCACAAATTGTTAGTTCATGGATTATTTATGTTTGCTCATCATCAAAACCAAATCCGGGGAGTCCAATATTCAACACTAACCTGATGGGTAGTCCTCCTTCGGCGATTCGTCGGCATGGGGGCGAGCTTTCAGGGGTGCCTCCAGAGGTCTTAGCGTGGCCTTCGTCGGTCTGTGCCACCACCATCGGGGGTATGCACTCTGCCTACCTGCTTCCACCTTATTCGGCTCGTGCTCCCGGGTCCGACGAGCGGATCTGCCTTCCCGGTCCCAACAAGGTTGGAGTGTACGAGAAGTGCTTCCGCTACGGGCTCCGTTTCCCGCTCCACCCCTTTATCATCGAGTTCCTTCAAGCCTACAACGTGGGATTGTGCCAATTCTGCCCCAACGCCATCGGGCTCCTCGTCGGGTTTGTCGTCATCTGCATGCTGAAGGGAGTGGTGCCCTCCCTCCGCCTCTTCGCCCAGTTCTACCGTATGAGTCATCACCAGTCGGGGGCGTGGATTTACATCAACGCCCGTCCGAAGATGAGCCTTGTGTTGGGGTTGCCGAGCTCCCTGAAGCGTTGGAAGGGGGAGTACGTATTTGTCGTTTTCCCGTCGAGTGTACCTTTCCCGATTCGTTGGGAAGCGGCCGGCGCGGTCATCCTTGATCTGGGTGACCCAACTGCCGCCGAGCTGCAGACGGCGAAGGCCCTGCTGGTGATTCCTTTGAGGGATCGGATGATCGACGTCCTCTTCAGCAGCTATAACTTGCGCAAGACTGTGTGGCCCTTGGTTAAGTTCTCTGAACGTTCGCCATTCGGGGTTGCTCGGGCTCTTCTCGGCCCCTTACTTCTTCTTTGGGTGCAGGTGGATTCCCTCTCGATTCTTCTCCCGCTAGCCCTCACGTGCTGGCCCCGGATCCGGGCCCGCGTAAGAGGGATCATGTGTTGGAGGTCCGGAAGAAGCAGCGGATCGTGACCTCTGCTGTGGGTTCCAAAAGGAAGAAGGGGCCATCTCCCTCCACCCCCTTGTTGGAGTCTTCCAAGAGGGTCCGCGGGGAGGCCGAGGAAGTTAACGTCTCGCCGTCCGCTGATCAGCATCGGCCTGCCCCTGTTGAGATTGCCTGGCCGTGGGTCGGCCCCTCGCCTCTCTCGAACGGTTCTCTCCCTGATGCCTACGATCGGCATCTAGGTGCGTTTCGCTCCGACCCGGGCGAGTTTCCTTCGTCAGGGGAAGGCCTTCTTCGTCCACGCTTCCCGGTGGAGGAGAAGGAGTCGGTGTTTTTGAGCCGCGGAACTGCCGCAAGAGTGGCCGAGAATAGTTGCCTCCCTCCTGATCAGGCCGCGCTGGATGGAGTCAGAGGCGACTGTTTGGCCACCTTCGTGATTCAGGCTGGCCAACAGGTGGAGTGTCTCTGCTTGCTCTCCCTCTAGCTGCTTTCGTCGTCTTACCTTTGTCGCCTTGGTGCAGTTGTCCTCGGTGGGACTTTCGATGAGGCGCCAGTTTGCGGCGCTCCCTAAGGCCAAGTCCGACGCCGGGCGAGATCCTGATGTCCACGGTGATGAGGAGGAGGCAGGTCAGTTAGACGAGGCGCGAGTCAAGTCCTTGGAGACCCGCATAACTGAGCTGTCCTCTGCTCTGAAGAGTCGGACCGTGAGAGAGCCTTGGCTTTGGTTGCAAAGTCAAAGACCGAGGAGCGGGTCGCCGTGCTTTTGGGAGACGCCGACACACCTGGGGGAGCTGACGAGATCCCCGTCTCTGTCGCTGCCCCCGAGGCCCTGGAGCTCTCCGATCGTCTGGAGGCGGCGGAGGAACGGGAGAGGGTCTCCTTGCTCGACTCGGCGAGAGATCCCGGGAGATTGAGGTGGAGAGGGCGGAGCTCCAACGCCAGATCGAGACCTTGAAGGCTCGGGTGCGTGAGCTCGAGGAGGTGGATCCGTCCCAGATCGCCCAAGACGCTGTGGAGGAGTATGCCACCTCCTTTGTTGAGTCAGCCGTGGCTGAGGCGTTCGAGAAGGGTTTCGCCCGTTGCCAATCCGAGATCCAGAAGAAGTTCCCGCTCTCGGGAGTCAATTTCGAGGATCTCCGGGCGCACTCTGACGGCGAAACGGAGCGTGGGGGCGACCCAAGTGAACAGCCAGCATGTGGCTCCACGGGTGCCCCTGGAGATGTTTGAGGGAGGGGAATGCCCCTCGGCCTCTTCGTACGTCTCTTTGTATATCCTTTTGTTAGGCGCGCGCTTAGCAGGCGTCCCATCGGGCGAGGCTTCCCTTGTCTCGAGTGGGATTCTTGTGAACACATTTATCTGGAAAGGAACAAACTTAAGTAAATTCATTTCGTAGAAAACAATACATTTATTGAAAGTACTTGCGTAAGTGTTCCGTGTTCCAGGCGTGAGTGAGGATCCTCCCCTCCATATTGGCTAGACGGTAGGTTGCGGGTCCGAGGACCTCGATGACTTTGTAGGGTCCCTCCCATTTAGCCGCGAGCTTCCCTTTGCGAGCAATATCCGGGTTGAAGCTTGCTTTCCTGAGGACCAGGTCCCCAAGGTGGAAACTCCTTCCCTTGACCCGAGAATTGTAGTATCGGGCCACCTTCTGCTTCTGGCGGATAATGGTGGCTAGGGCTTGCTCCCGCCGCTCGCCGAGGAGCTCCAGACTGAGCTCCAGGCCTTGCGAATTCCTGTCTTCGTCGAAGCACTTGAGGCGGAGAGACTCTTCACCCAGTTCGACCGGTACCACTGCCTCGGCTCCGTAGGCAAGCATGAACGGGGTTTCGCCGGTGGCCTCCTTGTGGGTCGTCCGGTATGACCAGAGTATCCCGGGGAGCTCTTCCGGCCAGTTTCCTTCGGAGTCCTTCACTTTCTTTCGGAGGGGCTATATGATGCATTTGTTGGCTGCTTCCGCCATCCCGTTGGTCTGGGGGTGCGCTACAGAGGCGAAGAGGAGCTTGATCCCCCATTCCGCGCAAAAGTCTTTGAACCCCGCGGAGTCGAACTGTTTCCCGTTGTCTGTGGCGATGGCCCGTGGTACTCCGAATCTGGAGATGATGGAGTTCCATACGAAGCTTTTCGCTTTCTTCCACGTGATGGTGGCCAATGGTTCAGCCTCGATCCACTTGGTAAAGTAGTCCACCGCCACAATCGGATACTTCCGCTGCCCCCGACCCGGCTTAAATGGTCCGAGGATGTCGAGCCCCCATTTCGCAAAGGGGATGGGGCTCACGATAGGGATGAGCTCCGACGGGGGAGTTGAGGTGTGGTTGGCAAACCTCTGACATTCTTGGCACTTTTGGACGTAGTCCGTTGCGTCTTGGACTAGGGTCGGCCAGTAATATCCCTACCTCAAGATCTTCTGTGCGACCATCTTGCCCCCGTGGTGATTTCCGCAGATCCCTTCGTGAACCTCCCGCAGGACGTAGTCGGCTTCCTGCGGTCCGATGCATTTCAGGTATGGGAGAACATCCGCCTTTGTCCAGCGTCTTCGGTAGAGCGTCCCCTCATGGATCACGTATCGGAGCGCTTTCCTTTCCAGGGTCCGACGCTCGTCCCAATCCGTCGGCACCTCCCCATGAGTGAGGTACCGTATGATCGGGTCCATCCAGGTGGGATCTTGGTCGATCGCCATCACCTCCCGCTCTTCCTTGCTGGGGGTCTGCAGGTTCTCCACGTAAATGGTGCGGCCCAGCTCCTTGGTCGAGGACGAGGCTAGCTTCGACAGTGCGTCTGCCCGCGCATTCTCCGACCGTAGGAGATGTAAGACTTCCGCGCTCTTGAACTTGGACAGCGCCGCTTTGGCGACGGCGAGATACCTCTGCATTGCTTCCTCCCGCGCCTCGTAACTTCACAGAAGCTGGTTGACAATGAGCTTCGAGTCGCTGAGGAGGCGCGCGGACTCGGCCCCGAGCTCCTGGGCCAGCCTCAGGCCGTTGATTACCATTTCGTACTCCGCCACGTTGTTGGTGGCCGGGAACTCGAACCGCAACGCATATTCCATGATGTTCCCTTCCGGAGACCGGATCGCGATCCCAGCCCCGCCCCCTGACTGTGTTGCCGATCCGTCCACATGGACTATCCATGCTTCTGGGACTCCTGACTGGACATGGTGGAGGTGGTCAGCCGAAAGAAAAGATAAGGGCTGGGTGATTACCGTTGCTGGGCCTTCTCCCTCCGAGGGATGTCCTCCTTCCGTAGTGCATTCAGCGATGAAGTCGGCCAAGGCCTGCCCCTTGATGGCAGTGCGTGGATTGAATCGGAGGTCGAACTCGCTCAATTCCACTCCCCAGTTCAGCATCCTCCCCATTCGATCGAATCTCTTGAGATTCTGCTCCAATTGCGAGTCGGTCAAGACCAATATGGTGTGGGCTTGGAAGTAGGGCCTGAGCCTTCGCGCTGAGAGAACGAGGGCGTATGCCAGTTTCTCCATGGGCGAGTATCGTACCTCGGCTCCCTTCAAGACCCGGCTCGTGTAGTACACCGGCCATTGCACCCCACCGTCTTCCCTGATCAGTACCAAGCTCACCGCTTCTTCCGCGCGTGCCAGGTAAAGGCTTAGCGATTCCCCTTCTCGTGGCTTGGACAGGAGAGGCGGGCTGCGAAGGTACTCCTTGAGATCCGCGAATGCCCTGGAGCAGTCTTCGTCCCATGGTATCGCCTTCCTGTTGTCTGACGGTTCTACGATCGCTTTCCTCAGAACTTTGAAGAAGGGGAGCGATCTCTCCGCCGATTTGGATAGGAATCGCCCCAAGGCCGCGATGCGCCCATTCAGCCTTTGCAGTTCTTTGATCGTCGTTGGCTCCCGCATAATGATCAATGCTTCGATCTTGTCAGGGTTAGCTTCAATGCCACGGTTAGTTATCATAAATCCCAAGAATTTACCGGATCTTACCCCGAACGTTCACTTCGTGGGGTTGAGTCGGATGCTGTGTCGCCGCAACCGCTCGAAAGTTTCACGGAGGTCGGCGACATGGTCCTCCGGCTTTCTCGACTTGACAAGCATGTCGTCGACGTAGACCTCCAGGTTCCTCCCGATCTGGGAGTAAAAAACCTTGTTGACCATTCTCTGGTAGGTGGCCCCTGCGTTTTTCAAGCCAAAGGGCATCTTCTTGTAGCAGTATGTTCCCCGGTCCGTCGTGAAGGCTGTCATCTCTTCGTCCCGAGGATCCATCTGGACCTGATTGTACCCTGAGTAAGCGTCCATGAAGCTAAGCATCTCGTACCCCGAGGCATTGTCCACAAGGTGGTCTATGCGCGACAGGGGGTAGCTGTCCTTGGGACATGCTTAGTTGAGATCACTGAAGTCCACACACATTCGCCACTTTCCGTTGGGTTTTTTTGACCATCACCACGTTCGATAGCCACTCTGGGTACCAGACCTCTCGTATGAAGCCTGCGTCGCGAAGACGCTCTACCTCCTCGGAGGCCGCCTTCATCTTTTCGCCACCCAGGTTTCGCTTCTTCTGCCTGACCGGCTTGAAGTTGGGGTCGACGTTGATCTGGTGGACGATCACCTGGGGATCTACGCCGGGCATGTCCTCCGATGACCAAGCAAAGACGTCAAGGTTCGCCTCCAGGCACTCGACCAGTTGGCTCCTCAGGTCGTGGCTTAGTCCTCTCCCGATTGAGACGAACCTGCCCTCGATGTCCGTGACCGGGATCTGCTCTTGTTCCTCCGCAGGGGCGGGTCTCGGCCCGCTCCTTAAGTCGAGCGCGGCCATCTGGTCGACTAGACGATCCTCGGGCCCTTCCTCCTCCAGTTGGTAGCAGGTATTCGGTCTCCCCGCGTCGCCTTCGACCTGCCTCATCCCCCTTGGCGTTCGGAACTTGATAGTCTGATGAAGGGTCGAGACTACTGCGCCGATGTCGTTGAGAAGGGGTCGGCCGATGATTCCGTTGTACGTCGACCCGATCCCCAATACGACAAATTCTACCGCCAGGGTCACCGAGTCTGGTGGGCCTCCGAGTGTTACTGGGAGGCGGATCATGCCGACGATGGGGGTGGAAAGACCCGTGAACCCTACCACGGGACCTGAGCAAGGTTCCAAGTCTTCCTTCCGCAGCCCCATCTTCTCCAGGGTTGACATGAAGAGGATGTCGCATGAGCTGCCGGTGTCGATGAGCAGCCGCCGTACCATTGATGTGTCGATGATCACCGACACCACCAAGCTGCGTCCGACCTGCGCGCTGCTCCTGTCGTGCCCGTCCTCCCGACCGGTAGGGCCGGCGAGGGTTTCTCGGTCTTCTCCTCATGGTCCTCCTCGCGCTGGGCCCGGGCCCTTTCGTGCCAACCATGGCGGGCCCTGTCGCCTCGCGCCTGAGCCTTGCCCTCCCTTCGCCGTGATGGGTGAAGCCGTGTCATTGCAGGTGTGGTTTGTTTTTCGTGGGATAGTTCGTTCCCACAGACGGCGCCAGATGTTTCAGAGTGTTTTATCACTACAGTATCGTTGACCGTGGACTGCCCGGTCAACGTGGTCAAGGGGCCGATTAGGGTCCCTTGGGTGCGTCGAGCGCGTGTAGACGTGACGCGAATCGGAGATGTAGTCGACGCAGAGCACGTCAGCTGGGCCGGGTCTGGATCCTCAGCCTCTGGGGGGTTGAGGGGAAGCCTCGGCCCGGTGTGAGGTGCTCAGCCTCGGACGATCGGACGACGAGGGGAAGCCTCGACGCCTTGGCTTGACGCGCGACCGACGCGGAGCTGAGGGGAAGCCTCAGCTCGGATGGGTGCGCTCGGCCTCGGTCGGTCGGACGACGAGGGGTAGCCTCGGTCGTCTCGCTTGATGCGTGGCCGGCGTGCAGCTGAGGGGAAGCCTCGGCTCGGATGGATGCGCTCGGCCTCGGTCTCTCCTGGCGTCGAGGGGTGGCCTCGATGCCTTGGCTGATGCTTGATGGCGTTCGCCTGGTGTTGAAGGGAAGCTTCGGCACTTGGATCTAACGTCTTCCTGAACAGAAGAGAACACTCGTCAGGGAGGCCGGACCTTGGTTCCGGCCAAATCCCCTCCGATGCCTAAGTCAGATGATAGTCTGAAAGAGGAGGCTCGGCGGGGACGGTTCGACTCGAGAGGAGATCGGAACGACGTCCTCCGGTGCGAGCGGGGGGAAGGAGATGAAGTGGGGGAACTAGGTCGTTGATGGAGTACCTTAGGTTTTGTTACCTGAGATGCGGTCCTTTGTTCAGTCGTCCTCCTAGTCCTTTTATAGGCCTCTTGCCATGACTGCCCGTCATCCACGTCCTTCGCCCGCCCCCAATCGTGCCCCCTCGATCCGCCCCCCCACTCGCCACTCGCCCGCGCCGTGCCAGCACCTCCCCTTAATGGTCATAAAAGGGGCGGCGAATTTCGTGGGGGCGGTTATCCGTGGGTGAGTCGCACGCTTCCCGAGTCGGGCCGATTTGACGTTCGGGGGCCCTCTAGTGGGCCTCGTCGGGCGGGCCCGATCTCGCAGATGGGCTTATGATCGGTAGTCGGGTTTCTGGGCTCGTGTCTTTCGGGCTTCGGCCAAATAGGCGTAACAATGTGTATCTGTAAGTTAGCACTTCATAATCATGTCAAGTAAAGCATCACCATTTTGTTGTGGTTTTACTTCAAAGGATAGTTAACAGACTTTTCTTTATCCAAAATACTGAACCAAGTCGCTCCAAAGCCATTGTTGCAAGGACCATAAAATCGTGTTATTTCCCTTCATTTTTTTACTTCTGAAAGAAAAAAATGTATAATAATTAATCATGCATTCTAATAACTCAGATATTCTTCACAATATTACAAATTCCTCTTATTTTGATGAAGAAGAATTGAATGAGTGAGCATACAAAAGGTTTACTTCTATGGAACATGAGACCATAATAAGTTAGGAACATCAGAATTAAATTTCTTGATTCTAATCCCCATAACTCCAAACAATGTGCCATACGTGAAACAAATACCCCAATTACCAAGCCTACATTGAGTCAGGCTTATTATCATTATCAATAGACTTAAACAAAACAAAATAAAACAAAAATGCACACCTAAGTCAAACTATTTCTAATTAGTCCATGCATTCTAATGGAGGATAAGTTAAAAGATCAATATCGTTAAAAATAAGAGGCTGAAGTACAAACCATACAAACCATGGAACCATCGGGCAATTGCATCTTTTCAATGAACTTAGTCGCTTTCGTGATGCAATTCTCTATCTCTTTTCTTCGGTGCCCCGGATACCTTTTTTTAAATAATGTAAGTGATTGGATCGCTGCCGATGTACATTCAATATATCTGCAATTGCATGTTTTATGATGGAAACAAATTAACAATACTTGGACAAATGAAATCACTTAAAAAAGTTTAAAGTGACTAAATCTTACGAAGTCTCAATCATCAGGCCCTCAATCATTTGTTCAGGATTGATAACCTGAATAGAAAAACATGACATTAAATCTCAACAATAGTATGGTAAGTTAAGGGAAATTTGGATACATTAGCATTTTGGTTAGAATGATTTTATGTTCAAAATTACTATAATGATATACAACATTAGACATGATCACATCTCGTGAAACCGCTGCCATCCTTGGCGCACTTCAGCGAGTTCGCCACGGCCTCCACCCTCTTCCTTGGCCTTGGTGGGTTCGCCTTCGATGAAACTCCCCTTTTGATCATCTAAAATAGATCCGTCATCAAATTTTATCAAAAATGTACAAAATTACAAAATCATGACACGAAATGAAGTTATCAGAATGTTAAAACTGGAGCAGTAGCAGACTATTATAACGGTTAAATGGAGTTATGTTGGTTTTGGACCCCTTGCAGGTTTTGATATCAATAATATGTGGGTAATTGCATGCTGTGAGGTTGCTGCTCAACTTTTTGATACGCTACATGAAATGATTGCTGACAACTTAATGGTATCCAAAGTTGGAATGAATCAATTATTTATGGTATCCGCAGAGGAGTGATTCAATTGTTTCAAAATGATGATATTTGGGGGAAAAATAATAGTAGCGGATTATATTTGATCATGCAACTCGTACTGTGTAGAATCTAGACCATGGGTATATGTTCTCTCTGGAGGTGAAGATATTTAGTAGCTACTATGGGCAATTTTTGTTTCGTTCATTTTCCTTTTTAAAATAAATTGTTTTCGGTAAAATCCATATGTGATGGTATATTAAGTCATTGAAATGCAAAACTTTCGTATAGATCCTATATGAGATTACAGATGCAGAATTGAAGTATTTATTGCAAGTTAAATTGGACTTAAGCATGGTAAACTGCATCATAGCCTTTCATTAATGTACACGTTCACATGCAACACGAATAATGATTTTCATCCCTGAGATTCAAACATTCCAAAATGAATATACCATTGATCCACATACATGCTTTTCATATTCAGGATCTTAACATTCTAATAAAAAGAACAACTCCTAATCTGAGGACCAGGGCCCAAAACCAAGACGGCTGTGGGGATTTGGTTTTTTGTCTCTCTGAGAACAATGGGTATTATAGGCATATGTGAGACATCTATTATAATATTGTATAAGATAAATAACCCCAATCATACACAACAAAGTTCCACCCTGTACCTCAAATGACCAGAAGAAAGGAGCAGATTTTTTTTAAAACTAACAGATAAAAGCATTCAGAACATCAAAAATCACAACTTTGGCACTAAATATCAACTGTGAAGACAATTTGCTATGTAAAAATTTCAGCTTTGGCACTAAATATCAAAAAGATTAAATCGCACGGGCAGGCCAAAATTACACGAAAAAAACTGGATGTAGCCTTGATTCACCCTAAAACATTCAGATTTCAGAGCACACTCAAAAAAGAACAGGAACTTAATGTTATCCATATACATGAAAATTGCAATCTTTCCCGTGACTGAAAATTAGATTATTTTTCTTTTTTCTTTCCCCATCAAACAACTGAAATGGATAAGCATTGCGGCGAATAAATCTTTTTTTATCAGTCCATCATATGCAAAAAAAAGTCCCTAACATCAAATTAGGACTGTCAACCTACTAACCAAAATTTGAACTGTCTAATAAGAACCGCAATTAGATCGTTAGAAAAAAGAGTACTTTTATCAAGACCCACTAATAACAACTTCAGATTTCAAATTCATAATGAGACCAATTGGATGTTAACCATGAAACTTGAACCATCATGAGACCAATTGGAAAATGAAAGAGCTCTATAGGGAGAAATTTAGGAGAAGAAGAAGTTGAAGGAAACCATAACATCATTATTAATACTAATGAAAGAAAAAGAAAAAGAAGTCTTGGAGACAGGTTCGACATTAATGCAACAAAAACAGCAATTTGATATGCTTAACCAGCAAATTGATATTGATTTCAAGATTTCAAAATTTCAAATTGTGGCTGTTTCAGAGTGTTTTCTCACTACAGTATCGTTGACCGTGGACTGCCCGGTCAACGTGGTCAAGGGGCCGATTAGGGTCCCTTGGGTGCGTCGAGCGCGTGTAGACGCGACGCGAATCGGAGATGTAGTCGACGCAGAGCACGTCAGCTGGGCCGGGTATGGATCCTCGGCCTCTGGGGGGCTGAGGGGAAGCCTCGGCCCGATGTGAGGTGCTCGGCCTCGGACGGTCGGACGACGAGGGGAAGCCTCGGCGTCTTGGCTTGACGCGCGACCGACGCGGAGCTGAGGGGAAGCCTCGGCTCAGATGGGTGCGCTCGGCCTCGATCGGTCGGACGACGAGGGGTAGCCTCGGTTGTCTCGCTTGATGCGCGGCCGACGTGGAGCTGAGGGGAAGCCTCGGCTCGGATGGATGCGCTCGGCCTCGGTCTCTCCTGGCGTCGAGGGGTGGCCTCGATGCCTTGGCTAATGCTTGATGGCGTTCGCCTGGTGTCGAAGGGAAGCTTCGGCACTTGGATCTAACGTCTTCCTAAACAGACGAGTACACTCGTCAGGGAGGCCGGACCTTGGTTCCGACCAAATCCCCTCTGATGCCTAAGTCAGATGACAGTCTGAAAGAGGAGGCTCGGCGGGGACGGTTCGACTCGAGAGGAGATCGGAACGACGTCCTCCGGCGCGAGCGGGGGGAAGGAGATGAAGTGGGGGAACTAGGTCGTTGATGGAGTACCTTTGGTTTTGTTACCTGAGATGCGTTCCTTTGTTCAATCTTCCTCCTAGTCCTTTTATAGGCCTCTCGTCGCGACCACCCATGACTCACGTCCTTCGTCCGCCCACAATCGTGCCCCCTCAATCCGCCTCCCCATCGCCGCTCCCCGCGCCATGCCAGCACCTCCCCATAACGGCCATTAAGTGGCAGCGGGCCTGGGGGAACGGTTATCGCTGGAGTGGGCGAGTGACTCGCGCGTTTCCGTGGTCGGGTCGGATCGATGTTCGGAGTCCTCTCATGGGCTTCGTTGGGTGGGCTTGGACCCCCCACGATTTCGCGTTGTAGGCTGCGCCTTTGGGCCCATGCTGTTGGGCCTCCGCAAAATAGACGTATCAATTGCCCCCATCGGTGGGGCCGATCGGCCTTGGCCGGTTCGGTTCGACCGATGTGACTCCTGGGGTTCCGATTGGCGCGTCAGTCGAGGCACGGTCATAAATGAAGGTCATGATGAGGCGGATCGATAGGACTTCCCTTGGTGCTGATTTCGAAACGCCGCTGGCTCTTTGAGGCTTGCCACGCGTTCCTGTCAGGCGTTTTGAATTCGCCCCTGGGTCTTGTATATAAGTGCACCGGCTGCTTTGATCCCAACTTCTTCCTCGCTCTTCTCTCTGTTCCGGGCTTTCCACAAACTCGGAGTCTTCCGCCGCCTTCGTTCTCTTGCCTTCTCCAAATAAACAAAAAGGTAACTCCTTTCCCATCCTCATATTATGGCTGCTCTTAGGATAGGTGGCTCTGGCCAAGGGGCGAGGGATCCTCCCGAGTCCAGGCGTGGCGGGCCCCGATCTGTGGGATCCGGTTCCTCCTCGGGGAGTCGTTCCCTCCGAGACAAAGGGAAGGGGAAGCTCTTCCCAGACTATACTGGCGATGATGTGGCGTCGGTTGCCGCGCGGCTTAATGTACCTCCGGTTATCCTCAGAACGCCGTCGAGGACTCCTTTTCTGGCGGCTGCGGAGATTCGGGGAAGGTACCTCTGTCACCCGTATGATGTTCGAGTCCCTTTCATCGACGAGCGGATCTGTCTTCCGAGGAGCAATGAAGTCGGCGTTTACATCGAGATGTTCCGTCTGGGTCTTCGTTTCCCGCTCAATCCCTTCTTTATCCAAGTCATGGAGTACCTCATGGTGTCCCTTTGCCAGTTTACCCCCTGTTCGGTTGCGGTTCTGACAGGCTTTGTGAGGCTCTGCTGCACTCGCGGTCTGGAGCCATCTCTCCCCCTCCTCTTCTATTTTTATCAGATCCAGACGGTCGGTCTAGGGTCATGGCTGCACCTCCGAGCCCGCGCGGGGAGGGAATGCCTGATCGGGCTGCCCCACTGGGCGGGGGATTGGAGCTCGGGTTATGTCTTCGTAGTCTTCCTTGAGGGTGCTCAGATTTTGACAGGTTGGGGTGGGTCAGGTCAGCCTCGCCGAACGCTAACCCTCTCCGAGGCTGATCAGGCGGCCGTCGCGCTGCTGTCTGCCCTCCCCTTGGAGGCGAAGTCTATCTGGCCTTTGCTGGACGACCTACTCCTGAAGGCCGTCTTGTGGTCTCCGGGTAGGTCGCTTTTTTAGTCCTGGATTGCCCCGTGGCTTACCCTGATTTCGGTTTCGCTTGCAGGAATGGCTGGTCGCGAGTTCACCCGCAACGTCGATGAGCTGATTCGGCGTGGAGCCGCTCGGAGCCGAGGCAGCACCTCGGGAAGGGCGCCTCGGCGGACCGTCGAGGAGGAGGTGCGCCGAGCCGAGCCCACCGTGGGCAAGGTGGCGGCCGCGCTTCCCGTCTCTACTTCTGGTAGTCCCCTCCCCGGGGAGGTCGCAAGAGCCGGATCCGTCCCACCGGCCCAAGTGGCGGGGGGTGATGATGGGTCCGGTGCAGCTCCTCTTGCGCCTGGCGCGCCCCCTCTTGTCTCCGAGGGTGGAGATGGCACGAGGCGGAAGCGCACCCCTTCGGTGCCTGCCGAGCCTCGCGGAGGGAAGAGGAGGAAGGAAGGCGCGGATCCCCCCAGTCCGGTGCGCTCCGTGCCCCCGGCGGTGGCCGCCGTGGATCTTCCAGTGACCCTGACGACCACCCCCGTCGCAGCGGCCCTGCCTCCATTATCGGGAATCGGTGCCCTGTTGGCGAGCTGCTCGGCCTCCCTCGAGGTTACCCCCGGGGACTCGGTGTTTGTCGACCGAGCCTTGGCTCAGCAGTTGGCCGAGGGCTCTGTCCTCCCCTGGGACCGTGGTCTCCTTGAGAGGGCCCCCGTCGACAAGGTGTCGGACATCTTGGTCTGGATCCTTCAGCAGGTCTGGCTATCCCGCTGTCCCTTTCTTTCCTTCGCTTTCTTCTTGGCTCATGTCTTGTCGTTCAGGGTACAACACTCGCTGTCGAGTCGCAGCGTCGAGCTGTCCGTTTGAGGGAGCTGGAGGAGTCCTCTGCAAAGGACCACGAGCGGGCTGGGGCGGCGGAGGTAGCTGCGGTGGCGGCCCAGATGGAGTCTCGGCAACTCAAGCTCCGGGTGGCCGAGCTAGAGGGACGAGTGGCCGATCTCCAGGGGGAGTTGGAGGATGCTCGGCGGTCGGCCGGGGAAGCGGCGGAGTCGTTCCGCCTGGAGAGGGAGGAGCTCCAGAGGGAACTGTCGGATCGGCGTCAGGTGGCGCGGTTCGCGGATGAGGTGGAGAGGGGCGTCGTCGGGACTCTGGGGGAGAGGATCTTCGAGGTCCTCAAGGAGGCCTTCGGTAAGTATGAAGACCTTATCGGCCCCCGGATCGTCGAAGTCGTCCAGTCCTCCTTTCGGGATTGTGCGGAGCGTGTCCTACAAGCCCTTCCGCCTGCCGATCCCCCTCGCTCCGAGCAGGGCGAGGCGCCCGATGATGCGTCCTCCCGAGCCCGGGTCCCCTAGGTCGTCCTTCCCGGCCTGTCATCCTTGTTTTTATCCTCAAATTTTTCAGCATCCGCTTCGCTTTGTCCCAGCCTACTTGAAATGGATCCCTGACCTCGCAATCTCCATTGGCATCTTTACCGGCTCTCTGCTTCTGGGCAAACAATTGCTGATTGCAAGGATGTTCATTTAAGCCAGCAATTTTGTGTTCTTGGTCGACAAGTTTTGCTCTGCCGGTGTCACCCTAGTTTTCGGGGGTAACGAATTTTGTTGTTCGTCGAGAGTGAATTATTTGTAAGGAGGTTCCTCCACTTCGATTTCCTGTAAAAAGACACACTTTTGTACCTCTGTTAACTGTTGGAAATGAAATTGACCTACTTGAATTTTCCGCGCATTTTGCTTTGTTGCTGCGACTTCGGCTCCTCTGCTGATGGTGGTCGCTCGCCTCCTTCCTCCGGGAGGTCGCCCCTAGTCCATCGAGTGGACAAGTCGGTTGATGTCCTTATTGGCTGGGGGTTGCCCTAGTCCTATAAACAATGGAGTCGGTCTAACCGTCTTCGCTGGCTGCGGGGGTCGCTCTCAGTCTTATGAGCAATGGAGTAGGTCAGCGAGGGAGAAGTCCCTCGGCTTAGGACCAGTTGGCGTCTGCGCTGGCTGGGGGAATTGCCCCCAGACTTACGAGCGATGGTGTCGGTCAGCGAGGGTGAAGCTCCTCGGCTTAGGACCGGTCGGCGTCGGCGCTGGCTGGGGGAACTTCCCCCAGACTTACGAGCGATGGAGTCGGTCAGCGAGGGTGAAGCTCCTTGGCTTAGGACCGGTCGGCGTCTGCGCTGGCTGGGGGAATTGCCCCCAGACTTACGAGCGATGGAGTCGGTCAGCGAGGGTGAAGCTCCTCGGCTTAGGACCGGTCGACGTCTGCGCTGGCTGGGGGAATTGCCCCCAGACTTACGAGCGATGGAGTCGGTCAGCGAGGGTGAAGCTCCTCGGCTTAGGACCGGTCGGCGTCTGCGCTGGCTGGGGGAATTGCCCCCATACTTACGAGCGTCGGAGTCGGTCAACGAGGGTGAAGCCCCTCGGCTTAGGACCGGTCGGCGTCTACGCTGGCTGGGGGAATTGCCCCCAGACTTACGAGCGTCGGAGTCGGTCAACGAGGGTGAAGCTCCTCGGCTTAGGACCAGTTTTGATTGACCCCCCGTCCGGTGAGGTGGCGGTCTTCACTCTTATGCAGCCTTAGCAAAATGTTGACTCCGTCGGAGATGAAGAAAAGGAAAAAGGAGTGCATTTGTACTCTTAAAGGTCCTATTGGACTAGTACATTTGGAGGAAAAAAGAAATAAAGCAAGACGGGGAGATGTGAACCTAGATAATCTCCTCCCGACTAGGCGGTGACTGGGGGGCCTCGCCTGCTCACTCTATGATGCGGAGGGGGTCCTTGGACGGCGTTGACCTTCTTTCCTTTGTCCGGCTGCTTGGATGTTCCTTCTCCGTGGGCCGGGTCATCGGTAAAGTTCCTTGCATGCCCTCGGCTCATCAACTTCTCGATGTCCTTCTTTAGGTGCCAGCAGTCTTCAGTGTCGTGGCCGTTGTCTTTGTGGTACTGGCAATACTTTTCCCCATTTCCCCCCCTCTTTTTGTCTTCGGCGGGGGGCGATCAGCGCGCTCTTCCTTCTGCACTTGAGTGAGGACGACGTCTGGGGTGGCGTCCCTCGTATCCTCCCTCCGCTGCTTGTTTCTCGCCCTCTTCTCTATCCGGTACCCTTCAGGGCTGCGGCGCTCGCTATCGCCGCGCTTGGTCCCTCGTCTGGCCTTTCCTGCCTCGATGGCCAAGGTCTCCTCGGTCAACATGAAGCGCTCGGCCCTCGCCATGATCCCAGCGAGATCTTTCGGGGGATCATTGTGCAGAGATTTCTTCAAGCCTCTATGACGCATCCCTTTCTTTAGGGCCGTTTGGACAACGAGGTCAGGAGGGCTGTTTACGTTCAGCCGCTCAGCGTTGAAGCGGCGCATAAATTGTCGGAGCGGCTCGGTCGGGCCCTGCACTATGTTAAACAAATGTTCAGCATCAGGCATTACCTGTCGCCCTGTCATGAACTGTTTGCAGAACAGCTGGGTGAGTTCCTCGAAGCTGTCAATGGAGCGGCTGGGCAGGCTGCGGTACCAAGTTCTCGCTGCTCCCCTGAGGGTCGAATAAAAGCCCCTGCAGAGCAGGGTATCATCGGCTCCCTGGAAGGACATGTCCCCCTCGTAGTCCATCACATGGTTCCCTGGATCTCCTATCCCGTCGTATTTCCCCAACGTCGGGATCTTGAATCGAGAGGGGACCCGCGCGTCGGTTATTCTCCGCGACAGGGGGCACCGGTCTCCGTGGATGCCTCCAGGGGTCCGACACCCGCCTACCTCAGGCTCGTTCGGTTGTGGTGGTGGCACAGGCGCTGGCTGGGCTGGCTCAACGGCCTTCGCCACACTGGGGGTGGGGCTGGTCCGACGTTCCCGGCTCCTCCGGCGGGAGCTTCCGCTTAGCCGTGATCAGTCCCTCGAGTGGTGCCGATCACTTCTTCTGCGGTGGGGTGATCATGGCCGACGAGACGACGCGGTCACCGATTCGTCCCCCGTGTATTCGGTACCCCTCCTGCTCCTTTCGCGATAAGAGGAGGAGGCACGCGATCTCGCCTGGTAGAAGCCGGGTAGTGTGAACCGACGCTCCGTGTTCGGTCTTCGGTTTCCGTGGTCAGCGACCACAGCGGACTGCAGGAGCGGGGGGCCCCCCTTCCCAACGATGGCCGTTGCCCAACACGTCTCCGTTGGCTGGCGCGGCGCCGATGAGCTGCTGTACCGTCGCGACCAGCGTCTGAATGTTCGCGTTGGTCTCTTGGGCCAGGGCACGGAGCTGCTCCTGCGTGGCCAGCTCGGACTCACCAGTCTCTTCGGCTGAGGGGGCGTGGTGATTGCTGTTGGGTGCGCCCTCAAGGTTGCTGTTGGGTGCGCCATTTCCCTCCTCCGGGATGGGGGGCATGCGTCTCTTCCCGTTGCAGGCGCGTGCCATTGCAAGTGTGGTTTGTTTTTTCATGGGATAGTTCGTTCCCACAGACGGCGCCAGATGTTTCAGAGTGTTTTCTCACTACAGTATCGTTGACCGTGGACTGCCCGGTCAACGTGGTCAAGGGGCCGATTAGGGTCCCTTGGGTGCGTCGAGCGCGTGTAGACGTGACGCGAATCGGAGATGTAGTCGACGCAGAGCACGTCAGCTGGGCCGGGTCTGGATCCTCGGCCTCTGGGGGGCTGAGGGGAAGCCTCGTCCCGGTGTGAGGTGCTCGGCCTCGGACGGTCGGACGACGAGGGGAAGCCTCGGCGCCTTGGCTTGACGCGCGACCGACGCAGAGCTGAGGGGAAGCCTCGGCTCGGATGGGTGCGCTCGGCCTCGGTCGGTCGGACGACGAGGGGTAGCCTCGGTCGTCTCGCAAGATGCGCGACCGGCGTGGAGCTGAGGGGAAGCCTCGGCTCGGATGGATGCGCTCGGCCTCGGTCTCTCCTGGCTCGAGGGGTGGCCTCGATGCCTTGGCTGATGCTTGATGGCGTTCGCTTGGTGTTGAAGGGAAGCTTCGGCACTTGGATCTAACGTCTTCCTGAACAGAAGAGAACACTCGTCAGGGAGGCCGGACCTTGGTTTCGGCCAAATCCCCTCCGATGCCTAAGTCAGACGACAGTCTGAAAGAGGAGGCTCGGCGGGGACGGTTCGACTCGAGAGGAGATCGGAACGACGTCCTCCGGCGCGAGCGGGGGGAAGGAGATGAAGTGGGGGAACTAGGTCGTTGATGGAGTACCTTTGGTTTTGTTACCTGAGATGCGGTCCTTTGTTCAGTCGTCCTCTTAGTCCTTTTATAGGCCTCTCGTCGTGACCACCCATGACTCACGTCCTTCGTCCGCCCCCAATCGTGCCCCCTCAATCCGCCTCCCCATCGCCGCTCCCCGTGCCATGCCAGCACCTCCCCATAACGGCCATTAAGTGGCAGCGGGCCTGGGGGAACGGTTATCGCTGGAGTGGGCGAGTGACTCATGCGTTTTCGGGGTCGGGTCGGATCGATGTTCATAGTCCTCTCATGGGCTTCGTTGGGTGGGCTTGGACCCCCCACGATTTCGCGTTGTAGGCTGCGCCTTTGGGCCCATGCTGTTGGGCCTCCGCAAAATAGACGTATCAGTGGCTATGCAAGAGGTACAGATTTTTTAAATGGTAAACTGGAATATGATTCCATAATGCAGAGATTAGAGGAAGCTTTGCAGAGAAATTTCATGGTAGGGAACTGGAGACCAAGACATTGACATGTCTTTGAACTTTATGCAAGTTCATCATCCCTCATCAAACAACTAACATTTACAAAAAAAAGAATTCCAGCTGGAAGACGGTGTGGACCAAAGAATTTTAGAACTTTATAGTCATGCATTCTACAGTACTCCAGGGTGCAACTATACTGCATGGTGTGTGGGTGTCAAGTTCACGATTGTATTAAGTGAAAAAGATTTAAATTTTCTTCTGAAGGCTTCACATGATTTAACTATTTATATGAATATTGACTTGGGTCAATGTGATAGCTTATAAATTCATGTTTGGCCTTCACTTCTTAAGATCTTCAGAGAAAATTCCCCAAAAGAAGAACATCTTAAAAGAATACACATTGGAAGGTCCACCGGAAAAGCGGTCCAGGTAAAATCGTTGCTCACTGTAAGTGTTGCTGAAGAGGTAAAATATTGAGGACTTGTTTAGTTGAATTTGAAAGGTTTAACAATTATCTCAACTAAATTTATGACAGCCTTCCATTGGGATCAACACCGAACCAGTGTGGGTTTTCACTTGGCATGTTGCTTTAATGTGTCTTGGATTAGCCCTAACAACATAGTCTCTACACCAAAAACCTAACAAACAGAAGTTGATGATTACAGGAAAGAAAATACATATAAATGGAATGGAGGACATAGGAAAGAAAAAACATCCTGGAACATGCTCGAACCGATATCTTGTAAGCAGTTTGATGAAAACATTGTGCCAATTGTGCATGTAAGAAATCAGTTGTGCAAGTTTGCTTGCAGGTGTGCATGTTTGATAACATGATAATGGCCATTCCCTACATCCAGATTAAATTAACACAAAAATGCATGTTTTATTTGGAGCCGAAATTAAACTAAACTAATTAAATTAACACAAAAATGAGAACTTGAACATATTAAATTATTACACACGTATCAAAAACAAAAAAAACAGTGAGGATTAAGCCCAAATAAAAAAAACAAAGAGCGTTAGGCAAATTGATGTTAAGGGTCAACACTGATGCAATAATGACAGAAATACACACAATCTCAAAAAATACACTGATATGGATTTTCCATTTGCACCACGATTAAACAGATATTTTTGTTATACATGTGCATTACGAAAAAATGTATAGATTTTACTTCAACTTACATTGATAGGAAATTTACATCTTTGGAGCTAAACATATGCATTATTATTATTACTATGTGCAAGTAAATTGAGAATCGCTAGTTACAATAAAGCAAACAAACTTGAAATTCATCAACTTGTGCAAAAAAAGCAAAACGCAAGCTTGATTACTGATTATCGGCCACAATCTTAGCCCTAACCAGCAAGCGACCCAAAAAAATCATTAGCAACCAAATTAACATCGTCGGAATCAATATTGAAACAAAACTAACCAAATTCCCAAAATCAGACACAACCAAAAAGCTCAAAAAATTCATCCCAGGACCATCATAACCACAACAAAATTACTCTAAAACTTGGAGGGAAAAAATACCTGATACTCATGAATCTACCTGCACCAACGACTAAAAATTGATTATTTTAAAGGCACTCGAACAATCGATAATTTTAAAAGTTAATCATGTATATTTCACATACACCACATGTTTGTGCTTGTTGTTGCATGACAATGAGAAGATGATTGTGAAGAACACAATAATTTCTGGTGGCTTTAAATAGCATGCTCCTCAGCCTCCGATTCTCATCGCTATCTGTCAATGTTTAAGCCTAATCAACTATATTAACCAACTTATATATTAAATTGACTATACTCACCTTGAGATTAGGCGCTTATTTGGCTTCAGCCGCAATTCGGCCTCCTTCCGAAGTCCTCTTCAACATGTCCCTAGAATCCATGAAATTAGGCATGTGCTAGCACACATTAGATTAAAATTCAGCAGTAAATATATTGGCTCCATGGATTAAAGGATCAACATGTCACAAACACGTAAAAAATATTAACTGAAATGAAATTGCAATTTATAACCAAAAATGGATCACAAAAATTAACTTTTCTTCTTAAATTTTGGCAGCAAAAAATACATAAGCAGCTATTTGTTAACATTATGGTCTAGTTTGGCGATAGCGTTTAGTTTTCTAATGTGTGCATAACAAAAGTAGAAAATGATTGGATTACAGTAATCATAATGCACATCGTTGTTGACACGTTCAACATATTGATCATGTGCAGAGTAATGATTTCCTATGTTTGGAGAAATTATCATGAAATTACTAATTATATCTGAAGAGATGTTGATAAAATTAGCAAAGGTAGAACCTCATTCATTCGCACCTAGGCTAGAGGTCTATATCACTGCATGTGTTTCAATATGTGCGAACTTACTATCCATGAAGTACAAATCACATGAAAACACATACAGTCAACAAAACAAATTACACTTTCATACTTAGCTACTGACATGCAAAATGTCACCATCAGTTGGTTTTTTATTTTTATTTTTATTTTTGATATATAAAGATAATAGTGATTGTTGCAAGTAGAGGGCATTGGGGCATTATACTCTGTCCAAACTATCACTGTCTCATTGATAAGAATTTGAAGTAGCTCATTTGTCCTCTGGTATTTCTAATGTTTATGAGATTCCATATGAACAACTTAAGCTCTCAATTTTCCTATGCTAACCTATATAGATTGGTTAATCATCATTTCCGAACAATGTACCACCTTAAAAATATGAGAAAGTTAAGGAACATATTTTTTTCTTGAAACTAAAAAGAAAAATATATACCACATAAGCTAGCCAAAGTATCATATAGCCTAACAACATTAGAAAGCATCATCTCAGATCCAGCAACAAACCAATAGGATGAAAGATGAGGGTTGGAAGATTGAACTAAAAGGGAAAGTGCGAATATGGTAAGATGCAATTTTCGGGGAGATGCTTTCATTCCCCAAAAATGTCTTTTTTTTCTAACATTCCAGCGACAAACCAATAGGATGAAAGATGAGGGTTGGAAGATTGAAGACAGCAGTGTGGCGGCTCAAGAAGATGACATCGAAGACCTTCTCACCAGTGGTGGCCTCCCAACACCAGTGGCTGCAATTCAATGGCTGCAATTCAAGGGCTTTTTCAGGCAAAAGATCTCAACTAACATGGTCATATCTCTTCTACCGTGCCAAAAATGCAAAGAACGAAGTCATGCAATTCAAGGGCTTTTTCAGGCAAAAGATCAAACATGTTCTGTGCATGAAAATGTTAGACCTCAAATTACTAACAAAATATCAATAACAAAAGGATGCAAGCATTCCAACAAAAATTTGATCAAAATCCCATCTCTAACCTGGATGCGACCTACGAAGCTCCAGCCGAAGCTCCAGCTGCACTTGGCTCCTAGAAAATGTGAAGGATCACTTAAACATATGGAGCTAAAAAAAGCTTGATGAAGAAGGATCCCTCCAGAAGCACTTGGCTCTAGCGCTTGATGAAGATGACGGGTCTAAAAAAAGCTTCCAGAATCGTCGAGATAGGCGATTGAGGGTTTGAGGGATGAAGATGTCTTTTTTGATACGTAAGGATGAAGAGCTTGGAGAGATTGAGTTTGTACGTGATCCGGGGTTTGAAGATGAAGAGGCTTGAGGTTTGTGCGTGATCCAGGGTTGAGGAAGAGATATTGAGTTCCCCCCTGATCGCTTCGGAATGTAACCCAAAAAGAGCGACCGTGTAGTTTTACCGCAAGCGCACGATGTAGCGACGAGCGGGTTATCGAACACAGGGAGGACGAATGACGGTGTCTTCTCTGAACAACCTGGCTATAGGAACAGAAAAGGGGAATTTGCCTTTTGGCGATCCTGTCACAATCGTCAGACAAAATATGGAAATATAAAATCAAATAAAGACGTCTAGGGAATGGGGAATCCCCGCTACGCACCGTATCTCGTCAATGTAATTCATTGGCGTCTCAATTGCTAGGGTAGAATTTCGGATGAACTAGTTGCAACTGAATGTAAAACCTAGCTCACGCTCTCGCGCTGTTGCCGGTCTATAGCTAACCTAGGGTTGGGTCCAATCTCTTGCAAACCCTAGCCTAGGCAAGCTAGCATTAGGATCAACATCATCGTTCAATCGCGTCCCGAGCCCACTCTCGTGCAAACTCGGGCCGCGACCTAGGTTGGGATAGTTCCTACCCGTCCAATCTCTTGCAAACGGGTATCGGCATGGAATTGCAACGGAGAACCCTAGTATCGGTCCAATCTCTTGCAAACCGATACTACGAAAACTCAATTTCAACCCAATTCGGATTTCTAGGGTTTCCTATCGAATTGGGATCCAATCTCTTGCAAATCCCAATTGATATGAACACCTAGCTATCCGTGTTAAATCGATCCCAAACTAACCCTAATAGCAATTCTAGCAATATTTCTACCAAATCATCACAAATCAGAAATTGGGCTCGTAGGGTTCATCCCCACGCCCCAAGACGCAAGGACTACTCACAATTCATAGCACAAATACAAAAATAATCAATGGAATTAACAAGAGAATTCATCACAATATTCAAATAAGCAATAAAAATAGTATTTTTAAAGGAGAGAGAGACAAACCAATAGAGTTCTCCAAGAATCCAACAAAAATAAACTTTTCTCTCCTCTCCAATCACAATAATCTAAAGCTAAAAAGTTTAATCTAAAAAGCTGCAAAAAGTAAAGAGAAAAGCTCCCTAACCTAGGTCAAAAACTGGGGTTAAATACCCCCCAAAATCGTCCAAAAAACTGTGACCAAAATGCCCCTGCGCAGCCTGAAAATTGCAATTTACGCTACAGGCAGCGCGGCTCACTCGGCCGAGTGACAAAAGTCGCTCGGCCGAGTAAGAAACCCTGAAAATTTCCAGTAAGTCTGGGTCTTCGGGGGTCTTCACTTCGGGGGTCGCTCGGCCGAGTGAGTTGTAGTCACTCGGCCGATGGCTTCTATACACTCGGGCGGTCGGCATTTTCCACTCGGCCGAGTGGGTCTTCTGAAGCTCATGCAGACGAAAAACAGTAAGTCGGCTCTTTTGGATGGGCGCCGTCTGAGTGCCACTCGGGCGGACAGGGTCTCGTCACTCGACCGATGTGGCTTCCGATGCTCGGCCGAGTGCACATATGATGCGTGTCCGATCTGGCCGGCCGAGCGGGGTCTCACTGGTCGGCCGAGTGACTCCTTCACTCGGCCGAGTGAGACACCAAAAATGCCATTTCAGCTTGTTTTTGCCTCCTCGTCGCTCCTGCGACGTTCTTTCTTCTTCCGCTCCTCTCCAATGGCAAAATACCCCTCGGGGAGGTCGTCGGTGACACTCTGAAGTAGGCGTATCTCGGGATCACTCCAAATCGCTCCAAATCACCTGAAATACGACAAAAACAACAAATCGTGAAAAGTATCGCAATATCGTCGATATATCGTGAAAAACATGATTTGGGCGGTCTAAATGGCATGCAAACATGCGGGAAAAAAGTGTAAAATATGGAGTGATCAAAATCCCCCAAGCTTACCTCTTACTCGTCCTCGAGGAAGATAAGTGAAAGACGAACCCGGTGGATTTCGAAAACGAAAACGGCGGAAAAATGGAAAACGAAAAACGAAGAAGAAAGAAGAAAGCGAAGAGGGAAGCTGCTAGATCATTTTCTCAGGACGTGGGTTTTGCTCAATCATATAGCATGCACTGAATGTAAAAACACATGTCAAAGAATTTTATTTCGATATCATAGTATAATGGTGCAAATAGAAATAGAAAACCCAAGAATATTGATATATCATGAAAAACAGAATAATTTTAGAATTAACATCGTCTGAATCATTTAAAGCGGTATACAATATCGCAGATCACACACTTTTCAATTGAATGCTTTCTATGAGGAGTATAAGAATATCACGCAATAGAATAGAAAGAATAGAAAAGCATGGATTTCATGAAATGAGTGCTAGGCATAGATTCTGGATTTCGTGAAGCTAAAAATAATCTCACCGAGTATAGAATATTACTTAGCCTAGGTTGTCGTGCAACGTCAAGTAGTCACTCTCTCACACATCATTGGATTCTCTCCCCCAAGCTTATCTATAAGCGTGGTGGCATAAAAAAAATATTTACATCCCCATTTCTATAAAGCTCCAAAAGTGATAAAAATAAAAACAAAAGAGGGAAAGTAAGAGAGAACATGAGATGGGATCTTTTATTGATGTTCTTTTCTCTTTTCTTTTCTTTTTTTGGTTTTTTTTTCTTTTTTTTCTTTTTTTTTTTCTTTTTTTTCTTTTTTTTTTCAAATAGCATATATACACAACGATCCCAAATCAAAGAGAAATAAGGATATACAAGAATTTTTCTTTTTCTTTCTTTGGTTTTGGGAAATTTGGAGCTAGGAATTAATAGCGGGGGAAATGCCATATATTAGAATCGCTAAGGGGAGATTCACCAATGATTTTAAAATAGAGAAATGATGTTCAAGACATGTGGAGAAAGAAATAAATGTGTCTCTCAGTTCACTCTATAGGACGTGCACGACAACTTCAGCAGGGTAATCTAATCTACTCAGTTTCGATCACAAAAAAGCTAACTAATCCAGATTCATCATAGCTAACATCATTCAATCATCCTGAAGTGAAATGTACAAATCATGCATATAGAAGTGATATAGGAAAAGAAAACGGTACTCCAAATATAAGCATCCAATTCGTGAATCTTGGTGTGTTTTCTGCGATAGCATACATATGAATATTCAGACTCAGCTAATAATAAAATTTCATCCATTTTCATGCGGAAAAAGGTGTGGGTTACTATCTCTAGATGCAAGGCAAATCATAGCATATGATATCAGAAATAAAGTCTAAGACGTGACAAATATAGCATGCATATATGGAGAAAGCTAACGCCACGTAATCATCATCACAGAAAAGTCATCTCTAGCATGAGATGAAAAAGGAATAAAGATAAAGGGAAAATGAAACTAATTACAATGCAACACACAAAGAAAATAAGAAAAACGTGATGTATGGTAAAAAGAAGAAAAAGTGATGAAAATGAGTGCAAGTGCGGAAAATGGCGTGAAAAAACTAAAAATAAAGGTGGTAAATCGAAAAGAACGTGAGAACTCACTCCCCCAAGCTAAAGTGCACAGTGTCCTCAATGTGCGAAGTGTGGCACACCGAGAGACGTGTAAAGTGAGGGGAAGGTGAGGATGCATGCATGATAAAAAAAGGAAAATAAAATAAAAAAAATGAAAAATATGATGCGGACATGATGCATGCAGATATAGGAGTGAATACGATATAAAAGTGTGACACCAAAACACTCTCCCTCTCTCCCAAAAATGATATATAAATATACGATCAAAATGTGAATCCAGAACAGTGAGGGGAGGGGGTGGGCAAAAGAGTTAGGACCCAGCAGAGACGGGCAGCACGACGGCAAAAAAGATCGATGGCATCAAGGGTGCCTAAGAAGGTGGGGCTGCGCCGTCTCCGTCTTGAGGCGGAGGAGGAGGAGGTGGTGGTGGAAAAGACTGCTGAGTGGGTGTGGGTGTGGGTGTAGTAGCAGGCTGGGTGGGTGTAGGAGTAGGTGTGGGTACGGGTGTAGGGGTAGGAACCTGCTGGGTGGGTGTGGGTGTGGGTACGCGAGGGAGCCGGTCGAGGATCTGAGTAAGGCAATAGTGAATGCCCGGTAGTAGGTCGAAACGGCTGGCCATGGTGGTGACGGTGGCAGACATGGTCCTAAGGTCGCCTCTGAGGGCACTCACCGCCCCCTCGAGAGCATGAATGCTCAGAAGTACAGTGTCGGGGGGAGGTGGTGCAGAGGGACGGACCTGTCGGTGCTGTGCAGGACGAGGCTGGCGTACTCGGGTGGCGTAGGTGATGGGCTCAGCAGGCATGTGGAGGTAGGGTGCTGTGCTCACTAGTGTGGGCCTAGCCTCAGGGTGAGGCTGGGACGCAGGCAGGCGTGAAGTGGAAGCAACAGCAGCGGAAGTGGAGTGTAAAAATGGCGACGAGGCGGCCAGAGAGGTCGGTGACACAGAAGTGAAGACAGACGCCACCACACTCTCAGAAAGTACGGCTGTGGTGGGGACAGAAGTGACTACCGCTGGGGAGGAAGTGTGTGGTCCGAAAGGCAAAATCCCAGCGGAGATCATGCTAGCCATGGTCTCCACGACCGCAGCAAAAGAGGGCTCTCCACTCTCGACAAATGTAGGTGGGCGCTCGGGAAGTGCAGAGCAAAGAGGCTCAACGGACAGAGGGCCAGTAGGAGTGGTGGTAGTGGTGGTGAGCGTGGAGGTAGCGGCAGGGTCAGTGGTGGCAGCTGGCGTGGTGGTGGTGGGCTCAGCAAGTGTGCTCCCGACACCGGCAGAAGTGGAGACAGAAGTGTCAAGAGCGGCAGAAGGTGCAGGGACAGGCTGAGGGGCCACGAGGTCAACGGGCGCAGCTGGGTCAGCGGGTGCAGTGTGGGCAGCGTGGGCCTGCTCGGCCTCCTCGGCCTCGAGCACGTATGCGGCGGGGATCAGAAGATCCATCGCAGGGAGCCAGTCCACCTGGGCCGGTGCTATCTGTGTCCGAGCTGGGCTCGGAAGAATCATGTAATCGGCACCGTAGGGGCCGTGCAGCCAGACCCAGTGTCGCTCACCGTGCGGACGAAGCATCTTCATCCGGGCCATAACGTCTATGGACAATGAAGTGGGGCCCGGAGAACGACGCAAATCGGCCGGTAGGTCCTCGCCGGTCATCAAGGTGAGCAGGGTGATCAGACCGCCGCAGCATATCGGTGAGCGAGCGCCCACCGATACGATGATGCGGTCCAAAAACCAGCTCGCGATATCAATCACGACGGCGGGGACCAACTCGTCACTGTCCCTAGCTAGAACTCTGGGACGCGTCATCGCATAGAGCATATAAAGCTTTGGCGTGGACATCGTCCCAGGCTCATATCTCGCCAAAAAGGTAGTCGCCATAAGGCGCTGAGCTATGCGGAGGCAGGGATGGACGATGGCCGAGGCCTTGGCCCTACTAGGGTCAAAGGCGGCAGGCAGACCCGTGATCCGGGCCCAGAAGGCGCCGAATCGAACGAAGGTGGGGGAATGTGAGTGGGGGCGTAACCACGGTCGGCCCCGGGGACATCGGGCCACGAGAAGAATGCTCTTATCATACCGAGAGTGACCTGGCACTCCCGGTCCATGAACCTAAACGAGCATCCCTCGTCGGTCCGGGCGATAGAACTAAGGATCTCAAGTGTCAGACGGAGAAACGTGTCCGCCGACACCTGGAAGAAATCTCACCAGCCCACGTTGTCATACAACGTGAGCATCCCCTCGAGTACCCCCAGGCGTCCTAGGTCTGCAAGGTGTGCGAACCTGGAGGGTACGATCGAGCGCTGGGAAATGCGCTCGAAGACGACGCGGTGTGCGTCGTCTCGGAACGTAATCCCAAGCGGCCCGACAAGTGGAGCCGGTGGCGGTGGTACGGGCTGTGGGATGGCAGGGAGTGGCTGTGCGGGGTGTGCGGGCTGTGCGGGCTCTGCAGGCTGTGCGGGGTGTGCGGGGCCTGCAGGCTGTGCTGGGTGAACGGGGTGTGGTGGAGTAGGCGGATGAGAGTCCTCCACCTCGTGGGCGGGGCCGGCATCATCCGACCGCTTCCGCTTGGCGGAAGCTCTCCTCGACCTCGGCCGTGTCTGGGGCGGCATATGGCCCCCGGGTGCTCACCAAATATGTGAAAAACACGGCGTGCGTAAAATAAAGGAAAGAGTATACCGCGACACGCCGCAAGAGCAAGGTAATGGAAGCGTGCGAAGGCGACGCCTCCACGTAGCTCAAAACAGTCCCCGGAAGCTCCCCTGGGCTCCCCTAAGCTCCCCAAATTTACCTGCGCATAAAACGAAGAGATTAGCGTGTAATATTCAAAACGTATGGGGGGTTAGGGGTATAATAGATAGAAATTGAAATTAATTTGGGTTTGGGGTTCGTTTAACACATGGATCGTCAAGAAATACGAGAGAGAGGAGAAAATAGGGCGGAATAGGCGTTACCGCAGTTGGCCGGAGGAGTGGGCGCCGCCGGCGACTCGGGCGAGGGGCGGCGGAGGCTCGGCCGGCGGTGGGTGGCCGAGCGCCGACGCGGGGTGCTGGTTCGGGCGAGTAAGGGGGAAGTAGCAGCGGGCGTAGGAGAGTCAGGGCGCGGACTCGGGCGGACGATCGAAAATGATGCTTCGAATTCCGCGCCGAGCTCGTAGCGACTTATATAAGGAAATGTTACGACTCGGCCGAGTGACTACGTCGCTCGGCCGAGTGATCGTAACGGAAATGTTTTTGAAATTTCCTCCCTGCATATGACTCGGCCGAGTGGCCTTACCATCCTCGGCCGAGTGGAAGAAGTCATTCGGCCGAGTGGCTCAAGCTACTCGGCAAGACTCGCCCGAGGAGCGTATCAGTTCTACTCGGCCGCGTGAATATATATACTCGGCCGAGTGACAATTATACTGAAATCAAGAAAAGAAACAGAGAGTTGGGTACATCAGACTTCCCTCGTTCGTGGACCGCTCGGGCGGACGAACTTGTGTGCTCGGCCGAGTGACTAGTATACTCGGCCGAGTGAACCCTGTTTTCTGCTGTTTGTCTTCGTTTGGACTCTAAACTCTGTTTTTCTTCCTCCAGTCGATTTCATCTTCCTCCTAAGCATTGAGCGCATTCCTGGAGCGCTCCTCGTCGCCTCGTTCATCCTCCTCATGATGGATTTCCCTATCTCCTCTCCTGTCTAGAAAAAATAGGACCCGTTATCACAAAATTTTTGGGCGAACGACTCAAAACACTAGTAATTTCTAAAACAAAAATAAAGAAAAAGTAAAAATAAAGCGATAACCATCGGGTTGCCTCCCGACAAGCGCTCGTTTAAGGTCGTGAGCTCGACCCCCTTTGATTTTCAATTAATGCGGGATATTGGGTGCATATGAGATGCACCCGTCAAATTATCCGGGGAGAACGCTTAAATTTTGATGTTGTGGCGGGGCGTCCTTCCTCGGTGCTCCTTTGCCTCGGGTAGTGTTGGGGGGTGGCTCCCCCAAGCTAGAGCTTTCTCCGGGCCTCGGCTTTACCGGTGACACCGATTTCCGTATCGGCGGAGCTTTCTTCGGAGAATTCAATTTTGAGAGCTTGCAGAGCTCTTGAATCCTTGCGACATCAGCGTCGCCTTCGTCAATTTCAGCGGAGAAGTCAGGGGATTCATTTATCTTCTCTTCTTGGTCCAAATCCGGCACTTCCTCAAAATCTTCATTGAATAGAGCGCCGATCGAATGGGGGATCGCCTCCTCAATAACCTCGTCAAGGAGGTCCATATAGTCCAGCTCCTCGTGGTAAGGCATGTGTTTCATTGCCTTAAGAAAATGAAGCTCCACCTCGATGTTGCTGACGTTCAATGTTAGGGTACCTTCTCGTACGTCGACAATGACACCGGCGGTGGCGAGGAACGGGCGTCCAAGTATTAGCGACGTGTCTCCCTCCTCCTTAACATCCATGATACCGAAGTCACATGGCAAACATATGCCCCCCGGGACTTGTAGCGGGATGTCCTCTGCGATCCCTACCGGCCTTGTGATCCGCCCATCGGCTAGTTGTATCCGCATGTCTGTAGGCTTCAATTTTGTCCCAGTGTTTAGTCTTTGGAACATAGAGAGAGGCATGAGGCTAACGCTCGCCTCTAAGTCCATCAATGCCTTTTGAAGGGGGACACCGCCCAAGTGACGTGCGTTTATATTTCATATATTCACGCACGTTTTCTTTTGTGTTTCTCCGTGTTTTTCCGCCGTCTCTTATTCGTTTTCGTATATTTTCCCGTTTTCTTTCACTTTTCTTTGTTTATCCATGATTGCAGGGGTTCGACCACGTAGGGGACGTTTAACGATGATATCCCAAGTCCCCGGAGCAACGGGAGAAGTCACGCGTGATCCAGGGGGTCAAACGTCGAAGAATTCATCTTTCAGCCCCTCACCCGGTCGGTTGGTCATCTTCAACCGATCGGGTGATGCACGCGTGCACCACCCGGTCTCTGCCGTAGCTCACAAAGAAGTCACCCGACCGGTTCACAGACCGGTTCTGCGGGCGGCTGTTCTCTGTTTTTCGAGCAGAATTCCAACCGATCGGGTGACTCTCACCCGATCGGTTCATCTGTAGCTGAAGAAGAAGAGCTGAAGACACGGACGTCGAACCGATCGACTCACCCGACTGCTCCAAGATCCAACCGGTCACTCAAGAACTCACCCGACCGGTTCATGTGATCGGGTGAAAACTCGCTGTTTTCTGTTATTTATCTGTAACGGATCAACCGATCGGTTGATGCTTAGGTCTATAAATAGAACCCCTAGGGTTCCAGAAACAGTTGTTGCTGTTTTTTCTACTGTTTTATTTCCTTGTGACGGCTGTAATTGTTACTCTTTTGTAAGTTTTCAGATCTTTCTAAAATTTTAGTATTGTCTTTATTACTCTATTACTTCCGCATTGCAATTGTCCGATTATGATTTCAACGGTTAAATTTCATTTAGATCGCTTTTTCATGAATTTTTGTGAGTAGTTCCCAAATCTGGGATTTTGGTGGAAACCCCTTCGGGGGCTCTTCCCGATGCGTCCATAGGGTTAGGAAATCGATAGGGAGTAGGAATCTAACGGTTACGCGGGGTGTTTCATTGTCATTGGCGGGAAAAAGACCGCCTTTGACCGTCGGGCCAAGGGGGAATAAACTTGTCGGTTGACTCCCTAGCCATAGCTCACGCCCTTAGCGTAGACGCCGAATCCTAGCACGCGGGAGCGGCAGGATGAGACGTTGGGAGATATCGTTGCGGGCTTAGTGCTCCCGGGATCGATCAGTGTTAATGGACACTGGAGTGCCCACTGATCGAATCCGGGAAGTCCGGTGTATCATCCTGGGCACCGATCGGAATATCGGGCCCATGGGACGCCGGTACCACTTTCAGAGCCAACGTCTCACCATTAGACCCTAATCCCGATCGCTATCTATACCCGTAGGCCGTATCGGCGAGAGTCTCTCGTCGGGTTGGAAACCAAAGTCCCGGGTTTACTTTCTTTTCGTTTATACCCTTTTATTTTCTTTCGTGACAACCATCTACCGATTCGGGCTAGCTCGCCCCTCGGGGTGATTTAGGTCCTACCTGACCCAAGCACAACCTCGCCTCCCTGAGTTCGATATTCCCGCACCCTACACTAATCGTGAAACTTGCGGTAAACGACACCGCGCCGCCGCGCCGTAAGCGGGGCGCCGGTCAAATTTATGGCGCCGTTGCCGGGGAGGCAACGTGCTTGTTATCTTAGGATCTCTTGAACCCTCGTGTCTAGCTCACATCCCTACCTCGCGATAATTTTCGCATTCTCCTTTTTCTTTTTCTTTTTGTTCTTCCTTATTTTTATTTCTTATTTTATCTGTTTCTTTCCCACTTGTCGCTTCACGGGTGTTTGTTGTTTTTCATGCGCAGGAGTTCAAGGAGTCTTGACGACTTGATTCCCCTCGATCCAGAGATTAACGCCACCCTTAGGCGTTTGGCCGCCGAGAAGCGAAGAAGAGAAGATCCCGAATCCATGGAGGAGAACACCCCACCTCACAAGTCTCTGCTGGAGTACTCGATGCCATCCATCGAGTCTACTTCCGCCATCCGATCTCCAGCTATTGCGGCCCAAAGCTTTGAGCTGAAGCCGTCTCTAGTGACATGGATCCAGCAGGATCAGTTTGCGGGTGCACCCATGGAGAGCCCGATCGAGCACCTAGACTCCTTCTTGGAGAAGTGTGACACCTTCCGGATTAATGGTGTCACGACAGAGGCTATCCGTCTGAAGCTGTTCCCCTTCTCTTTGCGAGACAAAGCCAAGCAATGGCTAAGGGGGAAGGACCCCAACACTTTCAACACCTGGGAGAAGCTCTCCAACGCTTTTCTGACGAAGTTCTTTCCTCCGGGGAAGACCATGAAGTTGAGGAGTGAGATCTCCTCCTTCTCCCAGGCCAGCCACGAGTCCTTGCATGAAGCTTGGACGAGATATAAAGAGATGCAGAGAAGATGCCCTCACCATGAGCTTCCGAAGTGGCAGATTATTAATCTGTTCTACAATGGGTTGAGGGATGACCTGAAATCTTCTATGGACGCCGCGGCTGGGGGTTCCTTCATGTCTAGAAGCGAGGAAGATGCCGGGCATATTCTGGAAAATATGGCATCCAACAATGAGCGGTGGTGTGACGAGAGAGCCACACCAAGATCCGGGGGTATACACAGAGTCGAGGACGTCGACAAACTTTCAAGCAAGTTTGACTTGCTTTCGACCCAGATCTCCACACTAATGGTAGGAGCCGGTGGGGCCGGTACACAACAAATTTCTGCGGTAGAGTCCGAATTCTTTGGGGAATTCGACGGTGGTGACATCTCACCACCGTTGGATCAGGCGAGCGCACTATTTTATAACCCTACGGGAAATGCGCCGTATCCGCCAAGGACAAATTCCAACCCGGCCTACTCTCCAAACAACCGGAACCACCCGAACTTCAGTTACCGGCCACCATTTCAGCCCTCACCGCCTCAGCAGCCGCAGCAACAAACTTATCAGCCGACTAGGCCACAGCAGCAACCATTTCAGCAACAATCTTACGCCCCCAGGAATCAGCAGCCGTTCCAGCAGCAGCAGCAGTATGGCCAACAGAGGGCCGTCTCTCCGGTTGAGTCTCTCTTGACTCAATATATTACCAACCAGGAGAGGATCAACCAAAAGCTGGAAATGGGTCAGCGGACCCTCACGGACCAAGTAACCCAGCTGGGGTTACAAGTGGCGAACCTTGCAAGGTCACAAAACCAATTACCGCCACAACTGGAGGTGAACCCGAGGGGAGCAACCCAAACATCGGCACTCGTGCACGAGCACGTGAATGTGTCCGCTATCGTTCTGAGAAGCGGGACACAAATTCCTACTAGAGTGCCCCCTAGCAACCCGGAAGCACCATCGGTCATTGAGAAACCGATCGAAAAATCAAACGACGCCGGTGCTTCGTCATCAAATCCTATGACTCCGGAGGGAGTCTCTGAAGAAGAGAAGGAGAAGAAGGAGGAAGAGAGCCCAAAAGTGTATAAACCCGTTATGCCATTTCCACAACGGTTGGCTCAGGCAAAAATTGATGAGAAATATGGCAAGTTCTTCGCCATTGTCAAGGACCTGAGTTTGCAGATCCCCTTCCTAGAAGCAATCGAAACAATCCCCTCCTATGCAAAATTCTTGAAAGATTTGGTGACGAGAGGGTATAGAAAAGAGAAAGTAGTGTTGACGGCGGAGTGTAGCGCTCTTATCCAGAGGGCAAATCCGCCGAAACTTAAAGACCCGGGGAGCTTTTCCTTTCCTTGCACGATCGGGGCAGTGAAGATTCATCGTGCACTTGTCGATCTCGGAGCGAGTGTTAGTTTGATGCCCTTGTCGATGTACAGAAGGATAGGGATGGGTGATTTGGAGCCCACCGGGATGACCCTACAACTAGCTGACCGGTCGGTCAAATATCCGGTAGGAGTTGTGGATGACCTCCCCGTGAATGTGAGAGGGGTGCATGTGCCTGTGGACTTCGTAGTCATGGACATGCCCGAATACGCACACACCCCCATTATCCTGGGACGGCCTTTCATGGCCACTGCTGGCGTTCTAATAGATGTGAAGAATGGGAAACTCTCTTTGAACGTCGGCGGAGAAAAAGTCGAATTTGATCTGGGGTTATCCATGAAGTACCCCGATCCCCCAGACGACCCTCGGTGTAATCTGCTGGAGATGGAAGAAGAAAAGGCTATTGAAGAGAGCTCCTGGGAGATTCTTTTAAGAAACCCCCCCGATGACTTGGGGGATTCAGAAGATGGAGACGGGCCCGAGAACAAAGAAGCTGCTGGAGAACCGAGTGCAGCAAGAACGACCCCTCCTGGGTTCTCCAAGACTCCTCCTACGAGGAGAGCGGGGAAAGAGCCCATGAACCTCACTAGAGACGAGGTCCGGATCCTGAAGAAGATGGCGGGAAGCGCCAACACCAAGGAAAAGCCCCCGGATCCCAAGAACAAAGGGAGGGTAGTCGAGCAAGTATTTTTCCATCCGCTGACTACTCCAAGTGCCTTCAGCTCCAATGAAGAAGAGATGCCGAACTTTGGGCATCACCCGTATCAGCCACCATGAGCATCTCTTGCGGGCGTCGAGCCAACGACGTTAAACAAGTGCGCTTCATGGGAGGCAACCCATGTTCTAAACTTTTTCCCCACTTTTCAGCATTATTTTTGACTTTATTTTGTCTATTTTTATAAATAAAATCAGCCGCGAGAACATCCGTTCGGGGACTTAAACAATTCTATTGGTTTTTGCAGGAAACAAGCCCCAACCGATCGGATGACAACTCACCCGATCGGTTGGGATGTATCTGATACATGCCGAGATCTGCCGCCATATGACCCGATCGGTTGAGTAATGAAGAGACCGGGTGGCAGACCGGGTGAGCTGGGGAGAACTCTCGGAAATTTTTGTGGGAATGTCAACCGATCGGTTGAGTTCTAGCGCGATCGGTTGACGCGACCGGGTGAGCAGCCCTAAGCTCTCGGGAAAATGAGTGGAGCGGCCAACCGGTCGGTTGAAAAGTCAACCGACCGGTTCGCCTGTAGCATTTCTTCGGTAAGATTTTCGACCTAACCGTCAACCGATCGGGTGACAAGTCACCCGATCGGTTCGACTTAAAACCCTATATAAACCCCCCGACACCCGCTCGTTTTCACCCTCGTCCGATCGCAAATTTCGCCGTCGTTTCGCCTTCCCCTCTCTCCCAACAACCGATCTTCCTCCCCCACGCCCTCTACTCCTCCATTACTCCCACTCTCCACCTCCTTCATCAATCCCTTCATCATCTACACCCTCTCTCTCCGCCCATTACGAATTTTTGACCTAGTTTTCCCCCAAACCACCCCCATTCCGAAAATTATTGCCGAAGGAGTTCGCCGCGGCTCCACGCTACTCTCGCTGCACATTGTGGGGGCATCAACGAGCAAGCTCCACCATTCCGCTTGGGTAAACACGCTCCTAAGCTTATATTTATATATTTGCCCTATTTATTGTGCTTGCTCGTTTGCTTGTGTTAGTGTGCATCCACGATTTTTGCACTATTTCTTGCTCGCGCACACACACATGGCTAAAGATAAGGATAAGGGCAAGGGAATCATGCGAGAAGAGGAGCCGTCTCGAAAGAGACGAAAACAAACACGCCCCCCCTTCCCGTACACGAGCACTTACACTTGGCCCTCCTCCGCCTGTTATCCCCCCTGTGGACCCAATGTTGGGCCCGCATGGGTATATTTTTCGGAACCAGGAGCACAAAGATTTTTACCGTAGGCTTGATGCTCGAGGGCATCTATCCACTAAGTTCCCGCACGCACGTACACTTGTCGATCTCGGTGTCTTCACCGAGGTCGAATCTCTTTTCGCTAACTTAGGATGGTTAGCCTTTCTTAATGCACATGCCATATCCTACCTGGCACTCACACTCGAATTTCTCTCTACACTTGTCTGGGAGTCCGGGTCGATCATTAGATTCAGGGTGCGTAACCGTAGTGTCACCACAAATCTGAACACGATTAATGATATATTTGGTTTCCCCAATCTCGGGGATGATTCCATCCGACACTACGGGTACACGCCCGAGTTTGATGTCGATCAATTCTGGTTCCGCCTCACGCTGATCCGTGACTACCCCCGAGGAAGGGCCAAGGCCTCCTCCATCATTCATCCCGTGTTTCGTTTGGCCCACAGGATCATTTCATCTGCATTCTTTCCTAGGGACGAGTCCGGCACTGTGACTATTCCTGACCTTTTTATCCTTTGGGCCATGACTTTTCCTTATGTCCGGGATGATGATGGAGTTAGCTTCAGGGCCCCTACCGTCCCCATCCATGGCAGCGATTGGTTTGTTTACAAGCTACTCGAGATCAGCCGGGCCGGTAAGGGGAAGTTTTGTTGCGGGGGCATCATCACGATCATCTGCTCTCACGCCCAATTCAATATTACCATCCCCGATAATCTTCCTGCTGCCGCAGGACCCTCACATCTTGATATTGATGTCCTGCGGCACATCCACATGATTAAACCCCGCTCGGATGGCCGCTTCATATTTCATTATGGCCACCCCCAGCCCCTTACACCATTCTGCCCAACCCCGCTCGCATGACCCTTGCTCTCGTGGGAGATTGGACTTTCCCTCCTGATCCCGACTTCTTAGCGGGATTGAATCTTCCTTTCCTTCCCGCAGGCGCCCGCAGATCACCGTCCCCTGCCGCCCACTTAGGCGAGCAGGATATCCCTGCGTCTGGGGAAGATTTAGGGGCTGGCCCGAGTCGTCCCGTTTCTGCTCCGGGACCGATCACGTCTGAGCACCTCTTTGCGGCCATTTCTGGCCTTGTCTCCTGTGCTGGCATGACCACTGCCACCGGCACCTCTTCGACCTTACCTGGCGGCACCACCTCTGCCTCGCGTCAGTCTACATCTTTTGGTCGCCGTCAGGTATCTTCCCGTCTGGGGCTTGAGAGGGAGGTCGCTGCCCTTCGCGAGCTCGCCATGTCCTCTGCTTCCTCGGACCCATCGCCATCCTCCTTTCTTACTCACCCACGTTTTCTCGCACTTGAGAGGAACGTGGCCGCCATTCTCCGCCTTCTTACCCATATCCACGGACCACCTCCACCTTCACCACCTCCACCTTCACCACCCAGGCGATCTTCTCCACCACCCACCCACACTTCCCCACATTCATCACCCCCCTCACCACATTCCTCTCCTCCCTCTTCACATCCCATCCCGGCATCCACTTCACCCCTCCCGACCACTTCCACCGCACCCACGCTACCTCCCTCCTCCTCCGTCACTCCATACGTGCGCCAGAGGAAATTGCCGGTGCGCTCCAGATCCCTCCCACCACCTCCCACTACCGTCACCACCGCATCTACTTCCTCCATTCCTATTCCTCTCACCACCGCCTTGATCGCCTTCCTACCTCCACCACCCACCACCACCGACACTCCTCCCATTGTTCACACCACCACTGCCCCTATTCCTCCGCCTCATTCCCCACTTCTCAGCACACCCCCAGCCTCCCCCGACCACCCATCCACACCCTCTTCCGAGGAGGACGAGGACTCATCTCCCCCTGCTTTCTGACTTCACCTCTTTTGTTTTTGACTCCCCCTTGCACATCATTGCATTTCATTGATCATATCATTTCGCTAGCACTTTCTGGTCTAGCTCGGGGGACGTCTACTTTGGCGTGCTGTCGTGTTTTGTTTGTTTTTCTCATTGTGTGTGTGTGTGTGTGCTTGTTTTTCATTTTTTGAGTGTCGTGTTGTGTGCTTTTTATTTTTATTTTCGTATTGTTTGATTTTGATTTTGATCTTTCTTTCTTTTTCAATTTTATCTATGTGTTTTCCTCGTTTTCATTTCTTTTTGTGTCAGTGCGTATTCCCCCCCATTTTCATTGCCCTCCCGTACTCACTCATATTGCATTGAGGGCAATGCAAACTTCAGCTTGGGGGAGTCGCACTGTGTGCGTCGTTTTAGTCCTTCTTTTTCTGTTTTTTGTGTCGTTTTCATCGTGTTTTTATTTTTTTTTTCTTTTTTTTCTTCTTCTTTAGCTCTTTCTCCTAGAAATGAATCCTATGATGAATCGCCACAAAATCACACACACCTAACATTGCATCGACAATCACACTCACTAACCCTAGGATTTCGAGTCCTCTTGCATTTCACGCATCGCGGGTCCACTTAGCTTTTTGTGAGTCGTGTGTCGTGACTAGCATTTGGTGTGCTTCTGCCTTGTGATTTTACTTTATATGCCTGTCCAGGAATGACCCCTAGATTACCATGCTCCGATTTGAATATGCGGTATTTGTTTCCACTATATGCATGCTATATTTATACCGTATACTTCAATTCGCATGCGTCGGGATTCCACAACTAAGGACTAGGATAACCCATTTAGCCTACGCTCTATTTAGCGAGAATAGTTTCCTTTGCCCAAGTGTTTAGATTCCGACTGCTTTTTTGTTTTACTTGGTGCAAATCCCCTCGTCGTGTACCGTTCTCCCACTTGGGAGAGTACACATGTGTATAGCCAAAAACACAAAAATCCAAAAAAAAGAGAAAAGAAAAGAAAACCCCAAAAAGAAAAGAAAAGAAAAATTGTGTATAGCCCAAAAATCCAAAAAAAATACAAATGCCCAAAACCAAAAAAATTTCGTGTGAATATTTTTTCATACTTGCCAAGAATAAAGGGAAGGCGAGAACTTGCACCGAGTGTTCTTCTCCACATCATCTCAACCCCCGTCGTTATCGAAAACACTTGGCTTAGGAACTTTTTAGCTAGTATCTAGGCTATAGTGGCGTGATTTCCTTAACCCTAGTTGTGGAGTCCCCGATGCATGATACGCTTCTATTCTAACTCTTCTCATGCATGCTTGAACTTATATTCGCCGCTTATTTCAATTCGGATCGATATTTTGGGTCATATCTTGGATTTGTGTATATCGAGCCTAATAGCACATCGTAGAAAGCATCACCATTTGCTAGCACACGATGACGCTCACTCGCGCTTCACTGCGTGGGCCCACGACACTTATTTGGACTCGCTTTCCTAGGTTTAGTGGTGTGATTTGGCGTTTGCTTGCTTGGTGTGTCGTTTCTGATTTTGGTGGCTCTGATGGACGATCTAGGGTTTAGAGTTTTCTTTTTTCTTTCTTCCTCTCTATTTTCCCCTTCCGAGCTCCTGCTCTCACTCGTCTTCCTCGAGGACGAGGAAGAGTTCAGCTTGGGGGATTTTGACGTGCGTTTATATTTCATATATTCACGCACGTTTTCTTTTGTGTTTCTCCGTGTTTTTCCGCCGTCTCTTATTCGTTTTCGTATATTTTCCCGTTTTCTTTCACTTTTCTTTGTTTATCCATGATTGCAGGGGTTCGACCATGTAGGGGACGTTTAACGATGATATCCCAAGTCCCCTGAGCAACGGGAGAAGTCACGCGTGATCCAGGGGGTCAAACGTCGAAGAATTCATCTTTCAGCCCCTCACCCGGTCGGTTGGTCATCTTCAACCGATCGGGTGATGCACGCGTGCACCACCCGGTCTCTGCCGCAGCTCACAAAGAAGTCACCCGACCGGTTCACAGACCGGTTCTGCGGGCGGCTGTTCTCTGTTTTTCGAGCAGAATTCCAACCGATCGGGTGACTCTCACCCGATCGGTTCATCTGTAGCTGAAGAAGAAGAGCTGAAGACACGGACGTCGAACCGATCGACTCACCTGACTGCTCCAAGATCCAACCTGTCACTCAAGAACTCACCCGACCGGTTCATGTGATCGGGTGAAAAATCGCTGTTTTCTGTTATTTATCTGTAACGGATCAACCGATCGGTTGACTTGTCAACCGATCGGTTGATGCTTAGGTCTATAAATAGAACCCCTAGGGTTCCAGAAACAGTTGTTGCTGTTTTTTCTACTGTTTTATTTCCTTGTGACGGCTGTAATTGTTACTCTTTTGTAAGTTTTCAGATCTTTCTAAAATTTTAGTATTGTCTTTATTACTCTATTACTTCCGCATTGCAATTGTCCGATTATGATTTTAACGGTTAAATTTCATTTAGATCGCTTTTTCATGAATTTTTGTGAGTAGTTCCCAAATCTGGGATTTTGGTGGAAACCCCTTCGGGGGCTCTTCCCGATGCGTCCATAGGGTTAGGAAATCGATAGGGAGTAGGAATCTAACGGTTACGCGGGGTGTTTCATTGTCATTGACGGGAAAAAGACCGCCTTTGACCGTCGGGCCAAGGAGGAATAAACTTGGCGGTTGACTCCCTAGCCATAGCTCATGCCCTTAGCGTAGACGCCGAATCCTAGCACGCGGGAGCGGCAGGATGAGACGTTGGGAGATATCGTTGCGGGCTTAGTGCTCCCGGGATCGATCAGTGTTAATGGACACGGGAGTGCCCACTGATCGAATCCGGGAAGTCCGGTGTATCATCCTGGGCACCGACCGGAATATCGGGCCCATGGGACGCCGGTACCACTTTCAGAGGCAACGTCTCACCATTAGACCCTAATCCCGATCGCTATCTATACCCGTAGGCCGTATCGGCGAGAGTCTCTTGTCGGGTTGGAAACCAAAGTACCGGGTTTACTTTCTTTCGTGACAACCATCTACCGATTCGGGCTAGCTCACCCCTCGGGGTGATTTAGGTCCTACCTGACCCAAGCACAACCTCGCCTCCCTGAGTTCGATATTCCCGCACCATACACTAACCGTGAAACTTGCGGTAAACGACACCGCGCCGCCGCGACGCAAGCGGGGCGCCGGTCACCAAGGTGCAAGGAATTCGAAAACTCCCCGGGTCTTTGAACTTAGCGGGCTCCTTCTCTCTCTTGGTGAACCAAGTCCCATCCTCGGCTAGCATTATTTTCTCCTTCCTCTTTCTCCCCGTAATTAAGTCTTTTAGGAACTTGGCGTATGTCGGGATTTCAACGATGGCGTCGAGGAAAGGAATGTTGAGGCTTACCCCTCTTAAATACTCGAGAAACTTTGCTAGCCGTTTCTCCATTTTTGCTCTAGCAAGCCTCTAGGGGAATGGGACAGGTGGCATAAAACGCCTCTCTTCAAGCAATTGCTCCGCTCTAGACTTCTCTTTTTCTTGCGGCACTTTCTCCTCCTCAACTTCAACGGCCGGCTCAATTGGCTCTACATTCTCCTCCACGGGCTCCTCGGTTGGAATCATGACGGGAGTGGTATCCTTCCCGCCTCTAGTTGTAACTGCGACCACGACATTGATGTGGCCGGTGGCGCCCCGTGGGTTTTGCTCGGGTTGAGCCGATAATTGTTGAGTATTCCGATTGAGCAACGCCAATTGCTCCGAAATTTGGCATACAATGGTTGTAAGAGAGTCTTGGCCCGCCTTCAAGGAAGCATTTATCTTCTTTTGCTCGACCATAAACTCCTCCACTCTAGCTTCAAATTTGGATCGTTGATGAGCTTGTGGGGGGTTTGGGTTTCTCCACCCTTGATTGTATCCGGGCGGCCTATAGGGTCCAACTTGTTGCTTTGGTGGGAAATGTTGTTGTGGAGGCCCCCTCGGTGGATATTGTTGTTGTTGTTGTGGCGGTCGAGCTTGTTGAGGTTGTTGTTGCGGTGGGTTCAACGCTCCATCATTGTTTGCATATGAGAAACCGGGATGGTTTCTAGTGGCCGGATTGGCCCAATATCCTTGATTCCCCGCGACATATTGAACTTGCTCCAAGGATCCCTCTCCTTGTTCGCCTCCCAAATACATAGCTTGAGATTGGTCTTGCCAATCACACATTTTATTCGTTGGTGCGGATGTGGAAGGGGTTCCTTGGGGCTCCGTGATATACTTCTCCAGTCTCTCCACTACCTTGTGGAGAGAATCGAACTTGTTTGTCAGCTTCGCTACGGCCTTTGCCTCATAAATGCTAGATGGCTTCAAGGAGGACGAAGAGTGTCCTCGATCGTCGCCCCATTGTTGATTGTTTGAGGCCATCTCCTCAATTAGGGCCGTAGCTTCGTCGGGAGTCTTAGATAGGATGGCACCATTTGCCGCCGCATCAATAATCTGCTTGGTCCCTGGTTGGAGACCATTGTAGAAGCTATGGACTAGCTCCCAATCTTCGATGCTATGGTGGGGGTATTGATGCTGCAGATCTTTGAAACGCTCCCAAGCCTCATAGAGTGTCTCTTGAGGTCCTTGCTTGAAGGACATAAGAGCACTCCTAATCTTTACCGTCTTGGAGGGTGGATAAAACTTGTCAATGAACGCACTCGCCAACTCATCCCATGAGGTAAAGACTCCCTCAGCTTGCGTCCTCAACCAATAAAGAGCTTTGTCCTTTAATGTGAATGGGAAGAGGCGCAGTCTGATGGCATCTAGGGTGACGCCCGGCATCTGAAATGTGGCGCACTTCGACAAAAATAACTGGATGTGGTAGTGGGGATTTTCATGGGCGTTCCCATGAAATGGATCCTGCTGCATCAGAACCACTAGTCCAATCTTCATCTCAAAGTTCTTGTCAGCCGCCAACTCCGGCACAGCAATGGACGAGGTCGTAGAAGAGGTCTTAGGCCGAAGCCTATCGCGAATGGAAATGATCCTCGCCATTCTTGCCGCCAATTGTTCCGCAGTTTCCGGGTTGGTCATAAACCTCCCTTCCGGATTTTGTCTCCTCTCCGCTCTAATTCTCCGCACAGTACGTTCAATCTCGGGATCAAATAATATAGCTTCAGGGTCCGCCGTGAATCTCGTGTACATGTAACGGGAAAACAGAGGTTCAAAGAAATGATTAGCACAGTGGAAGGGTTAGATAAAAAATAAAGGAATAAAAACAAAAAGAAGAAATAGCTAGGGTGATAAGATCAAACACTATCGCCTCCCCGGCAACGGCGCCAAAAACTTGATCGCTTCGGAATGTAACCCAAAAAGAGCGACCGTGTAGTTTTACCGCAAGCGCACGGTGTAGCGGCGAGCGGGTTATCGAACACAGGGAGGACGAATGACGGTGTCTTCTCTGAACAACCTGGCTATAGGAACAGAAAAGGGGAATTTGCCTTTTGGCGATCCTGTCACAATCGTCAGACAAAATATGGAAATATAAAATCAAATAAAGACGTCTAGGGAATGGGGAATCCCCGCTACTCACCGTATCTCGTCAATGTAATTCATTGGCGTCTCAATTGCTAGGGTAGAATTTCGGATGAACTAGTTGCAACTGAATGTAAAACCTAGCTCACGCTCTCGCGCTGTTGCCGGTCTATAGCTAACCTAGGGTTGGGTCCAATCTCTTGCAAATCCTAGCCTAGGCAAGCTAGCATTAGGATCAACATCATCGTTCAATCGCGTCCCGAGCCCACTCTCGTGCAAACTCGGGCCGCGACCTAGGTTGGGATAGTTCCTACCAGTCCAATCTCTTGCAAACGGGTATCGGCATGGAATTGCAACGGAGAGCCCTAGTATCGGTCCAATCTCTTGCAAACCGATACTACGGAAACTCAATTTCAACCCAATTCGGATTTCTAGGGTTTCCTATCGAATTGGGATCCAATCTCTTGCAAATCCCAATTGATATGAACACCTAGCTATCCGTGTTAAATCGATCTCAAACTAACCCTAATAGCAATTCTAGCAATATTTCTACCAAATCATCACAAATCAGAAATTGGGCTCGTAGGGTTCATCCCCACGCCCCAAGACGCAAGGACTACTCACACTTCATAGCACAAATACAAAAATAATCAATGGAATTAACAAGAGAATTCATCACAATATTCAAATAAGCAATAAAAATAGTATTTTTAAAGGAGAGAGAGACAAACCAATAGAGTTCTCCAAGAATCCAACAAAAATAAACTTTTCTCTCCTCTCCAATCACAATAATCTAAAGCTAAAAAGTTTAATCTAAAAAGCTGCAAAAAGTAAAGAGAAAAGCTCCCTAACCTAGGTCAAAAACTGGGGTTAAATACCCCCCAAAATCGTCCAAAAAACTGTGACCAAAATGCCCCTGCGCAGCCTGAAAATCGCAATTTACGCTACAGGCAGCGCGGCTCACTCGGCCGAGTGACAAAAGTCGCTCGGCCGAGTAAGAAACCCTGAAAATTTCCAGTAAGTATGGGTCTTTGGGGGTCTTCACTTCGGGGGTCGCTCGGCCGAGTGAGTTGTAGTCACTCGGCCGATGGCTTCTATACACTCGGGCGGTCGGCATTTTCCACTCGGCCGAGTGGGTCTTCTGAAGCTCAGGCAGACGAAAAACAGTAAGTCGGCTCTTTTGGATGGGCGTCGTCTGAGTGCCACTCGAGCGGACGGGGTCTCGTCACTCGGCCGATGTGGCTTCCGATGCTCGGCCGAGTGCACATATGATGTGTGTCCGATCTGGCCGGCCGAGCGGGGTCTCACTGGTCGGCCGAGTGACTCCTTCACTCGGCCGAGTGAGACACCAAAAATGCCATTTCAGCTTGTTTTTGCCTCCTCGTCGCTCCTGTGACGTTCTTTCTTCTTCCGCTCCTCTCCAATGGCAAAATACCCCTCGGGGAGGTCGTCGGTGACACTCTGAAGTAGGCATATCTCGGGATCACTCCAAATCACTTGAAATACGACAAAAACAACAAATCGTGAAAAGTATCGCAATATCGTCGATATATCGTGAAAAACATGATTT